>AYKW01000069.1:0-600000 GCA_002760635.1 Ganoderma sinense ZZ0214-1
TCGTAGGTGCTCTTCTTTACTGAGTCGGTTAACTTCCGCCTCCGTCTCCTCCACTTCCTCTAGTTGGTTTCGTTGTACTTTCTTTTGCGGGGTACGGTGGAAACTTCCGAATCCTTTCCTTCGGCGGTTGATTGCTTGGTCATACACATCTGCTTCATAGATATCTGTGGCTCATTCAATCCACTGTTCGATGGTCTTGGGTACTGGGTAAGAGGTAGAGATCTTGGTTCTAAGCCAGGCAGGAAGGGGCATTCCTATAGTAGGACAGCCTTGCCTGGGCATCGAAGATTCGGGACTTTCGGATGAGTTCGTTGTATTTTCCATTGAATTCATGGATTGTGCTGTCGCTCTTAAGGTTGAGCTGTTCCAGGGCGAGTATGGCATTTTCCGCCTCGTTAAGTGGGGCAAAGACAAGTGTGAAGTCGCGAACGAAGTTGTACCATGTTCCTAATCCCAGGTATTGGGCGGATTCGATCTTGTTCCTGACCCAATAGTCGACATTCTCACCACTGATGTAGGATAAGGCGGTGGCGATCTTGACGTTGTCAGAAGTGAACCTCGTAGGGTCTCCAGTGAAGAGGAGCCATAGTGAGTCGATGAAGGCTTGGGACTTGTGATGGTCTCCTGTGAAGATATCGGGTGGTCGTACCTTCCCCTTGCCTCCTGAAGGTGGTATCCCACCACCGTATCGTCCAGGTATTCCTCCCGGAAGGCCTCCTCCAGGATTTCCTCTACCTCCGCTGCCTCCTCCTCCTCCACCACCTCCTCCATTTCCTCCTCCAGGAGGAGGGTCTCCAGGCATTCCTCCTCCTGATCCCATTCCAGGATCCTCATCTCCAGGGGGTCCGGGGGGAGGAGAATTGCGTCTATCAGGCAGCTTGCCTTTATCTTCAGGGTTACCATGCGGCAGTCCGAATGCCGTTCCAGAGGACTGTCCAGCGACCACTCCAAAAGGATTATTTCTGGCCGATGACACCAAATAACCCATACCAAAGCTTGGCTTTGGGCCCCAGCCAAAATTTCCTCCACTTCGTCCGAAGTTGGTGCCTCCAAATAGAGTAGACCGATATCCAGCTCTTGCACTAACTGCCGGGGTAACATCGATGTTGATGGCTCTAATTCGCGCAGGTTCGTCCACCCCGGACCCTTCCTTGTAGTCCATAGGCTTGAAGGTATGTATGACGTCTTTGGCGAAGGCAAAGAGAACATCGAGGTCCTCAGAGGTGTGGATGTGTCGTATAACACGAAGAAGGCTGTCTGTCCTCGGATTGAAATCTCCCGACCATGTAGTGTCGGCACGCTCCACATGAAAGTGTCCCACAGTTGTCGGTAGTAGAACACCCTCCTCACGGAGTCGTTCCTCAAAGGCTCGTTCCTCTTCGTTTTGTTGCATGACTGGTTGTTCGACTGGTGTGGGGCTTTGGGATAGAGATCGTTCCCACTTACGTTCCCACCTGTATCCGTAGTCCAGGGAGGGAGATCTCGAGCGAGAGCGGGAGCAGGGCCTGGGGTTGAGAATTGGAGCGGCGAGAGATTGTTCTGTAGGTCGCTGATCGGTGTCAGCGGGGGGATCGTCTCGAATAGTTTCTTGCGGATCCTCTTCAGGTTCCTCTGTCATTTCCACTGGTGGTAATGGTTGTGTAGGTGGTCTAATGGATGGAACCCGACTATGGGGGATACTAGGGCTTTGTGTTGTGGGTTTGGGTGCTGGCTTGACTCTGCTGGTTTGGAGTCCGTGCTTGTCTTGGATGAGTTTTTCTTGGGTCTTATTGGTAGTGACTCTCGGACCTTCGAGAACCACTGGTGTAGGGACCGGTTGATACCTTTCTGTACACCGATGATGCGTGCAGTCCTTCCAGACGGCTCTTCTGGTGTCGATAACTCTGTGTTGATCTCTTGAAAGCGTAACGTTGTAAGCGTGTTGTAGGCCAAGACAAAGGATACTCTCCATACTCATGAGTTCACTTCTGTCGACGATATTGCTTGTGCAACTCCTTGCTGAACAGGAGATTTCGGAGTCGTTTTACCCTTTGTGGGTAAGCCGGGTCAAGGAAGTTGTTGGGGGTGTAGATGAAATTCTGTTCGTCGATGAAGCAGTTCTCGATGAATTGTTCGAATTGGTCCCTTCGAGTGACGTACGGAATGTTACTCCTGGTTCCCCAGATTTCCAAGGTAATGCGGATTGAGATTAGTTCGTTGAGGGTTTCTTCAACCACCTTTGGTGAGAATCCTCATAAGATATCCCTGTTCTTCTGCACCTCTCGTAGGTTGTCTGTCACCACTTGTAGTAGGTCTTCGAGGTGAACCGGCACTTGTAGTCGGGGCTGGTGTACTCCTCGTAGGGAAGTGTAGGTGTCGGCCATCATTGATGGTCCTGAGGTGTTTGCACTTTCCGACAGTGCTGGTGGCAAGGGGACTTCGATTTGTGATCTCCTCAGGATGTCTTTCTCTTCTGCTGACAAGCGATGTTGTTGCCACACGTGGCCGGCGGGGAGGACGTCTGGGATATAGGGTTCCGGTACAACCCTGGAGATGTTGCCTAACTGTTGGGTATTCCTGATAGGTGGTATTCCTAGGCTACTTAATAGCCCGCTCGACGTCTCAGATAGGAAGTTCGGAGAGATTTGCCTGGTGGTTTGGTGAGGTGGCTTTAGCGAGGTGCTGGAGTGTTCCTTGAAAGGGAATCTTCCTTCGTCTGAGAAGCTTACTTGTAGCCTATCAGCCTTTCGTACCCGGTGTGGGGACCTCTCTGGTCTTGGAGGTATGACCGGGGGTGGGGTTGTCTGGTTGACTACAACTGGTATTACTGGTGCTACCAAATCCTTCGGTGGTACTCGGGGAGCAATGTCTCGTGCCACACTCCTGGGGTGGTCTGCCCAGATGTTGATTACCCGTGGAACTCCCGACTGCAGGGACTGACCTGTGGGATGGTTCGCCGTGTTGTCCTAATGCTCCTATTGAGGCACTATTGCCTTAACACTTCTTGACCCTCTTCTCGGGTCGTTCTTCTGATATCGCCCTTCCTGGCAATAGCCCTTCTGTGGGTCTTGAGTGGGTTCTCTACACCTAGGTAGGTGGAGCTGAAAAGCTTTTGGCCTAATGTTACGTCTCGGACTTAGAAGTGCTGTTCTAAGGGACGATGTTGAGTCTGTTCACTAACCGGTGCTTGGTGAACAGATACTAGGACGTGGTGTCCCAGGGGACGTAGCGGGTACACAAGTATAATGCTGTTGAAGCAGTATATTGGGTTGTACAACGGTTGAGCATATAGTGGTACAGGGAATGAGCGTAGTGATATCCACAAGAGGCCAAAAGCTGGGGTGCCCCTACAGGGAGGTCGGCCCTTTATATACTCGTACGAGGTGTGGGAACCTAGTGCGGAGCCGAGGCGTCGGCTCCGGGATTGGGTTATTTATAGTACAGGTCCGGTACCGAGAGAGCGGAGCCGAGTCCTCAGTGCTGAAGCGTCGGGACCGAGAGCGAGCTATTTATAGTACAGTGACGTCACACATGCTTAGAAAAAAAAAGATAGTCCCTACCGCGCTCATCCCTGAGGCCGGTTGCCTCAGGCCGTAACAGTTTAAGTGAGTAGAATCCTGGGGCATAACGAGGACATTACCCTTTACGAACCTCTGACAGCCTGAGTACCAATTGGATGACCTAGCATTCTCGCCGTCGTAACCATCAGGCTCATCTCTGGACTTCTGCAACTCGGTAAATCGATATGATATCCTGCTGCACCTGGCACGGGCAAGCAAAAGCCGTTCAGTGAATGTCAACGTCGAAAAAGCATGTTTTACATCAGATGGGAGCTCATTGTGAGCATAGTAAAGCCAATTCGCGAGGCATAGTCGCGGCATTTGCTTTTTAACCACCAGCTCCCGACGGCATACCTCACACATTAGTACATCTCCCAACTCCATATGGTTTACGAGGCCCTTGGGATGCAATAATGCACAGGAGTATACGGTGAAGTTGTATGTAGTAGGCTCTACCTTGGCAGGTAATCCATCGTTTCTGAGGAGACGGAGGTCAAAAGCCGATGGTGCAACACGGCTTATCTTCTCACGGAGCGTGCACCGGCCGCATGGCCCACAAACCTGCATCTGGAATTTCTCTGTGCTGAAAAGACTCTGCCATTCCCGGATTATGGTTCAGCGTAGCTCTTCACTAGCCACCTGGGTGAAAGACTGGCTGGAATTAAGTGTGAGTTGTCCGTACAAAGCCCTCCCTCGGTCTACCTGAGCTGTAGGTCTCGGCCTCTGGAGATTCCGAAAAACCACTAGAACCACGGGACAACAACGACCACATGTGTGATCGTTCAGCATTTCTACGAGGTCTCTGTGGGCTTCTCTCAACCGGAGGGTCAACTCGTGAGCGTGAGCGAGCTCGCGTAGCTCGTTGGTGTGCCAGAGGCAGAACATCGTCAGGACCTTGTGCAGTGTCGCATTCACGACAAGGTCTCCGGGTTCCAAGTTGACTTTGTTCCAGTCGGGAGGGTCTGTGAGCATCAGAGTACCTGCAACCATGTGAGTATAATCGAGGTCTTCGCCGTCAACATCATGCCATTCGAAGGCCAAGCCTGTGGCTGTTGACGTTGCGACCTTACCTACAGGGTACAAGTCAGAAAATGCTTGAGCTGTGAACTAGCATGACGGTGACAACGTACCACATACTACAGCACCGTTTGCTTCAGGGTGAGCCATAAGAGCTCTGATGATGTCTAAGTGGTCATCTTAGGTCTCCATTAGCACAACGGAAACATATGTTAATTACATGTTTACTTACCACCAGCACTCTCAAGCTCTGCAATGGCCTGCTCGATCGTCGTGCTTCTAGTAGCCGTGGCCGTGCCTAGAGCATTGGTTTCGACTAATCGGGAGCTTTTGTCAGGTTTGTACATTAAAGCCCACGTGAAGCTGGCAGAACTCACTGGATTCGAGCGAGACCGTGTTGAGATGATCACAGATTTGGAGAATTTCTTCCAAGTCTGGAGTCATGGCTTTTGATTCTCTTGTAGAATATCAAGTCTGTTTCGACAGTTTATGTGTCGTAAATGTTCTGTGTGAACAAGGAGAGATCCTAGTATACATACGGCTGTTATATTGGAGGGGGGTTTGCCTTGACGCCCTTGCTCCTCGAACTTACATAAGCCTTCATATCCGTCGACCGGTATACATCGCCGCGATTGTCCTTTTTCCCTCCTCCCATGATGAGCTGTACGTGTCACTTCTCTCCCCATCTCCGGTTTAATGGTACCCTTGGTGAGTAACCCGCCTGTTTCTATGCGGTTCTTCCGGTGTTGAAGATACAGGGAATGCAGCGAGCTGGCAGTTCTGTCCAGGGGTCCAACTATCGATGGGGGTGGAAATGCCACCTCACGGAGTGGATGGTGTGCTCTATGGTCATGTAAGCTCTTGTCCTTATGTTTACTCCTCGTTTACCTGTTGAAGTATCCTCCCAGATCCAGCGTGACGCTGCGGGCACTTTTACTCTGACTAGATGCCTCTGGGGCTCCTTCTCTGATCGAACCTCCTCGTAAAACACTCATCCCTTACTGGCATATCCGGCTTGCTGTTTCCATCACATTTATGGTATGTCATAATTGGGTGTCCTTCGTCACCTCCGATTTCCCATGGCCTCATTTCCCAACAAGCTTACAGGCCGTCGCTCGGTTTCCCGGAGTTGTTTGAGATGACCGATATGCTGTCTGCTTCTCATACAAAAAGGCACTTGGTTTTTGAATGCATAAGTCCCACATCATGCCTCGCTTGACCAGAATTCGTCGACTTATCAGAGTTCTTCAGCAGATGCTCGATACGGTTCGGGCAAGGACAGTCCCTGGTGCTGAACTGCCCGACGACAACAACAACATATCATCTGTCCACCGGCAACGGGTACATGTAGAGTGGCTTTGTGATCATGACATCAAGTACGTGCTAAGATTCTGGCGTATCGGGATAAACAAGCTCATTGACACTTATCAACTCAGTGCGTTCCGTGTCTACACACATGCCGCTATGAATACCATGCGGGTGGTCCCATTGTCTGGCATCCCGCATGCGCTGATGTGGGGCTACAACAATGACAACCCAGACAACCTATACTACGGGTCCGAACCCTTCGTGTTTTACGCACCAGTGAAAGTTACGCACATCGCTTTGGAGGATGAGGGCAACGATGAACAATGCCTCATCCTTGAGCTGGCACCCCTAGCACTGCAGGAGATTGTGGCGCTTGATTTCCTCATGGCGTTTGCGCATCCAGTTACCAGTATGTGCCTTTCTATTGTACATTTGAAGTTGGTTCTGACGCTGTTTCAAGCCGACTTTCCTCGCGTAATAACCGTGGCAACAACTTTATCAACCGAAGATGATGTGGGTTGCTTCCTCCACCTTGCGTTGCATATACGCTAACCTGTACAACAGTTCATTATTCCTGACAGTGCATTTGCGTTCAACGACGACAACGTGAACTGGGCAGATGTCAAAGTGGATGACTACCTCGTCGCAGAGCTTTCTGTGTACCGCGTATGGAGCACACCCCACACTTGGGTGCTCCAGTACAGACTGCAGGAGGCTACTCGGGTAGCTACCAACCTCTGATGAATGTGTCGAGTCCGCTTTGCTATAGACACTTATTGGGGCCTACGAGAAGGAATGTAGACTTGGGACGCCTCAATGCTGTTGTACTTTTGTGAGCCTGAACCTGAACCCTGGATAAACTGGCACGATACTCCTGAACGAGCGAATTGCGTAGTCACCGGTCTCGTTGTTGCGGAGTCGGATAAGGTTCTTGCACTACTATACTTCTTGAAATCATGCATGTGTTATTTAGTAGGGGCGGACAGGGTGATGGGTGTAACACTGCCTTGTCTGATTTTTTGTTGTCATAACAGGTTGAAACGTTCTGGCTCCGTATAGGTTTAAACCTGCACCTCCGTAAGCCCTTTCATTGTTATATTTGGATTACCTCTGTTCTGACCTATCACCGCCCTTCTGTTGTTTACACATCTCCGCTCCTCTGAAAGTTCTCGTGGTCCTTTACAAGCCGGGAGTCCACTTAACACTCCCGTGTTGATCTAGACGTTGCACGATTCGCTAGAACAGATTGGCAGACTCCAGGAGGTAAGCCTGCGGTACTGCGCGAGTACGGAATGCGACGTGTTCTGACATTTATAAACTCTCAGACATCTGTGTGTTGCCTGCAATCAGCTTCAACCCTCCCCTGTACCTATCAGGCCTATTCTCCTCATGTCGCACCAAGATCCGATCCTCAATGGGGACATTAATTGCTTCATTTTGTTTCCAATCCAGTATGCAGTGGTGAGTCCGTTCGTGTGTACGTGTGTCCGGTGCTGACTAGGCCCAGCTTTGGCAGAAGTATAAGGACTCTCAGCGGTCCTACTGGACTGTTGAAGAGGTTGACTTGTCGCGAGACTTGTCGGACTGGACACTTTGCTTGGTGGATGCGGAGCGTGAACTGCTGTCTGTCATTCTCACCTTCTTTGCCTCTTCTGACGGCATTGTTGGTGAGAACCTTGTGCAGCAGTTCTCCACCGAAGTTTGCGCTCCTGAGGCTCGCTGCTTCTACGGCTTTCAAATCATGATGTATGTGGCGTCCTTTTTAGGTTTGGTGGATTGCTCATGTGTGATTTCGCAGAGAGAATGTGCATGCTGAGATGTACACATGCCTTCTTCAGGAGTTGATCACCGACCCCATGGAGCTCGGACGTCTGTTCAGAGCGACCACCACTATTCTGTCCGTCCAGGCGAAGGCGGAATGGTGCTTGAAATGGTTTGACCGGGAGAGGATCACGTTCGGACGCCACCTTATCGCGTTTGTGATCGTGGAGGGAATATTCTTCTCTTCTTCTTTTGCGACGATCTTCTGGGTTAAGAGTCGCGGGATATTGCTGGGCGTGTGCCACTCAAACGAGCTTATTATGAGGGACGAGGGACAGCACATGGAGTTTGCCTGTGCTTTGTACGGGTTAATATGCGAGGACGTCCCAGTTGGGGTCATTCATGTGATGGTGCTGGAGGCTGTCGCGCTTGAACAGGCGTTCTTTATGTGTAAGCCTTCCTACTTATGGTGTTCAGGCCCCGTGCTGAGTGTCCACCAGCTGCCCTGCCTACGCCGTTGCGTGGCCTTAATGCGACACTTATGAATCGCTACGTAGAGTACGTTGCCGACTTCCTCCTGTGGCACCTTGGGGTTCCCCTCCTGTATGGACAAACGAACCCGGTATGTGAGTTTGAACTTGTTTCATCGACATTTGTGCTAAAACTTTGTTGTAATGCAGCTCCCTTTCATGGAGGGTACAGCTATTCCTGGCCGGGCTAATTTCTTCGAAAGAGGGGTGTCTGATTATCTGGGGGCAGCGGTTGGCGACGGAACCTCGGGTTTGGAATGAGGTTCATGAATTGCATGCTTGTTCCTGATCCTCTCGCGTCTACCATAGATTCTGGATTGTGGCGAGTAGAGCCTGCTTAGATGTATACATCTGTCTCGGATTTGGTTAGGCTTGGAAATCGACCCTTTCTTGTCTTCAGATTCGTTGACGATGTGATACTCGACACGCATGAAGCCTTGAAACCTGTGATTTGCAGTAAATTTCCATTTATCTGATTTGTACATTGGTTGCAGAACATTGTGTTATAACCTGCGGACGACCCGGAGGTGCCTGGCCCTTTGTTTTTCCAGTACTGCGAACACGAACCGCGTCTCGATGCACAGGAATGTTGGTTCCTGGCTGTACATTTGCTTCTCGAGTGAACCCATCGGACCAACCCCGACACTGTATTTACACTCTATGTGTATCCGGTCGCACATGCTTTCTCTATTCTGGCAGATTTACACCTATCTTACAGTCATTTCAGACACATCGGATAGGCCAGCAGTACACCCAACTACAGGTACATGTGCAAGTATCTCCGAGGCTTATACAGCATTCTCCCGAAAGTCCAAGAATACTCGGTATAAGAGAGATTACAAGCCAATCCTTTTAGCCCTCAAACCTCCTTCTTTTTCCAACCATACCCATATGTCACCTCAGCTCATATCTTCTTTCCGGCGTCCATCTTCTCTTCCTCTGAACCAGGCCCATAATCATCGTTCACAGCCCTCTGCTCGCCACCTCGAGCTAGAGCCTTCTTTGCTTCCCCTTACCATCGAAGATACCCGGTCACTACTTATGCGGACAGGGACTGTTATGACATACGTGGGTACCGACGCCCGTGCGGACCATGAAGTTCCGACTCAATCGGTCTTTGGATCGAGCAACTGCCAGTCCTTAGACGCCTGGACACCTAGATGAGACGAGCCCGGCCCCGTCAACCCCGATCGTCTTGACGATGAAGATGGTCCTCCGAGTACTCAGCCAAGACCGGTGTGGTGGCATGAGCCTCCTTCAGCCCTCACCCACACTCGTTCGGACCGGGCCGATTGGACAGTGGAACAGTTTCTTTGCTTCACCTTCCGCGACACGGCCGTGAGTGTGCCGACTTCATTTGTCGGATTGCGTTGACAATGTGTAGATTTGGCTGCGAGTATCCATTGTCATAGAGGAGCTTGCTGTCAGCGGGTTCTATTTCCCGCAAGTAACTGTTGACTATGTCCATCGCATCGATAGAAGCGACCTTCCACTCAGGGATATCAGGCTTTTGGTAGAGAGAGGGGTTCAACAGGGGATCCAACGAGAATTGTACAACGTGATGAGTCAGTCCGTTCGGAGGCCCTTCTTACCATGAGTCTCCTGTGCTAGTTGTTCTGGTAATCGTCTAAGTTAGTTCAAAAAGTGAATGATGCCTTCAATCAACGGGACCTGTACACCACTGGAACATTGGCGGGATGCTTAGCTACTGCGTGGGTATCTGCGTATGCATCTGTCGGCAAATGAATATTAGGATTCATGTACATGATATGGGGGAAGGGTGGTTTACTATGTAATCTGTAAGGTGGAGAAGCAGAGGTTATCTGTCAACTGGTAGTCTGTGTTTGGGTGGCTCAGGTAAATCGGGTGAACGTACGAATTGCGCCTGCGTGTCTTATTGACTGTTTTTGATAACTATGTGTACAAAAGCTGTCGTGCACGCGGCGATTCAAATAGGACTAGCAATGGATGGTACAGATAGCTCGAGTGCACTTTCTCGGCAATAGCAAGGACGGTGGCGGTAAGCCCTTTCCGGGTCGAGGTCGGGACGTGCGTCGTGCGGTTGTCCCGGATCAAAATCCAAGATCTGCATGGGAACACACTGGCTGCTTTGCCGCGCGCCGGTGTCCTTTGTAAGCCCCTTCGGTTCTACTCGACGGTTGACCTAAGCTCTTCGCTGTGGCTAACTTTGGTTCCCCGATAACCTGTGTAGCGCCGGGTTGATGCTTCGACTGGACAATCGACGCGCTCATGCTAGCTGGGTATGGCGAGTGGATGGCTCCGTTTGAAGTACTGTAAGATGCACTAACCTCCATGTTCCTCTCTCTCTATTACTATAGCACTGCACACACCGTCGTCTACCAGCCCTAACAATCCTTTGTGAGTGATCCGTCATCTTTGCAGTTTAGTGTGGCATAAATATCAACGATTCCGGTTTCTGTACTGAGATACCTTATATCGCCCACTGTAGGTACCTTCAAGGTACGTAAACATCCCCACCACCTCTTCCAACATTGTCCACTTCCCTGTACGTGTTCGATACCGATATCACGGGCAGTAGATTCCCATGCAAGTGGGTTCCTTGGGCCGTCCACGAGACAGCATCGTCTACTCCGCGTTATATGGAGTCATGGTGGATGATCAGAGTCATCTGGTATCCCGCTGACCCATTGGGTTCAAATTCAGATGTGTCGATCTCTATAAGGCGGTGTTTCACATTGCACCTTCTTTTCCTTTATGTGGGTAAATCGGCGCGCTCTTCTCCGGATCCTGAATCTCGGAAAGCTCTTCGCAAGCGGCATTGTGGCGCATGTGGCTAATTCTTGACTCGAGGGGCCATTAGCCATCTCAGCGGAACCATCCTATTTCGTGGTGTGGTCATGTTTATGGTACTATTCTTCCTATGTTTCCTCGCAACGCCCCTTTCATGGGGTACTTAAAATCCGTCTTACGGCGCCCTTCGGTTTCGCTTCGTTCGATAATGAACGCGTCTTACCAGACCGTCTCACTTGCCACCTTGAGCCTCTCCTGACACACTGACCCTTTGCCTTTCTAGTCAGGTGTACATAGCTCCCCTTCACTAGCCCAAACACACCTCAGGCCCTCCCTGTCGATTATAGATGGTGTCTGTCGATGTATGAAACCAGTAATATTTGATTGTACCTCATCCGCCTTATTCTTTGAGCTGTGACTCTTTTCTGGTCTCCATTAAACCCGTATGTAGCTTGGTATTCACACCCAAGTTTCTAGGATGTCGATGGTAACGTGCCTTGCACCACGACCGCTTTTTTACCATCGTATGAAGGGAAGGTATCATCCGGCGATATTGTCAACCAGTGAGATATTCGCTGTCAGGTATCGATGCTCGCTGCGAATCTCTGTAGGCACCTGAATTATATCATTAGTCGCAAAGTCGGGGTCCTATACGCTCTAGTTGAGAAGGAGACAAGCATGATGAGGTCGTTACCTCAGCCTATGCTACTACTGAGCAATCCCGCGCTGGTTGAGCATGGTGCTGGATAGGTCAAACAATAGTATGAGTACATCTGACTGTTTACGGCTTATGCGGCCGTGAATGCCCGGCACTGTCTGTTAATGATATTATACCTCTGACACGCTCATAGAAATATCTCCCGTCCTCATGGTGAGGGTTATCTAATTCCACGATGCCCGGGCCATTCCGCGCGTGCCGACATGTCTGTTTCACCGAACCACATATAACACGACTTCGCTACCTCTTGGATCCTCTTGGTCGTCGAAACCTAGCTTGGCCTAGCTTGCTTATATCTCATGACGGACAGCGCCCCCCTTCCCCCCTTCCCACTTTACCATCCTCCTTTATGGCACCTTCCGGCGTGTTCGCGCCTCATCAGGTGCACCGACCTCCAACCCACCCAATCGAATGCCTCCGCCTCCTAGAAGTCCCTCGATGTATCATATGTGGTGCTCGTACCATTTACTACTGTGGTGGTTGTGCATCTGCCCCTGCATTTTGCTCAGCTGGCCACTTTATGGAGGTCTGTGTGTTATAACTCCTGAGCCTCCCGTCGCTAGCCGTTCCACTTACTCACATAATGTTCAGTACTGGCCAGTCCATTCACTGACTTGCCAACGCGACCTTGCCTCAAGCTTTTGTAGTCAGAACGGCAAAGTGCCCACTTACCCGTTTATCGGCGAAACCACCATCGCAACTTGCAGCGCTGTATCTCCTTTACCTCCCGTGTCCTTTGACCACATGCCAGCTGCTCGCCCGTCTGGCGAACTGTACGACTATGTCGTAAAAGGGGTTTATGGAAAGCATGACTCGGGTGAGTCCCAAGCTTACTTTTCTCAGCGTGCATTACCTGAATCCTATGCCTTACCCCCTATGCACCTTCCAGACGATTGCCGTCTGCAACTTCTCAACATGTCACCCACCCCCCTCCCCGACGGGAACACTTTACAACTTGGACAGTGTTTCGAGAAGTTGACAACAACTAGGTCCTTCGTTATCTGGCATGACAGGTTCCTAAACTTTCTTGAATACCCATTACATGTTTATTACTCCTCACAAGAGTACGAGGGTAAGTATAACCCTAACCGTGCTATGATACGCCTTACCGATACCATACTCCTACCTAAGGCTAAACATAGGTCGACCTGTAGGTGATTGGGATCCAAACCTGTAGGTTTGGCCACTTCCAGAGGTCTGATTGGGATCTGTATGAATCAAATCAACTTTTGACCTGCAACCTGTAGGTGGTAAACCTGTAAATCACAGGTCAAATCATTGATTTGATTTAGATACTAAATATGGTAGTCTTTCAGCTTCTATTTAAGGTTCTAGGCTAGTATTGAATGTTATTAGCATTATCCATGCTAGAAGTGTGCTGATAGATACAGTATTAAGCTATATAAAGACATATTATCTACTAAAACCCTTAATATGTATCTTTTTTGGCTGTTGAGATGTGAATTGACCTGTAGGTTACCTATATTCAAACCTACAAATCCAGGTCACTTTCTCCAAGATGGCTGATTCAGATTCATATCTGATTCATGGCACAGGTACCTGTAACCTACAGGTCACAACCTACAGGTAAATATCCAGGTTCAAGCCAGGTCAACCTGTATGAATCACTGACCTATGTTCAGCCTTACTCCTACCTTCTCGGTGTCCGTGGTACGGGTCTCTTGTGATCGTCAAGTTTGCGTCTCGTGCATGCTCTTCGTACATCAATATGACACTTAGCGACGTGCTTCATGTTAGGGACTACTTCGCTTACTTTGCCTAGCATATTCAAATGTCAGACTCTGTTCTGTCTGGTCCTGCACACCTGAACTCATTATTCACCATATGCCTTGCAAAGTTACTAACTTCCCAAAATGTAATCCTAATTCAAATTTGTGAGATTGTGTCAATACACTCAACATTTCTACCAAACTATGTAATCCTTTGTACTTCATTATGGGAGGATATTTTACCTCAACATCCTACAGTTAGCATGCACTTAAATTTGGTCCCATGTATGCTTCCGCTAGTAAGTCGCCTGAAAAAACTGATAAATGTTTCACTATAAAAAGAAGATTGGGAATTGCATCCTTCTCCGATGCAGATAGGGTGGAAGCTCATATTTGGAAACCAGAATGCTCAGGCGTGCTTGACTCACCACCTCTCTCCCTCATAACACGTTCTGTCATTGCATACGTACACATCCTGTACATGACACAACAACAGAAACGGGAGCTTTAGTCTACGTGGAACACAGCTGCCTCTATAGGGCATAGTGTTCTTGTGATTCATGTTACTTCCTCACAGTTCGGCAGCTTCACTGTAAAAATTTCAAGCGTCTGTTAGTCATTCACCGACTACTCCGGGGGCATGAGCGTCCTAAAAATCTTCACTTATGTTTTGCTGCGGCTTCTTTCTCAAATCAGGGTAAAGCATGTATGACATCGCTTCACCAATCCCACCTATGCATATAGTGTCAGCATCCACGGGGCCCGTTGAGTATCCAAACGTGCCAAGTACCTTCAGTATATGGGACTCTAGTGACCATATTCGCCAGGTTCTGAGAAGCACATGGGACGCTAGTGGCCTCCGTGTTTGCTTCCATACTCTGACCCATGGTTTTATCGAGGATTCGAGGTGCCGTGGGCGTGCTTCTGCCACAAGGTGACTGGCTTCTTCTTTCGTGATGCATGTAGGTGCCAGAAAATGATCTGTCTTTACACCTTGCACATGCCTTCCGAGCTTGTGATGCGGTCGGAAACTAGAAACCCGTCAATATTCCGGGATCAACTCTAACCAATCGCCTCTGTGTCTAGGTGCTGTCCAGCCCGTTCCTTGATCCCCACCCCCTCTCGCTTGTAAGGTACCGTGAGCCCTCGTCAGCCTTGTGTCCTTGAATCTAACTTAAAACGTGTTTTCGTACCCTTGTCAATACCCAGGTACCTCCAGACTTGAGGGCTCGTGACCCATGTTAGTTGTTATCAAAGACCACCGGTATGCAGGCAGTCGACTCGAAAGTGCCCAGTCTCACCGGTTACAGCTGGGATTTGTCCATGTGACCATGAGATTTACATTTCAGGCCATACACGTGCCTTCCGAGGGTTCACATTGCTTCTCCCGTCTGCTCGTTGTCTTTCTACGACACCCAAAGGCATAAGCATTTAATTCAACTCTGCGCGCCCCAGATCAAGGGTTGCAACAGAACTGGGAACAAGGTCGAACTAAACCAGTCTTGCAGTCATCAGCTTCTCACGTCCCCCAGTATGCCATCCACATTCTGTACCGATGGTACCGTGACCCCGGAGAAGTACTAACGGGAGTCTCTTTACCTCCAATATCCCACTTTCTCGGATGGTTCCCTGGCAACCAGCGGCTTCTATGAATCTCCATCCTCGTCCTTCTATCAAGGGAGGGGCCAATGCTGGGAAGCCGCCGGTCTGCTCGATCACTTATATCCGCTGATTTGTGCAGTCACAGGTCCTCCCGAGCCTACCCATTCAATCTCTGCTACCCTTGAACATTTGTTCACTCCAAGAGCTCCCCATCTACCGGGACTGCAATTCGCACCTGCGCTGAACCCCTCGGCATCCCTCAACAAAAGGCATTGCATTTCCAATCCTCTGAGTACGTCTTCTACGGCCTCCACAACATCGTAGTTACATCGCCCCGAAACCTCCTGCAGCGTAAGTGCTGATGAAGTTGCAGGACGTGCAACTCTAGATGCCCTCTCCCTACGCATCCCAATCCCTGCGGATGGAAACGGTCTTGTATGCCCCAATATTTGCAAACCGGTGAGCCTATCTCACAGCATACTTATAGACCAACCTCTGATACCTTTCTAGCCGAGTGGCATTGGCAGGTGTGCCCATCTTCGCCTACATGCCTATGGCGTTGCTCCTCGCCTGGCGCGCGACGTGCCGAGACAACTACTTGCAATCCACTTTGCACCTACACAAGTCGTTGGACGCCTTACTTGCCCGGTTTGTTCCTAACCCGTCGGCGCTTCTCGACTACCTTGCCCGGTGGAGTGCTCTAATTATTGGAGCTGCCGCCCTCTCCCACATCCTTCATGATCCCACCGTCTGCAAGAACACCCTCGAGCTTGCTGTCGGGAATCTGGTCTTCAACACGTTCGTACGCCGCCTGACAAGGTTACTGCCCTTCGGGACACATGTCATTAACCACATCGAGAAGCCTGTGCCGACCTCGTTCGTTAACCTCCGACACATCACTCGTATCGCGGAATTCCAGTTGACATCTGGCCTCGCCGTCCATGTGTACGAATCATCCTCCCCATCCACTTGTGATGTCGTCTGTGGAGCGTGGACGACTGCACTTATGAACTTCATCACAAAATCCTCCTTTGGTTGCACTTATCCAAGGCTTACTCTGAACTACTACGGGATCATATGTGACGGCCGGGTTAGTGCAAAGCGATGGGTGGACAACAGTACTCACGCACACCTTCAGACTAGGGGCTTTCGCTTCACTGCCTACTCCGTCTCTTGGCCCCTGTACAGCACAGGCCCTTATTTGACGTCTATCTCCATCGAGAAAGGTTGCGGACGTAAGTTACATGTCTGCCCCAGTCAGGGGAGATTCTTCGGAGATCCAGGGTCCCTTGTCGTGTTCTTCGACGGTTTCTTCACAAACCTTCATCATCTCTGCCTCTCGTACATCACACCCTATGGGCCAATGACTGCTTGGCGCATCCCCACGAAGGGCACGCTCTATTGCCACTGTGTTCATGACTCATCCATCTTACCTGCTTTGGTCGTCTCCATAATTCTACACCTCATCGAAGACGATAACTGTTTTGCATCTCTGCAGGGGTACACAGGGTCTGGCGCTGTACATCTACAGGCGTCTGCTGTACAAACTGTCGCAGGATTCGTCCGTAATCGTCAGAAGTCCATGTAGTCACTGCGCTCGAGATTCTTACGTATCTCCTCTTTTGTATGATCTGCCCTCCTTGATAATGCTCTTTACCTTACTAGACCTTACGTAGACTCCTTTTGAGCACCACCTTCATACTTAACTTTGCACGTCGCCCGGGTATTGTACCCAATATATTGGTTATCGTCTTCACCCTCAAGACCCAAAAGGTTGAAACATGACGCCATCTACTGGACCTGAACACGAGAACCCGCTGGAAACCCCTCCTTGATGCTGTAGCTGCATGTCCCAGGGGGTCACACTAAAGCTCCCACGTGTGCTCGGGGTGACAGGCAATAAGGGCAAAGTTTGTGGGAGAGTCTCTGGGTATCTGCGTGCCTCAGTGCAAACCCGTCCGTCCTTACAGTCACCCAGGCGTCGCACGTTTTTCCGTTCGACCATGATTCCATCTCTTTCGCTTGTTCACATTCCCATATTTGTGATGCGGTTTCTTATGTCCATGAACGACATCGACATGGCAGTGCACATGACTTCCCATGAGCCCCGGACACCGTACCAATCACATTATGGTCACCCTCGCACAAGAACAGCCCGGTCTTTATGACAACCACGTCCTCCTCACCCTCGGTTACAATCTCAGTTCATCAAAACCTAGACTCTCGAAGTCACCTCTGGAATCGTTTACCCTCACCTGTCTCGAACTGCCATAGAATGTACGAGATACCGAGACAGTAGGTGTCGGTGCTCGCCTTCTGTCGGCCCCATCTCCGCAGTGCATACACCGCGGATCCTCCTGAGAAACCATCCACGCTGGTCCCAAACCGCATAAGCTTCTCATCTCATACTCAAACCCAAGCCAAACGACATCCTGCCTTGCATAGATACCTTCCTCATTTCCAAATGTGGCACAACCTGCCGACACATCCTCGATCATCACCTCGAGCTGCGCTGTTTATGGAGAGCATGTCTACCACCGACTGCACTATGGGCACGGTCAAGCCAAGGTTCACCTAAAGGACAGCGTCCGTAAGTTAGCGTGCAACACATCTATGCCGTGAAATACTTACCATCACTTTCGTTTATACACTATAACAGTGCTTTTTAACAATCCTACACCCTACACCTTTCCCGGTACTCAGGAGGCAGGGTGAAGGTATCTAATTTACCATGGGTCTGTGCGCTGGCAACCTAGCCGTTCATGCTCCTCATGGCGTGCCACGTCGTTCAGATGCTACATAGGCTCGGGTTTCCGCACCAGGAACACACTCTGTCCACGCAAGATCCCCCTGAAGGGCCCAAACGGCCATGTTGAAAGCGACTGCGAAGGTAACAGCAGTTATCAGTGTCACATATACTAAAGTAACTGCGCACTGCGGGGACGAGGACCATGCCCGCGCTCCACAAGGCAAAGCGGGTTTGGAGAACGCCTGACGCACATAGCACCCTACACATGTCGTGGGCCTCCGGAAATGGACTTAAGATTCCGGGGTTCCCGCCTTTATGTCCTCGCATCACCTCCTAGCTGGAACCGGCCTTCAGCAGTTCTTCGAGACTGCGGTGGTGTGAGATGTTGACTGCAGGATTTTAAACGGTACACAACTCACGTCCCAGGTGCGGACGCGCCCTCCTCATCTCCTCCCCATAATCCCTCTCTGTACGCTGGTGTCGCCACAACGTAACTCGTCTCCCTGCTCTGGATTAGCCCCGGATCAGGTAACACATTCTTTGTAACTCACTGTGCACCCTCCATGCTTGCTCCCTCCCATCATGGTACATTTGGTACCGAAAGCCCTTGATGTAATTTTTTCAGTCAACGATCTGGACGATATCATGTACCATCTCTCTCTGCATTGCAGTGAGCACGAGTGTTTCAATCTGAGCATCTGAGGTCCCGTTAACTCTATGTTGCCTGCCACATGCATGGAATTACTTACCGGTAAAGTCACTATGGGGGACGTTGGGTGTGTCACCAGGAACAACAGAAACGCGATTGATCGTTGAACGTTGAACGTTGAACCACGCCTCTCGAAGCTGCTCGTGTCTCTTTCACTCTCCGCCCATTCCTCTGATCGACTAAGTACAGTCAATACATGCGGCGCCCTAAAAACATTTGACGCCCACCGAGGAGGCGCCTCGCACACGTGCTAGGACCCACGAAAGACTTGTCAGCGAGTTAACTTGCTCCTCGACTTCCCTCAACACCACCAGTACTTACACCCATTACGCTGTTCCCACATCCACTTCTCCTCCACCTCCTCCTTCAACCAACCAGCTGTCCCACTCTAGTATGAATTCTTCACTACCATCTCATCGTAGACTCTGAAACTCACTGGCTGCGCACAGGGTCTGATATCTCCGATACATTGGTTAACTGTGTACGTCGTCCTCTCCCTTTGCTTCAACCCTCTGACCCTCGAGACATGCCAAAGGCCTATACGTGTAGGTATCAATGTGTATCCAAGGACAAGTTGACCCTCGCTCACACTCTACAAGGTTTCCACTGCTTCTATGGAGCTGTTAACCCCTCGCTGCACAAGTCGTCGTTGCTCTGTTGAAGTACATTACCTCATCCCTTCGATACCGGGGATACCACCCTCCTGAGTTGTGTATGCAGATCTCGTGAACACTAGACAAGAAGTCGCACACCAGTTACACGAAGTAGACGGTGCTCTTGCTAGGTGGCGAGGTACTCGCGATCCAGGTTGGCGAAGACAAGCACATCATGAGCGCCCTCCGTGAGTACTTCCGTCTGCTTGAACGAAGACCTCCATATGTACAAGAGGCTAGGACTGAGTGCGCACGCTGACGGATGGGTCTGCGTAGTAGGGATGAACATGGCAGCGACGGAGGCGGTCAGGCTGAACGAAACGGAGCTTCTCAGCCAAATGTTGTACGCACCGCTTCCTAGACTGGCTATGGATCGAGTCGCAGGATAAATGTCACCTACCCGGATCAGGAACTTGACATTCGTGGCAAAGGACACGATAACACGCACTCCCTCATGCTCTGGCGGCTCGTGAAGCACCGGCACGTGTAGCACCGCACGAGGAAGGAGATCTGTGAGGCACACAACGCCGCTAGCAGCCGCTAGCGTCACGAACATCGCTTATGATGTCATCGTCTCGCTCCCGTACTTGGACGTGATCTCTCATGAGACCCTTTGTGTGTAAGTATCAAGTATCAGGGCTTTCCTCGAAGTTTTGTTTGCTTTAATACTGACACTTGGATCTTCCAGGCACGTCCCCGCCCTGAAACGATTCCGCGAGTGCATGTCTATCTGTCTCTATGATATTTCTCGGCCCCCACTGACGCACTTCACCACAGGGCCCACATGGATGTCGTCCTCACGCTCACCGAGCCCATCCGCGACCTTGATGGCACGCTGATGCACAAGATCTTCGTGCCCAAGGACATTCATGTATTTGTCAGCATCTGTTTGTCGAACAACAACCTGGACATCTAGGGCTCCGACGCGGCTGAGCGGATGCCTGACCAGTGACTGAGCCCACTTCCGGAGACGGTGTCGGACATGCCCTGCACCTCGACCTTTCGCGCCTGCCCATTCACGGCCTCTATGAGCTCGATCGGGTTTTTAGCACCGTGTTTCAAGGCACTCGGTCACTTCCGTAACAAAAAATGCGGTGCCACGGGAACAGATAGTACCTGTCCGGATACCGGGCCCTTTAGGCGTGCTCAACGACGAGCAGGATGATCCTGAATCGAACTAAGGTGATAAACTCCTTCGATGAACCTCCTGTGTCCTTCGCAAGACTGTTTACTGATACATTCACGTTCACACATCAGACATCAACGCTCTCAAGACCACAATTCATTTGTGCTCTGTTGCTTTGCACAAAGTTTACACATAAAGGTCGTTGATAGAATGATCTATGCAACCTCTCGGGCAATTTGTGGTGTCATGCCTTAGATTGCCTCCCATACCACCGTCTCCGCTATGTTCGAAATTCTGATCATCACCATTCTCTCATTTAATCGATGTCTCTCTTCCTGTGAAGTATCATCGCCGTTTGTGAACACATCAAACATTGTCATGAGTATCATCCTCCCACTTACCAGCATGACAGAATGCCCATCCTATGGGTTCCAAAGTCACATCCCAGGCGGCCATCTCCATAACAACAGCATCATCCGCCTCCTCGACCTCCCTCCCAGACCAACTTGATTTCCCGCCTTCACCATCACAGACCATACCGTCTACACGCATCTCCTTAGAGTACTGAATTCAGCAGTCCGTGTTCTGCTCCAAAACAGCTTCGACGTGTATGTCTTCGAAAAACGGTGCTGTTCCAGTCACCGTAACTGTTATGATGAATCCTGGCTACTATCCTCGGTAAGCCTCTAGTAAATTATGAACCATGTTGAAGTCACTCACCCATATACGTCTCCTGCGTACATAATTGACTACAATGTACACAGGACTCCTTAAAGGGTCTCGAGGGACAAATATTGTAGACCCCGCGACATTCGGAGCTGTTGACAGCGTTGCAGGCTCTAAACTGCCTTGGAACATTGTCGTCGGCCTGACAACCGTCCATTGGGTTCGCACCCGCACGCAATTCCCATTAACCTCATGTAGTTCCAAGTTAATCAGTGCAAACCTCTGGGCAATACACCTCTATCAGAGCCCTCCCATCCAAATAATGTATATGACCACTGAGACGTACCCTTTTGCGTGTCACCGGATGGCTAGGAAGTTCAAGGTAAAGAGGGATTGTCAACAACTTCCAAGAAAAACTGTCCATAGCTAGGTGTGTAGCCTCCAAAAACCACGTCTCTCCCAACCCACACGTCTAACTATATACTAACAGAATTTTCGGTCCTGTCTGTACAAAACTCCACCCACGGTGCCACGACTCAACAGAAACCCGGTGTGGAAATTCGGTATACACTTTTATTGCCGACTCATCGCCTGTATTAACTTACTACATTTAATCATCGCCGGACCAACGGCGATTCCGTCTACCGTCGTATAGTGTCATGTGCATATCATACAATGTTATATGCTGCACTGTGCATTCGTCATCCCCTGTGCAGCGCCTCTATGTATACAAACGTTTCTCCAGCTTACCGGGGTTACCAGGGCTTCCATGAATCCAACTGGCCAACAAAGGCTTCACCATCTGAGCTTTTTATATAGACAGGTCTCCTCTCGATTTCCCTCAGATCCTACGTGCTCGACGACATGGTAAGCCTCATTTACCTTCCTATCACTTAATCTCACGGGCGCATTTCATCCCTTAGGTCCACACCTCCACGTGAGTTAATGACCCTACTGTCAGAAACGTATACCCACTTTGCCTTGAGGTATAGGTCATGTTCTTGGAGTCTTTTGAGTACCTTTTTTGTTTGAATTCTGTGGGTTTCCAGGTCATTGGATATGATTAGCATGTCGTCCATGTAGATAATGAGCCATCCTTCTCTGATCATGTCTGCGAAGATATGGTTCATCATGCTCTGGAATGTTGCTGGCGCATTGCATAGCCCAAAGAACATGACTATGGGTTCGTATAATCCTAGGGGCGTATTGAAGGCTGCCTTCCATTGGTCCCCATCTTTAATGCGAACATTATTGTATCCTGCCCGTATGTCGAATTTGGTGAACACAGTCGCACCTTGCACCTTATTGATTAGGTCGTCAATGAGTGGTAGGGGGTAGACATTTTTGACTGTGCCCTCATTGAGTGTTCGGTAGTCTTGTACTGGTCTGAGGCTGCTACCTTTTTTTGAGACAAAAAAGAATGGTGACACTAGGGGTGATGAGGACTTCCGTATGAACCCCTTTGCCTCATTTTCATCCATGAATTTTTGCAGCTCTTGTCGTTCCACAACTGTTAGTAGATATATCTTGTGCCATGTGCGGTGTTTGTGGGGGTCGAAGTCCTTCTTGAAGTCAATCGCGTGATCCCAGGGGGTTGACGGTGGGAAGCGTTCTGCCGCTTTCTTTTCGAATACTCGTTTGTATTCCAGAGCGTAGTCCGGTAGTAGTTCCTCCAGTGACTTTTCAACCTTACCCTGTTTTGCCGCGATTGCGATTTCTGTGGACTTGTTCATCCTGTTGACTTGCTGGTTGGCTTCCAGCAGTTGTGTGATAATTTTTATCGGGTTGTGGATGAGTCTTTCTTCCTCTATGTAGTCGTATTGTGCTTCTATGAAGGACAGCGCTAGATGTTGCAGTGTTTGTGGTGGGGGGAGCCCCCAGAGGGTTCCTGTTGGGGGTTCGTGTTTGTCCTGGTACTGTTGTATCCTCAGTTGCTGGGCGATGATTTTGTCATTGATCGTTAGCTGTCCTGTTCGCCAATTTATTTCCGGGTTGTATTTTCGGATCCATGGCATACCCAGGATGGCGTCGTCCCGCCCAATGTTGGCCACATAGAACCGTGTGGGTAGTGATTTTCCCTTGACCCGAAACATCCCTTCAACTCGATGCATAATGTGTCCCTGACTATTGACTGTGTCATCAGCATTGCGGAACGTCATTGCTCTAGGCAGTTTGACCATGGGTAGTTTGTACTTCGCTACCAGCTTTGGCATTGATGATAACCGCATCTGCTCCGCTGTCGAATAGGGCCTTGATTCCAATGGCTTTGTCCCCCACCTGTAAATAACCTGGTATAAGAAGAGCATGTCGTCTCTTCATGGTATTGGTTATTATTGATATACAGGGGTCTGTGTAGTACGATGGTTCAGGCATTGGGGCTGACCGTCCTCCTAAAAATCCATGTCCTCAAAGTCCATTTGCATTGCATTTGCTTGCAGCGGTTCATCAGTTTCTTCCTCCGTGTCCTCTCCATCTGCCTCATCGGCTGACGATTCCGAGCCTTCTTCTATGACTTGCCTGATCCTTCGCTTGGGCTTCCATTCTGGTTTCCTTCCCTTCGGCTTCTTCGGACAATTTCGGGCAATGTGACCAGGATTATGGCAGATGAAACACAATTCTTTCTCCAGGTGGCGTAGGTGCTCTTCTTTACTGAGTCGGTTAACTTCCGCCTCCGTCTCCTCCACTTCCTCTAGTTGGTTTCGTTGTACTTTCTTTTGCGGGGTACGGTGGAAACTTCCGAATCCTTTCCTTCGGCGGTTGATTGCTTGGTCATACACATCTGCTTCATAGATATCTGTGGCTCATTCAATCCACTGTTCGATGGTCTTGGGTACTGGGTAAGAGGTAGAGATCTTGGTTCTAAGCCAGGCAGGAAGGGCATTCCTATAGTAGGACAGCCTTGCCTGGGCATCGAAGATTCGGGACTTTCGGATGAGTTCGTTGTATTTTCCATTGAATTCATGGATTGTGCTGTCGCTCTTAAGGTTGAGCTGTTCCAGGGCGAGTATGGCATTTTCCGCCTCGTTAAGTGGGGCAAAGACAAGTGTGAAGTCGCGAACGAAGTTGTACCATGTTCCTAATCCCAGGTATTGGGCGGATTCGATCTTGTTCCTGACCCAATAGTCGACATTCTCACCACTGATGTAGGATAAGGCGGTGGCGATCTTGACGTTGTCGGAAGTGAACCTCGTAGGGTCTCCAGTGAAGAGGAGCCATAGTGAGTCGATGAAGGCTTGGGACTTGTGATGGTCTCCTGTGAAGATATCGGGTGGTCGTACCTTCCCCTTGCCTCCTGAAGGTGGTATCCCACCACCGTATCGTCCAGATATTCCTCCCGGAAGGCCTCCTCCAGGATTTTCCTCTACCTCCGCTGCCTCCTCCTCCTCCACCACCTCCTCCATTTCCTCCTCCAGGAGGAGGGTCTCCAGGCATTCCTCCTCCTGATCCCATTCCAGGATCCTCATCTCCAGGGGGTCCGGGGGGAGGAGAATTGCGTCTATCAGGCAGCTTGCCTTTATCTTCAGGGTTACCATGCGGCAGTCCGAATGCCGTTCCAGAGGACTGTCCAGCGACCACTCCAAAAGGATTATTTCTGGCCGATGACACCAAATAACCCATACCAAAGCTTGGCTTTGGGCCCCAGCCAAAATTTCCTCCACTTCGTCCGAAGTTGGTGCCTCCAAATAGAGTAGACCGATATCCAGCTCTTGCACTAACTGCCGGGGTAACATCGATGTTGATGGCTCTAATTTGCGCAGGTTCGTCCACCCTGGTCCCTTCCTTGTGGTCCACAGGCTTGAAGGTACGTATGACGTCTTTGGCGAAGGCAAGGAGAACATCGAGGTCCTCAGAGTTGTGGACGCGTCGTATAACACGAAGAAGGCTGTCTGTCCTCGGATTGAAATCTCCCGACCATGTAGTGTCGGCACGCTCCACATGAAAATGTCCCGCAGTTGTCGGTAGTAGAACACCCTCCTCACGGAGTCGTTCCTCAAAGGCTCGTTCCTCTTCGTTTCGTTGCATGACTGGTTGTTCGACTGGTGTGGGGCTTTGGGATAGAGATCGTTCCCGCTCGTGTTCATAGACAGGGGAGGGAGATCTCGAGAAAGAGTAGAAGCGGGGCCTGGTTTTGAGAACTGGAGCTGCGAGAGATTGTTCTGTAGGTCGCTGATTGGTGTCAGCGGGGGGATTGTCTCAAATAGTTTCTTGCGGATCCTCCTCAGGTTCCTCTGTCGTTTCCACTGGCGTTAATAGTTGTGTAGGAGGTCTAATGGATGGAACCCGACTGTGGGGGATGCTGGGGCTTTGCGTTGTGGGTTTGGGTGCTGGTTTGACTCTGCTGGTTTGGAGTCCGTGCTTGTCTTGGATGAGTTTCTCTTGGGTCTTATTGGTAGTAACTCTCGGGCCTTCGAGAACCACCGGTGTAGGGACCGGTTGATACCTTTCTGTACACCGATGATGCGTGCAGTCCTTCCAGACGGCTCTTCTGGTGTCGATAACTCTGTGTTGATCTCTTGAAAGTGTAACGTTGTAAGCATGCTGTAGGCCAAGACAAAGGGTGCTCTCCATACTCATTTGTTTACTGCTGTCGACGATATTGCTTGTGTAGTTCCTTGCTGAACAGGAGGCCTCGGAGTCGTTTTACCCTTTGTGGGTAAGCCGGGTCAAGGAAGTTGTTGGGGGTGTAGATGAAATTCTGTTCGTCGATGAAGCAGTTCTCGATGAATTGTTCGAATTGGTCCCTTCGAGTGACGTACGGAATGTTACTCCTGGTTCCCCAGATTTCCAAGGTAATGCGGATTGAGATTAGTTCGTTGAGGGTTTCTTCAACCACCTTTGGTGAGAATCCTCATAAGATATCCCTGTTCTTCTGCACCTCTCGTAGGTTGTCTGTCACCACTTGTAGTAGGTCTTCGAGGTGAACCGGCACTTGTAGTCGGGGCTGGTGTACTCCTCGTAGGGAAGTGTAGGTGTCGGCCATCATTGATGGTCCTGAGGTGTTTGCACTTTCCGACAGTGCTGGTGGCAAGGGGACTTCGATTTGTGATCTCCTCAGGATGTCTTTCTCTTCTGCTGACAAGCGATGTTGTTGCCACACGTGGCCGGCGGGGAGGACGTCTGGGATATAGGGTTCCGGTACAACCCTGGAGATGTTGCCTAACTGTTGGGTATTCCTGATAGGTGGTATTCCTAGGCTACTTAATAGCCCGCTTGACGTCTCAGATAGGAAGTTCGGAGAGATTTGCCTGGTGGTTTGGTGAGGTGGCTTTAGCGAGGTGCTGGAGTGTTCCTTGAAAGGGAATCTTCCTTCGTCTGAGAAGCTTACTTGTAGCCTATCAGCCTTTCGTACCCGGTGTGGGGACCTCTCTGGTCTTGGAGGTATGACAGGGGGTGGGGTTGCCTGGTTGACTATAACTGGTATTACTGGTGCTACCGAATCCTTCGGTGGTACTCGGGGAGCAATGTCTCGCACAACACTCCTGGGGTAGTCTGCCCAGATGTTGATTACCCGTGGAACTCCCGACTGCAGGGACTGACCTGTGGGATGGTTCGCCGTGTTGTCCTATTGCTCCTATTGAGGCACTATTGCATTAAACACTTCTTGACCCTCTTCTCGGGTCGTTCTTCTGATATCACCCTTCCTGGCGATAGCCCTTCTGCGGGTCTTGAGTGGGTTCTCTACACCTAGGTAGGTGGAGCTGAAGAGCTTTTGGCCTAATGTTATGTCCCGGGCTTAGAGGTGCGGCTCTAAGGGTTGACGTTGAGGCTGTTCACTAACCAGTGCTTGGGGAACAGATACTAGGACGGGGCGTCCTAGGGGACGTAGTGGGTACACAAGTATAATGCTGTTGAAGCAGTATATTGGGTTGTACAACGGTTGAGCATATAGTAGTACAGGAGATGAGTGTAGCGATATCCACAAGAGGCCAAAAGCTGGGGTGCCCCTACAGGGAGGTCGGCCCTTTATATACTCATACGAGGCATGGGAACCTAGGGCGGAGCCGAAGCGTCAGCTCCAGTATTGGGTTATTTATAGTACGGGTCCGGTACCGAGAGAGTGGAGCCGAGTCCTCGGTGCCGAGGCGTCGGGACCGAGCGTGAGCTATTTATAGTACAGTGATGTCACACATGCTAGAAGGAAAAAGATAGTCCCTACCGCGCTCCTCCCTGAGACTGGTTGTCTTAGGCCGTAACAACCGCACTGTAAACGTTAGTTAGCAGATGGCCCGAGTGTGCCGGGTCTTTACTCACCTCATTGACATCTCCCTGCCAAATAACCTGAAGCCATAGCTTCCCATCTGTCCTGACTGTAAGCAGCTTGGAGGTATCCACCTCGCTGCCGATGGCAAACTCATATACCAGCACCTCAATCATCGGGAGGATGCTGTGCCAGGCGAGATCAGAAACATGGTTGGGGTGCTGCTGAAGCCAGCACAAGGTGACCGGCTCCTCGTCGGAGGGCCAGATACAGTCTTGTGCCGTCAGAAAGCAGTCCTCAATGGAGATCTCACCCAGAATGTTGAAAAGAATGGGTGTTTTAGGTTGAGTAAGTTGAGGGAGTGCATCAGACGAAATGCAGCAGGTGTAGCGCTTCTCCGATCCATCGCAGTCGACAAGTCCGAAATGCAAAGTGGAGAAGATAGACATGGTTTTGAACATTTTGATGGGGCATGTTATAGTGCGCTCACCAAGAGAGACCAGAGCTTTGGGCATGGTGGTTCCAGTAAGAGAGACACGTCCCTGTTCTGAGGTGCATTGGATATCTTACCAAGTTCAAAAATGGAGATCTCTGCCCACGTGCTCAGAACAAGGGCAGGAAACCGGGTTGGCATTGGTTCACTAGTGACACACACTACTGTAAAAAGCCTGCAGTTGCCAACTGCGGCACGTTCAGCTACAAGAATATACAGTCAGCTCTGGTCAGCTTTACAAAGCAAAAGAATTCCGAAAGCCTCCCATCAAAATGCGCTATCCAATCACCATGGTGTCTAACACGTGCTCACGCGTTTGCTGTGCCAAAGATGCAGATATAAACAAACAAAGCGATATAGCCGACAAACCTGTGTGTCCTCTAGCCGGGAGTCTGAATACAGTAACAAAGAAAGTCGCGATAAGCACATAAGTTTCATTGTCGTGCTGGATAGTAGACGGGCCAGCGCCTGCAGTCATGGAAATTGGTCGAGCAACTGCTATGGTGGCAGTAGCAAGGTGGTAGTGCGACAGGAAGGGTAGGCCAGAACCTAGAGGACTTATATGAGTAGGAACCTCAAGGACGAACAACACCGAACAATGCTGGATGCACGTGACTGGCTGAACCCTGGGCACCTTTTTGGCAAGTGCCTCCGGACCCCCTGGGGCTGGACCGCCTTCGGCGGACCTCCTGAAAATGACCAATTTTCCACATGAGTGGGTCGCATGTCACATCATGTGACTTTGTCATATGACTTTCACCCGTGTTAGCCACTACACCAATGGGCCTTGAGTAGTAATAGTTTATAAAGTCTATTAAGTGCGAGCTGTTATTGAGATAAGATAAGATAAGATAAGATAAGATAGGGAGCATGAATGTTGTTCGGATAGAGATTGACTAATAACTTGGTCAATACCTAACTAAACATAGACATGTTATATGTCATTGGATTCGGAATTTTGAGCTCTATCCAATGGTAATATCCATATAGCTATATGATCAACTTGGCGCTCACACAATAATCTTTAGTGCAATATTATTAATATAATACAACCTAATCCTCATCAATCATAACTTGCCAGTAATGGCCCACTACCAACCAAGTATAGTACCCACCTGTGTCAAGCTCTGTAAAGTCTGAGGACAACAAAGCCTGACAGAGGCATTCAGACAGCTCATAGAGCACGTGCTGGGTAGATTACATGATGCTGTGCTACTGGTGCCGTTATGGCACCCAGAGGACGAGAATTGTAGGCTGTAAAGTACAAAGTAGACCAGTGTGCAGATCTAAGCTAATTGGAGTCTCTAATGACAAGAACATTGTATCTCTATGAGATGTGCCACTCTAATGAAACGAAAAATACCCAAGGTAGGGCACACTGTAACATATCTACGGTCCGAATATGGGCTTGGTACGATCAAAACTGCAGGCACTAGAGGCCCAACTTCAACACTCCCCCCTAATCAGTCAAGTCTCCAATCCCACCATCTTCACCATCTCAAGCACCTTGGGCTTCGGCAGCGACTTGGTCAGGATGTCTGCTGGCATATGTGAAGTGCGCAGGTGCACAACCTCAATGTGGCCCTTGGCCACCTTATTTTGCAGCCAGTAGAAGTGCAGGTTGAGGTGCTTCATGCACCCATGGTGCTCAGGGTTCTTTGCCACTGACAGGGCAGAGAGGTTGTCAATGCGCAGCTTGGAGGCAGAGGAGATGTCGTAGCCAAACTCAGTCAGCCACAAGGGCCTGCAGACAACTTGACCAGGAGATGGCCCCAGTGCCCATCTTGATCACATACCCAGAGATAGAGCGACCAGTGTCAGGGCAGCCCATATGGTCTGCATTGGTAAAGGAGGAAAAAAGCTCTGGCTTGGGCAATGGAGCATAGGTGAGTTTGTAGTCAAGGGTGCCCCTGATGTAGTGGAAGAGGTGCTTAATGGCCTTCCAGTATGCCATGCCAGGGTGCTAGGAGAAGCATGCGAGGTTGCCAACAGTGCGAGTGATATCTGGATGGGTTGCAACTGCAAGGTAGAACAGAGAGCCAACTGCCTGGCTGTAGGGAATGTCCTGCATCGCAAGGATGTCTGCGGACGACGTTGGGGCCATATCTGTACTGAGATGGACGCTAGGGTCTGGAAGAAGCCCTTGGCGACAAGACGGCCCTTGTAGCATTCAATCAAGCTATCTGCATTGTGCTTCACCCAGAACACCCACTGGGAGCCAATAGCTTTGCGACCGGGAGGCAGGAGGACCAGCTTGAAGGTGCCATTTTTGACAAGGGACTGCAGCTCATCCTGCACTGCCTTGAGCCACTTGTTGCACTCCTCAGGCTCAAGTGCCATGACCTCAGACATTGACCGAGGCTCACCAAAGTGCTCCTGGTTCACCTTGGATGCCTGCTCGACCACTGACTTGAAGGAGACCTCGAGAGCCTCGTCGTAGGACAGATAGTCGAAGCTGGGATCAGAGTAGACATCCTCAATGCCTGCTAGCATCACATGGAGGGCCTCCTCATCGCTGTCTTGACCTATGAGGTCGAGCTCATCATCTGAGGATGTGGAACTGGGTGGAGGAACACTCGACGAAGGCCAGGAGCAGCTGGTGCATCGACTGGAGCCTCAATGATTGGATCAGGTGATGAGGAGCACTCTGGCTCAGGTGGAGGAGGAACTGAAGATGCAGAGCAAATGCGAAGACGCTGGGGTATGAGGTTCTGGCATTCAAGGACTCGCTTGTTGAGGGAGCCTGGAGGATGAGAGGAGCATACTGGGAGCTCCTTGCGAGCAAGGGCAGGATAGGGCCTAAAGCCAGTGCAATTTTGGGCCCCTTGGTGCACAGATGGTGCTGGAGGGTGAGCAACTGGAGCTGGAGGTGGCCATGTAGGTGGAGGTGATGGTGAAGGTGCAGGAGGTAGTGCAGGTGGTGGAGATGCTGGAGGCAAAGGCGATTGTAGTAGAGACAGCTGATGAGATGGTGGAGGCGCAGGCTGTGGTGCAGGAGGAGCTGGAGGTGCAGGATCATCATAGTCATCATCTCCCCCCTGATTGTATAGCTCTGGCACATCAGGCACACCGTCCTCAGGTGGTGCAGCATCGTCTGGGCCTCCTGGGATATCTACATTGTCGAGGGGCAGCCCAAACACATTGATGAAGGGCGAGTTGCCCGGGAAGTACTGCTCATTAAACACAGCATGTGACGAGATGATTATCTTCTTTGCTGCAGGGTTCCAAAACTTCCAGGCCTTCGTGCCATCTGGATAGCCAATGAAGATGCACTTGTGCATGTGGGGCTGCAGGCTCAGCACTTTGCGGTCCTTCTTATGGATAAGCACATAGGCCAGGCACCCAAAAACACGGAAATAGGACACATCAGGCTTGCACCCATCGCCCTTCTAGGCTGTGTAGGGTATGCCACTATCGAGGGCTGCTGTGGGCATGCAGTTGCGTATGTGGACAAAGGTAGAGACGGCATGGCCCCAGAACGATGGAGGGAGCTTGGCCTGGGCTAGGAGGGCAGTGGCACCCTCTGACGTCGTCCTGTTAGCTTGCTCTGCCACCCCATTCTGGTGCGGCTCGTCCGGCTCAGTGTGCTGCTGGTGGATGCCGTGCTCAGCACAGAAGTCGATATACTCCTGGCCCATGTACTCGCTGCCCTTGTCATCCCATGTGGCCTTGATGCGCAGGCCCAGGCAGTTTTCAGCATAGGCTTTGTATGCTTTGAAGGCTACAAACTCGTCGCTCTTGCGCTTGAGGTAGGCCATAGCTCAGAAATGTGTTGCATCATTGACAAACACCATTCAGTAGAGGTAGCCCTCAGGCATGGGCATTGTTACAACTGGCTGTTGAGTAAGATCAGGGAGGCTTATGAAGACGAGCAAGGGCATCAACGAGCACTTGTGCAGTGAGAGCGGAGCAGGGCTCGACAGTCAAGCTGGAGACAAGATGTAGTGAGCGAGTATGTACGAGCGAGAATACAGAGTGGCTTACCTGGAGACAAGAGGTTGAAACTGAAGTCTCCAGGCAGCAAGGCACAGGTCTTATATACATGTACAGAACAATGGGGTCCAAGGACAATAGGTAACTATGGACGTGGGAGTGGAAGAGAGAACAATGGGATGTAGGACAATAGCGACTAGGGAACAATAGGAACAATAGGAGCTATTGTACTACAAAACAAGGAGACGGGTTACAATGCAACAAAGAACCATAGGGACGACACGGGAAGTAAACCATCCAGAAAAGGAAACAGAGACACCGAGGTAGGCACCAAATGGAACGTTTGTGACAATACCCCCCTCCTAAGGGTCGTGCCCTCACGACTTAGTCTTCTTGTTGAGGGGACTAGGCGTGTCTGGGTGTGTGGAATGGAATTTTTATACGACCTTGGGTGCATTTGCCAGATCCACTGCGTCCTCCCAGCTGTCATGCTTAGGGCCCCAATCCATCCAGTGCATGAGGTACTGCAGTTTCTTCCACCGCCCATACTGTCGTGACTCTAACACTTCCTCAACTTCGTACTCCTCCACTCCTTCATCTTCAATCGATGCAGGCTCAGGAGGATGATGACCAAGGAGTCGACTCTTCTTGTGTGGCAGTAGGAGTGATATATGGAACACTGGGTGGAGTGCAAGGTCTTTGGGAAGCTTGAGCTCGTAAGCCAAGTTGCCTACTTTGCGCTTAACCAGGTACAGGCCAGCATACCGGTCCACCAGTTTCCTAGAGACTCTTGGAACTCAGAAGTTCCTTGTGTCGAGCCACACCTTTTGACTATCTTTAAACTCTGGGGCATCGCGGACATAATGATCGTAGTATTCCTTCATCCGTTCTGCCGCCAAAGTTAAAGCAGAGGTCACATCCTCCCTTGCCTGATGCAACTCCTCTCCTCATTCACTTGGTTGAAAGTAGGCCATTACTGGCAGATAATGATTGATGAGGAACAAAAAACTTACTACTAACATAACTAGTATATATGTAATCATACAGATACAGTAATATGTAAAACATATCTATAACTAACATTGTGTATATTTACAGTGGACATACTAATAAGATTGCCTACTCTAATACTTACTGCTATTAGCAAGTTCAAACACTCTATTAAAGCAAATCTATGTCAAAGATAACAAATATGTAATTTAAAATAAGGCTGTATAGCTCCATAAGTACCACCATTGAATAGAGCTTGAAATTCTGATTCCAGTGATATATAATATGTCTATATTTGGTTGGATATTAGTTGAGCTATGAATAAAACATTAAAAATGGGCCTGGTCACAAGCATGTGACTTGTGTGACAGGGTGTTGTCGGCAAGTTGGTCATGCCAAGGGTGCCCGCGCGCTGTAGGCGCGTGAGTGAGCGCCGAGGGTCCGCTCTTCTTGGCCCGAGAACATGCCAAGGGTGCGTTTTGGGCGAGATGCTGTTTTGCCGGGTGTTGTGCCCCTCCTTGCTTTAGTTTCCTCTCTTCTCTGTATGATGGAATTAGGCCTCAAATATAGGCCCTGCGGATAGAGTACAGTCCAGGAATGGTACTGCAACTCTTCCTTTTCTTCTTTTTTGACCCTAGTAGTCAGCTAACAATGTTTGGCTTTGGAGGCTCTCAAACAATGTTTACGCTTTGTTCTCATGCAATCTGGCTCCGGCTAACTAGTACTCTGATCTGCACCACCTTGTCTAGGTCGGCTATTCTATCTTCAGGTACCGGTGGTGTTGCCGCTGTCACGAACTGAGCTGTCACAAAATCTTCAACCACGAAGACACTGGAGTTCCATGAACATCCTACTAGCCTACCTCACTTTGGCATGGTGTTCAATATTGTGCTTCGATTTACTGACCTTTGCTGTGACCGGTCAGGACATTGCTGGAGGATCAACCTGATCAGCATGAAGTCTGTAAAGGACACCATGTTCTTCGTCAACATGAAGGAGGCTAAGTCCCTCCAAGCTCCTGGAAGGGTATAGACAGCCATGGGTGAGGGCGGAGGTCTGGCCGACGGCAAGATGCTTTGGAACAAGATCTGAAGTGCAGCACCAGCAGAGTGGCCATCAGTAAGTATAAGTAAGGCTTACAATTCTTGGACTGCGTGGACCATCAGAACAGTTTCGTGTGAAGCGAGAAACACCCAGATGGGCTTGCAAAATCTCTATTACAGCCCCGTGCGACGAGCATACTGACCTTTCGTGTGCGTACATCGTCCACGCGACCTAGTCGTCATCGTCCACGCGACCTAGTCGTCATCGTCCACGCGACCTAGTCGTCATCGTGCGCGGGCTCCTGGGGTGGTGCTTAAACTAATAGTTGAGGGTTACGTCTCATATTTACATATATTGTACTTGATACAGTGTTGCTCGAACTTGGTTAAAAGTAGGCCATTACTGGCAGATCACAATTGATGAGGAACAACAAACTTACTACTAGTATAACTATCATATATTTAATCACCTAGATACAGTCATACTTAGAACATATTTATAACTAAGATTGTTTCTATTTATACTAGATGTAGTAGTATGATTGCCTACTCTAATAATTACTACTATTGGTAAGATCTATATCAAATATAACAAATATATGAGTTCAAATGAGGCTATATAGCTCCATATGTACTACCATTGAATAGAGCTTGAAATTCTGATTCTGGTGATATATAACATGTCTATATTTGGTTAGATATTGACAGAGGTATGAACAAAACATTGAAAATGTAGCCCAAAGCCAGTCACATAAGCAATGTGACCAGTCACCTGACATGTGACATGACACAAAAGTCACATGACTTCTGACCTGCCATAGAATTGATCATGTGACTAAGTCTATCACGTGACTTTTAGTCACATAACTTGCACGGCGGAGATTCCGAGATTTTCGACCGGAGAAAAGTTGACAAAAAGAGATTACCCGCGGTTGACTTTTCTTCGCCACGTGACAAAAAGGAGAAAAGTCGACGAGAAAGTTCTCCTTTTAGGGCACTTTTGAGAGACTTTTCTCCAATTTGGTCACGTGAATAGAAAAGTCTTCCGCGAGTAATCCCTTTTTATCCGCTGTTCTCCCGGCGAAAATCGTGGAATGCCTGCCGTGCTGTCACAACACTTGCAAAGTCACATGATTCCATTGGTCACGTGACATATCACATGTTATTAGTCATATAACTGCTTATAAATGCATTATGTAACAGGGGGACTGTGTGGTTTTTTGTCGATGTATGTCATGCCCAAGGCCCCATCGACAGAAAACCACAGTCCCCCTGTTACATAATCACATTCCAAAAAGGCAAAAGGCTAGTAGACTGTAATTGACCTATATCTCGGCCAATACTGGGCCACATCACATGATTGTACTACCATTAGAAAGCTGTTGATCAGCTCTATCTGATGGGACTATCAACATAAGCATTATATAAGCGCCCAAATGTCGAAAGAGGCATTTGTGTGTTTTTTTGTTTGGCTTATAACTCGGTCAATACTGGGTCAAATAGTATGAAACTAGTACCATTAGAACGCATTTTTGAAGGCCTTTCTAATGGTATATATAGCGCCCTAACTCTCAAATAAGCGCCCATATCGAGGCATTTGTACGTTTTTTTATTTTGCTTATATCTTGGTTAATATTGACTTTTAGAACATGAAACTAGTACCATTTGAAAGCCTGAAGGGAGGGCTTTCAGATGGGGTACACCACTATAACAACCATTTGTACTAGTAGCACAAGTTACACTTAGGTGTGGTACCCCTAGGACCTAAGCGCTCGGTCAGTGGGTGTAAGTAGAGTGCATAACAGGTGAGTTAAGCACTAGTAACAAAATGAAGCACAGCCACCATTCAAAACCTGACCCTAACCCTAAAGCCGTGCTGGCAAAGTAACAAAATTTGTAGTTGAGCGTCTAAACTTTTGTAGTCACAGCTTTTCTGGGTCTGAAAATTTTTCCCACGTACATCGATAAGTGTTACATGGCGCTGGCAGGAAACCCACCTCATTATAAACGATTGATTTCGTTCGTCATCAATCATAATGCCTTCTGGTGGGCTGGACATGCCTCTGGACATCTCGATAGGCGTAGCGAGCCACGTTCCCAGTCCACTTCAGGGTTGTGCTCGCGCAGCCAGTCCAGGCCAATGATCACATCCTCATCTCCTATATCTGTCACCACAAACACCACTTTCTCTCTGTGGTCTCCAATCGCCATATCCAACACGGCGACCTCCGTGATTGTCCCATCACGGTTCTTAGTACCATCTATGTTGTACAGAGGAATCGGCTTTGCCAACTTCCTCGTTGTAACATGGTTCTGATCTACGAAACGTCTATGTAGAAACTTGGTAGTAGCTCCACTATCTACCATTGCTACAATATCCTTATGTCGCTGCTTGCCGATTAACCGTACTGGTATGTGAAAGTGTTGACTATCATGATTCACTTCATATACGAACACGGAACTTAGTACAGAAAATCGACTACTACTACAAGAGCCGGCACGCGCAGCGTCCAGTGCGGCTCTGATCAGAAACCCTCCTTCATCTCGTTCACCGATACGGCACTGAGCCGTTCCTTTATCTCCTTGAGCTCAGCCCGGAGCGTAGCCAGATCCGTCGTCTCGCCAGACGAGGAGGCTGCTTGCTGCTCCTTCTTGGGCAGCTTGCACTCAAAGGAACGGTGGCCTGGCTTGCCACAGTTGAAGCAATTCCCCGTGAACGGCTTCTTACCAGTGGCAGCGGCCTTCTCGCCCTTCTTTCTCCACCCGCCAATGAAGGCAACTTCGACGCGGCGTTGAGCCAGAACGGACTCTCTGGGGCCCTCGACACTTTGCACACCAATGAAAAGCCTCGACGCAAGACCCTATGCCAGGTTTGGTGCGATTTCGATGAGGAACGAATGAAGGAGAGGGGTAGGAAGAGGAGGGTGAACGCAGAGTAGGCACAGGCATCTTGGAGTGCATGTCAGACCGGATCGAATAGCGCAAACGCTTCGCCACTCCGGGGACGGCCTTGTAAGGTGTGTGAAACACTGTACGCCAATTTTGAAGCAAATCGGACGACATGGTGTGGCTGGGGAAAGTGCTCATGCGAGAGGAGGCTGAGTGCCCTTCTAGCGCTTATTGCACCAAAAGGAATGCCTCGCCGATGAGGAACGAGCGGTTGCACAGCCTCGAAACGCTAGCACAGTCCTCTTGATGCCTTGAACGATGTGTCTACCAAGTTTCGTGGTGAACGATGGAGATGGCGAAGAACAACAGCATGCGGAAGAGGTGACTCTGGTGGGGGATATGCAGCACAGAGGGCAGACTCGACGGGCTATAGCGCAGGAACGGATGGACGCAATGGAACGAAACTTTGCGGGACGCTGGATCAGATGACAAGAAACGCGTGTGTCGATTTTCGTAGGAATCCGTGGACGAGGCGAGTGACAACGGGGATAGGAAGACGGTCAATCAGAAGGCAATGTCGAGGAGGCTGTTGGTGGTGAACGAGTGCGCAAAAACCCCTGAAACTCATGAGGATGGTCGTATGAGACGTGGTGAACTTGCGTGCCAAATCTTGTGGCAAAGTGAAACAAATTGAGTGAGATGCGGCAACGGGAAGGGGGTGGTGTGCGGATAGGAGGATGGGGGGATGGACAGTCTTGCAGCCTCGAAGGAAACCAGCTACCCCTCGCGGTGGGCTCCAAATGATGTATACGGTCCGGGGAACTATCGAAAATTAATAGAACCAGCTGACCGTGGTGAAGGAGGGAGTTGTCGGGTGCTCGAAAACCACTACACAACCACTAAGAGACTGATAACAACACTGGGGAGGGGTACGGCGATGACTGAATGGGTGAGACCGAGCGAAGAGCGGGGTAGAGTGAAGCAAACTGGGAAAGCTCACAATGAGCGAATGATACGAACGAGCGGGGTGCGACGGGCCCGGCGAAAGGCGGTGAAAGGCGACAAGAATGACTCACGGCGAGTCGGCGACGAGTACGACAATGAGCGAACGAGTGAAGCAGGCGAGAAAATGAGAAGTTCAAGCGGGGAGCCGAAATCTGTATTGCTTGAACCTGGAACAACAACTATATAATACAAGGATGAAACCCTAAAAGCAAGAAATGAAATACACAGGAAAGGTGAAGCCGCGACCAGCGGCCAATGAGCAGAAGGGATCCGTGAATACAGAGGAGAAGTGGAGCGAACAGCCACAGCCACAAGCATATGGGGTATGCTTTCAGACATAAAAGGGTGCGGGGTCGGGCACACGTGCACTGTGAACGGGCTGCGAATGGTCGGCGAGTGAAGCGACCAATCGCGACTCGATATAGGCGATCGAGGGAGAGGCTGAGAGCAAACGCGGTGGTGGATGAAGAACCAAGTGAAGGCCCAAACATGGCAAACGAGCGTGGACCGGGAGCGAGCTAGGGAGGGGATAACCGAAAGCCGAATGACAGGTGAAGTAGGGGAGCGCGCCTCGGCACGTGACGCGCGAAATTGCGCTGGTGCGAATCCGAGCTCGGAACAGGGCATAGGCCCATCACCGGGTGAGGTAGAAGACAGACAGGAGGTTGCTGGAGAGTGCAGGGACATGCAGGACATCATGCAGGACAATGGCAGGAGGCAGAACTTGGTTCAAAGTAGGCCATTGCTGGCAGATAACGATTGATGAGGAACAGCAAACTTAGTACTAGTAGAACTATTATATATTTAAACATATACATATAGTCATATAAAACATTCTCGAAGATGAAGAGGTGTACATTCGTTATCGTGGTCACTGCCATCTTGAGGCAGAGAGGAAGCGTGATAAGCACCTTGGTCTGCATAAGAAGAGGGAGGCAGGGGGTCCCAATTGTCACGAGTTTGTACAATATCTCTGGGATACTCTGCAATCTGGACAAGGCATTGACATCTTGACTAAACTGGTTGTCATGAAGCTCTTCTACAAATACAACCTCATTGAAGATGACATCATGGTTGATGACATTACGGACTTCAGTGCAGCGACAAACAGCAAGAGGGAAGAAGGTAAAGGACTATTTCCTCGCGGATTACAATTGCTGACTGGCATTGGTGCTCTGAATTGCCTACAGGCCCCTCGATGGGGTTTCGAACAGTGCTATCCGATTTCTACAATAGCGATGAGGAAATGCCCCAAGACCCGCCAGTGCTCGAGTTCGAGACCGACTATGAGACACCCTATGGAAATGGAACCAAAGCAGAGCTTATGGCCATGGAAATAGAATCACGCCCTGAAGTCCACCCACCTAACGGTGGTGAGGAACCAGGGTCCGAAGGTACTGTAGGGTCCCCATCGGACTCTGCTTTATTGACTGCCCCAGAGATCGAACAATCCGAGAGTGACATCAAAGACACTCGAAGTGGAGTGTGATCTTTTCCACGAAGTCACGACACCTAGCACGCAGGGGACGCCGAGTGGAGGCTGGATTGCTAACCTTGAAACTGGTAATGTAGGTATTGTTGCGCTTGATAGGTGTTGCACCATTAATATCTCCATGCATAGCCACGGCCACAATTCCTCATTCCAGGCAATCATCATACCGCCGCCACCATTGGCGGCGGCAGTGATGACAATGATGACAGCGATCCACGCACTCCCACACCCATGTGCATTTTGAAGGACCTGGGCTCAGCCAAATCTCGAATGGCACTCATGGCTCAAACATTCCGTCCTTCATCTTCTACCAACACAACTTCTACGGCTCGTCTTTCGAGAGCCACAACGTTGCTCAGGAAGACTCAGACTGCGCAGAGCTGTCTCCTGAAGGAGAACTCAATTCAGAGATAGACACTTCTCGAGCACCCAGGAGCCGATCTTATAAACCACTCCTCCCGGTAGTCCAGAGCGAGGTACACTGACCGTCAATCGCTGGCACGCGCGACAGCCCACAGCTTGCAAGTCAGCTGTCTCCCTTGATGACATCCAGTGTTCAAGAGGGCTCTGACCATTCCAACATAGATGGTGCTCCTACAAAGAGTATTGGGTCATCCATGTTCTTTCGGCTATCTTTCGGTGGACGTCTGGGCCAGCCGTCTCTAGGATCGCAGGGCAACAAGTTCGCCTCACAAGTTGCAGCTACAACTCAGAACAAGTTGGCGCTAGGTCCACCATCAAATGATGGTGCAGCCACCAATTCCATCCCACTGACCGAACCCAACCTCGCGGCTTCGTCTACACCTAGCAGCCACAGCCAGAGCAAGCTTGTCACGGCTGGAGAAGGTCCTCCAAAACAGATCACTCAGCATGCTCCACTGAATGTCACAGCGAACAAGTCCTCGACGGTGCTTCAGCCTAGTAGGCCCTCCTCGATGATGCTGATGCCTACGAATTTCAACGGCAGACCGTTATCAAGTGTCAGCTTTACCACAGCTTTACCATCGACGGTTAGCGGCAGTGGTGAGCCAACGGACCGCCGTGAAGAAGCTTTGAGAAAGAGTGTATTATGTGCTTTGTCAAACTTTGCAGCTGGTGCTGAGCGCTGCATTCCGCCACCACCTCCTGGCCCAAGGAACAATGCAGAACCCTCCTTGTCGAGAGACGGAGTCAGTATGCCAAGACAGGTGGTAAACCTCTCGCTGCCCAAGAAGTCCGTCTGGTTTCGTGTTTACCCCACTACCATCCGAGACCAGCTCTTCTTATAATACGTGGTATTCACCTTTATAGGCTCTCTGTCAGATTCTACTCATGGTGCATCAATGAAGCTCATCAAAGGCAAGGCACCTACTGTACCTGCTGTCCCTCGTACTTCTGGTGCACAGTCGTCATCTACAATTCCACGGGCACTAGCATAGTCGGACAAACATGAGAGCTTGAATCGCACTGAGGTACCTGTAGAACGGCATTGTGAGCATTCGTCCAGTGCCGAGGAGCGATGCCTGGTCGCAGCAATGCCAAAGTTGCTACCTCTGGATGACGTGATGACGGCCCTGCATTGGCCCAGAATCATGGGCACCCCTCGCCGCCTCAGGATTCCAACCTTTTCTATGGCACGAACTTGCAACCTGGTGCATACAACCACAGTGGGCAAGGACATCCACAAGACATGAGCATTTGAACGCACGTGTCATGGTCGCATCTAATCTATTTTCCAGACGTTCCCAGCAACTAGGGGTGACATCACGCGAGTTGTTGTTGCTGTGAATGGTCTCTCGGCGGAGGTCTGCGGCATTACGAACAACCTCAAGGATGCTCCAGGACTATCTCGTGCTCAAGGCAGCGTAGTGCCCTCAGGATGGGCTCCACGCAGCGCACCAGTCATGGAAGGTAGCGACGCGAGTGATAAAGAGGATTGAGTCACAGAGCTCGTGAAGTGGAGGAGCCTGGAACAGAAGCAACTCGCTGTGCGTGACTTTGACGGATACTCGTTAATCTTGTGCTCACAAGGCAGCAGCTCGATGTGGCGAAACATGCTTGCGTGCTGCTCAAGCGCTCCGATGCTCAGTCACCATTCCGCGAGGCATCAGTCACCACCCAGCTACAGATTTGAGGGTTTGATAAGTCCGAAGGCCAGGCTTGCACTTGTGACTGCTTCGTCCTTGAGCTAACAGGCAAGCATTCATCTCCATGGAATGTGTCAGCCACCGAGGTATTTGTGGATTTTTTGAAGTCAAACTATCAATGCAAAAATTGCGGTCAAGTTACCAGAATGTTCAAAACGCACCTTAGAACTCTCCAGAAGCATTACCAGCAACTTTCCACCGCATCAACTACCACGACCCGGGGAGCAGGTTCCTCGAAAGGTAAGGGCAAGGCACCAGCTCCGTGTCCCAACGAACAAGACAAGGACCATAGTCGCTACCAACGGAAGTACTATGTAGGTTTCATGCCCTCTATGGCAAAGTCACTCGCTGATTATCGTCATGAAGCTGTTCCAGAGGCGGCTCTGGATCTGCACTGCATACTGCCACACCAAGAAGCATGAGTGGCTGGTGAAGAAGCTTGGCTCTGACGAGGAAGATGTAGCTCAACCATTCACATGCTACCATGTCTACACCAAATCCTGGAGAGACCGGAAAGTCACAAAGATTCTCTGTGCCCTTGATGTACTCTATCGCAGATATCGCACAAGATTCGGCCAAGGCTCAGGACCGGGACCAAAGCCACATCTACGGTATCTTGCACACAAGACATCTGACACCAGCCCTGTGCTGACAAATCTTCCCTACAATGCATACAATAGAGAGTGGTTGAAGAAGCTCACAGAGGTGGAACGGGAGGAGTTGAAAATTTGCAAGAAGGAATATGACTTGATAGTTGATGTGGCAATCGTTAGGTAGGTCATCGTCGACATTCACGCCCATCCCTCCTAACTGACTTTAACGGATAGGGCTATTGAAAATTACAAGGAACAAATGAAGGGTGATCTGACATTTGTGTGATTCAAGCGGGGTTAAACAGACAGATCATGATGTATATTTATAATTGCTTCAAATGAACTGTGATTATACTAAGTTGTAGGCATACATGCAAAGCGGAAGGGTAATACTCCTCTTTAGCTCCCACAATAAAATGTACGGGGTCTACAGGCCCACAAGACTCTGTGAGCCGAGGTCACGTTAAGTCCCTAGACCAGTATGACGGGGCATACGGACAAAACTCATGTGTGGTATCGTTCTGCCGCAGTTGGCGGCCTTCATATCTGAAGTCAAGATGTCCACTTGAAGGGAGCATGAGACAGTGGGGATGGGGTTGAATGTGAGGCTTGTACATGCGTTCAGGAACAGGACGAACCTTGGTTCACGAAAGCCACCCATCTCTGCATCTGATGGTTCCAATGTTTTGCTGCACTAGTAGCGCATTGCAAAAGGGGACACAGGCGCATGCCATGACGACATTCGCACCGCAGGGGAGAAACTTGATGCACTTGCCTTTGTGTGCATAAGGGGTCAACACAGCGGAACGGGTCGAGCTGTCGCTATGCTGCGTCCTGCTGGTTCCACCGTATGGATTAGCATGGTTTAGCACCAAGGAATAGAAATGGTACCAGCTCACACACATCTCATCCTCCTGCTTGCTGTGCCCATGCTGCGGCTAGCACGCACACTGGCAGATGACAGAGATGATGACAAGAGGGAGGAGGATGCTCACCAGCTTAACCCGACTTATTGTGCCCAGAGTGCCATGCCCGACTCTCCACACGCATCAAACAGTGACTGATCTGAGCCCGTGACCACGGTATTGGACGCAGCCCTGTAGCTTCAAAGGCGTGGACTGCGTGCATATGGTGTGATGTGCACAGGGGCGTCGTTGGCCGGAACATACATGAACTTCTCGCACGTTAGGTACATGCACACGACATCAGCAGTCTAGCACTTGACATTGCCTAGCGGGTCTTCGCAGTAACGGACATCATCCAAGTTTGCGAAGTTGTCCACGGATGGGGCTGGCGGGGAGAGACATCAGGGTGCTGGCCCGGTGACCCCTCAGCACTGTGCGCGGTGGCAGCGCGTGCGCCGATCGAGTCAACAGGGCCACTGCTGACCACAGATGGGGCTGGCAGGTCGACATGGGGAGGAATGTCAGGGAACGAGGGCTTGATGAATAAAGCCGCGGAACTTCCGTACATCTGAGGCGTTCTGAGGGACAGGCCACGCTGCGATACCCTTAACCTTCACCGGGTCCATCTCTACACGGTTCTCCGATACGAGTACACCCAGGTATTCAACCTTGGGCTGTTCAAATTCGCACTTCTCTGGTTTGCAGAACAAGTCGCGCTCTGCTAGACGCTTCAAGACCTCACGCACTAATGTGCGATGTTCCTCGATGTCGTTGGTGAATATGAGGATGTCATCGAGGTAGATAGTGACTTTGCCTAGTATGATGAGGTCCTTGAAGATGTTGTTCATAAGCGCAGAGAATGTGCTGGGCAAATTGGCTAACCCAAAGAACATTACGTTCAGCTCGAACAGCCCTCAATTGGTAACAAAGGCAGCCTTCCACTCGTCACCGGTTTTAATCCGCACATTGTTGTACCCCCAACGAATGTCAAGCTTTGTAAAGTACTTGGCTTTCTTGAGTCGATCCATCAAGTCAGATACCAGCGGCAGCGGGTATCGGTTCTTAATGGTGATGTCATTCAACCGCCGGTAGTCCTGTACAGGACGTAGGCTGCCATCCTTCTTTTTAACGAAGAAGAACGGTGAAGACATCGGTGACTTCGACTCCTGAATATAGCCTTTGGCCAAGTTCTCATTAATGAACTTGTCAAGCTCAACCTGCTCGCTGGGCGACAGGGGGTACACCTTGGAATGGAACATCCTGGCATCTGGCACGAGTTCAATAGCGTGGTCGTATGGTCCATGATCAGGTAGGCGTTCAGACGCCTCCTTCGAGAACACGTGCAGGTACTCGTGGTACTGTTTAGGTACAATCTCTTCAACAGGGCGAATCTCCTTCTTCTGGTACTCTTGCTCAGCGAGTTGTTGAGAGTATGTGTAGGTCGCTGAGACAAAGAGTTTGGGAGCATTGCGAAGGGTTCGCCCAGTAGCTAAAGCGTCGAGGAGAGATTCCTCAGTGCCATCCCATTCTGGCAGAAAACCTGGTGGTGGAGGTTTATCCTCCTCCTCCTCCTCGACCATTACGGCTGCACGTATCCTACCCACCGTCTTTGCCTTCCTTACCCTACGAGGACCATTGCGCGCCGTAAGCCGTACCTCCGTGTCACGCGCTTTGGTCTCGACAGGTTTGGATGCCTTCTGGTGAGCTGGACATGCCTCTGGACATCTCAATAGGCGTAGCGAGCCACGTTCCCAGTCTACTTCAGGGTTGTGCTCATGCAGCCAGTCCGGGCCAATGATCACATCCTCATCTCCTATATCTGTCACCACAAACACCACTTTCTCTCTGTGGTCTCCAATTGCCATATCCAACACGGCGACCTCCGTGATCGTCCCATCACGGTTCTCAGTACCATCTATGTTGTATAGAGGAATCGGCTTTGCCAACTTCCTCGTTGTAACGTGGTTCTGATCTACGAAACATCTATGTAGAAACTTGGTAGTAGCTCCACTATCTACCATTGCTACAATATCCTTATGTCGCTGCTTGCCGATTAACCGTACTGGTATGTGAAAGTGTTGACTATCATGATTCACTTCATATACGAACACGGAACTTAGTACAGAAAATCGACTACTACTACAAGAGCCGGCACGCGCAGCGTCCAGTGCGGCTCTGATCAGAAACCCTCCTTCATCTCGTTCACCGATACGGCACTGAGCTGTTCCTTTATCTCCTTGAGCTCAGCCCGGAGCGTAGCCAGATCCGTCGTCTCGCCAGACGAGGAGGCTGCTTGCTGCTCCTTCTTGGGCAGCTTGCACTCAAAGGAACGGTGGCCTGGCTTGCCACAGTTGAAGCAATTCCCCGTGAACGGCTTCTTACCAGTGGCAGCGGCCTTCTCGCCCTTCTTTCTCCACCCGCCACTGAACTGCTTGGGCCGCTCTTCTTTGCGCACTAACAAATTCTGATCCATGGTCAGTGCGACCGCCTGGATCTTCGTGATCGATGAAGTGTCGTGGCCTGAGGTAGCGAGGATGTCCTTGATCTTGTAAGGCAGGCCGGTGCGGTACCGCTCGCGCTTGTCCTCGGCACTGAAGCTGGTACGAGCCGCGATCGCATTGAACTTCACCGTGTAGTCCTGCACGGTGCCGATCTTGTGCTGCCCTTTACAGAGCTTAACGAGCTCTGCGATGGCTGCTTCCTTGTCATCCGCAGCGCAGAAGTGGGCTTTGAGGCCGTCTCAAAAGCCGCGAAGTCTGCCCAAGGCTGAGTACTGCTCGCGAGCGTCACAATATGGGGGCCTGCCCACTCTGCCGCTCCCTCCGTAAGCTTATTGAGGAGGGTGATCCAGAGGATCGTCTCTAGAAAGCTTGGCGAAAAGGTGGTAATGTTCGAATGGTAGATGCTGGCCACAGAAACGAAGCGGAGGCCATCCTGAGCCATCTTTCCATCGTATTTGCGAGGGGCGAGTTGGGTGACCAGCTTGGAGACGTCATAACCAGCTGGCAGTTGCGGAGGTGCGGGTGTGGTGCCAGCGTTGCTCATGGTCGATGAGGGCGTTGGTGACTGTGAGCGCGAGGAAGCTGCCGATGAGTGGTGCGATGAAGAGTGATGTGATGAGGGAGGAGTGGGACTGTTGAGGTTGACAGTGGGTCGGTTCGGGTCAACCGGAGGGGTGATTGGTCGGAGACCTTGGAGTCGTTCTCGTACTAGTTCAATGGTCCAATCAAGGATCGGAGAACCTGTAGATCGAGGTGGAGTGGGAACACGGCTTGGAGCGTGGCTCCGAGGTCGAGAGGCAGGTCGGGATGAGGGGTTCCTGGCTGCAATGGCTGCTGCTTGATGAACAGGGGGACGTTCTGGGTCTCGGGGAGGTGGCTCTGGAGGGTTGGCAAGGTGGTTGCGGATTACGTCTACGTGTGCTGGTGTGGGATAGAGGCGAGGTGCAACCGCACGACGATTCTCCTCAGTATCCGCAAAGATCCAGTGCCAATTGGGACACGGTTGTTCTGCACAGACAGCCCAGTCACCGAGCTCGTTAAGCAGGTGTTCGTGCTGAACTTCAGTCGGGTGAAAGACGTGTGGTCTTCTTTCACAAGCCAGGGTGGATGGGGTAGGGATAGCTCGCTTCCTATCCCAGGAATGAAAACGGCAGGTGCACGATCCAACACTGTTTGCTCAGCCTCCTCGGCCTATTGCTGTGTCTTAGCCTCAAGGGACACGAGCCCAAGGGTGTTCTGCCTTGGCTTTGTTTCGCCGCCTTTCTCTAGCCTCCCACGCCATGAGGCGGACCACTTCTGTCAGTACCGGGGTCTCAGGTTAGGAGCTTTCCGCATACTATACCACTGAGTGGCAAGCCTCGGGTTGAACCAAGACCACGTCCGATGGTGTGACTAGAGCGCGTACTACGCGAGGCCAACACAGAGGATCAAGTGCGTACCGTACGAGAGGAAAGGGAGTAAGGAGTACGCCGGTGCTCGTGGAGAAGTTTCGACCTAGTGTTACGACTGGCTGTCGAGTAAGATCAGGGAGGCTTACGAAGACGAGCAAGGGCGTCGACGAGCACTTGTGCAGCGAGAGCGGAGCAGGGCTCGACAGTCAGGCTGGAGACAAGATGTATTGAGCGAGTATGTACGAGCGAGAATACAGAGTGGCTTACCTGGAGACAAGAGGTCGAAACTGAAGTCTCCAGGCAGCAAGGTACAGGTCTTATATACATGTACAGAACAATGGGGTCCAAGGACAATAGGTAACTATGGACGCGGGAGTGGAAGGGAGAACAATGGAATGTAGGACAATAGCGACTAGGGAACAACAGGGACAATAGGAGCTATTGTACTACGAGACAAGGAGATGGGTTACGATGCAACAAAGGACCATAGGGACGACATGGGAAGTAAACTGTCCAGAAAAGGAAACAGAGACGCCAAGGTAGGCGCTAAACGGAACGTTCGTGACACATGCCATCCTGTCATCAGGGAGAGTGGTGTGCTGACATCCATGTTGATTTTTGGACCAATTGACTTCTTGACGGAAGAGGTCGGCCGCGGCCGTGCGCATCGAGATCCAAGGTTTTGCTGTAAGTCACATATCCGCTGTTTGTAACTGGTGAATTCAGTTTTGATGCTCCTGGCTCCATCTATGTGCAATCCTTCGCACCGCACTTGTTGCAGATACATGCATCAAAATCTGTTGACAGGACCGTGTGGCAGCTCATCGGCTCATTGGTCTCCATTTTAGCAATGCCGTTGGGTGGCACGACTCGTGGTGTTACCTCAGCATGGGCATGCTCAAGGCATGGGACATTGGTGCACACTGGTATGAGATCTATGGGGGCAAGCTCACCAGGGCATCAGCGCCCATCAATGTTGTGCTGCAGGTGGCACGCCATCTCAACCACCATCAATTTAGATTGGCGGCAAGCATGAGGACAGAATAGATGCTGGAATCAACAGGGTGTCGACAAGGACAGTTCTATCACTAGAACAGCTATATGGTGGTGCTGTGATCATGCAGAACAGGGAGTAGCGTGCTAGGGTCAGTTTACACCAAATGTATAGCTATGCTAACTTGAATATATTTTAAGTTCCCTGTCGGTGGAGCAGATTGGCCATGATGGAGCAAATTGGACAATGTCATCTGCCTCTAGCTGGAGAACCTCCCAGGGTGTCCTTGTTACAGCATGTCTATAGATCTCATTAGTTTGCTTTATTGTCTTGATTTAAGTGCACAGAATGAGAAGATTGATTTTCCTAGCATGCCTGCATTAATTGATTTTGTTAGAAGGCCTAGTTATATTGATAAGCATGCTTATTTCAGGCCTTCTAACACAGTCAATTAATCAATATAACTAGGCCTTCTAACAAAATCAATTAATGCAGGCATGCCAGGAAAGTTAATCTTACACCAGTAATAAAGAAGCCTGTCTACTCTAACCTTTATGGATCAAATACACATACATCTATTCTTCATGCAAAATAGCTGGACATTAGATAACTACTTGATTACGATTGATGACAAACAAAATCAATCATTTATAATGAGGTGGGTTTCCTGCCAGCGCCATGTAACACTTATCGATGTACATGGGAAAAAATTTCAGACCCAGAAAAGCTGTGACTACAAAAATTTAGACGCTCAACTATAAGATTTGTTACTTTGCCAGCACAGCTTTCGGGTTAGGGTCAGGATTTGAATGGTGGCTGTGCTTTATTTACCTGTTATACACTCTACTTATATCCACTGACCAAGCGCTTGGCCTCTAGAGGTACCGTACCTAAGTACAACTTGGGCTACTAGTACAAATGGTTGTTATAGTGGTGTACCCCTCTGAAAGCCCTCCCTTCAGGTTTTCAAATGACACTAGTTTCATGTTCTAAAAGTCAATATTGACCGAGATATGAGCAAAATAAAAAAACGCACAAATGCCTCGATATGGGCGCTTATTTGAGAGTTAGGGCGCTATATATACCATTAGAAAGGCCTTCAAAAATGCGTTCTAATGGTACTAGTTTCATGCCATTTGACCCAGTATTGACCAAGTTATAAGGCAAACAAAAAAACACACAAATGCCTCTTTCGAGGCTTGGGTGCTTATATAACACTTACACTGATAGTCCTATCAGATAGAGCCAATTAACAGCTTTCTAATGGTAGTACAATCATATGATTTGGTCAAGTATTGGCCGAGATATAGGCTTTTTAAATTGACGCTTATTTATTTATTTTGTTATTTATCCATCCATTATTAATGGCTCGGGCGCTAGGTCAGGTCAAATTTTGTCGTCAAAACCGGGCTCGATGACGTACAACGACACAAGTTGGACAGACCTGGCACCCAGGGGCGCTTACTAAGCACATGACTCATTGGACATGTCACCTGACTTACATAAGTCACATGGTGTAACATATTATGTAAATCACGTGACAAGTTCATGGCAAGTCACATGACATGACATAGTCACGTGACTCTACAACACAACGTAGTTGTCAGGTGACTTGGGTCACATGTCACATCACATGACTTTGTCATGTAACTTTCACCTGTGTTAACCGCTACACCAATGGCCCTTGAGTAGAGATAGTTTATGAAGTCTTTTAAGTGCGAGTTGTTATTGAAATAAGACAAGATAAGATAAGATAAGATAGAGAGCATGAACGTTGTTCAGATAGAGATTGACTAATAACTCGGTCAATACCTAACCAAACATAGACATGTTATATGTCATTGGATTCAGGATTTTGAGCTCTATCCAATGGTGATATCTGTATAGTTATATGATCAACTTGACACTCACAGAATACAAATCTTTAGTGTAATATTATTAATATAATACAGCCTAATCCTCATCAATCGTAACTTGCTAGTAATGGCCCACTACCAACCAAGTTCTCAAGTAGTGATTATAGATATTACACATCCCTGTGTAGTAATAGACCAAAATAATCACTAGTAGACTAACAAGGGAGCAACAGCATTGTTAGTACTATTAGTAGTAGTAGTTGTTGTAGTGGTTGTAGTAGTAGTAGTAGTAGTAGTAGTAGTAGTAGTAGTAGTAGTAGTAGTAGTAGTAGTAGTAGTAGTAGTAGTAGTAGTAGTAGTAGTAGTAGTAGGTTTTTATAAAAAATGTTGCAAGTATTTAACTTCAATGTAACTTCTATATTACAGACTGCTACATGTATGTTTCATTATAGCTTCATGCAATCCTCATCTTATATGCAACACCTTTTTTCCAAGATGTAACATAGATACTGTTTCATTAGAAATATTCTATTAATGAAAGCTTTGATATTACATCTAGTTTAATTGTGTAATAACAGCAGCTTTATATAAAATGAAACATCTATTAAGCAAGCATTAATCCAGCTGGTTCATTAATGTTCTATACTATCTTTGGCACCTATTTATCTGCAATGTAATTTATGCATCACATTGCAGACTAATATTATCAATAGCAGCTATTTTGTCACAATGTGACACACTGTTACACAGGTCAAAGACCCCAGTGACTACATACCAATTGCTATTCCCAAATCACAGACAACGAACCAGCCCCAGTCCTCGGTTTCCGGGTCGATATTACTGTCGGTTATTATGCTGGTAATCCCACCTGCGGCATCATGCAAATCAAAGTGCTTGCCACCCACTCAACCAAGTTGGGCTTTCATGTTCTTGCCTAAACGAACCCGATTAATGGCAAGAGGTTGACCATAGTGAGAGCGACAACTCACTGCCTTGACCACTTGGTTGGAAGTGGGCCATTTCTGGCAGGTGATGATTGATGAGGAACAAGGTCCTTAATTTCTTGTATTGATGTGCTTTTTCTTGTACTTACTATAGTGCGAGTTGTCGTTGCTAGACCTAGGCTGGGACCCAGTTACAGAACAAGGATGGAACATTGACACAGCCCCTGGTTGTGGCAGTCAGATTTTCGTCCACGTTCTGGGAATCAACATGCATTCCTTTGGGTGGCCATACACCATACCCCATTTCCGCCATGTCCTTCCATTTATCCTTCCTCCTGGAATGCTCGAGAGGTTTACCCTATCTGCTGATGCGTCTACTGAGGCCATCGAGGAGGCGTATATCTGGTGTGTCACTTTGCTTTTTTTATACATGCTGTGGCTTACATGCATTGACAGGTGGGATCTAGTTGTGCCTACTATCAGAGAGCTTTACGAGGCAGAGAAGTGGATTTAGCTATAGATGTCTATGTATATCTGTAGCTGTTGGAACTCATTTATTATGTTGCGTGCTTGGTCATACTATTTGGAGTAGTAATTGCAACAAGTTCAGCTATCTACATTTAACACTGTTCTTTTACTATGCCTCAAATGATCCTTTATGTTCGATCTATATCCTCTTACTTGACGGTTTGTTGCTCTCAACATAATTGCACTATAACACAGACATCTTATTTGTATACTACCAGAGTACAGCAAGACTAAGACAACTATAAAGTGTATAGCAAATGAAGAAAGAAAACATGGTAATGAGTACTATCAGACAGTCAACATCCAACACAAAAAGTAGGGGAGGTGGAGAAAGTAAAAAGACGTGGAAAGAAAGTGTGCATAGCAAGCATAAATATGTTAAAAGTAGAAACAGCCATAGAGAAAAGTAGTGAGCATAGAGGGAAAAAATAGATATAGAAGACAGTATAGGAGGATAGACTGAGTGGAGTGGGAGATTAGCTAGATAGAAGGTAGATGCAGTAACAGAGCCAAAGAGATAGATGCGACAAGGATATGATGACTAGACAATACGACCAAGGGGACGACCCAAAAGAACAGCACCATAGAGACCAAAGGTGATAGACATTTCAGTGCCCCCACTAGGCTTGTACGTGCTTACGCTATGGTAGATGAGAGCGACGTCTCCATGCTGGAGGTCCTCCCCCTGGAGGCGGGGCAGCTTGAAGGTGTTGGCGATGTCAAAGATGCCATCGGCCAAGAATTTGTTCTCGATGAACTGGGCCCGGGCATCCCAGATGGGAACTGTTATATAACAGATAAGTCTTTTAACGAGCAGAGTGGTCTAGTAAAGGACGTACTTTCCGTCTGGCAAGGCCAAGACACACGTGAAGCCATACCCTGGAAGCTCTCGCCAAGACTGTCGCCCTTGCTCCTACGACCTGCCATTGCTACCTCAAAGCCAGTGCTGCTTTGAGCTAGAAACAGTAAAACATCAGATTCCTCACAACACAAGAAGATATGTGAACATACGAGCAGATGGAGCGTCACCTTTGGGGTCGGCCTGGTCTTGAATTGAAGACCAGCCATGAGATCGCCTTGTGCAGATGCGGGACCATAGATAGAGATCTTGTACTCAGGCAGGTCAAAGACCGTGCCATAGAAATGGCCGATATGCATCCACTCTGGCTCAAAGGGAGCTAAGGTGACCTGCCTAATGAGCTGAGTACTGCCATAATAAGCCGCTATGGGTTTCAAGATGTGGCTCTCCAACATGACACCATATGTCATGATGACAGCACGGCGTGCACCTTGCATCCTGGGAAGCCTGAGTGTACAAGAAGTTTCCCTGCTCTGCATGATTTCGACATTGCTAGGGTTCCAACGTGTAGGGTTGACCATGCCCCGCTTGAAGTCACCAAGCATACCAAGTGCATACATGATGCTCCTACACAAGGTAGTCAGGCCCGAGTAGATAAGAAGATAGCAGTTAATATACCCCTGGTGCATCTTGTAGTTATCAACCTTGAGCACAGTGCGATGGATATCACCGGTCTAGAGCTTTTGCGTGCCAAAGCTAATGTTGACGTCCCTGAAGGGTCTTCATATATCAGTGTTGCTTTAAGTAGAAAAAGGATAAGTAGACATACTTTAGAATTGGCAGAGTGGCTGCCTGCTCAGGATGAGCAGAAAGGTCGACAAGGCTGTCAAGAGAAGGGTAGCGCTTCACGTCCTTGCGCTTCTGAGGTGTCTGGATGGACATGTCATCTAGAATACCTGCATAAGTAGAAGACAAGTGTGAACAATCAGAGCAAAGACTCACTCATCTGTTCAGCAGCATTGTCTTCTAAGTCGAACCCCGGAGTGGCCATGCAAGGCTTCTTGCCCTTGTTGGAGAAGCGTTTGGCCATACCCTCATCGACAGAGGAATACATAGGTGAGGGAGAAGCTGCCTGATGGATGCTCTCCTCTACAGAGTCGGAGTCAACGCAGATGACAGAGTGGTCGCTAGATGTATATGTGCATGAGTGTTGCACAGAAGAAAGATGCAAGTAGAAAGATGTACCTCTCCTGGTCTCCATCACTTTCATATGCATCTGTGTTTGCAAGACTGCAGATGCGTTAGATATTGATGACGTCAAACAAATAAAGTAAGACAAACCTTTTCTTGTCCACAAACAAGTTCTGACCCTTCTTAGAACTCCTACAAGCAATGGATGGTTAGATACGTAATGTATGCAAGTCAATAGTATCGCGTACTTGACCGGAGACTTATTAAAAAATCAGACGCAGAACTGATGACTAGTTAATAACAAGACACATATGCAAAGAGTAACAACACGTACTCAGGACCCTTGGACGGCTTTGTCAGTGAACGAGAAAGGGAAGCCTTGGTCTTAGCATGGCGGTCAGGCTTGGTGGTAATGACAACCTCAGCTTTCTCAAAGCCCATGGCACTATGTGGCATGTTAGCTTTGAGTAGACATCGCATAATACACTGCTTACCGGATAGCTCCCTTGGGAGTCTTGGAGGTCTTGGGAGTGGGTTTGTACTCGATCTCTGGAGAGCTACACATCCAAGAGGGTTAGAAAATGACAACAACACTAGTCAAAAGTTACATACCGCTTACGGGGCTTCTTGGTAGGAGAAGGATGATGCTCTTGCTCGGAGTCGTCGTCGTCCTCATCCTCCTCCTCCGATGTACTGTAGATGCTTGAGAACGTGCACCAAGTAAACAGAGTAAGAAATGCTTACCCATTAGCAGGACGCTTCTTAGAAGTGGACTTGGTGCGGTTACGGTGTGGAGTGGAAGGTTTGCTGAATGCAAGATTTTAGTGGACATGGCCCGTACAATGACAAGTGGTAGCTTACTGGGGAGATGGGCTCTCAGGAGAGACGACGTCTATGTCATCTCTATGAGTTCTATCAGGTCTAACAACAAATGAATAAATATAAAACGAGAGGGAACTTAGAACAAACACATACTTGGGAGTCCTCATGACAGAGGGGCGAGAGTCAGAACACTGAGCATTAGCTTCGCTAAGAAAGAAATAAGATAAGTAAAAATCCAGTATGAGAACAGCAACATACGAGTCAATAGACCAGGGTGCCTAAGCAGTAGATTTGGCACTGTTCAAAATAAGCGAAGAGGGCGCCAAACATAAACAAGCAAAAAGAGCGCTAAACATGAGCACAAACTTACCGTGCTGGTTGTTTGTCTTTTACCACATGCTTCTGGGGAGTCTTTTGGAGTGTTTTGTCTATCCTGTATACTTCTCAGTCCCCTTGATATACACTATCAAGACCGACAGACTTATGACATATCGTCATCAACAGCCTCAGCCTTGATGACAACCTTCCGAGGCTCGATGCCAGACCTAGCCTTAGGAACAACAGGCTCATCCTGGTCCTTGTTGCTGGGTACAAATTCCGGGCTACAACATATCAGCTTACCAAAACACATGCAGAATCAAATTGACTCACGTCTTGACCACTTTGGCTTTGGCTGGACAACCAGGTCTACGCTTGACTGGAGCCACGTCATCATTGTCGGAGTCCCTAGAAAGTGGAGTTGGACAAAGTCGGGTGAGTGTCAATAACAAAACACATACATGTTTTGCGCCTTGGACCCATGCTTGCGGGGTGTAGGAGTAGAGTCTGCTTCGTCGACCTCGTCTTCATCTAGCAAGAGCTTGGTCGACTTAGACGTGTTAACCTCAGTGGATTCATCTCCAGCATCGGTATCAGACTCAGCCTTTGTAGAAGCCCTGGCATATGCTTTATAAAAGAGCAGAGGAGCTAATAAATAAACTAACTCACTTTTTGGCAGCCCAGGTAGTGCGCGTTGAGGCCGTTCTACGTCTACAAGGCATACCATCAGCTAAATGCACAAAGAAAACAAAAATTGACCATGCACCCTCAGCCACGACCATGACCCCGACCACGTCCTTGACCTCAGGAAGCAGGAGGAGGAGAGTTGCTATTATGGTCATCCTCCATGCCATCGCTGTCAGAGAGGACATGCACAACAGGCTTCTTGGGACTATCAAACAAAGTGAGTGAGCAGACTATTAGCCATAACAACAGGTATACTCATGCCTTGCCTCCAGTGGAGTAAGCACGCCGGACACGGGAAGGTTTGGTTGAAGACATAGGGGAAAAATGGGGATAAGGCAAAAGCGATAGGCTGAGAGGTGCTGGTGGGGGTGAAGAAAGAGCGAAAACACTGGGGTGGATAGAAGCGTGAAGAGGCTTTATAAGGCTGCAAAACCTATTTGTTTGCATAACTTTGGATGTTCAGATAAACAGGGCTAACCCTCCACATAGAAGTCAGATGATTTGACACACAGCCCAATTTTGCCGGTGGTTTCAGCATGTTGCAAGTCCGCCAAGGTCACCAATCATAGTTTCAATGTGGGTAACATCATACAATGTCAAATACTAGAGGCTAAATTCTATTTGGCCGCTTTGATATAGTGATGCAGGCTCACCTTCTCCAAAAGCAGAAAGGCTGCAAAGCGGACATACCATCTATCCGATGTGAAGAGAAAGACGTTACCATCTCTGAATAAAATATTGTATCTGGCAAAGACCCTCAGTATGCTTTTTTTCCTGCCAATCTTTCACAAAACTGAATATCGACTAGAATAATATATTGGTACTACTACTACTACATCTGTAGGCAACACGGTCAAGAGAGGGAGGATTAAATGCATGGTATGGGTTGGCTGTCATCAGATGTCTATCACCATCACTTGCTTGGTATTACTATTGGCTACGCAACAAATAGGCTTATAATTTGACATTGATCATAGAGCCGAGTCTGCCGACTGTTCCGACATTGCTCAAGTTTGGCTAGAGCAAGAGGCACCAAACCGCCATGCTCTAGCCAGGCCTACTTGCACAGCTTGCCCTATTCCATCTTCCATAGGAGCTCCCACTATTCTGCCTTTCCTTCCTCTCAACTCTACCGCTCAAGCCCATCACTCAATCCCACCTCTCAATCTCTTCCATCTTCTGGACAGCTTAGTATACTTGTCTTCTAATAGTCTCACGACATGGCCCCACTTCTTTCTCAACTCCAGTCCGATCGTCCCAAATACCGTGAGTACCTATTAACTATCTATTGCAGTGCCTACATATAGTCTTATACCTGGAGCTGCAGGAGACATATTAGAAGTTATTATGTCAGAAAAGGCAAAAGGAGATGCCAGGCTCCAGGAAATGCAGATGGTCACTTCAGTGAGTTTATTTGATCATATTCCGCTGGCTATCCTGTGGTAGTGACTGTTTGTCATTCATACTCTTGAAAGATGTCTGGTTTACAAGACGATAGCTATATAGCTGAGCAAGGTTCAGGAAAGAGCTGTACGCTAGCTCTCCGACCCATTGACGTCCAAAACGTGGAAGAAGCTATTTTGCGGGTGCAAGGTTACATTGTCGACCTAAGCCTCCCTCCCATTCATCAATTCAAGTACGTGTTCATGACCATGCTCGGTGTATTTGGGATGATGTACCGTTCTACTGTTATACCAGCATCCCCCGTAACCTTAACCGACTCATCGACATAAAGCAGACCATCACTCTGACGGGGTTGGGAACAGATGGGTTTGATGCAGCCGTGCACGGTATACAGACCATTCATCAGGTCTTCAACAACCACGTTACCCGTGCGGGGAGTCATCTCCGGGACTGGAGTCCTGGACACGATGGACAAGACTTGACGTTGACATTCACCAATCGTTACTTGACATCCGCTCGTGATGTAGGTGGCGAGGCTGGCGTCGACATGTCCCAAGTCGTGGACCCTTTCAACATCCTTCGACCACTTATTAAAGGTGAGGCCCACACGACTGACAATGTAGTGGAGTACTGGGAGTGCAAAACGTCTGGGTGAGTCCATCGGATGGCACGGTTTATGATATACGACACTCACCTTAAGGTGTAGGGATAAATACGAGGAGATCAAGCCTGGTCTCTTGATACTGACTAACTTGGTAGAGGTTCAAGTTGGCTTTGTGATTGTCCGGGTTGCCCGACAGGAGTACACATTCGTTCCAAAACTCCGAGCAATTTGCCTGCTTGATCGGGTTGTAGAAACGGTAATCGTCCCAAGTATCAAGCGATGGTGTAGACGTGTTTTTGATGTTCTTTTGTTAGGATTACAACCGTTCTGCTATTTGTTGCCTCGCAAGCGGTCAGTTGTCACCATTGAAGAAGGTCAAGCACAAAATCGGCTACCGTGCAATGTCTTCGGATGAGTCGGGCAACAACAATGGCCTGCCCCCTCCCAACAAGTTATTGAAGGGTCTGAATCTGGACGAGCCTGAAGGGGCCGCAGAAAAGACTGATGTGGCGATGAAGGAATCGGTCTGATGTGTGGTTGGGCAAATGTACTTGAAGTTTCGTGTTTACCTATGCAATCTATATTCTACCTTCTATACGATATTAAAATTCTCCTTGCCCACATGTGCCCTTCAACTCTCGCATCAACTGCTGATACTTACAAAGAGTGTGTTCAACCATGATGGGGTCAAATTGTATCAAATCCTGTTCGTTGGGTGTGAGGTGTGAATCCAAAAATTCGTACACTCGACAAAATGCGGTCTTGACTTCTTGGCTAGACGGGCTCGCTGCCAACAACTGCTTGGCCTGATGTAACCCGCTCCAAGCCCCCTTCTTCCGCAGTTTGCTGATGGCATCTCCGATAGTCTGGACATTAGGTTGGGCAACTTGACCTGCATACGTGAGGTCTGCCGTGAGTAGATATGCTAACAAGTCTCCGACCAAAGGCAGCGCCTTTTTAGCAACTCGCGTGCCTTTCTCCACGGAACACTTCGTTCGGAGTATCCACTTGTAGACCGTGTTGAATGGGAGTGGTTCTAGATGCTGGTCGAGAAGGGCACGCCATTCTGGATCTGTGTCGAAGTAGGCATCCACGTACTTCGCGAACTGCTGCCGTTGAACCATGGAACGCTTGCTGTAAGCATGTAGGTTGACAAATTGATGGTTCTGAGTGTCAAAACCATGTGCGTGGATATCGGCATTCCAATCCTATACAGTCTGCTAATAACAGGATGGAATTCAGTAGTCCAAAAGCATAGGTGAGTTGAATAGAGCCACTCGGAATATGACGGCGCTTGCGAATGAGCCGGGGGAGGAAATGTTAAGATCAGAGAACGGACCAACAGAGGATTTGGCGATTTGGCGAGAAGGACCCAATTTATGGAAGGGTAGATAGAAGTTGAGGTCAGATAGGACGAGCGACTGAAGTGGAGTAGGTGTGGATGGTTTATCTGGTCTGGCAAGGGGCAGGAGAGCTTTGATGAACCTAAGCAACAACTCCAACCCAGGACGGTAAACGTCCACAGGAGAAGAGACAGAAGTAGGTTGCCAGAAGATGGGGGGGAAAACATCTTCAATGTTACAGAAAAACAGGTGCTGGCAAGATGACGATGACCAAGAAGAGGAAACTTGAAGTCCGCAACTACACACCTCCAACGTGCGCGAGATTTCCGAGAGCACTCTGTATTCTGGCGACAACGTATTTGTGATTGGAAGCTCTCCGAGGGCACGGAAGAATGGATCGAGCATATCGACAGTAAGGCTGAACATAGGTTGACCTGTAGGTGATTGGGATCTAAACCTGTAGGTTTGGCCCCTTCCAGAGGTCTGATTGGGATCTGTATGAATCAAATCAACTTTTGACCTGCAACCTGTAGGTGGTAAACCTGTAAATCACAGGTCAAATCATTGATTTGATTTAGATACCAAATATAGTAGTCTTTCAGCTTGTATTGAAGGTTCTAGGCTAGTATTGAGTGTTATTAGCATTATCCATGCTAGAAGTGTGCTGATAGATACAGTATTAAGCTATATAGAGACATATTACCTACTAAAACCCTCAATACATACCTTTTTTGGCTGTTGAGATGTGAATCGACCCATAGGTTACCTGTATCCAAACCTACAAATCCAGGTCACTTTCTCCAAGATGGCTGATTCAGATTCATATATGATTAATAGCACAGGTACCTGTAACCTACAGGTCACAACCTACAGGTAAATATCCAGGTTCAAGCCAGGTCAACCTGTATGAATCACTGACCTACGTTCAGCCTTAATCGACAGCGAGCATCTGCCACCTCTGGCCCTTGGAGCCCAAAACGGTAGTAGTAACCATCTGATGCACCCGCCATACAGTGTCCAGAAGCAGAATGTCGACACTACTGGTTGCACAAGCGAGCCAGACCACAAAGGCCACAGCAATGCATTGGGTATTGTTGGAGAAACGTAACCAGCTAGCCAGCAGAGTGACCACTTCATCGCATACGAGCGTCTTGACCGGACTTGAAAATATATGATAGGGTCCAGAACGTACATCCTAATGTTGATCTGGATTGAGAAGGTCGGAGAGATAATCTTTGGCATAAAGCACAACAGGACATCGTGCCCGGAAGGAATGGTAGACGTCGCGAACCAAACAAGTGAACCATTCGCCGGTGTCTTGCAGACACTCAGCATCGTCACAGAGACGGACCACGATGTGCTTCGCGTTCAAGAGACGGTCCTCGACAAGCCATCACCAAGCAATAGCATTGGTCATCATGTGCCGACCACGTTCTAAAGCAAGGTGGAGATCTAGGCACTGTAGTCCATGACTATGGTTGCGGAGGGCGGACCATGTGTGATCCAACGCGTAGACGAACAGAGGACTAGACGGGGAAGTTGACTGAGACTGGTCGATGAAGTAGTCTATTGCCTGGACGTCCGAAATGTGGTCCGTGACTGACTGATCCAGTCTATCTGCCATGTTCCGATACAGCTCGAGTTGAAGCTGGAGTGCCTTCATGGACAACGACTCCAATACGCTGTGGAAAGCTGCAAACAGCCATGAGAAATATACAACATCGGGACAAGGAAAAATGACATACACGGGGAGTCGTCGCTACTATACTCATCGTTGCTACGTCGAACAGGCTCCGGCATAACTAGAGGCATGCGTAGCATGAAACGATCATTACACATGGGTACCGGTTACGAAGGGTATATCAAATAATTACTAACACTTTCGCTTGTGCAGCACATAACGGTGAGGTACATCCGAGTTCTGTGTAGACGGTCTGTCTACATCCATACAATCCTCATCGATATCCAAGTCCATCCCAGGCTCTCCATCCTCCCTACCTCTACCAAGTTCTTTGGCTGTTCTCTGGACGTCGAAATCGTCTGCGTCTTTACGATTGATGAGGAACGAAATCAATCGTTTATAATGAGGTGGACTTCCTGCCACCACAGCATAACACTTGTCGTTGACATGGGAAAATTTTTTCAGACCCAGAAAAGCTATGACTACAAAAAAGTAGACACTCAACTACAAATTTTGTTACTTTGCCAGCACAGCTTTAGGGTTAGGGTCAGGTTTTGAATAGTGGCTGTGCTTCATTTTGTTACTAGTGCTTAACTCACCTGTTATACCAGCTACTTACACCCACTGACCGAGTGCTTAGGTCCTAGGGGTACCACACCTAAGTGTAACTTGTGCTACTGGTGCAAATGGATGTTATAGTGGTGTACCCCATCTGAAAGCCCTCCCTTCAGGCTTTCAAATGGTACTAGTTTCATGTTCTAAAAGTCACTATTAACCAAGATATAAGCAAAATAAAAAAACGCACAAATGCCTCGATATGGGCGCTTATTTGAGAGTTAGGGCACTATATATACCATTAGAAAGGCCTTCAAAAATGCGTTCTAATGGTACTAGTTTTATGCCATTTGACCCAGTATTGACCGAGTTATAAGCCAAACAAAAAACATACAAATGCCTCTTTCGAGGCATGGGTGCTTACATAATGCTTACGCCGATAGTCCCATTAGATAGAGCTCATCAATAGCTTTCTAATGGTAGTACAATCATGTGATTTGGCCCAGTATTGGCCGAGATATAAGCCAAATACTATGTACCAGCCCTTCTTCCTTTTTGGGATGTAATTACATAATAGGGGGACCATGTAGAAAAGTGTCGTCGTACGTCAGGCATACGTACGACGACACTTTTCTACATGGGATGGAGATGTCACATGGCCGAATGTAGTAAGCAGTCACATGATACATAACATGTGACAAATCACGTGACTTTTAAAGTCACGTGATTTTCTTACACGGCAAGCATTTCACGATTTTCGCTGGGAGAACAGCGGATGAAAAGGGATTACTCGCAGAAGACTTTTTCTCTTCACGTGACCAGATGAGAGAAAAGTCGCCCAAAAGTGTACCCAAAGGGAAAACTTTCTCGTCGACTTTTCTTCCTTTTGTCACGTGCAGAAGAAAAGTTAACCGCGAGTAATCCCTTTTTATCGACTTTTCTCCCGTCGAAAATCTCGGAATCCCCGCCGTGTTAGATGACAATCCCATCACACAAGTCACATGACATTAAAGTCATGTGATGCGTCACATGAGATGTCACGTGACTGGTCACATGTCATAAGCATGTGACTTTGGCTGCAAATGGCCCATTTTGAATGTTTTATTCATAGCTTATCTAATATCCAACTAAATATAGGCATATTATACATCATCGGAATCAGAATTCCAAGCTCTATTCAATGGTGGTACTTACACAGTTATATAGCCTCATCTGAAATCACATATGTGTTATCTTTGATGTAAATCTGCTGGAATGTAGCTCTTCAACTGGTTACTAGCATTAAGTAGTACAGTAGAAAACCTTGCTAGTGCATCTAGTATAAGTAAACACCATCTTAGTTATATCAATGTTCTATATGACTATATGTATATGTTTAAATATATAATAGTTCTACTAGTACTAAGTTTGCTGTTTCTCATCAATCGTTATCTATATTAGCAAAACTGCAAAAATCGCAGCCAGGCTTGCAAGCATTGCTGGAAGCATACCTTCCTGCCTTGGTATGTACGAGTGCCCATGACTCGACAAAAACGGACTGACCGTGCAATTTCCTGCAATCCCACGCAATACTTGGCGTGGAGTGGCCTGATAAGACAATTTTATTTAAGTATTGCATTCTCGGACATCCTCTGTACAAGGTCAAGCCGTCGTGCTTATCAATGAGACAACTCAGACGACCTGAGGAGCCAGCCAGAGTCCCAGATGGACGAGGTCAACGGTAGAGACGGATCCGGAGAAGCAGCCTGAGCCTCACCGGATGAGCACCTCGACACCCAACGAGGCATGGACGTGATTAGTCTGTTGTTTATCTTCTCGTCCTCACGACAAGAGAAGGTCATTCCCTCTTTTCTTCCGTATCGTCATGTCTGGTAACGGACTCCAGACTGTGCCTGCACCACCGCTCTCCCTTTCGTCTGGTCTTGTCCGCATAGTGCATTCTTATGTCCTGCAGATACCGCTGCACCGTGTTCTGGAGTTTTCTCAACGTCGCCGCATCTACTATACCACCTCCGTCACCGGCCTCTACATCATCCCGCCATGCAAGATAGCAAGCCCTTGGAGCATGGTTGGCCATTAGCGAAGGGTTCTAATTCATGTATGCGCTGTGAGTCCCCGATCCTCTTATTCGTGCGGGATATTGTTTTTCGGTGCATATATGCGCTAGTACTTACGATGAAGATCTACCGCACTGCAAGATGTGCATCCCCTTCTGGTACGTCTTTCATCACCATGTCTGACAATTTTGTTTTACTCATCCCATGTTCTTGTTGCTGCCATGATCGGGGCTCTGGAGCCGACCACAAGATGGCTCAATCCATGCATCTATATGCGCTGTAGCTGGTGAGGCACTGATTTTATGACTGGTAGGACTACATGACTAATCTTTTTCCTTTTCACCTCAACATTTATCTTTTAGTCGTCCTTAATGTACCTTTGGTCGCTACTACTCCTGCTGGTCACCGCATGTAAGCACATCCGCTATCCTCTGGTATCTTCCCCTACTATCTCTCACAAATCTGCCTGTCTCTTGCTTCGTCAAGCTAGGTTTGCCCTTCACTGGCAGATATCTAGGGACATTGGAGCGTCCCTGTGTCCAGTAGGAGTCTCGTAGATGAGCTACATCTCATCAATTGGTCAGAATATGTTCACCGCCACCTTTCTGTATGTATCTGTACTACTGTTGTCTTTTTATTTTGCTCAATACATTTCTCTATGTAGACTGTTTGAAATTATATATGTCTATCTGCGTGAGTGGACAATAGCGATATTCGGAACTATTTATTCAAATTATAATGGCATCCTCTGCCTGTGCCTTCGATGGCAATCTCACCAATTCCAGGCAATCCCGCCAATCCCAGGCAATCCTTGAGAGACATTGGGAGGATTGCCTGGGATTTTCTGACATTGCACGGCGGCGCCTGTGCAAAGGGTGGTATTGCCTTACGTTGCAAACCAGATGAGCACCATACCCCATTCTGGAGTTGGTGCGTGGTGTTTTCGGGTTTCCCTACCAGCCCATGACCGTGCAAAGTTGGGCAATATTTTTGCGCTTTTGCTGATGTGCCAGCAATGGCCTACTTTGAACCAAGTCATTGGCCCAATCGCGGTCATCGATTCCTTCGTCCTCGTCGACCCATTCCTCTTCGTCATTGTCAGTCGAATCCTTGACCACCAGAAGATCATCTATGTTCACATAACGGCGACGCAAGGCTTGGTTAAGAGGGGATATTTCTATATGAGACATTTGCATCGAGTCTTGGCGTCCCGACGCGGAACCACCTGTGTGAGAATCTTGTGATTGTGTCATGTTCCGAGTACCTGCAGGTTGTTTGAGATCAGCTGCCAAGGAAGGAGTCTAAGCTGAACCCACCCTTCTTTTGTCCCAAAGCTTTACTTGTTCCCTTCTGGACACGTTGACGAGAGCCACCGCCTCAAGACGTCGAGGAGTTGCTACGACCGGAAGCATTAGCCTCCCATGTCCCCAGCAACGCAAGAGCTTTGGCACGGCTGTGAACTGCATGACCTAAAATTTAGTGCGACATTGTACGATCAACATACAACTACATACCATCCTGCCCGACCTTGAGCAGCATGCCTTTCGGCACAAATTTCTGCTGCGACCAGGAAAAATATTCATAACGTTTCTCTGCCTCGTCGCGTAACTGTCTAGCATCACTGCGATATTTCCAAGGATGGGCCGTTATGCGTTGAGTAGGATCGTCCGTATTCTTCGCAGAAAAACACTCCGCCATGCGATCGAAGTCGATTTGCACGTCGAGGTGTGCCAGAATTTGCCTCACAAAGTAGTAGAGTATTTGAACCATGGACTGGAAGAACCATTGAAGGAACATGATGGCGGGCGTGAGCAGGGCCCCTTCGTGCAACCAAGTAGCGTGATTTACATGAAGCAAATCATCGTTATCCCTGTGAACCGGAGTTAGTACCCTGTTTTCGAGGACGACCTCGACATTCAGGCCCATCTTTGGTGCGAAGGCCACGTTGACCGGGGTTTCTACGCACCTCGGTAAAATTATTTCCGGTGACAATGGAAACTCATTATTCTTGGGGAGAGCGGCGTATGCTAATCGAGTAGTCCCTTCTAGAATCGGAGCCGAAGGATAGCATACTACCGTGTATCAATGCGACCACGGCTTTGGTGTAAAGCCCCGTTTAGCGGTCGGCATGAACCCTCCATGAAAACGCAAGCCGCAGAAGTTTACAATAATGAAGCCCTTTAGTTCTGTTTACCAGACCGTTAACATATGTGCAGTACCACCGGTTAAGCACTACATACCAATTGCTATTCCCAAATCACAGACAACGAACCAGCCCCAGTCCTCGGTTTCTGGGTCGATATCACTGTCGGTTATCATGCTGGTAATCCCACCCATGGCATCGTACAAATCAAAGTGCTTGCCACCCACTCGACCAAGTTGGGCTTTCATGTTCTTGCCTAAACGAACCTGATTAGTGGCAAGAGGTTGACCGTAGTGAGAGCGACAACTCACTGCCTTGACCACACGGTTGTGTAGACACGACATTCATTTGCATAAACGGAAATGCGGTGTTACACTCTGATCCAACAGCAGGAACGTTGAGAAGGTTTGCTTGATCGTCCAGGTGCTCTCTCATCTGAGGAGGTGTGGCGTCGAGAGAGCACATCGCGACCTCAGCCGCGGCCTGACGGTACGTTAGCAATGGCATAACAATTAACAAGTCATACTTACAGCCACAGTTTCAGAGTGCAGCTTGTTATGCTCCTGAATTTCCTCCTGGAATTTTGTGCCTACGCACGGACCGCTGAGCTTCCGTGTTTGCTTGTAGGACATAGTGAGCGGATACGCCCAGTCGTTCCGCTCCAGACTGTTGGCAAGAGGGGACCGCTCGTAACGGATGCCTTCCTGAGTGAACTCCCCATTGACTTTATGTGGCTTGTTAGGGGTGCGTTCATCAGCGGGTCCCAGGTTGGCATCGCGAGAACGATGGAACCTATCTACCACGCGCTTCAGTATGTTGTGCCTGACAAAATGCTTAATGCTAAAACCAGACTTCCAGGCTGATCTACTTACATTCCCTGAGGCAATAGCTGCAAGACATTGTCTTTCGGATCTTGCGAGCCCTTCATATCTCACACGAAAATATACCAATACGGGGGGGTGAGGACCAGATAGCCTGAATGAAAAGCTCGCAATACATCCACATTCTCAAAAACGAAATCACACACCTGCAGACTCCATTGCCTCTCTCGAACCCTCAGGAATATCCACCGTTTTAAGATATGTATGGAGGGCATCTATGACGTCCCTATCCGTGTTCATCCAAAACGCCAAACATCCGTCCACCCTTATACCGGGAGGGATTGTCGGATGTCGGTTGATGCGCCATAAGGGAGGTAGGCGAGGATCTCTGTTCACCACATTTACTCTTGTGCCTCCGGGGATAGGGATCTTGGGATAGGCTCGATAGGCTGTGAAGAAAAATGTAAGACTGTTATCCATTCCGTCAATTGATTAAATCGCGCGAACCTTTTGACATCATGGGATTAATGTAAGGCAAATGTGCTGATGGATGAGACAAATGGGAAGAACGACAGAGTAACAGAGTGGAGGGGCACAGACGAGATGGGTGAAGATGTCGAATACAAGGGACAGACAGGCGTCTCTGAGTCGCATTGAACGCTCTATAAGCCGAAGTGGCAGGATAGGGGGACTGACCGGTTTTTTGTCGATCTATGTCATGCCCGAGCGGACATCGACAAAAAACCAGGTAGGACGGGGATCGTCCCCGAAGGCCGAGGGTGGAGCTGTTGTTTGATGCCCTTCCATGTTTCCCTGAGTGGAATGTTTCGGTCACGACACTTAGAGCGAATGGGCGGGTGGGGCAGCTATCAGATTGAAAACATGTGTAAATGGACAGGCTGTAAGGATCATACACTACAATACATACAATGGAGCATCGGAAGAGGGCGTCATATACGATCGCGAAGGTGAGGTCCTCGGAAATGGGAGGGGGGATACAGCATGGGCCTAATACTAAGTAATGACGACGAGCTCTTGGCTAGGTCAGAACCGCTGCCAGAGTTGAGAAACAACATCATGATCACTAAGCCGGGTCAGAACCGCGGCCAGTGCATGATGTTTACTAAAATGTCGAAAGCACATCTGATAAACCAAAGTTAGCGAAATGTTAAACCACAGGACCGACGAAGCAGGAAAGACAGCGAATCTTGAAACCCAGACAATAAATCTTGAAGATGGCGATGGAAGCCTGAAGTTGCGAGGCTGGAAAGACCACAGGTAGCAAGAGACAGAGAAAAGACCCAGGAAGATCGTAGAGATGAGCAGATCGTGGTGGTTTGAGAGCAGGAACAAATCCAAAGAGTCAGGCATTCCAATGCACAGCTGCCACTGAGGACCAAATAAGTGCAAACCATCCTGCGAGGAAGCGCTTAACAGAGCGTCCAACACTCGTATTAAGCATTGTAACAAATATGTACAAACAATGCGCCACTTCCCATGTGAAGCGCGTCACTTATCCGCTTGTCTTCGTCCTCTACCACGCTGTTCATCACTTTCCCTTTGCTGTACCACCACTCACTCACCCTTTTTTGACCTAATCAACGCATTCCACCGCGTTCTCCTTGAGGAACACCTCAAGATACAACTGCGCAAACCAACTGTCTGGGATGCGATGGTCACTGACAAAAGCAGCCGACATGGATCACAAGGTACGTCCTAATCTTAGAACTTGGTTCAAAGTAGGCCATTGCTGGCAGATAACGATTGATGAGGAACAGCAAACTTAGTACTAGTAGAACTATTATATATTTAAACATATACATATAGTCATATAGAACATTGATATAACTAAGATGGTGTTTACTTATACTAGATGCACTAGCAAGGTTTTCTACTGTACTACTTAATGCTAGTAACCAGTTGAAGAGCTACATTCCAGCAGATTTACATCAAAGATAACACATATGTGATTTCAGATGAGGCTATATAACTGTGTAAGTACCACCATTGAATAGAGCTTGGAATTCTGATTCCGATGATGTATAATATGCCTATATTTAGTTGGATATTAGATAAGCTATGAATAAAACATTCAAAATGGGCCATTTGCAGCCAAAGTCACATGCTTATGACATGTGACCAGTCACGTGACATTTCATGTGACGCATCACATGACTTTAATGTCATGTGACTTGTGTGATGGGATTGTCATCTAACACGGCGGGGATTCCGAGATTTTCGACGGGAGAAAAGTCGATAAAAAGGGATTACTCGCGGTTAACTTTTCTTCTGCACGTGACAAAAGGAAGAAAAGTCGACGAGAAAGTTTTCCCTTTGGGACACTTTTGGGCGACTTTTCTCTCATCTGGTCACGTGAAGAGAAAAGTCTTCTGCGAGTAATCCCTTTTCATCCGCTGTTCTCCCAGCGAAAATCGTGAAATGCTTGCCGTGTAAGAAAATCACGTGACTTTAAAAGTCACGTGATTTGTCACATGTTATGTATCATGTGACTGCTTACTACATTCGGCCATGTGACATCTCCATCCCATGTAGAAAAGTGTCGTCGTACGTATGCCTGACGTACGACGACACTTTTCTACATGGTCCCCCTATTATGTAATTACATCCCAAAAAGGAAGAAGGGCGTGGTACATAGTATTTGGCTTATATCTCGGCCAATACTGGGCCAAATCACATGATTGTACTACCATTAGAAAGCTATTGATGAGCTCTATCTAATGGGACTATCGGCGTAAGCATTATGTAAGCACCCATGCCTCGAAAGAGGCATTTGTATGTTTTTTGTTTGGCTTATAACTCGGTCAATACTGGGTCAAATGGCATAAAACTAGTACCATTAGAACGCATTTTTGAAGGCCTTTCTAATGGTATATATAGTGCCCTAACTCTCAAATAAGCGCCCATATCGAGGCATTTGTGCGGTTTTTTATTTTGCTTATATCTTGGTTAATAGTGACTTTTAGAACATGAAACTAGTACCATTTGAAAGCCTGAAGGGAGGGCTTTCAGATGGGGTACACCACTATAACATCCATTTGCACCAGTAGCACAAGTTACACTTAGGTGTGGTACCCCTAGGACCTAAGCACTCGGTCAGTGGGTGTAAGTAGCTGGTATAACAGGTGAGTTAAGCACTAGTAACAAAATGAAGCACAGCCACTATTCAAAACCTGACCCTAACCCTAAAGCTGTGCTGGCAAAGTAACAAAATTTGTAGTTGAGTGTCTACTTTTTTGTAGTCATAGCTTTTCTGGGTCTGAAAAAATTTTCCCATGTCAACGACAAGTGTTATGCTGTGGTGGCAGGAAGTCCACCTCATTATAAACGATTGATTTCGTTCCTCATCAATCGTAAAAGACCAGTCAATACCAGTCTGGACCAGTCCAGACCAGTCTTTTAGACAAGAAAAAGACCGGTAAAGACCAGTCCAAGACCAGTCCTTGAACTGGTCTTTCTAGCTCAGAAAGGTACAGTTTGCAGAAATTAACAATATAATCAGATAAATCAGACTTGTAGGCTACTGTATAGTAGATTGTGCAGCCACACAATCATACTAACAATATAGGGAGTAATCATATGGGCCCACCTCTAGTCTTGACTCTTTTCAGTTCAATGAGGAAAATATTGAGATAGATGTTGCAGAAACTGCTAACTTGGAGAACCCGGAGGAACTCTTAGCTGACATGTCCAATAATGACTTTATGTAGTTTTGTCTATCTAGACAATTATAAATTTATAGTTGTATATCTATGTCTATTGTCATATGTCTATTACTAGTATGTATATGTATATATATCTATAGGACCAGTCCAAGACTGGTCCAGACTGATAATCAGTCCAGGACTGGTCTGGACCAAGGACTGGACCAATAGTCCAGTCCAGTCCTAACAGGACTGAAATTCTGGTCCAGTCCTCATTTTTTGTATTGGTCCAGTCCTAGTCCAGTCCTCAGTCTTGTCTTCAGCAGGGCAAAAGACTGGACTGGACTGGACCCTGCAGGCCTAAGTACAATTACTCCTCATTCTCATCGGCTTCTACAAGGACATTGTCCTCTTCAAGTTGAGCTTCGTCTTCCTGCTCTTCCACCTGATCCATCATTACCCATTCGCTGGCCGAGATCTCGTCATCCTTTGTGAGGGACACATAAACCTCTCTATCTTCGAGCACGAGCCTTCCTCGCATAGGCCTGCCATCATCTTCAATATCTTCGAGCTCACTATCCTTGAGTGCATCGAGTTGTTGGAGCATTGCATCAATTTCAGATGGTGCTTGTGAGTAGCTATACGGGGTAGAATAATGAGTGGTTGACATACCACTGGGGTCAGGCAGCCATGATCCTGGTGTCATTCGGGAAAATCAGGTGTGTGTGGTGTCACTTACAAACTTCACCAGTTTGGACTTTTCCAGGTTCACTGCTGCATCTCGGAAGGTGTTCAGGCTTGCCTGAGTGGCATAAGCACAACCACTATGGAAGCTGTGTAGCTGGTTGGCCTTATAGGAGGCCAGTAAGGTGCAGATTTCTGGGCGGCTATGGAGAACTGTGTGCCGGCCTCGGTGCTCAGCAAGCCCCACATCTGTGCCCCACTTATTCTTCAGCTTGATGAAGCGCTGGACATTTGGTGTGACAACTTTGTGAATGAACCTACTATCCCATTCCGAGCCCCCTTGGGAGATATAAGGCTGAACGTAGGTTAGTGATTCATACAGGTTGACCTGGCTTGAACCTGGATATTTACCTGTAGGTTGTGACCTGTAGGTTACAGGTACCTGTGCCATGAATCAGATATGAATCTGAATCAGCCATCTTGGAGAAAGTGACCTGGATTTGTAGGTTTGGATACAGGTTACCTACAGGTTGATTCACATTTTAACAGCCAAAAAAGATATATGTTGAAGGTTTTACTTGGTAATATGTCTTTATATTGCTTAATACTGTATCTATCAGCACACTTCTAGCATAGATAATGCTAATAACACTCAATACTAGCCTAGAACCTTCAATAGAAGCTGAAAGACTACTATATTTGGTATCTAAATCAAATCAATGATTTGACCTGTGATTTATAGGTTTACCACCTATAGGTTGTAGGTCAAAAGTTAATTTGATTCATACAGATCCCAATCAGACCTCTAGAAGTGGCCAAACCTATAGGTTCAGATCCCAATCACCTACAGGTCAACCTACGTTCAGCCTTAGGGAGATAGCATCTTCCAACTCACAGTTGAGGTGCTCTTGATACAGGTCACCTTCCATATTGCGGCCCGGCTGCCCTGAAGGGTTGACCAGCCAGTTGCGCAGGAACACATCTCGAAGCACTGGGCTTGACTCCAGCTCAAGGATACACAGTATCTCAAGCAAGTATATCGTGTATTTCGAATGCGTAGAGCCTGCAAAGTTGAATGTCATCATCTAGATGACAGTTATGTGTTAGTCCACAACCACTAGTATGCATTGCAAACCAGAATCACGTACCTTCAAGTCCTCCCACAGGCGTCCAACATCTCCGACAGCAACGGCATAAGAGGCATCGCGTGAAACCATCGTATTACGCATAAACAGAATCGACTAGGCTAGAGTACAGTCTCCCTGCGGCTCGGGTGGTCCATCTGAGCCTGCTGCACTTCTATTGGAAGATTCTGAAGATGACGAGACCGAGGGGCTCGCCACTTCAGTCATAGCTTCAACTCGAGCTTCGCTAGCTGTAGACTCGGCCTCCACGGGGGCTTCCTCTTGACCTTCAGTGGCTATAGTAGAATCGGCCTCAGCAGGGGCTTCTTCTCAAGCTTTGGTGGCTGTAGACTCAGCCTCAGCATTGTCCGCCTTTTGCTCACTCAGCGGAGCGATCCATGTGTTTTCCGGGATCCATCTGGCTTGTTTCGCAGCATCCCCCCCTTGCATTGCCATTATCCATGCTCGCTGCATCGAATATTGATTGTGGAGTGTACGTGCATGTTCACAGAGGCACTCCAGCATGGAGATATCTTTCTCGGCCAGCTTCTCGAAATGTTATGATTGATGAGGAACAAAATCAATCGTTTATAATGAGGGGGACTTCCTGCCACCGCAGCGTAACGCTTGTCGTTGATGTGGGAAAAAATTTTCAGACCCAGAAAAGCTGTGACTACAAAAAAGTAGACACTCAACTACAAAATTTGTTACTTTGGCAGCACAGCTTTAGAGTTAGGGTCAGGTTTTGAATGGTGGCTGTGCTTCATTTTGTTACTAGTGCTTTACTCAACTGTTATACACTCTACTTACACCCACTGACTGAGCGCTTGGCCACCGGAGGTACCGTTTATACCATAAGTAGTGTGGTAGTGGTGTACCTCATATGAAAGCCCTCTCTTCAGGCTTTCAAATGACACTAGTTTCATGTTCTAAAAGTCAATATTGACTGAGATATAAGCAAAATAAAAAGAAATGCACAAAAGACTCTATATAGGCGCTTATTTCGATGTTTGGGCGCTATGTGTTCCATTAGAAAGGCCTTCAAAAATGTGTTCTAATGGTACTAGTTTTATGCCATTTGACCAAGTATTGACCGAGATATAAGCCAAACAAAGAAACACACAAATGCCTCTTTCGAGGCATGGGCACTTATGTAATTGTTACGCCGATAGTCCCATTAGATAGAGGCGATCAACTGCTTTCTAATAGTAGTACAATCATGTGATTTGGCCCAATATCAGCCGAGATATAGGCCAAATACTATGTACCGGCTCCTCTTCCTTTTTGGGATTTGATTACATAATAGGAGGTACAGTGTTGAAAACTGTCGTCATACGTCATGCCTGAGGGCACGACGACGGAATACAACACTGTTCGGCGATGTCACATGACCAAAAGTAGTCAGCAGTCACATGATATGTAACATGTGACAGGTCACGTGACATTGCAAGTCACGTGATTTTCTTAGATGACACTCCCACGACAGGCATGGCGCTATTTTCCTCTGGACAAAAGTTGATGAAAAGTCGAGACCCATGAAAGACTTTTCTCTGCACGTGACAAAGTTGGTAAAAGTTGAGCGAAAGTCTCCGGAAAGGAAAGCTTTCTCCCCACTTTTACTCACCTTTGTGCTGCCCAGAGAAAAGTTAAACATGTGTATCGACTTTTCGTCAACTTTTCACCCGTGGAGAATAGCGCCATGCCTGCCGTGTCCTGTGACCTAAGTCACATGACATCAAAGGCACGTGATGTGTCACATGTTACATATCATGTGACTGGTCGCATGCTTGTGACATGTGACTTTGGTCGCAAATGGCTCATTTTAAATGTTTATTCATAGCTTATCTAATATCCAACCAAATATAGACATATTATACATCACTGGAATCAGAATTTCAAGCTATATTCAATGGTGGTACTTGCAGAGTTATACAGCCTCATTTGAAATCACATATGTGTGATCTTTGATGTAAATCTGCTGGAATGTAGCTCTTCAACTGGTTACTAGCATTAATTAGTGTAGCAGAAAACCTTAGTGCATCTAGTATAAGTAGACACCATCTTAGTTACATCAATGTTTTATATCACTATATGTATATGTTTAAATATATAATAGTTCTACTAGTACTAAGTTTGCTGTTCGTCATCAATCGTTATCTGCCAGCAATGGCCTACTTTGAACCAAGTTCAAACAAAAGTAAGATCAGGGAGGCTTACGAAGACGAGCAAGGGCGTTGACGAGCACTTGTGCAGTGAGAGCGGAGCAGGGCTTGACAGTCAGGCTGGAGACAAGACATATTGAGCAAGTATGTACGAGCGAGAATACAGAGTGACTTACTTAGAGACAAGAGGTCAAAACTGAGGTCTCCAGGCAGCCAGGTACAGGTCTTATATACATGTACAGAACAATGGGGTCTAAGAACAATAGGTAACTATGGATGCAGAAACGGAAGGGAGAACAATGGGATGTAGGACAATAGCAACTAGGGAACAATAGGAACAATAGGAGCTATTGTACTATGAGACAAGAAGACGGGTTACAAATTACAATACAACAAAGGACCATAGGGACGACACAAGAAGTAAACCGTCCAGAAAAGGAAACAGAGATGCCAAGGTAGGCACCAAATGGAACGTTCATAACACAGATAACCATGAGAATGACCAGCACAGATTGCATGCTAGAAAAAGGTAAGTCTGCAGGGCAGAGGCCTCATACACTGCTCCCTACCCTCAGAATCCACAGTGAAACCAGCTCTCACAAAGGAGCTAGTGATCTATAATGCTTATCTAGGCTGACAGAGAAGCTTAGGATTGCCCTAGGCAATGGCACTTTTGCTCACAAGTTTCCTGCAGACTGCAGTGCACATTGCAATCTGTTAGATAGGTTGATCATTGTATTTACTTAAAAGTATTTTTTCTTGGAAACATCCTATGCTTTTCTAACATAGTAATAGATAAGTGGCAAGTGCCTTATATCACTAAAGCTCTTAGGCTGCTACAAGCCTCCCAAAGCTCCTAAGACTGCTTTTCTAGGTATTGAGTGTTATTTAGGAGTATCTAGAATGAGGTAATTACTGAGATCTTGCTCTACTTTTGTGAAACTCTGGGCTGTGAAGGCAGAGGTTCTGACTGTAAGTCAAACAAAGAGAGATCTTCAGTCAGTGAGCGAACAACTGTATTGCATGTCACCAAGTACCTGTAAGTCAAACAAAGAGAGACTACAGTAAAGTCAGTAACTACAAGTTAGAGATGTATAAGTATGGGACTTACTCTTCAGTGAGTGAGTGAACGACTGAAGAGCAAGGGCAGAGAATGCAGTCCTTATATACTACAGGAGGGAGTGCATGAGTAATCGAGAAATGGATCACATGTAGCTATGAGTAATCGCTGAGTGAGTGATGAGCAAGCATGACAAAAGAATTGCACCATAGTATCAGTAAGCATAGAACTATCTAGAATATTCCAGAGTAGTATGGATTGTCCATGAAGATTCCAGACGTCTCTGGACTTCAACAACAGTAGGTAGAGAGAGAAACCTAAATAAGGTAACTAAGATGCATAGCATTGGCTAATTGACTGGTTAAGTCCGTAGCCTAATATGTTCAAAGTCCAACACTCCCACTCAATCCATACAACAATGGATCAAGCACCCAAGCCAACACCGTCACAGAACTTCTTAATGCCTGCAAAGGGAACGTTCTTGGTGAGGGCATCAGCCAGCTTGTCTGCCGAAGCAACGTGGAAGATATCAACATGACCCGCAGCATAGAACTCGCGGATGAAGTGATACCAGACTTCCACATGCTTGGTGCGACGTTCCACGACTGGATTGACAGACAAGAAGATCGTGCCCCTACATAGAGGGGCGTAAGAAAGTCCATGTCATATCCGAGTTCAGTGGAGAAAGTTCTGAGCCATGCCATCTGACGACAAGTGTCTGAGGCCGCTTTGTATTCCACATCAGTCGAGGAATGCGAAATAGTAGGCTGACACCTTGATACCCAAGATATGGCACCACCAGCCATCAAGAAAAGCATGTCCGAGGTTGAATGCCGATCGTCCTTGTCTTCAGCCCAATCCGAATCCAAGTATGCAACTAGACCATCATTGGAGGCACCCTTGTAGTGGATCTTGAAAGATTTGGTCCCTTGCAAGTAGCGCAGGATGTAGAGGGCATAGTTCCAATGGTCAGGTGAGGGATTGGAAAGGTAGCGAGAAAGACGAGTGATGGCAAAAGAGATGTCCGGTCGCGTACCGAGCATGGCATACATGAGACTACCAATGAGACTCTGGTAACGCTTCCGGTCGGCATCGGATGCAGTCCCATCATAGTTGACGAGAACTGCTCCAGAGGGAAGAGGTGTGTTTGATGGGTTGCAATCAGCCATCTGGAAATGCTCGAGGACAGACTGGATGTACTCTTCCTGGTCAATGTCAATGACACGCTGAGAACAGTCACGATGGAAGTGAAGACCAAGGAATCGTTCAACAGCACCCAAGTCCGTCATCTTGTACTGTCTACTGAGCATCCGTTTGACAGTCTTGATGTGATTCTTGTCATTGCTGAAAAGAAGTAAATCATCGACATACAGAACCACAATGGTGATTGAATTCCCCCTCTGTTGCCGATATACATATACTCCGGCATCAGAGTACGTCCGTGTAAAGCCCAGATCAAGGAGGGACTGGTGGATCTTGACATTCCACTGTTGTGATGCCTGCTTAAGACCATAGATAGCCTTCTTAAGCAAACAGACGTAGCCTTCCTTCCCAGGAACGACCCAACCTTCGGGTTGCTCCATGTAGATCTCCTCTTCTAAGTCACCATTCAGAAATGCGGTTTTAACGTCCATGGCTTCCATCTCCCAGTCCTCTAGTGCAGCGTGCACTGTAAGGTACTGGATAGATTCGTACCGCGCAACCGGAGAGAAAGTTTCATTGTAGTTTTCTCCCCAAACCTGAGTGAAGCCTCATGCAACCAAACGAGCCTTAAAGTGTCCATCATGTTTCTTGTCATAGATCCAACGACAAGAGACAACAGGTTTGTCCTTTGGACGAGGAACCAGAATCCAGGTTCTGTTCTCTATCAGCGAGTCGTACTCTGCTTTTTCTGCAGCATGCTATAGATCTGACTTCGGTAAGTGCATAGCATCGTGACAATTGCAAGGAACACCTGGCTTGTATCCTGCAGCATTCAGAAAGAGGTTAATGAATGCCACTTCTGCTTCATCATGGTCAGCAGGCTCAGGTTGGTCAGGGTCGCTGGCAGGTAAGTGAGTGCCATCAGGTCGAGTGCGAGCATCGACTTGAGATGGATGGTCAAACCCTTCTGCCTCAGCGTTATCCTTCTTCCAACCTTCATTCCGACCAGCCCCTTGTCACTGTGAACGCCGGGGAGGAACTCCCACTGGAGGGTAACGTGCACGCGAATGACAAGGAGCTTGTAGAACAACTGGTGGAGGTGCCTGCTGTTCAGTGGGTTCTGGTTCTGGTTTTGGCTGGTTGTTTGGTTCGTCGAGTGGTGATGATGGGAGGATGTCACAGTCCAGACCAAGAGGAAGTGGAATCTCAAGTTCAGGAACACGATCATCTCTACCATCGGAGGATGAGTCTGAGTCAGACGAATTGGAGTTATCTGAATGGTAATCTGGGAACGGACTATCCCCTGGGGTAACAGGGTGATTGCCGGGTTCTCTACATGCAGGGAAGACACTCTTGTCGAAGATCACATCGCGAGATACAATGAAAGAGTGCTGTGCTGGGTTCCAGAAAACGTACCCCTTGGTACCGCTAGCATAACCGACAAACGTCATCTCGAGGGCCTTCTTCTCGAGTTTATGACGATGGGCCTTTTGCACATGAACGAAGGCTTTGCAGCCAAATACCCTGAAGTATGAGACATCTGGGGCTTTGCCAATCCAGATCTCACAGGGTGTATGCCACTTGTGGCAATGCATTGGTTGACGATTGTACAGATGGACAGCACATGCGACAGCAAGTTCCCAGAAACTGTGACTAAGGCCAGCTTGGTGAAGCATAGACAAAGCCTTGTCAATAATCGTACGGTTCCATCGTTCAGCACATCCATCGTTCAGCACGTCCATTCTGTTGCAGTGAGTCAGGTGTTGATTTGTGGTGTTCGATCCCATGAGTCTTAAGAAGCTCAGTGAACTCCTTAGACGTATACTCCATTCCTCAATCAGAGCGAACCTTCTTGATCTTTTCACCGGTCTGGTTTTCAGCCCAAGCTTTGTACTCCAAGAACGCTTTGTGTGCTTGGTTTTTGTGTTTGAGATAGTATGAAGCAGAGTAACCAGAGTAGTCATCGATGAAAGAGACATGGTGACGGTTCTTGCCATTGATAGATTGAGTGCGCATTGGACCACCCTCATCTGTGTAGACAAGTTCAAGAGGACGGGTAGCACGCTTCTCAGATGGAGGAAACGGTAGATGATGGGATTTGCCCCATACACAACCTTCGCAGGCTTTAGCATTGGTAGGCTTGGGTCGATCTTTGGAACACCTTTAACCTTGGTTGGGAGTTGCTTCATTGCCTGCTCACTAGGATGACCAAGGCGGTGATGCCAAGTCTGGTAGTCCGTGACAGTAGCGTGGGCAATAGCATCCAACTGTAACTCAGCTTTGATCTCAAAGGCCAAAGAATACACATTTGAGCGAGTGTTGTACTCAGCTTCGAGTATCTTGGTCCCAAGAGTAATCGTCAAGTCCGATTCATCAGGAAAACCAGCTTTTGCAAATGTGTGATAATGTGCACTATTATAGTATCTTACTCTAATAAAGCACTAATACTAACTATCATACAGCTACTATAAAAGGGACTTATCTATATTGTGCAAATTAGAGCTACTGCAACTAACCCAGTCTACTGTGGTATACTTGTACTGGTATATATAGTTTATCTTTATGGTAAGCCTTAGATATAAGTCTACTCAATCTATTTTACTTACTAGATATAGACAGCTTCAGCAAAGTTGAGACAAACATCTTAAGTATCAGTGTACTAGCAACTTGAATGGATACTTGTAACTTAGGCAATCAACATAAGATTATATGTCTAACACACTGTATAACTCTACAACATAGAAGAAACACAAGTTATATGAATGTTGCAGTCAACCTATATTTGTGGATTTTTCTAAGTCTAGCAGCAGGGAGTATATATAGCCTATACCACATTGCCTGGTATAAGTCTCTGTGGTGTAGTGGGCTCAGCTGTCTGTCTAGCTTAGTGGCTGTGCTAGCAAAGCAGAAGGTTGAGAGTTCAATCCTAAATGGTAGTAGTAGGTTAATTATTTTTTCTTTTCTTAGCTTTTTTGCAGTATGCTTGTCCTTTAATATAGGATGCTTATAATGTGTTTAATGCTTCATAAAACTAGTCTAGACAGCATGAAGTCCTGTTGGTGCATCTATTGCATGCCACTTCAGTGCTACTATGTACTATTTTGTACTATTTACTACTCTGTAAATTGGGAACCTCTCAAATATTGTCTACTATACCACTACTGGTCTAATTGTCTAATAACCTCTAGTTGTGTCTTTTACTATCTCATTAGCAAAGGCTGGTTTTCCTGATGTTTGGGTGGGCTCACTAGCCGCTGTGTGTAGATACACATTCGCTCGGCACTTTGAACAAGAGTATGACTCTTGCGCTCAACAGAGCCTGTGGCAAAGAGTCTGCACCCGACCTGAGGAACGTATATGACATTGTTCAACTCGGTCTCGATCCACCGACCATCAACACGAACGTGACCTCGAACCGTCCCAGAACCTAAGCCATGAATATGAGTTCCATTGGCCGCAGTTGAGAAATTCATGGGAGTTTCGAATACTTTGTAGGTCGAGAAGTCATTCATGTCGAAGGTGATATGCTCCGATGCACCTGAATCCATCATCCAAGTCATCATGTTGTATCCCTCAACAGCCGGAGCTGCAGTGTAGTGAGAAGCAAGGATAGATTGAGAGGACTCGGAAGTGGATGTAGTTACAAGTACAGAAGCATGATTGTCCGTAGATTTGATAGTGTGCGCATGAGAATTGTCTTTGCCTTTGCCTTTGCCATTGTTTCTCCCCTCCTGCTTCGGCTTCTTGTCAGGATACTTCTTCCAACAAGATGACTCATCGTGGGTTTTACCGCCACAGTGACCACATGGGCCTTTCTTCTTGGGCTTGGTAGTAGACACACGAGTGGCCGAAGAGGTGATATTGCCAGTCTTTCGCACATTCTCCTTGGCAAGGGTCTTGGTGACGACCATGTCAACTGTGAGCTCGGCGAGCGTGCTCGAGGTGAGGAGGCCAGAGATGAGAGTGCGATAAGACTCAGGGATTTTGGAAAGAACAAGGAGTGCCTTCATGTCGTCTCCCAGTGTGAGACCACCATCAGTGATGTCTTTGAGGCGAGCTTCAAGACGATTGAACTGATCCCTAAGAGGCTTTTGGTTGGAGAGACGGTCTATACCAATAAGAGCCTCAAAGTTCCCCCAAGTCGCAGCAGCATCCAGAGTACCAAATTCCTTCTTCAAGGCTTGCCACATGATGTGAGGTTCCTTGGGCATCCAATTGTCGTCAAGGAGAAGATGGTGGAGGTCCATGTGGGTATGCATGGTAATAACACCAGCCGCTCTGTGGACAAGGTCTTGGCGAGCCTTGACAGCAGCAGCATCACTAGCATCAACCGTGTTGGGGGCCTGAATGACGATTTCCCAGGCACCACACATGATGAGGAAACCTCGCATTGCACCGGCCCAAGTGGGATACTGGGCGGCCGTGTGGAGAAGAGGGATGGATTCCGGTTTGACATCTCCCATAATGACATTGAAGAGGAAGAAGTCGTCTTCTGAGGGTTGAGAGTAGGAAGAGGGATTGAAGGTGAGCTCGAAGGGGTCTTTACCAAATAGAGAGGTGAGGAAGGAGTCGACAAAGTCAAATAGATCAAACGGAGCTTCCCTGGTTGTGGCAGGAAAGGATGTGAATGACAGAAGGATTGACAGATGATATGGATCTTCGTGGAGTTGAGACGGACGTTCCCAAGATGTAAAGTTGTTGGGAACAGGAGGGAGTTCTCCAACAAAGTCATAACACGAGGGACAGGGAGTTGAAGAGCACTGATACCAATCAGGTACCCTTGCTTCAAAGTCAAAGTGGTAGTCCTGTTGATCCTCGGTATCACAGATGTGAGGGAATCCTACACAGTCGACGATTGAAGACAATGAATTGGAGTCACCGTCAACAAGATCTCCAACTTTGGATCCCGAAGAGTGTTCTGTCAATGTCAGATCCAAAACAGCCTAGAGATTTGAAGCACAATGTGGAAGGTAGAGCTCTGTGCACAACTTACAAGAGCGATGGTAGATGGGGACACCTATTGAGGAGTGCCAAACTACAAGGAAGTTGGAGATCCCTGCAGCCCAGATAGAAGTTGCCAACTATGCCCGTGAAAAGGTCTAGGTAGAGTGTAGTAAAAGGCTATTGTAAGGAGGGTCCGAATGGTTGTCCTCCGTTCCTAATGGTGCTAACCACCACCGGTACAAGAGCTGGCGGGCACAAGTGTGTGGCCTGGCTCAGGGATGCCTGAAACCCGTGTGCCTCGAAAGCACAATAGGTGGTACAGAGAGATATAGCTACTACTAGATAAAAAGCGCTCAGGGGCACAGTGTTACGACTGGCTGTCGAGTAAGATCAGGGAGGCTTACGAAGACGAGCAAGGGCGTCAACGAGCACTTGTGCAGCGAGAGCAGAGCAGGGCTCGACAGTCAGGCTGGAGACAAGATGTAGTGAGCGAGTATGTACGAGCGAGAATACAGAGTGGCTTACCTGGAGACAAGAGGTTGAAACTGAAGTCTCCAGGCAGCAAGGCACAGGTCTTATATACATGTACAGAACAATGGGGTCCAAGGACAATAGGTAACTATGGACGTGGGAGTGGAAGAGAGAACAATGGGATGTAGGACAATAGCGACTAGGGAACAATAGGAACAATAGGAGCTATTGTACTACAAAACAAGGAGACGGGTTACAATGCAACAAAGAACCATAGGGACGACACGGGAAGTAAACCATCCAGAAAAGGAAACAGAGACACCGAGGTAGGCACCAAACGGAACGTTTGTGACAATACCCCCCTCCTAAGGGTCGTGCCCTCACGACTTAGTCTTCTTGTTGAGGGGACTAGGCGCATCTGGGTGTGTGGAATGGAATTTTTGTACCACCTTGGGTGCATTCGCCAGATCTGCTGCATCCTCCCAACTGTCGTGCTCAGGGCCCCAACCCATCCAGTGCACGAGGTACTGCAGTTTCTTCCACCGCCCATATCGTCGTGACTCTAACACTTCCTCAACTTCGTACTCCTCCTCTCCTTCAACTTCAATCGATGCAGGCTCAGGAGGATGGCGACCAGGGAGTTGACTCTCCTTGTGTGGCAGTAGGAGCGATACATGGAACACTGGGTGGAGTGCAAGGTCTTTGGGGAGCTTGAGCTCGTAAGCCAAGTTGCCCACTTTGCGCTTGACCAGGTACGGGCCAGCATACTGGTCCACCAGTTTCCTAGAGACTCCTGGAACTCAGAAGTTCCTTGTGTCGAGCCACACCTTTTGACCGTCTTTAAACTCTGGGGCATCGCGGACATAACGATCGTAGTATTCCTTCATCCGTTCTGCCGCCAAAGTTAAAGCAGAGGTCGCATCCTCCCTTGCCTGACGCAACTCCTCTCTCTGTTCATCTGCAGAGGGTACCGCCGTAGACAGCATTGGAATGTGGAACTGGGGTCAAAGCCATACATGAGGTAAAACGGCGAGTACCCCGTAGCCGAATGGACATGCGAGTTAAAGGCAAACTCTGCAATTGGCAGCCATTTGACCCAGTCATCGCGGTGCCGTGAGCAGTACATTTGGAGGTATGCCTCTATCTCCTGGTTCCACCGTTCCGATTGCCCATCTGTCTGAGGGTGGTAGGCTGTGGACATTGCGCTTTCTATGCCGAGACCTTTAAGAACCGCGCGGAAGAGCTTGCTAGAGAACTGGGGCCCACGATCAGAGATGATCTTGCGTGGGAGCCCGTGAAGACGGAACCATTCTCTAATGAAGTTGTCTGCAGTTCCTTCCGCATCGATCTCCTCGGTGCATGGAATAAGATGTATAATCTTTCCATGCCAATCAGCAATGAGTTGAAGCACATTGTACCCATCCACGTCAGGCAGACCAGTGATGAAGTCGCAGGTTACTACTTGGCCTGGGCCATCAGGGACTTCGTTGGGTTGAAGCGGACCATGTGGCTTAGCATGTGAGGTCTTGCCACGGCGACAGGTGTCGCAGGTCTCAACGTAGTCCTTAATGAATTTAACCATGCCCGGCCACCAGTAGTTTCGCATTACCAACTCCACTGTCTTTGCCTGCCCAGGGTGTCCTGCCGGCGGAAGGTCATGGTGGATGCGCACAATCTCAGCCCTTAATGCATCGTCTTTGGGGACATAAACTCGGCCGCGATACAGTAGCAGGCCTTGTTCAGTGTTCCAGTCCACCAAGTCGTTCTGAAGACGTGCAAGGCCAAGCTTGTCAAGCTTGCTAAGTGCATCCGCCACCTCTTGCTCGCGTTCTCCGCATTCACGGATACGTCGAAGCAAGGCCTTCTCAGGCACTACTGACATGTGCCCTCTCTTGGCTGCCAGTACTCGGAAGTGATCGGGTTGCAACAAGACACGGTTCAAGGTTGTCATCTGCATCATCTGTCTGGTGATCAGGCCTGCGCGATAGTGCATCCGCCCGGCCATTAGATGTGCCTGGTTTATGCAAGATGACAAACTCAAACCGCGATAAGTAAAGAGCCCATCGTGCCTGCCTGCGTGTGAGGTTCTGAGCGGTCTTCCAGTACTCGAGGTTCTTGTGGTCCGATTGGATTTCGAACACACTAGGAAGACCTTCAAGATAATGGCGCCAGGCCTGTAGGGCACGAATGATAGCAAGCATCTCCTTGTCGTAGATCTCATAGTTGCGTTCCGCATCGCTCATAGACTCGGAGTGAAAAGCAACAGGGTGCCATTTACCGTCCTCCCCCTCCTGAGACAGAACTGCACCGGTAGCGTACCCGGACGCATCGACTTCAATGCGGGTTTTGCAGTCTGGATCGTACATGCTCAGGACAGGGCTTTCGGTAAAGCGACGTTTGAGCTCGTCAAAGGCTTCCTGCTCTTCGGCTTCCCATTTCTATGGAGCATTGCCCGTGAGGCGATCCAAAGGTTTGCAGACGGCACTAAAGTCCTTGATGAAATGCCGGTAGAAGTTCGCAAAGCCGCGGAACTTCCGTACGTCCGAGGCGTTCTGAGGGACAGGCCACGCTGCGATACCCTTAACCTTCACCGGGTCCATCTCTACACGGTTCTCCGATACGAGTACCCCCAGGTATTCAACCTTGGGCTGTTCGAATTCGCACTTCTCTGGTTTGCAGAACAAGTCGCGCTCTGCTAGACGCTTCAAGACCTCACGCACTAATGTGCGATGTTCCTCGATGTCGTTGGTGAATATGAGGATGTCGTCGAGGTAGATAGTGACTTTGCCTAGTATGAGTATGTGTAGGTCGCTGAGACAAAGAGTTTAGGAGCATTGCGAAGGGTTCGCCCAATAGCTAAAGCGTCGAGGAGAGATTCCTCAGTGCCATCCCATTCCGGCAGAAAACCTGGTGGTGGAGGTTTATCCTCCTCCTCCTCCTCGACCATCACGGCTGCACGTATCCTACCCACCGTCTTTGCCTTCCTTACCCTACGAGGACCATTGCGCGCCGTAAGCCGTACCTCCGTATCACGCGCTTTGGTCTCGACAGGTTTGGATGCCTTCTGGTGAGCTGGACATGCCTCTGGACATCTCAATAGGCGTAGCGAGCCATGTTCCCAATCTACTTCAGGGTTGTGCTCGCGCAGCCAGTCCAGGCCAATGATCACATCCTCATCTCCTATATCCGTCACCACAAACACCACTTTCTCTCTGTGGTCTCCAATCGCCATATCCAATACGGCGACCTCCGTGATCGTCCCATCACGGTTCTCAGTACCATCTATGTTATACAGAGGAATCGGCTTTGCCAACTTCCCCGTTGTAACATGGTTCTGATCTACGAAACGTCTATGTAAAAACTTGGTAGTAGCTCCACTATCTACCATTGCTACAATATCCTTATGTCGCTGCTTGCCGATTAACCGTACTGGTATGTGAAAGTGTTGACTATCATGATTCACTTCATATACGAATGCGGAACTTAGTACAGAAAATCGACTACTACTACAAGAGCCGGCACGCGCAGCGTCCAGTGCGGCTCTGATCAGAAACCCTCCTTCATCTCGTTCACCGATACGGCACTGAGCCGTTCCTTTATCTCCTTGAGCTCAGCCCGGAGCGCAGCCAGATCCGTCGTCTCGCCAGACGAGGAGGCTGCTTGCTGCTCCTTCTTGGGCAGCTTGCACTCAAAGGAACGGTGGCCTGGCTTGCCACAGTTGAAGCAGTTCCCTGTGAACAGCTTCTTACCAGTGGCAGCGGCCTTCTCGCCCTTCTTTCTCCACCCGCCACTGAACTGCTTGGGCCGCTCTTCTTTGCGCACTAACAAATTCTGATCCATGGTCAGTGCGACTGCCTGGATCTTCGTGATCGATGAAGTGTCGTGGCCTGAGGTAGCGAGGATGTCCTTGATCTTGTAAGGCAGGCCGGTGCGGTACTGCTCGCGCTTGTCCTCGGCACTGAAGCTGGTACGAGCCGCGATCGCATTGAACTTCACCGTGTAGTCCTGCACGGTGCCGATCTTGTGCTGCCCTTTACAGAGCTTAACGAGCTCTGCGATGGCTGCTTCCTTGTCATCCGCAGCGCAGAAGTGGGCTTTGAAGGCCGTCTCAAAAGCCGCGAAGTCTGCCCACGGCTGAGTACCGCTCGCGAGCGTCACAATATGGGGGCCTGCCCACTCTGCCGCTCCCTCCGTAAGCTTATTGAGGAGGGTGATCCAGAGGATCGTCTCTGGAAAGCTTGGCGAAAAGGTGGTAATGTTCGAATGGTAGATGCTGGCTGCAGAAACGAGCGGAGGCCATCCTGAGCCATCTTTCCATTGTATTCACGAGGGGCAGTTGGGTCACCAGCTTGGAGACATCATAACCAGCCGGCAGTTGCAGAGGTGCGGGTGTGGTGCCAGCGTTGCTCATGGTCGATGAGGGCGTTGGTGATTGTGAGCGCGAGGAAGCTGCCGATGAGTGGTGCGATGAAGAGTGATGTGATGAGGGAGGAGTGGGACGGTTGAGGTTGACAGTGGGTCGGTTCGGGTCAACTGGAGGGGTGATTGGTCGGAGACCTTGGAGTCGTTCTCGTACTAGTTCAATGGTCCGATCAAGGATCGGAGAACCTGTAGATCGAGGTGGAGTGGGAACATGGCTTGGAGCGTGGCTCCGAGATTGGAAGGCAGGTCGGGATGCGGGGTTCCTGGCTGCAATAGCTGCTGCTTGACGAACAGGGGGTCATTCTGGGTCTCGGGGAGGTGGCTCTGGAGGGTTGGCAAGGTGGTTGCGGATTACGTCTACATGTGCTGGTGTGGGATAGAGGCGAGGTGCAACCGCACGACGATTCTCCTCAGTATCCGCAAAGATCCAGTGCCAATTGGGACACGGTTGTTCTTCACAGACAGCCCAGTCACCGAGCTCGTTAAGCAGGTGTTCGTGCTGAACTTCAGTCGGGTGAAAGACGTGTGGTCTTCTTTCACAAGCCAGGGTGGATGGGGTAGGGATAGCTCGCTTCCTATCTCAGGAATGAAAACGGCAGGTGCACGATCCAACACTGTCTGCTCAGCCTCCTCGGCCTATTGCTGTGTCTTAGCCTCAAGGGACACGAGCCCAAGGGTGTTCTGCCTTGGCTTTGTTTCGCCGCCTTTCTCTAGCCTCCCACGCCGTGAGGTGGACCACTTCTGTCAGTACCGGGGTCTCGGGTTAGGAGCTTTCCGCGTACTGTACCACTAAGTGGCAAGCCTCGGGTTGAACCAAGACCACGTCCGATGGTGTGACTAGAGCGCGTACTACGCGAGGCCAACACAGAGGATCAAGTGCGTACCGTACGAGAGAAAAGGGAGTAAGGAGTACGCCGGTGCTCGTGAAGAAGTTTCGACCTAATGTTACGACTGGCTGTCGAGTAAGATCAGGGAGGCTTACGAAGACGAGCAAGGGCGTCGACGAGCACTTGTGCAGCGAGAGCGGAGCAGGGCTCGACAGTCAGGCTGGAGACAAGATGTATTGAGCGAGTATGTACGAGCGAGAATACAGAGTGGCTTACCTGGAGACAAGAGGTCGAAACTGAAGTCTCCAGGCAGCAAGGTACAGGTCTTATATACATGTACAGAACAATGGGGTCCAAGGACAATAGATAACTATGGACGCGGGAGTGGAAGGGAGAACAATGGAATGTAGGACAATAGCGACTAGGGAACAACAGGGACAATAGGAGCTATTGTACTACGAGACAAGGAGACGGGTTACAATGCAACAAAGGACCATAGGGACGACATGGGAAGTAAACCGTCCAGAAAAGGAAACAGAGACGCCAAGGTAAGCGCCAAACGGAACGTTCGTGACACACAGTGTGTGCAAAGTCACCCTGGCAGCAGTGTCGATGGGCACAGTCAAGAGTTAGAGAAGAGTGGAGGAGGAGTGCACAGAGTGGACGCAGTGGAAGTCGACAAAGAAGTTGCACGCGCGAGGAGAGAGTCGACGAGTTGTTAAGGCTAGAGCGCAGGGCTCATAACCTGTGAAACTCTGGGCTGTGAAGGCAGAGGTTCCGACTGTAAGTCAAACAAAGAGAGATCTTCAGTCAGTGAGCGAACGACTATATTGCATGTTACCAAGTACCTGTAAGTCAAACAAAGAGAGACTACAGTAAAGTCAGTAACTACAAGTTAGAGATGTATAAGTATGGGACTTACTCTTCAGTCAGTGAGCGAACGACTGAAGAGCAAGGGTAGAGAATGCAGTCCTTATATACTACAGGAGGGAGTGCATGAGTAATCGAGAAATGGATCACATGTAGCTATGAGTAATCGCTGAGTGAGCGATGAGCAAGCATGACAAAGAATTGCACCATAGTATCAGTAAGCATAGAACTATCTAGAATATTCCAGAGTAGTATGGATTGTCCATGAAGATTCCAGACGTCTCCGGACTTCAACAACAGTAGGTAGAGAGAGAAACCTAAATAAGGTAACTAAGATGCATAGCATTGGCTAATCAACTGGTTAAGTCCGTAGCCTAATATGTCCAAAGTCCAACAACTTTCTATCATCTCATTTTGTTCTGATATCATTCTAGATGATGTAAATATATTATAACAACTCATCAACACTTTTTAAAGTGTAGAGTTCAGCCCAAATACTTTGATTCTGGAATTTGTTGGCCTAGAAGGCTACTTAGTCTGCTTAGCATTTTTACTAGTTGTTTTAAAGAGAGGTATTTCCCTGTGGTACAATGCTCACTTGATCAAACTTCACCTTTCTTACAATCTGTAATAAAAGACCCAACATGCAGGAGAATAAAACTTTCAGACGGCAAAAAGACCATACACATATCCTACATTTACAGACAGTCAACTTGAGAATACATATTATGAGTAACGATTCGTGTGGGGAGTACAATGGCTATGTTGAGTAGTTGTATTGGAGGTATGTAGATATCCAGTGGGAGAGTGAAGTCTTGTTACATTGACAGATAAACAGCGCAAAAGGAGATGGGACAAAAACATATGATCTGCATCCATATATCTGAAGACCAGGGAAAATTCACATCGTCCGACATCAAACTTCAGTGTATTGTACAAACTAGAGATAGGCCATTCAGTATATCGAGGACACAAAGGAGGATTACCAGGATGCGCTTACATATTGATAAGGACGCTTAGCGGCTGCGCCATGTACCGGCAGGGAGTCCAACAGCTCTGGCACCTTTGGATCATACTTTACGAAGTCGCCATGGTGATCCAACCAGCCATCCGTGGGCGAGGGATACTGCTTGAGCTCTTCGGGATTCGCAAGCTGCGGCGGCGCGTATACGATGAAGCGCTCATCCTTATCCGTGACATACAAGTAGTCGCCCCGTCGGTTCCAGTATCCTCTACGGACAGTCCGCTTGGTTTGGTTGTGGAAAGAGCTCTGCTGGTGGGCAGCAGCAGCAGCCGATGCTGATGATGCGCCGCCGCGGGTAAGCGATTCGGCGTAAGGGGAGACAACAGGCGGCCGAGGAAGGGGATTATGGCGGAGAGGTGAAGCGGCGCGGGAGCGAGTTGAGTTCGCGTTGGGCGACGTGCGGGAATACGAAGAACTCGGGTACGAAGATCTTGAACTAGATGGATACTGCTGTCCTTGTGACGAGCTTGAAGAATAGTGTGAGGATGATGTCCCGTAGTGTGGCGACGTAGACATTGAGTTTGATGGCGGCGAGCCAACGGGAGACGGAACAACAGGAGGTGGGATAACAGGTGGAGAAATGGCAACCCCATGAGAGATAACGGAAGGGTAAGTATGACTCCTGGATATTTGGCGCGCATGGTGCGAACCAGCGTCGGGCGATGGACGTGTGTTGTACGATGGTGACGTCCGGCTAGGTGGGGTACGCGTGGGCGGAGAAAGATTCGGGGGAGTGCGAATCGGCGGCTGCGGTGTCACATTCGCAGATCGGTCCCGATCTGGTGAATGATGATAACCTTGTTCTCCAGGTTCAAGACGAGAACGAAGATTCTCGTTTGGGCGAGGGGTACGCGGATACATCTTACCCTCTCGCTCCGATTCGCCAGTGAAGCCGACAATGGGGTTCGGATTTCGCACAAATGGGTAACTCTGACTCCTGGACACATCCCTGCCTGGACTGGACTTGGTTTCCATCGGAGGCGTGCTACCGACAACAAGTGGACTGAGCAAAGCCTGAGGCTCTTCAGTGAAGGTAAGCAAGCCTAGGGAGCTAGAAGCCGTAGTCTGTCCGGACGTGACCCCAGCGCTGGGAGCGGTCGACTGTCGATGTGAACTTATGCTATTCGAACGTGAAGGCGTTGGTCGCGAAGGACTACTTCGGGAAGGGGCGTAAATATTGCCATGAGCTCCGGATGTTCGGGGCAGAGGAGGGCCGTCATCCTCCTCTTGGCTTGCATGTCTTGAATTTGACGGTGACGAATAGTGATCAGGAGTACGAATGATCTTCGGGGAAAAGGTCAAATGCATTTCCCGCGCCTGGCTGAAAGCCTCGTTTGGACGATCGAGGGTACGTTCATGGCCACCGGATGAGGTCCTTTCCCGTTCACCCGCCGCCGCAGCCGCAGAGGCGGATGAAGAGACAGAGGCAGAGGATGAACGATAGTCTGTATGCAGCTGGGGCTCTCCTGCAGACCGAGCGAGGCCGTGGGTATGCTGCCTTGAGCGTAGGGCACCATCGACCCCTTGCACCTGCTGCTGCTGCAGTTGCTGAGATGAAGTGGATGTCAACCGATCAGAAGGACGGACGTCCTGGATTCGTTGGGAATAAGATGAAGCAACAGCAGAGGTCGATGGGGGGGTAAGGGCATAGGTTTGCTGCGACATTCGAGGGTGCGAAAATGGAGGGTAAGAGGTTGGGTAAGTCGATTGGGGGGCACTTGGAGCGCGAGCGTGATCGCGTGTGGACGAGGATGGAGGGGGGGAGGGAGTGCTTTCTCAACTTGTTGAGGATGGGGCTGGCTGGCTTGGGAGAGAGGATTACTAGGGTCATAGACAGACCTATTGGCTTCCTCGGTAGTCAACTCCTTGGGGACCCAGACCCATGGAGTATGAGGGACGCCGTTCTGTTCCTTGACATGACGCTCAGTCGTAGGAACGGGGTCCCTGGAGAAAAGTGAGCAAGATTCAAACGGGAGACAAATGATGGGAGAGTGTACGTACTTGATATGCATGTTCTCGAGACCAAGAGGGTTATCGGACAACTTTGTGGCCCAGTAGGTAGCATCGCCGGGATTAGGTATGCGTTTGTGGGGATTATAGTTGGCCTGAGCCTGGTGTGCTTGGGCTTGTGCTTGTGCTTGGGCGACGGCAGAACCCCAGCCGTGTGGGGCCCAAACGGGCTGTGCCTGTGAGAGGCCCTGTTGAGGACGAAAGTATGGGTTTACGAGCCACTGGCCGGTTTGCCATGCCTGAGGGTTGACGCCTGCGGGGACCGGAGGAGGTTTGGAGTTGAAAGGGATGGAGGGGTGGAAGGCAGGAGCTTGGACCCAGCCAGCGACAGTGGGGATATAAGTGCCAGAGAAATGAGCGGCGCCGTGCTGCATGACGTGAGACATGGTGTGAGAAAGAGAGAGGAGGAGACGAGGGGAGGAAAAGGAGACAGGATGGGGAGCGATCCAGTAGGGTGTGGCGGGTTGTGGGAGAGGTGGATACTGCTAGATGGGAGTTATATGGTGGGTGGTGGATATGGCCGGTCCCATCTGGTATGTGGCGGAGAAGGAGCCGGGGCTTGGGAGATGGCGCGAGAGGCGCAGAGGGTGGACCGAGGGGCAATGGGGAGCGGGGGATGGGGACAGGCCTCGGACTCGGAGGACGGGGATGGGAGCTCTCAGCTGGACGAGCTGGGCCGGCGTCTCTGCAGCCCGAGATAGCGCGCGGGGAGGACGTGACTTGTGACTGGGCGTGACGGGGGTGAGGGGTGCCCCGATGCTGTGCTGGGGCAGGAGGAGACCGAGCTGAGACTAAGCTGAGTCTTGACCAGGTCTTGACCACTCTCTTGTCATTCACCAGTCTCAGTCCGAGGTCGCTGCCCGAGCCTGAGCCTGAGCCTCTCCTCGTCGCCGTCCCCTCGTCTTCGCCCACCGTCCATTGCCCTTCCTTCGTCCCATCCCGCCCCTGCCCTCCTCCATGGGCCAATCCAACTCCCGCTCATCCCCCGCCCCGCCCTCTGACCCCCGCCCCACTCCAAGATCTCAGTCCTCCACCCCCATCCCCACCTCCTTGTCCTCCATCCGTAGCCACTCCGACCAACCCCCCAACTCTTCCCCATCGTCCCCCCGCTCTCACCGTCCTTCAACCTTCAACCGCACCATACGCCACCTCCTCTCCCACCCTCGCTCCAGCCAAGACTCCTCCCACCCCTCCTCTCCTTCTATTCGCAAACGTTGGCGCTCATCTCGCAGGTTCTCAAAGCAGTCCTCTTCTCTTCCTGACCTCCCAGACTCTTCCCCCGACGATCACCTCACCCCCTCGACCCCCATTGCCCAATCTGAATCGCACTCCGACCCCATAGATATAGCCACCCCGTCTTGTCATCCCCAGCTGCCCACCTCTCCACTCAGGCAATCCTCGCCTCCCTATCCACCTACCCAACGTACTCCGTCTCCAACTCTTCCTCAGACCCCTATTGACTTCGACCCACCAAACCTAGAACAATCACCACCACAACCACAGCCTTTAGACTTCGATCCTCCTCAACTCGACGCCCCTCAAAACCCTACATCCTGTACCTCTCAAGTCCCTCGGGTCTCCCATCTACCGTGTCCGACCGATGACGAAGCCAATGGCTTCCCATCGGACCCTAAGACCAACCCGGTCTTCACACAAGGCAGCTCCCAAGACAATCAGTCGTCACCCCTTCGCGTTTCCTCTGAATCTCGTCCCCATTCATCTTCATTCGAACCACATCCTGAGCCTCCTCCGGATCCACAGCCACAACTACCTCGTCACTTCCAAAGCCCCGGCCCACTTGTCGTTGTACAAGGCGTCGTAAACACTAGCGATAATCCCGCGGTCCCTCAGAACTCTGGCCATACTCACCCGTTTATCTCTCCAATATCTCGTCGCCGCTCCATCTCTAGTCCTCGAAACGACAGTCAGTTGGAGGAAAGGCAGACCACGAGAAGGCGTATTTCGGCATTCATTCCTCGTCCGAGCAGCATGCTAGGGCGTCGACCACCAACACCTGATCCCGCCTCTCTGCCATTACACGACACTGCGTTCCACGATCCTTCTACCCTGTTCCACGCCCAAACATCTGAACCTTACGTTTCCCAAGATGACGCGTCGGCTTCCTCGGAACAGGATCCACGTTCCAGTAGTGAAGGCGACTCTCGCCGTCGGCCACTATCGCCTGGTAGCATTGATGTTTTGGGTACATTGTTGAGGTGTGTTCAATCCTTCCGATCGTCCTTGTAACGATGCTTAGCTCCCAGCAGCGTCGCAGCCGCAGCAACCGCTGCTTCCTTGTTTTCTCCGAGCCTGGGCTTCCAAGCTCATGCTGACACGAATTCACCATCGCTTCCAAGCATTCCACGTCCCATGTCTCCAACACCCACCGCAGGTCTAGGCGGTGGACAAGGCTTTGGCAACCTGCCAGGGTTTGGGCTCGACCCTTCAGTCTCAGTCTCCCCTCCCCTTACGACAACAGCGCAACATCGCGAAGGTCGTGAACGGTTACGCAGTGTCTGGGAGAACATCCGGGAACGTCTCGGTCTTGGCGCTCCGTCTTCTCGTACAAGCGACGATGCGCCACTCGGCTCTGACGGACAAAACCCCATGCGACCAGGCGAAATTATGCTCGCCGAGATGGCTCGAGCTCTCAACATCGGTTTGGGCTTGAACAACGACGATTCCAATGCGGAGTCGTCCGAGATGATAGCGAGTTCCAGGATCGATGAGGGTTCACGGTCCATGGAAGATATCCCCTCACAGCGGCCTCCCCCGCCCGAAGATAGCTTTGAGCGTTTCCTTCTTAATCTTCAGGTTGATCTTAGGGCTGCCCTTTCGGATGACGGTGGTGACTCAACTCTTTTGACCTCAGCCGGTGAAGATGGAATCGATGGGCGTGCGCGCCGTGATAGTGGTGACGGCGCAGCCTCCCGTCGTATTCTCCTCGATGCACTTCCTACAGGTGTCGCTGAAGCCGACAATGATAGCGACGAGCCGCCACCGTTGGAAGAAGTCTCTGATTCTGATGACGATGATGAAGATGCGGTGTATCGGGCCCAGGCGTCGGCGCGCACGGCTACCCCAATGCCTTCTGCGTACTCCGTCCCACCTAGTGGAGCTGAGCATTTGTCGCTTGAAGGGACCTCTGGGGATGAGAGCAGCAATGGGGATCGTGGCCCGCCAGGCATTAATCTCTGGAGATTATATCGCTTCCAGCCAATCCCCGCGACCCAGGTCGCAGGCCACGCATCCACCACGACTTCACCTACCACCCCATTATCGCCAACCCTCGCTAGCACCACCACCTCTTCTTCCGTACCAACTGCTCCTCAGCGGCCCTCGTCTCCTGAATTCCCATCTTCGCCCTTGTCGCCAGCCTTGCCCGTCGCGGGTTTGGACATCGCGCCCGCTGTTCCAGCTACACCTGGAGACGCTAGCTCTAGTATGGTCGTACCCGTCATCGTCGTTGGCCTTCAATCAGTCGATATGGGGCAAGTTCAAGGGCACGGTCACGTCCACCAAGACCCTCAGATGGTGCCCCCTAGTTTGCAGTCCGACGGGAGATCAACGTCGTTTGATAGCTCGGGGAGCACAGTTCTTGCCGACGGACCAAGTGCCGCAACGACCCGTGGTCGCAGTTGGCAGACGCGGGCCGCCACTGCTTTGCGGAATCTCCGGCCAGGGCGCAGGAATAGCTCGAGCGGACGGCAAGCACCAGACAATACTGGCTCGCGAACGTTCCTGATCTATGTCATCGGGGGTAAGTACCGACTCCAATCTCCAGCACCCTGACCAAGAAGTCCTTATTCACTGAGCGATAGGTTATTACCCCCCAAATCATCACATGGTCACCGGTTCTGACAACCTTGACTCATACGAGGCGTTGTGGTATGTCTATCATCTATGTGCATCTGAGGTCTGTCTAACGGCGTCCCTAGGGAGCTCGCGGAGCTTCTTGGACAAGTCAAACCACCAGTAGCGACTCGAGAAGAGATAGATAGGTCCGGCCTACAAATCATCAATTCCGATGAACTAGCGCGATATGAACAGCAAGGCAAGGTGGCATCAAATTGCGCAGAACGCGTATGTTCCCTCTTGTATCTACATGCCCTTGCAAAGTTCGCTGACATCCCTCTTCCAGTGCCTCATTTGCCTAGATGACTACTCTGCGGACGAGGACCTCCGTCTCATGAGCTGCAAGCATGCGTTCCACAAGGATTGTGTGGACAAATGGTTGCAAGTTGGTCGCAACAATTGCCCCGCTTGTAGAAGCAAGGTACGTAGACGTCAGTTGACTATTCTAGTTCTCCTGCCAATAATATTGTATAGGGTGTATCAACTGCAGGTGACGTTGTGCAATGACTCTTCAGTCGGTGCCACTGTCAACACCACCCACCAAAACCATTCCTCATTTCACATATCAAGGACAATTTCCCGTCTGGCTAACTCTGTTACCACTCTCTAATTGATCTGTTGTCGTATCGTAGTCTGAACCTCACATGTAGCAATCCTTCCTTTGTGTCCTCGTATGAAATGGTTTTTCGCTGAACTGGTTCATCCTCTGCAACTGCTATCAACCCCGTTGTATACTAGATGAGCGCCGCGTGCGCGCGGCAGCAACCTTGGGTACGGTAGCTTAGCTCGAAGTCGCAGATGATTGGACTTGCGCGGCATGAAGTGGGACCTGTTCACCGTTGCACTAATCGTGTGCGGACCGACCAGAGACTGTCCACGTCCTCATCCTTCGGATGGTCCTAGAGCAGTATTCGCGCATGACGAGATGGGACGGGACGGGACGAGAGGAGAGACGGAGACGTACACGTTGGACGTTTGGGGACCACAGTCACGACCACGGTCCGTACGCTCTGGGGGGCGAAGGCCATATCTGCTGAGAGCGTGACATATGCACAGGCATTTACATTGCGACATACAAGCTAGATACAAAAGTCGTGATTGGGGGGTGGGGGCGGGGCTGGAGGCAGCGATGCACCACAACACCAGCCCTCCAGAGGCATACATGGGAGGATGGTGGAGAGGATGAATGGCGAGGAGACATTACGCACCTTCCCAACCCACTGATGACGATGACCTCCATACCGGAATCCAATTCGCGACTAGCGCCTGAGAGAGTTCTTACGAAGTCTCGAGCACAAGAACTAGTCATTGCCAGACAGTGAAGGAAGCTGCCGAGGTGACATGAAAAGAGAGACAATCAGCACCAACGTGGAGGAAGACACGGTCGACGATGGCAAGGGGGATATTTTGGCACGGACCGAGGCGGGTGGTTAATGGGCGCTTATAATTATGGAGCGGCAGTCTAGGACAGGGTTTCATCATTTGGCAGAATTGTAATAGCAATATTCCTCCCACTACCACTGGCTTGGTCAAACAAGTTTACCAAATGGGCAGTGAACAGTGACCCCTGCGGCGAAGTGAGCTTATCATGATATAGTGCAGAAATAGGACTTCCGTACATCTAGTTCTTCCAATATCCACGCAAGTCGGTCCAGCAGGATGAGGGACTCTACGACTGGGCCTAAAATGCTCCTCAGTACATGGAATACTTCGATCCTTCTCTCAGAAGAGATTGATGGCAGTGTTGGTAGATTGAGAGTCCGGAGATGCACTTTTGCATGCACGGCGTTACAGAACGTTTCCCAGTCCGCATACGCCCCATCATTTAGTCTACCAACGCGTTCTGCGCCGGTCCTTGCGCTCATCATGTTAGAGGCCTCAATGCTTGTCCCTGGGCCGCCTTCCCCTACGAGCTCCTGCCGCATCTTGAAAGCATCTTGGAGCAGCGCGCGCCATACGATCTTCCGCAAAGCGGATCGCGTTTGTTTCAGGGTTTGCTCGGACCGTGTCCATTCGGAAGGCACTTGAGCGGCGAGCTGAAGATGGCTAGGAGACAGGTGCACTGACGGGTATGAGCTACGGGAGCGCAAGGTCTGGGAAAGCGAGAAGTCTATCGAATAAAGTCAGATGCGAAGAGGAAGGCCGCCAGCGTGTTAGGGTCCAACCTTGGGCACGCATCATGTTGTAACAACAGCCAACGACGACAGCGCCTTGTGGCACCCATGGAGCAGAGGAGGATGGAGTAGATGGATTCGACTTTTTTGCAGATGCAAAGGATCGAAGAATGTCCGGTGTGAGGGATCCGCATGCATGGAGGGCAACGAAGAGTACGGGGGTGACCTGGACCGGAGCGTGAACGATTGCGGCAGAAGGAGAAATACCCTCTAGCCATGCTTTCGTGGAAGAGAGGAGCGAGCTTGGATCGATGCTAGTAGTCAAGTAGGTCAGGGAGCCGTTCGTAACAGGTCTCCTGGCAGACTCAACGGCTTCTGCGCGTTGTCTTTGAACTGTCTTGCGGTTCATGTTGGATGCTTCCCTTCGAGCAGCCCCTTGAGTCTGGACGTCGCTCCAATCAAGAGCAAGGACGTGGAGGTGCAAATGATCCCGTAATGCCCTAGACAAGTACGCCTGTGGACGTAAAGATCAGCGTTAGTCTCCAATTTCAGGTTAAAGCATCGCATAAGACGACGAACTTGACCGGCACCAATATCGACGGCGTGGCGAATGCCACACAACGGTGACCCGGGGGCCATGAGAGTGGCTAGATAGGCAACTAAATGAGCTACTTCATGTGACTTCTTGGGGGACATCCCAGGTAAAGGTTTTGTCACTGATTCGCGGGGATGGTAGGAGGAATTTGAGGCAGGGGGGTGATTGGGGTAGAGGTGGCCAATGTCTCGAGGTAGGGCAAGTTGGCATGCATCGCTGATCAAAGCCCTCAAACAAGGAGGGATGACCGAGGTCTGACCCGAAGGTTGGTGTCCGGAAAGACAAGATTCGTAGTATCTCAGCAAAATCAGCCAGGGGTCTTCTTGTTGCAGCCCGTCAGGCTGGAGGCCGTGGCACAGATGAGCTGGCCAGTCCCACCATTCTTGCCACTCCTGTGGTGGGCTGAAGAGGGACTGGCCGAGGTCATTTGGATGAAAGGCGAATAGAGTAGAGACAAGTGGACGAGAGAGGAAAGAGGATATGGATGCCAGACGGTCGCGGAGGCCACTGAGGCTGGTTGGAGTGGAAGGTGTAGAAGAGGCGTGCATGGGAAGGAACTTGGAGATGAGGGGTCAGTAACGGTCAGTCCTGAGCCGAGTCCGACTCAGACTCGCCAACTTACTTGCTATTTACCGACTACTTACTGACTACTCACCCGGGACTAGTCCGTACATAGTATTAGCTACTTACTCCTACTTAATGAGAGGCCCGGCCTCGCCAGAGATCCAGATCGGCCGTGGACTGTTTGGCCATGTTTGGCCCGCAGGGAATGAAAACTGCAGGACGAAATCGCAGCGTCCGACTCGGAGTCGTTCTTGACCGTCATCCTTCTGGCCTATCAATATTTGCCCATGCATGTTTCTCTGGTAAGCACTCGCTCCCTCTCTTTCTCTCTGATGAGTCTCTTGCTGTGCACCAGTCGGATGCTGCAGACGACAAATACCCTGGTCCTCTAATATACGCTTGAGGATCCTGACCCCGCCCTCCCGCCTTTTCCTCAACCATCTTCTCACTCCCTTCTCCCAGATCGCATCAACTATCTCTTCTGCGCAAATCCAATTGCACTTGCAAGCTCGATAGCCATGTTTCGTTGCCCTTCCTTCCAAGTATCCTTTGTATTGTATCTACGGAAATCCTATCCCATCCATCAAAACCATCGTTCATCTCAAGAGTCCGATCCCGTCTTCTGCGATATTCCAGCCACCTTGGACAAAAACCGTTCCACAACACGCTTGCCCCGTCGCAGATTCGATAGCGATATTCTCTCGTTCGGCAGATGAGCTTGATCCTGAACCCCTCATCAGATACACCAGTCTTTCATTCCCACTCCAGAATCACATACCGTGCTTTGCCCTAGAGGAAGGTGCAGTGCATGGCACGCAAATTCTTTCTCCAGATACGGGATCGAAGGTATCGACTGTACCTGACTTCAGCCCCAGACCAAGCGATGATCAACTAAACAGCTGAGACTTACACCTCCTTCCCGAATACGGAGGGGTTCGACCGCCCATTCGTCCCTCACCGCATCTTCCAGTGCATGGAACCACATATCGTCGAGATTACCCAACCACCAGTCTGCCGTGTGCTCGATGCTGACCTGTAGGACATATATCTTCTGGACCGCGGGATCAACCCACAAGTCTCCTCGCTCACCTTGAGTCGGTTTGGGGATCTCATTTGTTGAAATTCCGCCTCCAGATGTTCCCGTATCGACGATGCGATCTCTTCCAATGCTTGATCTGGTACTACTCGCAGGGAAACGTGAGCTCTGACACTAGACGGGATAACGGTAGAATCTGAGGGAACAGCAGTCAGTGCGCCATCCAACGCTTGGCCGGTGCAATATGCCTACTCCGAGGGCCAGATACTTCAACATTGTGCACAGTCAACGACGGCTCTCGCCACCGCGCAGCAAGCAGACTTTCCGATGTCTGCGTGACACTAGAAAGTACTTTGTACGACTGTCGCTCCTCGTCGGTCTGGGGTCTAACGCTGTCATCTGCAAAATGGCTCAATCAATATGGTGTCCAAAGGGGAAGAAAGATCCTCACAGAATCTCGGAATGGCTATCTTGTTGTTCGCGTCTGTCAAAGTGCCGAGCAGCTTCACCCTGTACGTTGTTTAACCCCCAGCAGTACCCTTGACCAAAGGAGACAGTTACATGTCGAGCATCGGTTCCCGGGCAGCTCCACCGTCAACACCAGAATGTAGGTCTGGACCTGCATTGAATATCTTTGACGAAATCAGCTGAAGGAACTTTGAAAAGGTAGGTCTACACACAAACCTCCACATTGCAATGCACCACACCCCGCAGGCCGTATGTGATGCACGGCGTGTCCTCAGCGATCCAGGTGGAGTTGCTACAGGTGTTGGGTGTGAGCCCACACCTGAGAAGCAAGGAAGACACGACAGCTACCTCACGAGGATGGAATCAATGGGTCCGATTGTCTCCTGCGACAGTCTGTTAGATCCCCATTAACCAACAAGTAATAATCCCGAACCTTGTGCCGTTTGACTGTCTCGACGAAACCTCCGCTGCCAGCCTCCTCTTCACCTTCCACCAACAGCACCAGATCGACACCCAACGCTCGATGTGCGAGTAGCTCTGCCGCAGCGCAAGCGACAGCCATTACGGGGCCCTTGTTATCCGTCGCCCCACGGCCATATAGATAACCATTACGACCGCTGAGAGTGAACGGGTCCGACACCCAGCCTGTGGATCGAGCCGAGATCACATCATAGTGACCGTAGAAAAGAATGCGTGGCTTGCGGGCGGACGTCTGCGAACCGCGGAAAGTGGCCATGACGAGGGGGTTTGTACTGTCCCCTGTTGGGAGCTACAAAATGGTCCGATATCAACGATAAGATCGTTAGTCGTGAATTACTACCTACCAAAGATGCGTCTGCGCCCAGCTGAGTAAAGCATTTCCTTAGCCATATCGCAGCCTGCCGGCAGTCCTCCTTATGCACTGGTGAGTTGCTAACGCTTGGAATAGAAACGAATTTAGTCAACCCATGGACAAGGATCTCTGTGCGATACTGTGTAAGTTGGTTCGCTTGACAATCCAGAGAGGACTTGCCATTAATACTTCTGGACATATCGGCATGGTCACTGACCCCGTCTGTGACAGCGTCTCTTGGCAAAGACGGCGGCAAAACCTCCCAAATCTACATCGACTGTTAGCGCGACGTTCTTCAAGAAGTTGCCAGGGTCACCTTGATCATGTTATCGTTGGCACCTGTAACAAGAGCAAACCTGGTTTCATTTTGCGAAGAGCGCTCCGAGGCCGATGCGCCGGTGATAATTGAAGACAACACTATGCCTTCGTGTCCTTTCCACGATCCTGTCAAGACAAAGGAAGACGACCAGCGCTGAACAACAAATGCCGGGTGCGTTAGAAGTGGGCCAGGTTGTAACGGATAGCGCCCTACCTGTATATCACCGTTGGCGGAACAAACATAAAGGTCCGAATTCAACATTGACATAGACAAAATGTCTACATTCTAAATTCCCGGGACAGTCAATGAGCGATGTGCGATTGAACTCGTGTCAAGCAGAGAGCCCACCTCCACAACTAGCAAGGTGCGGACAAGGGTGCGAGTCTCAAGGTCCCAGACTTTGACTAGACCGTCTTGGCAACCGGCGAAAATGGTGTCTCCGCGGACCACGAGTGAAAGGACCGCACCGACACCACAATCGAACGTGTGGAGGAGCTGAGGAGCACCCTTTGAGGACTTGTCAGGGAGCTGCCAAAGCTGCCATCCGATCTCATGAGCGCGTCCGGACCGCGAGCTTGCGAAATCTGCGTACTTTGACCGTAGAATCTCCGCTGCCAGTTACTAATTGAAGCGACTTCCCTTGGTCCATCTCGAATGTAAGATCGTCCGAGCCGTCCCGATGGCTAGGCAGTAGGGCGATGCAGTAGACATATCCGTAATGGGCAGAATAAATGACGTTTTCAGGAGGGACTTGGAAGACGGAGAGCAATGGTTGCACGGCGTCGGATTGGACACAGGGATCCGGGGATGTTCCCAACTCGAGAGAAGATGCGGAAGGGGGAGTGGTCGATATTGCTCGGGACGCGCATGTGGGGTTCCGAGCGTTGAGATCAGCAGGCCTCCGAGTGTACTGGGGGTAGCTGTCGAAAAACTTGTGTGCCTTCCGGGAAGGAGGAGTAGAGGCTCCACTAGAGCTGCGTGCACCGAACGAGAGTGAAGGGGATGCGGATAAGAGTTGGGGGGTAGTCAGCGGGAAGGGAAACCACTGGAGCGACGTGTTTTGGCAACCAAAATAGAGGGTGTGCGACTCAGGGGACCAAACGAGGGAGAAAAGGTCTCCTGAATCTGTATCTAGATGTGGATGCAGGATGTGAAGGGGGTAAAGGCTCCGTGTGCTCCAGACCTAGTTGTTCGTTAATTAAAGGGCGACGTTTGTAGGATTACAGCAACGTACACGGATCGTACTGTCGCCTAGAATTCAAACGGATGAGGGCCAGCTTGTACGAAAAGAGGGCGGAATGTACCTGAGGCGCTGAAGAGCCAGTGGTTCTGGGGGGCATACTCGAGAGCCAAGACGCTTCCTGTATGACCAGAGAGGACGGCCCTGAGCTTGAATGTATACTTGTCCCAAACCTGCGAGGGGACGAGGAGTTGAGGATGAAGACAGATGGGAAGAGAGAGGGAAGGGTAGACAAACGGAAATCTGGCCATCCTGACTGCCGGCGTAAATGTTACGGTCGTCGGCGGCAAGGCTTAGAACGGAACTGTGTTCTTGGTGAAGCGCGTGGAAGAGGTTGGGGAGCTGATGGACGACGACGGTGGCCCTGCTCAACGAGGCTACGGATATTCCCAGGGATAAGTGGTGAGGAGGAGGAGGCCCACGTTGAGGCATTGGGGCGTACATACGATCGGGGATGACGGGAGACATTGGGGCAGAAACGGCGATGGGTATATATGGTGGGAGGCGTGGTAGGGATTGGGCGCGGAGGGTATGGGAGGGAGGAAGAATAGGGGGAAGAAGATTGGACGGGGATGGAGGAGGAGGAGAGAGTGGCCGGGGCTATATGCGCAGTTGCTACGACTCGGAATATTATTATAATGGTGTCGACAGCCCTGGCGTGCCCAACAGACGCCGTGTCCGATCATGAACTCGAGCCAGTGTCCCCTCTCCAATTCCACATCTCTCTGCCACGCCCAATAATAATTGCACCCCATCAGTCCCCTGAGTGCTTTTCGATCATCCACTCCCACCTCGCTTCCAACACATCGCAGCGCATGAGGCCCGGGGATTTACACTCGCAAACTTCCCTCCTTGTCATGGTCCATGCCCATGGTCTTACATCAAACTACTTGGTCTTGACTTGGTCGATACCCCCTGTCTTCACCGCCGTTCCGCCGCTCAAATGTACACCAAAAACTCCTTGTGACAATCATCGGACCTTGTTCGTACAATCGCTGCCGACGATGGGGAGGCCGTGGCGTATGGCGAAAGAAGTTCAAGGAGGTCAGTAGGGAGAGTCCTGTTTCCATAGCCTTTCGCTGCTTCAGCTTTCAAAACCTTCATGCGCAACCCGACTTATCATTTGTGCCAGCTCTGGCCCGGGTTAGGGTCCGACACATAAATATGCGGATCTTCGAACGAGCATGGTCACACTTACGTTGCATCCAGGTCGCTCAAACCTACCAGCCGCAAGACCCGAGAGCATCGGTAAATGCACATACAATCACTGAGACAAGCACATTTGAATTTCGGATTCGGATCCGGATCCACGCATGAATACGGGTATGTACCCGCGACGGTCTGATGCTCAGACAAGCCGTTGCAGAATAGAATACATCTCAGCCTATCTGGATACATGCTCACGATGGCGGTGAATATAATATAGACAACTACATGTAAGGCTCTGCCAGGGCTCCGTTCCACTCCTTCCTAATCCCTCCTCTCCGCCACACACGCCCTCCATGCGTTGCCTGTCTCGTGCGCAGACACGGCACATGTTCGGCACAGACCCTTCTACCCAGTCACCGACATATACTGGCACGGCCAGACAAACTGGCCGTGGCGCCTGCCGGACTGCAACAGGTCCGTGGCAGACAACATGTTATCGCAACACATCACCTCCCCAAACACCAGCCTGCTCCCTTCTAACTTGGAACGCCGATCGAGGCCGACCCTGCGGACCAGGCGACGGAATCTCAGGCCTCGGCTGGTATGACGTTTTCGTCGTACCAATTCCGGAGCCATTTTTCTGCAATCGCATACTCGCGCTTGACGCGCTCGAGAAGAGGGGCAATCATCGCAAGCGCGTCCTCTTGGGTGAGATCGCCGCCAGTTTCTTCGTCCCGGAGCGCGCCATAATGTTGAATGTGTTCGCAAGTGGCCTGGACTGCAGATACGCCGAGCGCGGCAGACGAGCCCTTGAGGAAATGCCCGAGGGAAGACAGTTTGGGCAGATCTTTCTTCTTGCTGCAGGTCGAGGGGGTCGAGGGGTCGATGAGCAAGGAGCAGGAATAGGCAGGAGAGATGACGTACAAAGCATCGTCCATATCTGTGAATGTGGAGCTCGCTTGAGAGAAGTAAGCCTCGGTCATGCCCAAGGAGAACTCGTGGGTGTCATCCTCGTCGAGATCAAGGATTTGGTTGAAGGTATCGAGGTCAATCACGCCCTCTTGGTCTACCTGAGAAAAGAAAGGAGTGCAAGGAGTGAGTATCGGGAGAAGACAAAAGGCGAGCGAACGACGGACGTCTTCGGCTTCGTCGTCTGCGTCCGACTTGGAGTCTGATTTGGCGAGCGCGGACGGTTCTACGGCGGAGATCGCGGAGGCGGGGGCGGGCGTGCGGTCACGCGCGGGGCTCGCGCGTGCGAGAGTCTCCGGAGGAGGAGAGGCGAGTCGAGCGGCGGAGGATTTGGGGGAAGGGGGGGCGAGAGACGGGGCACGAGAGTCGGCGGGAACGGAGGGGCCTCGGAAGTTGGCGGGAGCGGGCGGGGACGGAGAGCGGAGCTTGGGAGGGGGGACGTCGGGCTCTGGGGACCTGAGGGCCTCTGTGAGTGCGGTCTTTGTGTGGGACATGGTGGGAGGGAGGAGAGGGATGGACGGAGGAGGAAGAGAGGAGCGATGGCGAGTACTAGTTCATGGACGCTCCTCCCGGACCCACTTGGGAATTATCAAATCAATCGCACTCCACCCGCCCATTCCAGTGTAACCCAGCCTTGTACTCGAGACTAGTCGCGCGGACTAGCGGGGTTTCTAGTGGGCTTACACGGGAGCTTGGGGCGGTAAGTAAGCGGTAAGGATGGGGATAATGATTGCTATGGGCTTCGGTCGGCATCTCGCCCCGGCGAGCGTGATCAGGCTCGGGGCTCTCGTCAGTCGCCAGTGAGAGTGAGACTCTGAGAGTGCTCACGCTGGCCTCCGCCGTCTCGAGCCCGGAAGCCGGGAGCGTGGACAGTGCGAGTGAGTTGGGCGTTGGTCGTCGTCGAGCCCGACAGAGAGATTGGCCACGACGAGTGCATACTGCCCCCGTCCGAAGCCATGTCTGCCTTCTTGTCCCTCGCCTCGAGCCCGTCTTCAGACCAGCCCGCCAAAGGCTCGACCATCACTCCGGACGTCACCTCCGGCCATCTCACACATCTCACACACGACCAGCAGGCCGCCTTGTCCTCATTCAAGGACATTCTGGCCAAGGCACGCCTCTACTCCCCACCGAGCGATCCAGACAGGCCACGGCCCAGTCACGACGAGCCCACCTTGCTGTTAGTCCCTTTCTCCTTTATCTTCTTCCTCCTCATTCGCCATCTTACCCACCCACTCCGCCCGCTCGCCTATCTTCCGCCCCTTATGCTCCGCCCAGCCGATTTCTGCGTGCCCGTCGCTTTGACCCACACAAGGCATCGAAGCAGTTTGCCGACGCCGAGGCCTGGCGCGCAAAACACAACGTCGAGGCCCTCTACGCAACATTCCCTGTGGATGAGTTCGAGACCAGCCGCCGATTTTACCCTCGCTGGACGGGCCGCCGAGACAAGGTATACTGTAGTCGGACTGCTACCTGGATAATCGGGTTCCGTGCATGCCGCCTGCTAACTCTAGTCCTTGCGCCACGCTTCCCAGAATGGCCTCCCTCTGTACGTCTATCGGATCGGTTCCCTCACCACGCCACTCCAGAAAGAGTTGAATGCCGTACCTCCTGAGCGTCGCTACCAGCGCATGTGAGCATCTCCCATTCCTCGCTCTCCCTCGCTAATTTAGGTCTGCTCTGACCTTTAACCGCTGGGCATCATCAGCATCGCGCTTTACGAGCTCATGACTTGCTTCACGCTCCGCCTGTGTAGCCATCTCCCTCGCCGCGTAGAACCGACTCCGATCTCGTCCGTGACGACGATCATCGATTTTGCCGACGTCTCTTTGCCCCTCCTCTGGTCTCTACGGTCTCATCTCCAAGAAGCGTCGACGCTCGCCACAGCCAACTATCCAGAAACGCTGAGCACCATCGTTGTCGTGAACACGCCTTCGTTCTTTCCTACCGTCTGGGGTTGGATCAAGGTGTGTGCGCGTCCATGACTATTTTCTTCCATATCGGCGTCAGTTGAAAAGCCCACTCTTGACAGCCTTGGTTCGACGAGGGTACTCGTCGTAAGGTCCACGTTCTCGGCAAAGATTCTGGCCCGGCCCTGCGCACATTTATTGATCCTCGAGACCTTCCGAAACCATACGGCGGGGAGCTAGAATGGTCGTTTGAAGACGAACCTGCACTGGATGACGCAATCAGGGAAGTAATAGGCGAGATGCCCAAAGGCCCTGTTGTTTTCGAAGACGGCCAGGTTGTTCGTCCTAGCCGGCCTGCTGACGCGCCCCACGAAAACGGCGAGGTAGCATAGTCATAAAGCTATGTGTTGATATGGGGCCATGCAGCGCCATTTCGGTTGGACGACAGTTAGAGCTAGATTTTACGAGTCGCATCTGAATCCTTGAATGTATTACTTGGTGGTACAATACACTATTAGAAGGTACTCTTCATGATGATAGTAGCAACAGCGAAGTCCATCACATCACAAGCACATGCAGCATCCGTAGAAGACGTACAAATAAGTTATAGCTCCTTTTATACCGTTTTGTACCGCAATTATAAAGCCATATCGTCCTCGGGTTCCGCAACGACGCCGTCTTCGCTCCAAATCTCTAAGAACTACAGAACACGATAAGACATTAACAACAAAGAGCCTTATAATGAACTTACTCGAGCAGATTGAGCGTCTGCATCCTCGCTGGTCACCATTGGAGCGGTTGCGAAAGGAAGGGAGTCCCACGACAAGGGTCGTTCGTGCTTCCGAGTCGCTGGTCTATCACCCACAGCACTCTTCTTTCCGATGACGAACTTCGCGCATTTCCTGAAAAGATGGTGAGGATGATTATGCGACAGGCACAAGAATGAACTCTGTCGTACTCCTCGGACAACCCGTAGAGCGTCTTGAGATGAGTCTTCAACAGCATTATCATCGCCACGATCACCGAACTGCGCAGCATTCCGAAATCCTGATAGCGCGATGGGGGCACAGAAGTCTGCAGAGGTTGGGGTAGACCTATCTGCACTGTCTCTGGGACCACGTCCATGGCCATCTCCAGAGTGGGGGGAGGGGTAGGGTCTCAGAGGCATAGCCAGGTCCGTGGAGCTGAGCAAGCAGATGGGATGGCGAAAGCGTCTCGACCAGTTGCATCCCTGCCGTAGATAAAACCGATGTCAAGGACTTGGCAACTGTCAAAACCTCCTCCTGTGTCTTGTACTCAAAGGAAGCGAAGTTCTCCGACATGTATCGCGTAAACTCGACATCGTCCTAAATTAAGTACGCGTTAGTAGGCGTGTGGCATCAATTGAATGTGAAGACCAACCTGGGAGGATTTGCCCAGCTCTACATCGAACACTTTGACCAAGGCCCGAAGGAAGTCCTGTCGCGTGGCACGCTTTTCACGGGCAAGGGTATACCATCGATGCAACAATGCAGAAGGTGCCGGATTCATGCGATAGCCCTTCACGGCCCCTGGAGTGAGTCGCTTCTGGTAGTCGAAGGACGAGCGTGCACTGTTGACGTAGCGAGCGTTCAAGAGGGAGGTGTGCTTCGCATGGAGAATGGCGTGCAACGCGCTTGCTCGTGAACTGAGATGCTGGTTTGGGCTGGTCTCCAGGGCGACAATGACAGGAAATGATTGCAGAGGGTGAGCCAGACCTTGCTTAATCGTGAACGTGAGGATGTCCACAGCAGCAGACTGGATCTGCGTAGTTTGTGATAAGGCTGCGTCGAGGATCTTGTCTAGATAACGTTGAACAATAGCAGAACTGACTCTGAACCGGATTATAAGTAAATGCACAATATGCACGACGATGTCACCGACCCTGAGTCTGCGAAGCCATCGGTATTGCCGATGAGTTCCTCCATGTTGACTTTGCCCGTGACTCCCTTGCCCTTTGCCCCTGCTGAAGCTGTGGAAATGCTTAGGGAAAAGATCTACATTAATGACAAGTGGAGCCGTACCTTTCTCGTTCGCAGCATGCTTCGCCGCCTCTGCAATCAAAAAGTCTTGCAAGATCTTCAAGAGACGACCACGACTTTCCTCCGCCCGAGATGAGAAGATAGCGTCCATAATCTTGGCAGAAGGCTCTGCGGTCATCAGTCCAGGTTGCGCGCGGAACAAAAAGCCTGAGACAAACAACGTCATTGAGAAGCATCGGAACAATACGCCACAGGACGCGTACCCAGACACTGCAAGATCCGACCTCTCAAGCCCTGATCTTCGTACTTCTCATAGAGCTTGAGAAGGCACATGTACACGTGTTCTGTCACAGAACCCTGATCCATACGGTTATTACCATGTACTGTTCGAGACGAAGGGTAGCACACATACCTTCGCGATCCTATCGATATCCTCCTTGAACTCTAGTCAAGGATGACAACATCAGTAAAAAAGATATTTTTGCGCGAAGGCATACGGACTTACTCTCTTCTTCGGCACGAAGACGATCAAAATTACAATGCTCACACAAGAGAGACGTGATGAACAGCAGGATGGTAAGAGTGCGTTGTTCAGGTGGAGTCAAGGATCGGGCGGCAGGTTTCTGAACACTCTGCTGCAGACGGGCTAGAATGATACCCTAAGTGACAAGGCAACAAAGATCGAGGAATTACGCACTGTTACATGACCGCAACAGTGCGACTAAGCGACCAAAATCATGTGTGAGATGATGGACAGTGGCACAGATGCACGCGACGATTTCTTGTAAACCCTGCATGTCTTCCAAGTCAGCACATAAGGGAAATAAGATGACGGCAGCCATACCAGAACGCCAGCAGCGGTAGATGGCCTCAATATCATAGGTTGAAGGGCCAGCTGTAGCTCTTGCCCAAACTTGGCGGCAGTCTTGGGCATGTATGGGATAGAAGCTCGGAAGATGCGCAACAGATAGTCGGATGTCGTCTGTTCCTCCGCCTAGAGATGCATGATAAGCTGTACGCTCAGACAATAGTTAGAAGGGATTACCGTTGTCGCATTCTTCAGATAGGGTAGTAGGGTTGCAGCGTTTGAACCAGAAAGGACGGCCGGATATGCAGACGTAAAAAGGTAGATGGTTTGTACGCAGTTTAGGACGGTCTGTGAATGGGTTAGTCCTGTACCCCGCACATAAGTCAAGTGCACTACTTACAAACCCAGGCAGGTCTGACGCATCCACAAGCCCATCGATCAACGTCTCGCAGACCTCCACATATCGTTGGTGTAAGGCAGATTTGTCGTGCTCGGACTTATCCGCCATGATACGATGTAGGAGATCCTCGAGGGGTGACTGCCTATCCTTGAACTGAGCTGCGACACCCATGATCACCGCGACTTTGGTCAGTAACTCGGACTTGTTATCTTGGGAAGATTTGAGGGCCGACGTAGTGCTGGTGAACCAAAGTTCCTCCACAGTCTTGACTGCAAGATCTTTGACAGTGTCGTCTTCGTCGAGCATACGAAGTACGATGCGCGCGCAAATGTCGATCCGTGCACCTCTATCCTCCGTAACACTGTAGTACGCCTTGAGTAACTTGATAACTCTTTTCCGTACGCCCAAACCAGTGTCCGCGATGCGATCAGCGATTTTCTGGTAGTAATCTGCCGCAAATTTTGGCGAATCGACCATATACTTCCCTATGAGCTCCACAGCAGCGTCTCGAACGGCAGGAGAGCTGTCTAGGAGATGGGTCTCGATGCCTCGTCTCACGTTGGGGGCAGACAGAATACTAGGATCGCTCGTGATGATCTGACCAAGCGCCTTCAGGGCTTTTGTCCGCATGAAGACAGGAGGGGCATCCAAAGCTTGCAGGACTACCGCGAGAATTGGGTTAAACGAGTTCTTCAAGCTCTGACATGTGCCGATCTCTTCCGACAGACGATCAATGCGCACAACTTCTTCCTGCGAAGTGCTACAGAGGATGGCGATATTTAGCACAGCAGAAAAACCAGGGGATCTATGCTTACCCGAGCTCGAAGATGTCTCCAGGCGGATCATCCCATATCTCGCGCAAGGCTGCCTTCTGCTGCCTTGCTAGCGACTTCACAACCTTGCGATCGGCCTCTGCATCTTCTGAAAGGGTCCTTTCACAATGTTGTAGTGTCAATGCAAGCTCGTGTCCCCATACGACAGCAGTCAGCTCCCGCGCACTCTGCATGCCGCTCAGTAACAATGCACAGTAAAATAACAGAGCAACTCACATCGAATGCTTGGTCTTCTGATGAGCGTCTACACAGATTGTGTTGCAAGTCCTGATGTGCGGCCATGAGTCGTTGCAACTTGGAGGAGTCGAATGAGCTCATGATCTAATAGTCGTTAGAACATGCTTGCTGTGTCTTCATAAGGTACTTACCTCGTCCAAAGGCGCGAGCCCAGATTCGCTCGAGTCACGTTTGAACTTCAAAGTACTCGTCCGAAGGTGCGCAGCAATGACACCTAAATGATCCAGGGCAAGCGTCTTCATGGCGTTGTTGTCACCTTGCGAGGTTGACTTGATATCGTCCAACGATGATACCTAGACTCAGGGTGTGGTGAGTATCATAGTAGAGAGGTTGGCAGTGAATCGTCCTCACCAAGAACTTGCAGATCAGACCCAATATGAGGCTGGCAGCAGGCCATTCCGGCCAAAACAACACCGCGAGGAGATCTGAAATGAGGTTATCGAAGATCGCACGGTACTCGGCTTCGTTGGAGTTCTTGGTAGTCTTCGCCTTGCCAGACCTACATACCGATGAGGAGCTGTGGCATTGAGCCAAGTTACGGGAATACACGTGCCTCTGAGTAAGAAAGATGATGATGGTTTTCGCAGCTTTCGTCGCGGAGTCCAGTCCTGATGCATACAGCCGAATCTCTTCTCTGTCGTGTTCATCCAGCCATGGCACCTTCTGAGGTTTCTCATTGACGCTCTCTTGGCGACGAAGTGCGAGTGCCTGCTCTCTGGCTTTGCGGATTGCCTTCGCTTCCACACGTACGTCGTGTCCAGAAGTCTGAACGAGCTGCATGAGTAGAGCGGACACCGTCCGAATCGACCGACCATCCCGTAGTCTAACAAGTTCTCCTTGTGAGTGAAACATGCATTGTCAGCATGTATGGAAACATACCGGAACTGCCCCGCTCGCTGCTTCGTATCCGATAGTTTGATGAGGGATGACAAGATTTCTTCGATGATCCACGGGCGCTGGTCTTCATGGTTTGCGAAAATCTGCTTTCTTATCAGATCCTGCTTGATCTTGTCAAAAACCGAAACTTACACTGCGGATTAAAGCGAGAGCATCGAGTCTCAGTGCTCTCATCGCAGTTCCTCCCAAGGCAGCAATGACGCCGCCGGAAGTAGCAGCCTTCTTGCCCTTGCCTTCACTCTCAGTCTCAACGACAAAGAAAGGACCGATAGCAATATAGACGGCTTGGATGATGATGCTCTCACTCATGGCCATTGTGTCTGCGCATATCAAGTCGTTGATTCTTGGCAGAAGGGACGAGATAGCTTGAAAGATTTCGCCAAGCAATTGGCGGAGCATGCTGCCCGGCGACGCGGACAACTGGATAAGCTCCCGAAGAAGGCCTGGGAGCTGTGCATCTGCGAGAGAGGCTTCCACGAACGGGTAAAGAATCTTCGTCAGGTGGTTCTTGACGGTGGCAAGTGAGGCGGTAATAAGCTCCTCAGAATACAGCTACAAGTGACCTGAGTTTATACAAGGGCACAAGGGTGAACACATTTACGCACCTGCTTCGGCAATCGATCACTTGCAAGTAGCGCGATGCAGCCGTCTGCCGCCAACACACTATCCCTAGCAAGTTCAAGTGTCCTCGTCAAGTTCTCCACGTCCTGCTCCGTAACGACTTGTGGTTCCACTTGTGCCTCGTCGACGTCCATAGCGCCTCCATCAGCGGTTCCTCCTGGCGATTGCGATTTCGAGCGCCCGCTGTCAGCTTGCGCTTTCTTGCCGTTGACCATCTTCTTACTCTTTGTGGCTTTCTGCGTACTCAGACCACTGCTTGCGGATGGAGGGAACGGGTCAAGATCATCTCCAGCGCGAACGCTCCGTTCTAGCATCTTCAGGATCCGGGAGAGGGTCGCGGTATCGACGTCCGCCATCCGGCCCCTATACAAGGGCATAGCCTGCCCGTGGCCGGTTGTGTCGCGCGAGTTCAAGCGGTGGCGTTTGCTAGGGCGTGCAACTTTGGTTATATGCGCGATGAGCTTGCGAACCAGGTTGGGATGAAGTAACGGTTGGGAACCAGGCACGGAAAGGGGCGAGAACCAGTCCAAAGGAAGCTCTTCCACCTCAACATCTGGAGGGAGGCCATCCTCTGCTTCAAACACATCCTCAAGAAGCGTGGCAAGCTTTTCTAAGGGAACTGCACGGTATGGTCAGAATGCGAAGCTATCGTAGGACGAAAGCGGAGCCTTACCTCGATCATCTCTGTCCCCAGTAGTTCGCCTTACGGAAGACTTAGCGCTCGCGCTGCTCCGGCCAAATGAACGAGGGGTGGAGTCCCCTTCGCTCCCAAAACCTCCCAAGTCGTCATCGTCGTCGCCCGTCTTCAGCTTCCCTTTCGCCTTGGTGCTCAACTTTGTCGTGGTAATTACGACCTCCAGACGCTCCTTCTTCTGCGACGTGGGGGTGTGATACGCCTTAGGGTGTGGGGGGACAGCAACATAAGGTTGAGAGCTCGATGCAGAAGAAAAAGCAGAGCCAGAGACAGAGGATGAAGGACCAAGGACGGATCTATGGTGGTTTGAGCTGTGCGCCGCCGGGACGTGAGGCTTCTGTTTCGAGGGTGTCGGAATGACGATCTCGAAAGACGACTGCTTGCGACTGACCTGCGGCCGCGGAGGTGTCTGCTGGTGCTGGTGCTGGTGCTGGTGTCGATGCTGGGACTGGAATATCTGCTGATGGCGTGAATGCGATTGTTGTGGTTGAGGCTGTTGTCGCTGCTTCTGTGGTTGCTGCAGTCCGTGTTGATGACCACGAGGTTGTAAAGGAGACGGTGTCTGCCGGTTCGGAACCGAAATCTGCGCGCGCTTTACACTCGGAGACTCGAGGTACTGTTCGACTTTTCGCTTTCTTGGAGTGATCGTCAAGTTGTCTGGCCCAGACTGGGAGACCTCAAGAGGGTCTGGGCTACCGAGATCAACAAGTGGAATATCTGCTAGCGGAATTGGCTGGGAACGTGAGAGTTGGGTCTGTGACGGCGGTGGCGGCGGGACATGAAGGAGTGAAGGTGGTTGATACCGAGTGGGTTGGGGAACGGTAGCTGCACGTGGAGGTGGTTGAATCGGAGCATGCTCGAGGAAGGCGTTGAAGAATGCGGGAGAGTCCTTTGACTGGTAGACCTGGAAGGCGGGCTTCGGCGGTGGAGCTCCGAGGGCATTGGCCAATGAGGAAGAGGAAGCAGACATTCCGGGTGGTGGAGGAGTGGGATAGGATGCTGCCGGAGAAGCATGCTGGACAACAGACTGCGCAAAAGGCGTTGCCTGATAGGCAGACTGGCGAGGTGGAGGAGACCAATGCGGAGGTGAATGGTAGTTCGCATACATTCTACTACGCGTTAGCAAACAAGGAACAGGAGTAAAGGAATCTAAGGTACTGACGATCCTTGACCCGCCAAATGGTATACGACCTCCTCCCTCGTCTTCTCGAAATACGATCCACTGTGCGAGGGCTGTTGGGAATTCATTATATGCGCAAATTCTTGAGCATATTCGGGATATTGGGGGAATCGCGGCTGATAGTAAGAAGAATTGGACGGGACGGATGCGTATGGCTGGGCGTAGGAAGGCGACCCGGCCGATATGGAGAGGTTCCCTAGATGTCTCGCCACTTGTGTACATCGCGCATGAGCACATATCAACCTCACAGGACAATTGACTGACCATGATTGGCAGGAGTCGCGGAGCCAAATGGATATTGGGCGAGGAGGTGGTGGGACTCCTGGACAGCGTCGGAGGCTGGGTTGCGGGGGGAAAGGTCCTGCGAATCATACTGCTTCGTCTGATGATGTGGGTAGGGGTGGTAGGGGTGGCCGTTCATCGGTGCGGCGGGCGAGGAGGGCAGCGGCAACCTGGAGACCGTTCGAAGAACAAGCAGGAGGCCGAGCAGACACCACACAAGCGCTCGTCGACGCGCGGAGAGCTGTGTGAAGCGCCCACCCCCCTTACAGTACTAGTCGTTCCGAAATCATTGCTCGACCTCGTTCCAGCGGTGTGTGTCTATTGCCTCGGCCTGCTAGAAACTAGCATTTAGAGAGAAAAGTAAAGTCAGGTACCCAATATCAGTCCTAGCCAATTAGTCCACCTCCTTCAAGTTACCTTCAAAGCTCCAAAGGATCATCGATCACCGTTGCAGCCTGAGCTACGATAGAAACGACGAGCCAAAATACCAGTATCGAATAAGTCAGCTCCAAGCAATACAGGGGAAACTAGTCATTCTTAAAGTCGTGATCATCTCGTGACAGGTCATGAGTGTCGTAACATACTACCGTTTCGCCATACCTCCCCCAGCACCGTCCCTCCGATGGTGGAAACCATGTCCCGCCTTGTCCTTCACATCGCTCCAGAATGCATTCCAATTATGCCTTGGGAGTTGTGGCTGGTCCTCGCCAGATACCGATGGAGGCCTCGACAACGGAAGCCCATCGATTGCACTCGAAGTTTGCCCGAACGCCTCCTGTTGCGCGGCATTTACGCGCTCGATCGCCTTGATGAGCGAAGGCGTCGCAGGCACTGGAGAAAACACCGGAACGGTGAGGGTGTTGGATGACGCCGTGCCTGTTTGGGAAATGGCAGCAGAAGACGATTGGTGCTTGAGACTATGCCGGCGGATAAAGTCGGGTGTCCACTTCTCATCTCTGCCGTTCATCCTCGCGGTTGTAACGTCTTCCTCATCCTCCGATAGCTGGTCCCCCTTCCGCGTCTTCTCGACCCCTTTCGAGGTCTCCGTCGGGTGTTCCTCCGTTAGGGTGGCCATCGAATCTGACCTCGTTGGTGACCTCACGAACGGCAGAACAGGCTTCTTGAGGTCCTCATCCTCGGAATCCGACGCACTATACGGGTCAAGCGGGTCGAATTTGATCATCTCCCTCGTCCGTTGACGACCCTTGACACCCGGCCTACGCTCCTTCCGCAAGTACTCCTGCGGCGGCGTAAACCTACGCGTCTTGTCATTGCGTACGGCATGAGAGAGGGACTGCTTCTTATAAAGCTTGAGTGGGGAATCCGGGATCGGCGTCTTCAGGTCGGCATCGGTGGGGAAGACGATATCTTTGTCGATGGGATCCATGCCGCTATTATGGCCGAAATGGCGCGCCCAGAACGACTGGAGAGGTTGGAACTGACCGGCTCGATCTTGAGGACTGGGCAGTGTGGCGGCATAATCTGCAAGATAGCTGTCCCACTTCTACGAGCAAAATATCAGGAACCAACTGAGGAATAACAGAAAACGACTTGCCTGGTCCGGATTTTCCCCTAGCCTTCTCCTCAAAAACCAGTCGGTGGCAATACCGACGACGACAAAGAGGCAAAAAGTAGCGCTGAGGCCCTTCTCTTGTGTAGTTCCCCAATTACTCCCATCTTCGGTCCACAACCTTGCCCAGACCTCGATCCAGGAGGGAATATCGGCAAGAAGTGCAATGGACTGGACAGTACCAAATGCACCGACGGAAGTCATGCCGAACCGGACGAAAGCGTGTTGCGTGCGAGGGATAGGGAGAAGACACATTATGAGGCCGATGGGAGTGAAGATGGCGATTAAAATGAGACGAGTGAGAAGAGAAGGGTGGAGCACAACGGTAAATGCAAGGGCAAATGTGGCACTGCAACAGACAGGATCGTCAACATTGGGATCGTGCGCGACGGGGAACAGGGAAAGGATGACGTACTATCCGGCGATTCCGGCGAATGCAAGGGCCACAAGTCGCCACCTCGCAGCAAGGAAAGCACCTGCAACGGCTGCAAGCACCCAAACAGCCAAGAAGGCACCAGAGCTCAATGGCTTGGACGAGGAAGATAGATTGGGTATGAGAAGGGCGAGGAAGGTGGTAAGATGGACTGTAAGCTCGTTAGGGTGAATCAATGTGACGGGGAGAGAGAGAGAGAGAACATACCGCCAAAGACAAAGCCCAGGGCAGTGCCCCCCACGCCACCCTCTATTCTGAAGACGTTCTTGAACAACACTTCTGCATGTTGGATCCTAGTGGCCTCAGGTGGTCGGAGGGCGTCATAACGAGGTGCAAAAGCTCGTGTGCGATCAAGAGTGAGGAATGCGCCGGCGAAAGCGAGAAGCAGGGAGAGGAAAAGCAGGGGAAGGGAATAAGCAAGAAGGAAGGATGACGAGGGCAAGAGGGACGAGAGTGTGGTTTGTAGTATGGAGGACATGGTGAATAGCGCCGTGGAGGCCAATATGGATATGCGGGTATCAGTCGTGAGCGTTAGATGGTCGTCAAATCCGTCAGAAGTTGTGTTATTAGACCACTGTACGCTCCTGCAGAGATGGCCGTTCGGGATCGGTTGAGGAGGGCCGGCTGGGGAACGTCGGCTGGGATTGGGGGGGAAAGCGCAGGAGCGATAGCAGGGTGTCGGTAGCAATGCACTGTGCATGGTGACTTTCGGGTAACGCCGAACCGGGCCGGTCGGCCCATTGATTTTTCGAGGATTCGGCGCACAGGCCATGAATGCTCCTCTCCCAGCCCAGCCAGACTCAGCTTGCTTGCCCATGCACCGCAACGCTATCTGTACTCATCATCTGTTCTGTACCAATCACAAGAGTCCCTGTCCCTGATCCTCCCCCTCACAAATGGCAAAAATATCCGCTCTTCAAGGAATCTCCAAGCGCAAATCCCCTGGCCATCACACACCTCGAAAACGCTCACACAAGCGGGATCATGCTTGGGTCGATGTTTCCGACGATGACCTAGAGGTCAAATCCACAAAGAAGCCATCCTCAAAGTCCAGCATCAAATTTGACCTTTCATCCCGCAAGAAACCTCGCTTGTCTACCACCTCTGGTCCTTCTGGGTTCTTTTCCAACGACTCGCTACAGCAACAGCGAAAACAACTCCCCATATATGCTGGTAAGCGTAGCCCGGGTTGTCTTATCACTCATTCGTTCCATTAAAATATGTGCGTATTAGGCAAGGACGCGGTCGTCGACCTCGTTCGCGAGAACGATGTGACTGTTCTCATCGGCGAAACTGGTTCCGGCAAGACGACTCGTGAGTCCCGTTTTCCAAAGGCCTATTGTGCCTAGCCACATAACGACTGGCGTATTCAACCGTACTTCAGAGGTTCCACAGTATCTCCTCGAGGCCGAACTCGCTGGTTCTGGTATGATTGCGATCACTCAACCTCGCAAAGTCGCTGCCACATCACTTGCTTCCCGTGTTGCCTTCGAGCAGAGCACGTCAGTTGGCTCCCTTGTCGGTTACTCTGTTCGCTTTGATGAAGCCTCCTCCTCCTCCACTCGCATCAAATATGTCACCGACGGCATGCTCGTTCGAGAGCTGCTTGGAGACCCTCTCCTCTCGCGCTACAACATCATTATCATCGACGAGGCACACGAACGCACTCTACGTACTGACCTCTTGATCGCCAACCTCAAGACCATATTACAGGCACGCAATGGCTCCGCCAGTGTCAATAGGACTGGGGACAAGGGCAAGGGTAAACACAAGATGCCGGGGAATTACAACCCTCTCAAGGTCGTCATCATGAGTGCGACCCTCGAGGCCGAGAAGTTCAGCAAATTCTTTGGCGGGTGCGTGTCGCATCCCCTTACGTCTACTCCAATTTCCTCCCCCAATCCACCTCACCTTTCCCTTGCTCCTCAAAGCCCTCGATCAAACTTGTATCCTATTCTCTGATCACCCTCGACTCATCCTACGAGTTCTGCCGACTGATCTTTCCCGCCTAGTGTGAAAGTCGCATACATCAAAGGGCGACAACACCCTGTCATAATCTACCAGACTACTTCAAGTCAACCCGATTATGTGGACGCGGCCCTGCGGACGTTCTTTCAGATACATACCGATCAGCCGCCAGGGGACGTGCTCATTTTCCTACCTGGTCAAGAGGATATCGAGTCCTTGGAGAAATCTATCAAAATGTATGCTAACCAAGTACCCAAGGATTCCCTCTCCGTGAGTCCGGCTGGCATGAGGCCAGCAGTCTGTCTGTTCACCTCTCGCACTATCTAGATTCTCATTTGCCCTATGTATGCGGCCTTACCTCCGAGCATGCAAACGAGGATATTTCTGGCTGCCCCAGTGGGCACTCGCAAGTGTATATTGGCAACCAATATTGCCGAAACATCCATTACAATACCTGGGGTCAAGTACGTGATTGATACCGGCAAATGCAAGGAGAAGCGTTATATCGCAAAACAGAATGGCACAGGCAAGTAGAGTGATCAGCACAAATCTCACGCGTGCGACGTCTGATGAGATGGTCCAGGTTTTGATACCCTTCTGACGAGGGATATTACACAGTCGTCCGCCGTGCAGCGAGCTGGTCGTGCAGGCCGCGAAGTGAGTCGCGCTGCTAATGAACTTGCCTTACTTTGGCTAACATTAGCCACAGGGCAAGGGCTTCTGCTTTAGGCTTTACACTGAGGATACCTTCAACGCTCTACCATTAACCGCTGAACCGGAGATCTGTCGATGTACGCTCGCTTCCAGCCTTCTCCAACTCCGGTGTCTGTCCCAGAACCTTGAAGAAGTAGACTTCATGGACAAACCGGATGAAGAATCGATCTACTTTGCTATCAAAACGCTCGTCCTCCTCGGTGCGCTCGATACCCACAAAACACTCACGCCTCTCGGGCGCAAGATGGCCGCATTCCCCCTAGAGCCCCCCTTGGCCCGAGCGCTCCTTGCTGCATCGGACCTTGGCTGCACCGCCGAGGTGCTGACGATCGTCTCAGTGCTCTCAACGTCTGCAAAGTTGTTCGTGGACTCCCACGACGTGCGGGACGCCGCAGTCGAAGCTCGGCGGAAGTTCCGCCACCTGTCGGGAGACCACCTCACGGTCTTGAACGTCGTGCGCGCGTACGAGGACGTTTCTCGCTCAGAGGGCAAGGCGGGGCGCAAGGACTGGTGCCGCAAGATGTTCCTGAACGAACGCTGTCTCGCTGAGGCAATGAGCATCCGCACGCAGCTCCGAGACGTCTGCGAGCGGCACCAGGTCGACTGGAAGGTTGGCCTCCGCGAGCACGAGGGCAGCGACGGGGACCAAGGGCTGATCCTACGGGCAATTGCCCAAGGCTTAGTACAGAACGCGGCTTTTCTGCAGCCGGATGGGTCGTATAAGCAGGCCATGGGCCATACGGTGAGTTGTCTGGACCTCGAGCATACGATTAAGTAACCGCCGTCTTATATGGGTATTTCTCGGGATCGTGCTGCAGATGATCAAGATCCACCCAAGTTCGTCTCTGGTTGACAAGAAGGTGCCAGCAATCGTATACGACGAGCTTGTAGGTCGTTCTCCTGTTGCGAGCGCGGGGAGGAGCTAAGATTGCGATTGGTGACGCAGGTTTACACGACACACGTTTACGCCCGCGGCGTGTCGGCTGTGCCGAAGAACTTCATCACCGAGACCCAGATCTTGAGACAGCGGACAGGTTGACCATCCTCTGCTGGTCCAACAGCGTAGTCTGTTGTCAATCACGGTACGAGGTCTGTGGTCGGTGACTCGGTGTACACGTGGGATGGGGGTCTCATGCTGGGTATGATTGTGGCATGTACATTCCCTAGGCTTCCCTAGGCGACGCAAAAACATGAACGTCATTATCTCCGTTCGGATGCTGCTTCGGATCGAGGCCAGTGTAAGCGTGTATTTGGATGGAGAAAACATGGTCGTTGCTACTTGTCGAGAAATTGGTGGTCTCAGTGAAAGATACCGAACGGGGACATGACCATACCAGCCATACGTCATACCCCGGACTCGGAGGCCGATAGAATGTTGTCAATGAGTGAACACTTGATGAATGGTTGTCTGCCAACGAAAAGAAGGACAAGCAGTAGAAGCTGCCAAGCATGCTTGACAATGAGAACGAAAGCGGAGAGGAGGATGGTACTATCATAAGCGTGCGAACATGAACTAAAATGACCAAAGCATAGAAACCGGGGTGGGGAGGTTATTTGCCGCGGGAGAGAGCCGGTGTCCCTGGCTACCGGGCGATCGGTCGCCGTCGAGTCGAGATCTTTTTGATCGACGTATCGGAGAGCCACGCACTGATGCGATGTCCATGCTGTGCCAGGACACGCCAGTTCTCCGATAGTGACGGAGTTAACAAGATCGTGGACTATAGACAAGACGAACATGAATGAACGAAAGGCCGACGAAAGGTGTGTTGGAAAGAGCGTGAGGAAAAGGGACGACGAATGTAGCGAGGAGGGAGGATCAAGTGTACGTTGACGTGCGCAGGTGGAGAGTGATACCCAGACGTGTATATGCACGTCCGCAACAAGAGGCGCTAAACGGCATCGGGAGCATTCATGGCAATAACAAGGTGGGGACATAGAGTTGAGCTGGACGACGGAAGAAGATGAACGAGATCGGCAAAAGCGAAGTGGAGGGCCGAAGGAGAGAGGAAGACGAAGTGCGGGGTTGGTGGAGGCGAAGTCCGAGTCGTGAGTGGGGACACGCATTTCAAAGGCAGGATGGCAGCACCGGCACCTGCGGATAAGCCGACATCGGACACGGTGACTCGATTGGAATCATTTCTCTGCGGGGGCGCGACGCGTGACAAGTCATTGGCGGACTTGGACCGCGGAGACGACTCGGCGCGAGCTGACGCGTCCACTAATAGCGCCAGTGGCGGGATGGAAACACACGGGAACGCACCATCGTCCGATTAAGACTGACAGCCACACGCCAGCCACGCCGGGCCTCGTCGCCGCAAGTGCAGCTGGCCCGTTATCTGGACGCTGTCCACATCACGAGGAGAATGCGTGGTGGGGGTCATGGCCGGGAGAGGGAAGCCAAAAGGGTGCGTGTGTTGGACGGGATCGCGAAGAGGAAGAGGAAGAGGAAGAGGAAGAGGACGGTTGTGGGCGCCAGGGGACGAGGCCACTGAATGCCAAGCGACTCGCGAGCAGGTCCGCGATCTGAGATCTGGAGTCCTGCGCCGCCCACGTAATGCTCTCACGTCAGCGGACCCGCTCTTCCACTCCCCTCCCTCCCCATCCGCCTCTCCTCACCCCCCTCGCGCCCCTCGTGTCCTCTGCTGCGTCACGGGAGGGCCACGGGGGGCAGAACGAGGGCGGACCGAGGGTGCAGAGGCCGGGCAAGGGCCCGAGAAGGAGAGAATGTATGGGAGGCATCGCGGGTGAGAGCGCCGGGCTGCCGCGTAATGGGAGTTTATATAAAATGATATAAACCTACTCGGCTCTAGGCAGTCCTCGCTTGACTTGTCCCCTCTTCGTCGTCGGCCTCTGCTATTTAGCCCTCCGAGTCCGTCCCTCGAGAGGCTCCCGCAGTTCTCTCGCGGTCCTTACTCCCAGCTTCCCTCTCCCCACAATGGCGGCCAACTCGCACGATCCCTCCGACACCAACGAGAAGGCAACCGTCTCCACCCCCGGCCCCTCCCCCGCCAAGAAGGGTTTCTTCTCCCGCAAGGCCGACAAGCCACTCTCAGATGCCTCAGACGAAAAGTCAAAGGACGTCGTTGTCGACGCTCCCGGCTCGGCTTCCCCAAAGCAGATCCCTCCTTCCTCCTTCTCGTCCCTCTTCAGGTACCTCATCTGCCTCATCCATCCTTTTCGCTCATCCTCATCTTTCCCCATCCTTCTAGGTTCGCGACCAAGTTCGAACTCACCATCAACGCCATTGGTTTGGTAGCGGCCGCTGCTTCCGGTGCCTCCCAGGTCAGTTTCTCTCTTCTCACCCTACCTTTCTAAGCTAATCCATCTTCCCGCTTCCTATGCCACCTCCAGCCCCTCATGTCCCTCCTGTTCAGTCGCCTCACCCAGGACTTTGTTTCCTTCGGTACCGCCGTCATCCAGGCTCAGAAGGGTGATCAGAACGCTACCCAATCTTTACCTGCTGTCGCGGCCGCCTTCAAGCATTCAGCTGCTCTCAATGCATCCTATTTGGTGTATATCGGTACGATCCGTCTTCCCTTTCTCTATTTACATCTCCGACATGCCCCTCACGTTTCTCTCGCCAGGTGTTGGCATGTTTGTATGCACATATACGTACATGGTCATCTGGGTTTACACCGCCGAGGTCGGCTCCAAACGTCTTCGTGAACGATACCTCCGAGCCATCCTCCGTCAAGATATTGCCTACTTTGACAACGTTGGCGCAGGAGAAGTAGCTACCCGCATTCAGACCGACACTCGTGCGTCATTTTCATCTTTGATCTCTGCACCATTGCTAATTTTTTCCCCGCCGCAGACTTGGTTCAGCAGGGAATCTCGGAGAAAGTGGCTCTTGTCGTGAACTTCCTCGCCGCTTTTGTCACCGGTTTCGTCCTTGCCTATGTCCGCTGCTGGCGTCTCGCACTTGCCATGTCCTCCATGTTGCCCTGCATTGCCATCGCAGGTGGAGTGATGAACAAGTTCATCTCCTCGTATATGCAGCTGTCTCTGCAGCACGTCGCAGAAGGTGGTACTCTTGCGGAAGAGGTCATCTCTACCATCCGGACGGCCCAAGCTTTTGGCACCCAGCGCATTCTGTCCAACCTTTATGACGTGCAGGTCGACAAGTCGCGTGTTGTTGATCTCAAGGCGGCTGTCTGGCATGGTGCAGGTCTCTCGGTTTTCTTCTTCGTCATCTATGGTGGCTATGGCCTCGCATTTAGCTTCGGCACTACGCTCATTAATCATGGCGAGGGTACGTGTTCCCGTTCCAGTCCGATGCGTCTATTGTCTTCGGTGTTAATCTGGCTTTTTGCAGCTAACGCCGGCCAAGTTGTTAATGTTATTTTCGCTATTCTAATTGGTTCATTTTCCCTTGCCCTCCTCGCTCCCGAGATGCAGGCCATTACCCAGGCCCGCGGCGCTGCTGCCAAACTCTACGAGACGATCGATCGTGTCCCTTCCATTGACTCGGCTTCTCCCGACGGTCTCAAGCCCGAGAAATGTATCGGGGAGATCACTCTCGAGCACGTCGACTTCAGTTACCCGTCTCGGCCTGGTGTCCCCATCGTCAAAGATCTCTCTATCACCTTCCCCGCTGGAAAGACCATCGCACTTGTCGGCGCCTCCGGTTCCGGAAAATCCACCGTCATCTCTCTCGTTGAGCGGTTCTACGACCCACTTGCTGGCGCTGTCAAGCTCGACGGCGTTGATCTCAAGACCCTTAACGTCAAGTGGCTCCGCTCGCAGATCGGCTTGGTCTCCCAGGAGCCTACGCTTTTCGCGACGACCATCAGGGGCAACGTCGCTCATGGACTGATTGGAACCCCGTACGAGCACGCCTCGGAGGAGGAGAAGTTCAAGCTCATCAAGGAGGCGTGTATCAAGGCCAACGCGGACGGCTTCATCTCTAAGCTTCCCCTCGCTTACGAGACCATGGTTGGCGAACGCGGTTTCCTGCTCTCTGGCGGTCAGAAACAGCGTATCGCTATTGCACGCGCCATCGTCTCCGACCCCCGTATTCTCCTGCTCGATGAGGCGACCTCCGCGCTGGACACGCAGTCCGAGGGTGTTGTGCAGAACGCGCTGGACAAGGCAGCGACTGGTCGTACCACCATCACCATTGCACATCGTTTGTCGACCATCAAGGACGCTGACTGCATCTATGTCATGGGCAACGGTCTCATCCTCGAGTCTGGGACGCACGCGGAGCTGTTGAGCGACGAGAATGGTCCCTATGCTCGTCTGGTTGCCGCGCAGAAGCTCCGCGATGCCCGTGAGAAGCGCACGCTCGATGACGACAGTGACACCGCTGCCTCCGATGAGGTCGACGACGCGGAGGCAATCGAGAAGCAGGCTGCGGAAGAGATCCCTCTCCAGCGCGCCAAGTCGGGCCGATCGCTTGCCTCCGAGATCCTCGAGCAGAAGCAGAAGGGCGGCGAAACCAAGAAGGCCGATTTCTCGATGTACTACATCTTCAAGCGTCTAGGTTACATTAACCGTGACGTTTGGAAGCAGTACCTCTTCGGCTCGATCGCCGCTATCTGTAATGGGGCAACGTACCCGTCGTACGGTATCATCTTCGCCAAGGGCATCAACACCTTCTCGCTGCCTGACGCGGGGCAGCGGAGGCACGATGGTGACCGCGATGCGCTCTATTTCTTCATCATCGCCATCCTATCCATGGTTGCCGTCGGCATGCAGAACTACCTCTTCTCGTCGTCTGCAGCTGCATTGACGTCCAAGTTGCGCTCACTGTCGTTCCGTGCGATTCTCCGCCAGGACATCGAGTACTTTGACAAGGACGAGAACAATACCGGCCAGCTTACCTCGGCGCTCAGCGACAACCCGCAGAAGATCAATGGTCTTGCCGGTATCACCCTCGGTGCCATCGTGCAGAGCATTGCGACCCTCATCATCGGCTATGTCATCGGCCTAGCGTTCAACTGGCAGCTCGGTCTCATCGGTATCGCATGCACGCCTGTTCTGATCTCCGCTGGGTACATTCGTCTCGTGCGTGTCTGTTCCTTTTCGTCTATCGCTGAGATTTGTGACTAACCTGTATTCATTGACAGCGCGCTGTTGTGCTCAAGGACCAGCAAAACAAGAAGGCCCACGAGTCGTCCGCTCAGCTTGCCTGTGAAGCCGCAGGTGCTATTCGTACCGTGGCATCCCTTACTCGCGAGGAGGACTGCTGCCGTTTGTACAGCGAGTCCCTCGAAGGGCCCCTCATCCGCTCGAACCGCACTGCCATTTACAGCAATGGTATTTTCTCCCTTTCGCAGTCCATGTCCTTCTTCGTCATCGCGCTTGTCTTCTGGTACGGCTCTATTCTCGTCGCCGACCTCAAACGTTCGACCTTCCAGTTCTTCATCGGTCTCATGGTGTGTATCGCACTCCTTTTCTCGCTTGACGCAAGCTGATTGGATATTTTCTCTTCTAGTCCACGACTTTCTCGGCCATCCAGGCTGGCAACGTGTTCTCATTCGTCCCGGACATCTCCTCGGCCAAGTCCGCGGCTTCCGACGTCATCAGGCTGCTTGACTCCATGCCCGAGATCGATGCCGAGTCTCCCGAGGGTGAGATCCCGAAGGACGTCCAGGGTCGCATCCGGTTTGAGAACGTGCATTTCCGCTACCCGACCCGTCCCGGTGTCCGTGTGCTCCGCGACCTCAACCTCACCGTCGAGCCCGGCACTTACGTTGCTCTTGTCGGTGCAAGTGGTTGCGGAAAGAGTACAACGATTCAGCTTATCGAGCGTTTCTACGACCCACTCGCTGGCACGGTATACCTCGACGAGCAGCCGATCACCAAGTACAACGTGTCGGAATACCGCAAGCACATCGCACTCGTGTCACAGGAGCCCACCTTGTATGCCGGTACTGTCCGCTTCAACATCCTCCTCGGCGCCACGAAGCCCAAGGAGGAGGTGACGCAACAGGAGATCGAGGATGCGTGCCGCAGCGCGAACATCCTCGACTTCATTCAGTCCTTGCCTGACGGCTTCGACACGCAAGTCGGTGGCAAGGGCTCGCAGCTCTCTGGTGGTCAGAAGCAGCGTATCGCCATCGCACGTGCACTCCTCCGCAACCCGAAAGTGCTGCTGCTCGACGAGGCGACATCCGCCCTCGACTCAAATTCCGAGAAGGTAGTGCAGGAAGCGCTCGACCAGGCCGCGAAGGGTCGCACGACCCTCGCCATCGCTCATCGATTGTCGACCATCCAGAACGCGGACTGCATGTACGTCATTCCCCTCCATTGTATCTTTTCATGTTCCTGATCGATTCTCCCACAGTTACTTCATCAAGGATGGTGCTGTCAGCGAAGCTGGGACGCACGACGAGCTTCTCGCGCTCAGGGGTGGTTACTACGAGTATGTGCAGCTACAAGCACTGAGTAAGAAGTAGAGTACGCGGATGCGGATTGTGGACTTTCTTACGTTTTGCTTTTTATTGGTCGCTCTCGAACTCACCTAGAATGTGATGACGCAGCTGTATAGTGCCCACTGCCTCAAGTGTATGCTTAGCGTTTCCCTTAATACCCGTTACCCTGTTACTTACCGGATCCCTCATTCCATCCCCCGTCGCTCCACCTCATAGCTTTTCACAGTCGACTTCGACAATCATCCCTCCCTCTGCCTTGGCATCATCTCACGATCTCTCACCGTACAATCTTGTTCACTCACTTGCACTATCGGGCGTTTCCTCATAGAGCCCTGTGGAATAGTATAGTACAATCTTCCACGAATCTAGAGAATACGCCATGCACTCAGCAGAACTCCCTGTGTTGTGCCGCCGACTTGTGACTGCAGCAGCGTACGATTGACGCCCCACTAATCGCATGTTTCAAGGAAGCACTTCATTGAAAAGTTTGACAGTACATAATAACAAGGAATAATGCAGCAGCAAATGAATGAAAGTTCCTCTGCAGGTCGCACAGGGAGAGACCCTCAGGTCCTCACGAGCCAGAGGCTGCATGGTGCTTCCGCGTCGATCCGGTCGAAAGTTTTTTCGTGGACTGCGAAGCTGCCCTCCCACGCGCAATGCCCACAGTCCGCTTCCGGACCTGCTTCGCGTTCTTTGACTCGTCCTGAGCAACCCGCGCTCGCCTTACCGCTTCTCTCTTTTGCCTCGTCTTCTCTGCCTCCCTCTCCCGTGTTTCTCTCTTCATCTTCTCCTCCAGCCGGGCACTGCGCCTTGTACCACTCGATCCGGATACACCAGATCCTGAACGGCGAGGACGCTTCGTATCGCGGGCATCATCGTTGGAAATAGGCGATGGCCGTTTCCTCGACGTCCGGCCGTCGTAGTTGGACGACGGGAGGGGCGAAGGCGGAGTAGGGAATATCAGAGGGGACGGCGTCTCATCTTCCGCGTGTGAGGGGAACTTGTACACGGACCGGTTGTTTCGTGCCAATGCGTGCGTTCGGAGAAAGGTGGCCCAGTAAACGTCGAGATGCTTTGGGTCCGACCACCTGTCCTGGGGCTCTTCCCTCGGCTCGTCAACTATCGAATTCTCCTCGGAACTCGAATCGTCACGGTCAGCGGGGCGGAGGAAGTCTGCAACAGTGTTTAGCCACTCCCCGAGCTGTGTGCTCTGGTACTGGATGCCTTCCGTGAAGGCCCGACACTTGCTATTCATCCTCTTCCCAGTCCCTCCTCGTACGATGCCGGGCTTGAACGGCATTTTCTCATCAAAAAAATTTTGGAGCATGCTCCTGAGGTGCCGCAAAGAACAGTCGTGACCTTGATACATCAGCGCACAGAACAGGACAACATAAAACAAAGCTTCCATGTCGTCCTGAAATGTGTGCTTCAATTTGTCACCATCGAAGTTGAGCATTCGCATGGACATAAAACGCCATGTGCCCTACAAGATATTGAGCGGGGGGATTGTGTAGACTTGCATGCCCACTTACGGCGCGCCCAACCTCCACTGCTTCGCCGACGTCATCAACTGTACATGACGCCTCCCAGTCAATCAAGTACCCCTGACGAGGTGAGTCATGTGATGAACCCTTGACGAGTATTATGTTCCCCAAGCTAATATCCCTGTGGATGCGAGAGTCCTTCGCAAGGGCATCCCGCATGGCTGTAGCGGTGTGAGCATGAATAGGATTTCGATAAGTAGATGTGGACACACCAGTGAATACATCGTAACATGCAGAAAGGAGTTCGGCTGTGCCACGAAGACGTGACAATCCATAGCCGACGGTTTCGAGCACCAGACGATGGTGGCGTCTCCTTGATATACGAACTCGAGATCCGTTCACCTGGCACACCCAGGACGCTTGTCGCACTTCGTTCGTCGACGTTTCCTGGAACTTGATATCTAACGGATGTCAGCTCAAGGATAGACTACAAAGGTAAGCAGCACGTACCGCTTGCTTGTGGCGGCGAGCTCGTGATGTCGTAATTGCAAACATCCCCATACCAAGCCACGCGCGGAACCTGCCGGACTTCCAGGTTTTGAAGGCGTTGCAATGTATCAGCTTCTAGTTCGTCCACCGAACCGAAACGCCAGGTGTCTTTGAGGAAAGCGATTCTACGTGCAACCACGTCGACAGCCCAATAGCCTCTTGTCCCTCTCCCAACGAAAGAAAGGGGGGAAATGACGGGGCGGGAAACAAGGTAGCGACGCGTAGCGTTTGTGCTCCCCGCGGAACCTAGACGCAGAATGTCCAAGGCGTAGACCCGTCCAGGTGCGTAATGTTCCCGAACAGCCTCTTCAACGTTTGCATCGTTATCGTCGAGTTGGACCCGAACGGCATCTGTGACGACATTCTGGAATAAGACCTGCTCCTCGGGTGAAGCGAGCTGAACAGTAGGGTCGTGACCACGGCCCGCGCTCGAAGTTTGCGAAAACCGCCAGAGAAACTCACAGAGCAGATCAGGGTGTTCGCGGATGTCGAAGGCTTCGGTAGCTACGCAGCCCGATCTGTCCCAACGGAGGATGCGTGCAAAGGAACCGGACATGGAGATGGAAAACAGGAAGGTTCGGAATTGTCGAGCGAGGATTTCTGTGACAAAGGCGACGTGTTGTCCGAGCGTACGGGAGAGGTCTAAGATGGGTTGACAATCCTCGTCTTGCGCGAGCTGCAAGAACTCATGTGAACGGCGTGCATCTTGACCAATATCGGAAGGGGGGTCAACGAAAAAGTCGTGCAGCCGGTGTGGCTTGAGATCTATGAATAATTCGGCATGTCCCAACTCGACGCGAGAGGAGGGATCAGAACTGTGAATGATATCCACAGTTTCGGATGCATAGCAACAGATGTGGGGTTTCATGTGGCCGGGCCTCTTGGGATGTAGACTGCGTGTGGCGGCGACCTCGAAGACGAAACCGGGACAGCGAGCCTGTTTCGCTGTCCGCCTGTTCAAAGCGGGGAGCTGCGTGTGTGAGATGACGCGGAAGGGGTTTAACCCAGCGTGCACTCACTAATTGGGGGTACATTTCGCCAATCCTTGTCCAGCTGGAGGGCACGTCCTTGAAAGCATTCCTGCTCTGCAAGCGGCGTTTCCTGGCACGGGGCACGTTGTAGGGAAGGAACAAGTCGAGGAAGTGTTGTGGAGGCATAGAACCCAAGAGGTGTTCAATACAGTCGTGAAGGTGCTGGTCATTACGTGCCATGGCAGAGGAGGGATCGAGGCCGCGGGTGTGGGAGAAGGTAGAGTCGAGGGCCATAGGAACGTCGTACACAGATGCTCGCATTGCAGGGGCCATGATGATAGTGATGGTCATGAGAGAGGATTGGCAGACATGGGCGAGAAGGAGGGGGTCGTTGCAAGACGAGGGCGAGTGGCAGATGCAGGGCAGACGGGTCCCAAGTGGCTCAAGCTCGAGTTCGAGGTACGCGTACAACTTTCAACGTTCAACGCTCAGCTTCACTTGCCTGTAAGCGCCCGTACCCAAGCGTCAAGCGCCCGTACCCAAGCGTCAAGTTCCTGCCTGCAGCCTCAGCCGAGTCGAAGCTTTCCGCCATCTCTTCAACTCTCCTTGAGCTCTTTGCACATCATCAGTATCCATTCGATAATACTAATCCCAATCCCATCCTGCACCTATCGTCCCCAACCCTTCACTTCCCGGGCCCGGCCCTTCCCTTTTGCGTCTGAAACTTGGATTTCTCTCCATCCTCCTCTTCTCGCTCCCCCGGAGGCGACCCAGCAATGGACCCTTCCTCATCGTCCGCTTCCAACGCCGGATCAGATTCGTAGCCTTCCGCTCCATCTGCCCATTGCTCATCCCCAATGCCGCCTTCCGTCTCCATAGACTCCCCATCCCGGAACACACTCGATGATCTCTTCGAACTCCAGGACGATGCTCCTTGCATCGTATCCATGCTCTCGTTCTTGGGCGCTCGCCATGATGTCGACCACGGTAATACTTGACCTCCACCGCTGACAACATCCCTCCACCTTATCCGCCGGCGTTTTGACGACGATGGACCTCCTTCCTCATCCGAACGCACGTCGTCATCTTCTCGGGGACGTTTGCACGAGTTACCAGGACCGGAAATCGTGGACTGGTGGGCGATGTTGTCCATGACTGCCGCTGGTGTCGTTGACGTGAATACGCTCCGAAGCACCTTGACTCTCGTGTTGTCAGACCGCTCGGCGTTCTGACCTCCCCAATCCACAAGGAATTTGCCCCACCAAGCGTGGAAACCCTTCGCGATTGTGCGCCGTTTCGACATGGAACGCTTCGCTCTCCGAGCGACCAGCTGGTTCAGAGCCTCGGTCAGCCACCGTTGAATGGTAGGTACCGTCCACTCCAACGAGCTGGTGTAGCTCTGGTCCTCCAAGTTGGTGCTTTTGAGTTGCCCACCCCGTATCGCCCCATCTTTCCATGGGGTCCAGTAATCGAACATGTGTAGGACATTCTGCACGTCCTGGGGCACAGGGTCCTTGAGCGGGAGCCAAATGAGGGCGCAGTATAGAACGACGTATATCATGGATTCGATGTCGTCGCCGATAGTGTGCCTCTGTCGAGTGGTGCCATCCTTTCTCACATAATGCTTGGCAATGGCGGCAGACAGGAATTGCCACGTTGCCTACCGTTGTTGATATGGAACACTCGGTCAACCAATGTACCTGACTAGAACCGGAGTAGTACACTGACCGACACTGCGCTGCTCTGGTCCCCGATGTATGAGGCCTTGAGCTCTGAGTCGCATCGACGAGACAGCTCCCAGTCGATGAGGTATCCCTTCCGAGGCTTGAGTTGGTCTGAGGTGCTCGTAATACCTGGTATTTGCTTTGGATCGTTGTACAAGATGATGTTTCCCGGTGTGATATCTCGATGAAGGCGTTTTCCATACTCGAATGCGGTTTTCAATGCTAGGAAGTAACATCAAGATCATATGTCTCTTCCACCCAAATTTTATCATACCTTCAAGAGCATCGTATGTGGCGTGAAGCAGTTCGTTTGAATCTTTGAATCGGAGGAGGGGATACCCGGCTACTCCCAGCACTAATCGGTAGTGAGTGCGTTTGATGATGAAGCGTCTCTGCCTGTCCAGTGTGAGGTTGGCACGACAAACCCACGATTGTTCCAGGAAGTCCTGGGTTAATGTGGTTTGGATGTCCCCTGGTAGATATATATCAGCATAGCGCCGAACTCTTTGAATGGGATGGAAAACTGTCGTACCAACAGTATGTTGGACCGTCAGTGGATCGGTCTCTTCCGGCCATGGATTATCCGTGATGACAATGGACCTCAGAACATCCTCATGATACATGACAGGAGGCACGTTCGTAGTGACTGCGCCTAAATCATCCAGGATGTCGCCCTCTCGCTCAGAAGCGTCAGGTTCGCCAGGGGCGTCGTATCGCCAAGTATCCTTCAAGAGGCACACATGGTTTGTGCGGGAGTCGACAGCCCAATAGACGCGGGTACCACGGCCTGCGACGGATAGAGGGATAACGATAGGTCGAGACACAAGGAGGTAGTGGCCCACCAGCTCGTGATCGAGAGGGGAAGACGGAGAACTTGGTAGGTGGATGACGGTAACAGACTCTTTTTCGTAGTGCTCCTGCACGGCATCTTGAAGGTCATAGCTGGGCTGGCGGGTTGGGCCCCCCTGGCTTCGAATGTGAGCTTCGATGGCAGACTCAAAAGCTTTTGCCTGGTCTCCAGTGGCTGGCTCGACAGTGAGGTCGTAGCCACGCTGGGCAGGAGAAGCGCAGGCGAAGCGCCATAGAAAGTCGCACAGGAGCTCGGGTTGGGCCCGTACACTGAAACGCTCGGACACAATCGCACCTGCGCGGTCCCAGCGGATGAAGCGGGCGTAGTGGCTGCATATGGAGATGGTAAAGCAAAAGTGCCTGTGCTGCCGTTTGCATATCTCGCCCGCGTAGGCCACCTGTTGCCCCAGCCGCTTGACCACCTTGACGTCCGTAGACTCAGTTACGAAGTGGAACTCGGCACGGTTGTCTTTCGCCCTGGGATCGCAGAAGACATCGTGAAGGGGACTTTGCTTGACTTCGATAACGAGGGCAGCATATCCCATGTGAGTGCGCTTCATGGGCACAGGCTGCGGGCCCAATGAACTCGACTCGGAGGGCGAGGCAGCTGCGTCAAACGCAGCTGCCTCGAGCTGCTGACGGGGAGTCCTTGAACCTTCAAGTTCCCGCTCCGAGTCAGCCCCGCCATCGCGCACTCGCCCAGAACGATCGCCACCCAGCCCATCTTCAACTTTCTTCTTCTTCTGCTTGGGCTCGGACTTGGTGTAATCCTTCACTTTGCCGAGGTGCTCATTTGCATAGCAACAAAGGTCTGGTTTGCAGCTTCCTGTCAAGCCGAGCGGTCCGCTGTTGTCTGCAGCCTCCGAGGTAATGCAGAAGGTGAAGCCTGGACACCGTCCTTGGTTCATGGCTCTCGCCTGCAGGCCGTTTGGTGCACCGTTCATATCTCTGGAAAACAGGCTCACTCACCAACGGTTCATAGATGGATTGTTCCAATTTCGCTGTCTCCGGCACAGCTTGGAATGCCTTCCCTGAAGCTGGCATCTCCCCCAAACAAACCCACTCATCGTCCTTCTTCAAAAAAGTGTCCAAAAATTTTTGGGGAGGCATCGGGCCCAACACCCACTTCCTGGCTTCCTCGGCTAGCCGGCAGTAACGCTGTTCTTCCGTCTTCACCCCAAACCCATACGTCTGCCCACTCGTCTCCGTCATCATAAAGTGTGCAATGGGAGCATTCCAGGCACCTCCCCCAGTCCCGTTTTTCCTGACCTCTCGACTCTGCGACCCTTGTGTGGTCTGGGAAGACTGCGAGTACTCAGAATCCAAGGATTGCTGGGAGTATTGCTCGCCAGAATACTGTGATGCTGATGGGATACCGCCCCGATGGATGGCACTTCGAGAGTTCGTCCCATCGGGAGTGGGAACAGTAGTTGACTGGGGATGGCCGCTGTGATTAGCCTGAGCGGTCTTTACAGTGCCAATGAAACCCCGTACCGAGTCATATCCCTCCATTGACCAAGATCACCGTTGAGATGCGTAGGAAACAAGGAAGGAGTATTGGGGAAGGGAAACGGGAGTATATCAAAGGAGCCAGTGCTTCCCTTGTCCTGCAAAGCTGCTGGGCGATCCGGCTCAAGGCTCTTGTCCTGGTCGCATAGCCTGAACGCCGGGTTCCTAGGATTGTATTTCATCATTACCCAACTATTCTCCCACAAGACACGACCACGAGGACTATTTTCACTGTCCAGCATGATCATCTATCTCTGACAGCTCGATTACTCCACAGGTCGATGTTATCTTTCGTACTATGCCATCAACACAGACAGACATGAACATTATTGACCTGTAACCATCTAAGAAGAGCGATGGCATCCGCCTTTTCTAGTGGTTGTCTTGCGACCTGAGTTTTCCCCAGTGCCACCGCCCGCTACAATATCGTAGAACAATGCCATCGCTTCCTTCTCTTCACAATTACGTTCCATCACCGCCATCCGTATATTGAAAGCACGTCGCCTAGCACAAGTGCTGGGCGGGTTTTTATCGACATCGGCTTCGCCATGTACGACATGAGAGAAGGGAGGGGGGGACTGGGGGCTGCAATTTTCCCTAACATTGTATGTAATGCCCCGTCAAAGGTCTGACGACCAAGGTCAAGCCATCGGTCTATGCGAAAATGCCCAAGTTGCCTACGGAAAGTGACCGACTCACGTTTTCCTCCGTTTCTTACTCCGGCTACCGTCGAACGCACCATCTCCTTCACGCTTGTTTTTTAACCCGGCCGCCCGCATATACTCCTTTCGCTTCTCTTTGTCCTTCTCCCCCTTCTTCGCCTCCTCCTTTGCCGCTTTTTGACGTTGAACAGCTCTTCGCTCTTCCTGCTTCTCCCGGCGCCTCGCCACTTGGTCCTTCCTTAAGGCCCGCACCTGCTGCAACAACGCTATCGCTTTCTTCTGTTCAGGCTCCATCACCACTGCCCGCTTTTGCATGTATGTCACCCGGTGCTGGGCCTTCATCAGCTTCGGCTTCGATGCGTACGGCAGGGCGGCCTGCAGCTTCTTCGGCACTTTGAGGGGGTTAAAGCGCCGAGCAGGGCGCTCGACACGCTTGTATGTCGAGTTGACGTTCGTGGGCGTCTTCAGCCCTTCTTCGCGCCGTACCTGGCCCGTGAGACGCATGCCCTCCCAGTGCTCCTTGTCCGAGAGAAGCAAGGATGTCACCGGGTTGTAGAACTTGCGTGGCTGGATCGAGTACCACGCCCGGAGGAAGACGATATCTGGAACAAAGCAACCGTGTCTCCATGAGCACGCATCGTCAAACAAGCATGACACCGACGATGCGATACCTCTAGAACAAGGGGATGTGAGAACGTACCGCTCATGAGAATCTTGTCCTCGAACGCCGCCCGGAACGCGCCGTCGGGCTTCGGCAGGGCCTTCTTGACCTGGCCCCTGATACCCGACACGGTGCGGATGTTGGCGCCCTCAAACTTGGCGACCTCGAGCGCCGAGTTGAACATGTCCTTGATGAATGCCGTATTCTTGAAGATCTTGAATGGCACACCCGTCAGCTTCAGCTTCTTCACGATGTGCACCGAACGGTCGATGTCGAGCACGACGCCCGTCGCGCTCACTCGAAAGCCGGGCGCCTCGCGGCCGAGGGCGTTGAAGGCACAGAAGCCCGTATTCGGGAGGGCTGCGGGTCCGTAGAACGTCGCGTAGCAGTGCATGTGCTCGGGCGTGTACTTGAGCATGCGCATGCGGATCGAGTGATCGTCAAGCGAGTAGATGGGCACCGTCTGAAAACGGCGCCACCCAAGCGAGAAGATGAGGGGGTCGTTCGTCTTGAGGGTCTTCGCAAACCAACGGTGACGCTTGAGACGGACTTGAACGTAGCCGAACCGCTCCTCAGCGGGTAGGAGACCACCGACGACGAGAGGGTATGTTGGGTCGAAGTTCTCGACCATCTCCGCAGGGACAGAGGTCAGCTCGAGCCGGACATACGTGCCGGGCCTGTAACCCTCAAGGAGCGCTCGTGCTTCGGGGTCAATGCCTTCTACCTCGGCGCGGTTGAGCTGCTGCTGGCGGGTCATCGCCCCCTTTGCTTCCGTGTACAAGTCGGTCTTGGCCGCATCGGGCTCGTCATACTGCTCGTCGAATTTGCGTTTCAGTTCGGCCTTCTTCACGGCAAGAGCGGCGACGTCCTTGTTGAGAGAGGGCCTAGACTCGTGTTCCTCCCCATCCTCGTCCTCCCCATCCTCCTCGTCGTCGTTGTCGTCGTCCCCGCCGTCCTCGTTGTCCATCTCGTATGGGTCACCATTGGAGTCGAGTCCTTCGGCCGGCTGGGAGGAGGATGCGCCGGTGATGAAGAGGTGGCGGATGGAGTCGAGCAATTGTTCGTCCTCCCATTCGAACAGATCCTCAGAGTTGACAGGCTCTTTCGTCCGATCGAGCTCCTCCTCAGGCTTAGCTGGAGTGGTACGCTTGATGGTGAAGAAGTCGTCGTCATCCATGTTAGGCGAGTTCGATGACGATGGCTCTCCTCCACCATCAAGGCCAAGAATCGACTCCGGGGAAGCGGTCGAGTGGTATATGAGTTTCGTCCAATCTCGACGTTTGCGTGTCTGTGCTGTGACCTGAAACATTGCTTGTGCCTTCTGGCTGAGGTTCGCCTTCCACTGCGGAACGTCCTCGTCCTCTTCCTCCGACCCTTCGTCCCCCGCTTCATCGTCACTAGGGACGTCGAATGCGCCTTCCCCTTCGAAGTGTGCAAAGCGTCGAGACGGCCCAGGGTCATCCTCATCCTCATCACCCATATCCGAGTCACTCTCAGCGTACTCAACTTGTCCGCGCTTACCTCCGCTAGACGATAGCCCCTGCACGGACCGTCGTACAGTCCGAGGGGCTGACCGGCCACGGTCTCCAAAGCGCACCTCGTCCTCCGCGATCTCAAACCCGTCGTTTTCGAAGTCATCCTCAGAATCGAAGCCCTCGTCCTCGTCCCCGTCCACCTCTTCGTCACTATCCTCCTCGCTATAGTCATTTTCTTCCGAGCCTGACTCATCCGACAAGGCAACGCTGGATCGCAGACTGCTCGGGCCTGCTTCGGCCTCGAGAGCGAGTGGCCGAGAGGATGAGCCAAAGAGTCTAATCTGGCTCTTCGCTACCGCATCCTCTAACGTCGCGTCCACGTCCTGGAGATCGAGGACCATCTGCTCTCCTTCTCCGGGATCTGCAGGATTGTGAGGTTAATGGCGAAGGTTATGGTTTAGCATCATCGGGGGTTTTGAAGGTATTAAAATAGACTTACTTTCTACACCACCTTTAGTAAAGTTACCTGGGACATTGATGTAGACGGCGTCCTTGTCGTAGATGACGCCACCAACGTCACTCATGGGAGCGTGGATGAGCAATTTCTTCTTCTCGCTTAGCTTCCGCCGCTTCTCCGACTCCGCGTCGGGCAGGGGACATGGGTCACCGAGAATCTGGACGCTCTTGACGTCGAGGTCGCCAACCCCAGGAACATGGACCTTGGTGCCCATCCGGTAGTTGGTGCCGCGCAGATAACCATAGAGGGTGACCGTGCGATCGCACTTACCCTGGGAAGCACGGACGTCTTCACGAGGGGTAAGGTCTTCGAAACGATCGGCAAGCATGTAGGGGTGCTGATTGCGGAAGACGAGAGGGCGAAATTTCATGACAGAGATGAAGCGGGAGAGGTTGAGGATTTCGGTGTCGGGGTAACGTCCATTAAGGACACCGGAGAGGTAGAAGAGCTTGGCGCCTTGGTAGATCTCTGTCCAAAAGCGCTTCTTCAACGCCTTCTTGGTGGCGCGGAGGGTAGCGGCCTTCTTAATGAGGTCAAGATGGGTGAGGATACCAATGACTTTTGGGAAACCGTGGGCTTGTAGAACATTGAGGAACTCGAATGTTTCCTGGGAGAGGATGAGGGTGGATGATGTGTGATGAGAGTTGCATTAAACATACCATCTCAAAGCCATATGAACCGTCAATCATAAGGAGAACCAAGTCTGCAACCTTGGCAATGTCAATCATGGAGTTTAGGTCATTGTTGGATTCGACGAAGGTGATACGCTTCTTCTTGCCGCTAACAACGGTTACGGGGCCATGTATATGGTTGAGGGTCTGTTTGGCGTATCGCCTGATGAGAGACTTCATGAGGGTGGTCTTGCCGACGCCGGGAGGACCGACGACGGCAACGACGGTCGGAGGGGGCTGGTCATCGGGGGTGCGGTCGACGAGGGGAACATGGAGGCGGGTCTGGTCACGCTCAGCAGTTCGACGGCCTTGCCTGTCTGCATTACGACCGGACCTGGGTGCAAAGGCCTGGAGCACAACGTGAGAAGGGGGTTAAGAGGCGAAGGAAGAGGGCAGACCTTTTCGTTGAAGCCATGCTGCTTCTCTTTTCCTTTGCCCTTGGCGGACTTTTTCTTCTCTGCCTTTGCGCCCGACTGTGATGGACGATGGGCCTTGTGCGTCTGGGAGTCCATGAGGGGAGAGGGAGGCCCAGAGCAGCCACGAGCAGGCGGAGGAGGAGGAGGGACTCCGAGGGCGAACGGGCGGGCGCTTGTGAAAAATGGGGGGAACGAGGTTAGGGTTGGGATGCACGGCCACGTGAGATGTTTAAGGGCGGGCGCCTGTGTTCGAACATGGGCGCGGGGAGCCTGAGCTTGTCCGAGTCCGAGTGCCCGAGTCCCGTCGTCGCTCTCCCTCTCCCTCTCCCACTCCCTCTCCCACTCCCGTTCCCTCTCCCTCTCCCTCATCCCCTCTCTGCGACACCTTCCACGCCATGTCGAGGCGGTCAGCGCATCTCGACTTCTCCATCACAGGCGACGAGCTCGAGCAGCAGCGTGTTCAGCTCGAACACAATCTACAGCACACAGACCTTTCCCTCCACCTCTCCTCCACTCCAGACGAGTACTCCGATGTCGAGTATCCTCGCCATGCCTCCGTCCCCTCCCCTCCATTCTCTGCCTTTGCCTCCTTTGACCATCGCTCTGGAGACGACTATGACCCCCATGAACAGAGCAGATTCCACGCTTGGTCCTACCACACCGACGATGGCCTTCACCCCTACGCTGCAGAATCTCTCTCCACAGCAGCACACCACGCAAGCGCACTCACTATCAGTGCAGGTCTCGGAGGTGGTCGCGCCGCCAGGAGAGATCTCAGCCTCAGCGGCGCAGAGTATGACCCCGAGCGTCCTCTCCAGGGCATCATGGCTGGCATAGCTGGTCGTGTTAAAGGTTTCGATGCCAACTCCACAAAGTCAAGGCAGATCGTTCGTCAACTCTCCACCTCCGTGCTCGTCATTAATGGTTAACTTCGTAAATTTTATAGACAGCAAGCGTCGTCGATTTCGATCCCCTTGTCGTAGACGACACTGCCGAACTCGACCGTGTCCTCCAATCAGGGCACGCACCACCTCACACAATACGCCCTACCCGTTCCACGTCCTCTTCCTCAAGCTCAGACTTGACCGAACCTATCTCTCCCCAACCTCAACAGGACTCACGACCACGTCTCGCAGACGCTCTCAGCCACCTAACCTTTTCGCCAAAGCGACCGCGAAGCGCACAAAGCTTCGCATCTCCCCGTGTCGCTAACGTCACCATCCGAAGTTCCACCCCAGATCGTTCAGCCATTGCTCGCCATCTACCCGCGTCCACCCCACGGCCCCAGCGCCGGATGAACCAGTCCCTTTCCTATGCCCAACATAGCACCTCCCTGGCAGCACACGCCGAGCCTGAAGTGCAGATCACCCCCGCCACTCCGTCCCTTCGCCAGTCCCGCCGAGAGCAGCAACAGACGGATGAGTCGTCCAAGTTCACCGCGATGGCCCGTGGGTTAGCACGAGAGATCGAGGTAGAGGCTGACGCGGCCATGAAGCGCAACGCGCGACAGGCCGCGGGGGAGGCGACACCACGAGCCGCATATCACCACAGCACGGTTCCTGCGCGGAAGCACCAGCCCCAGCGCAGCCCCTTAAAGCAGATGGTGGGCGACAGGTCAGAGAGGATGTCGTTCGCCGCCACCCCGTTCAAGAAGAGCGTACAGCTCCCGGACGTGACAGGACTCACTTCGGCCGTCGCTTCACCAGCGAAGGTCGATGTTGAATTCTATGGATACGATCCTCGGAACACTACAGAAACGGAAGGTGCGTTTGAGCGGATCGATACCTGAATAGCGATCGCTGACTTTGTTCCAGCGCGCCTCGTTGCCACTTTAGCCGTCGTCCAGAACAAGCTTAGTCATCTTGAGGCAGAGAACAGTGTGTCGCGGCGCCGGGTCCGGGAACTCGAACTCGAGCTTGAGGCGTGCAAGAAGGAGGTTGCTCGGGAACGAACGCGCATCATGGAGCACGAACAGAGCGTCAGCAGGGACGCGGAGCCGGAAGCGAGCAAGAAGCGCGTGGTCAGCCAGCGTGAACACTTGCAGCAACAGCAAGAACAACAAAAGAAGGCAGAGGAAAACCAGGCAGAGCTTGCCGCTGCAGAGGCACGGTATAAGGCTGCTGTCGAGGAGAAGAAAGGTCAGGAACCCCACGAACAGCGACCCGAACTTCAGGCTACTGACTGAATCTCGCAGCCCTGGAGGCCTTGATTACGACTCTCCGATCGCACCTCACGCGTTTAACGGCCGAGCTGTCCGAACATAAACAACTCCTGCTCGAACTTCGTTCCCTCCGGGATTCTGATGCACGGGCACTAGCTGAAAAGAGCAAGGAGGTGGACAAGCTGAGGTCGGAGGTGGAGCGGCTCGCTGGCGAAGTTGAGGTTCTTCGTGGGGTTGTCGAGGAGGGCCTAAAAGAACGGCGAGGCTTCCGAGAGCAGCTCACCAGCCACGAACAAGAGTCTGCGACAGAATCCGCTGAGCAGAGCAGTGGGGACGAGAGCGAGGACGAGGAACCCCAAGTTGAGGCCCAGCCACCCCAGCCGCAACATGTGACAATCCAATCATTGGAAGAGAGCGAAGACGAGGTCACCGAGGAGGACTCAATCAGCCATCGCTCGCCTACACCTTCTCCGCGACGAAGACTGGGTCTGAACTCAGCGGATAGGACGATGCGAACCGATCGCGCGACACTTGCGTCCTCTCAAGGCCCAAGTGTCGCTGCTAACCCGAATGCATCCAAACCCTTCCTGGACGTGGAAGAGGTCAGCCGTATCACACAAGAAGTCGAGGAGCGCCGATCAAACCGCTCCATGCAGTCCCGTTCGCAAGACAGTTCACAGTCCGAGCCCCAAGAACGATCGCGCAGCTGGTCTAGGCAGCCCATGCCCAGCCAGTCTCGGAAAGTCTCGCGCGCGGGCTCGCCGTCGATGATGCTCGCGCCCGACGCGTCTGGTTCGACTCCTCCCTCAAACCTCGTCCGCCAGCTCGAGTACTCCGTCCGCTTCGCAGCCGAGCCGAGCCCACCCCCAAGCAGCCGGCCGACATCTCCACACTTCGAGGCCACACACGCGCAAATGCAGACCCAGCCCCGACCAACTGCACCCACGCCCGCCACCGCCCAGCGTTCAAGTTCCGCGAGCCAAAAGCGCAGGGCCCATCCCGCACCCCAGGCGGCCGATGAGGAACCTGCGTTCCCCCAGATCCGTGGGGCGCGCCTTGAACGACTTTTCTTCTCCGCTCCCGAGCACAACGCTGAGACGTGCACTGTTTGCCACCGGAGACGAAGACGGCGGCCCACCGAGGTCGAACAGGCCGCGTCATGGCTGCGAGAGCACCAGCGGCATCGAGCAGAGGATACCGATGACGAAGGGTTTGTGGAGGGTTCGGAGGATGCGCGGGATCGGAGGGCGTATGCAGCTAAGGCTGCGGGGGAGCGGGAGGGCCACCGCGTGCCACCGCAGACTGTTCTGGCGCGGGTGTTGAGGGAGCTCGAGGATGACTTCACGCATTACAAGAGGTACGTTGACCAATCTGACTTTTCAATTCTTCGTTTGTTCGCTTACCAAACTGGTTCGTTAGTATATACGTGGAGCTTGCAGACCAGTATAAGGACATGGATCCCGTGTCCAACGTTGTCAAGCGCAACGTTCTGGCCGACCATCTACGAGAAGTCATTGACATCCTGGAGCAGAAGGTGAGAGTCTATCACTGATGTGCGTAGTCCATACTGACCTTCATTTCTACAATGCAGGGCAATCAGATAGCGTCTTTGTACGACCTGTTGACGTTCAAGGACAAGACAATCAGTGAGTCCATTGTCCCAGAAAAGACTGCTAGCTCGAGGAATGTGCCCATGGCATCCCAAGGACGCGTTCCCGTCCGTAGATACCCTAGTACATAGCCTGATTTCTGTCCAATTGATTGTTCGCGACTAGGTAAATGCTAATCTGACTGCTGCCGACTGTCCTCATGGACAAGCCCTCATTGTATATCGTCAACAAGCACGCAATTATTTTGTGTATCATACTGTAGCTTACCGAGTACGGAGCATAACGTATTGGACATTTTCGACTCCATTGTTGTCGTCGGGGATCTCATAAAACTTCCGATTGAATAGAATGTATTTCGCATCTGACTTCAGCTCTCTCTAAGTTGACACCCACACCCCCTCGCTATACAATCGCTTAGATTGAGGTAAATCCTACGTCGTGCATCGTGACCATCGCACAGGACTCATCTCGCCAGGCGCATGCGGGACGATCCTTACTCTCATACAAGCCGTTCATGTGAGAAGAGTTTGTGCCGAACCTGGGACGATCCTTCGCTAATAGGTCTTCATTGGCACTAGATTCTCGATTAAGAAACAATGACAACTGAAAGGTGATTGAAGCGAACTCACCTGATAGTAGTAAGGAGGAGATACAGCCACGCAGGTGAACGGGCTAGCGCAGACCGTCGCCCCAGTGTAACCAGTCCCTACGACGGATCGCGCCGCTTCAGTCGACATGGACCACAATCAGCAGACAGTGGCATACCTCCGCATTGGCCCCACTGAGTCTGAGTAGCCCCAGAGGCCGAACTGGTCGTCGATGGCGCAGTCGACGATGGGGCTGTGGAAGCAGGGGCCGTGGTCGTAGGTGCAACGGTGGTCGAACTCGGAGAGGAGGGGTTGGATGCGCCGGAGCCAGACCCGATGGCGGTCGTGATGGGGCCGGACTCAATGTACACTCCGGACACGTACCAGTCCTCAGGCGCGTTGGTGTTCACAATGCGGAGGACGCCGACGTGGAAGTCTTCGGAGTTGGTGGAAGTCGAGGCCGCGATATTGTTTGCGACCTTGGTGAGGGGGGAGGACCCGTTGGAAGCCCAAAGACCAACGGTCCCGGCAGAAAACTGAACGCAGGACAGTTAAATTATTGATCAAGAGCTCGACGACCGAATAAATCAATACTCACGTTGATGTCGTACGCAAAGTTGTACCACTGGCCCGCGATGAACGGCGTGCTCCACTGAGGCTGCCCACCAACATGCCACTCTAGATCTGTTGGGTTGGGGGCAACACCATACTTGAGCTACGGAGAAATAGGAAACGTTTAGCTGTCCACAAGCAATATCTGTGACCCTAGAGCGTACCTCCGTGAAGTGGGACTCAAAGAAGAAGATCTGATGCTCAAGAGTGGACTGAACTCCCAGTCATGTGGTGCATGAGTAGAGCGTCCAAAGATTGAAATGGGATAGCTGTACTTACGTCGGGAGGATTTGTGTCGGAGTGCATCAAGGAGAAGTGGTAGAAGAGGTTTCCAGTACCCAGGTTCTGAGTAGTCTGGGGAATAAGCTCCGCTCTCGCAGGAGGTCAACACCTGTCTACAGGATATGAGTATATCGTGACAACCTTACCTCTCCATATTAGAATTCCAGGTCGCAGTGGAATCAATGGTCATGCGTAGTCCGTTCGTCTCGGCGGTATCAGCCGGGTTTTTGTAGGAGGGGTCCAGGGCAAGGTAGTGCGAAGTGGGCTGGCTGCCATGGATGTACTACGGGCAGCATTACTATGAGAGAAATCCGTTCATCATTACCAGCCCACATACCCATTGATAGGTCCCGACCTCGTTAGCCCAGGACCCTGTGAGTCGAGGAACGATTAATAATCACGGACGAAGACTCAATATGATAATACTCACATTTGTCAAAGTCCGCGACCGTAGTGAATGGGTTGAAGGAACCTACAAGGAGGATTGATTGACCCATTCGTCACCTTCGAATGTATAAAGACTTACCATCCCAGATCGTAGTGCCGCCGCGGACGGCACTGGCGAGAGCGAGCAAAGACGTGAAAGCAGAAATCATGCCGACGATATTTGAAGCACAGGTGAGGCTGCACTGGGTACGGATTGTGTCCCGAGCCTTGGTACTTAAATACCCAACTACGGATCATAGTCCGGAAACATATAGGCTCTGGTAGGGCGAACCATACAAAGTAGTCTTTGCTCCGCCAGCGAGGATTGCCCGCAAAAGGTGGGGGGTAAACGTCGGGTTGACCGGGAGACGTATGGAGCGCATATGATCACGGTTATGGATATTGAACAAATGACGTTCGGCGTCGCAACGACAGGTCCACGCGGCTCACGGAGACGATCTCGGATATACCGTGGATATACTGGCGCAATTAAACTGGTACAGAAGAGTAAGTCTTCGGGGGTAGGACCCTTACGTCGTCGCTAAGGGCGTATATAAGCATGCATGCAAACGGAAAAAAGTGTAGGTATAAGTTACAGCCGCCGCGGGTATATCGTGTCGGCGATGAAAGATCCAGCAAAAAGCACGTGTGTCGTACAATTTCATCCAGGTCGTAAGTCGTAGTCATGAGCCTCTGAACATCCAAGCTGTCAGCCAGGACTTGGGTTGCTGTGCCTCCTCTTCCTCTTCCTCGTCTCGATCCCGCACATCCTCCACCGCGTCTTCTTCCTCGGCAATGGCGACGCCGTACACGGCTTCCTGGACCGAGATGATTTTGGAACCCGAAACGCCGCTGCCGCTATTGGGGTATACGCTATTGGGGTGTACGAACGGTAGCGGGCGGGAGGCGGCGCCCTCGATCACAGAGAGTGCGGATCTTCCGCCCATGCTCGGATAATCCCGTGTGGGGCGCATTCCGAGCTCGTGATCCATCGAAGCAGCGCGATTTCGACGATGAGAGGCCGACGGCAGCACGAAGGAGGATGGTACACCTGATGGAGGGCCTCGACCGCTCGCTTGAGAAACAGACCCTATCGACAGGGTACGATATCCTGTCGACGAGCCGATATCGAATGTGTGAGGGCGCTGAAGCCCTCCCGTACCGCTGTGGTTCGACCTAGGGCGTCTGGACTGTCGACGATAGGTAGGGGCCATCTCGACCTCGTCCTCTTGGTCGATGGTGCTCACGCGGGACGCGATCACAGGCGGCAGCTGGATCTGCTCCGTCCCATCCAGTCGCCTGTAGTAGCTAAGACGTGCGGTATCGGTATCCTCCTCGAGACTAGCGATGCTAGCGGCGAAAGGAATCGAGAATCCCGACTCGATAAAGTCCTCCTCGCGCCACGCGCCTAATCGGCCCGCGCCTGGTTGAGTCGTCAACGACATGCGGAGATCCACAGTGTCGTCCAAGTTGAGGATGTCCAAAGGATCGCGGGGCAGCCATAGCAGGTTGTCAATGCTGCGCGTATAATAAGGGTTTTCATAAGTATGGTTCAGTGAAGACTCGTCCTCCCATGGTCGATGTGGATGGTGTTTCGTAACGACCGCAGGATTCGACTCAGGGTGAGGTAGATTCTCACTACCGTTGCTCGCTTCCCGGCACGTCTCCAGAGTCGGTCTTCTGAGAGGGACTTCTTCAGTGGGAGACGAAGGATTGAGCGGGACTGTAGAGGAAGATCGACGTGGCGGACCAAAGGGGTTTGGTAAATGCCGTGGGAGCTGGCGCGGTCGGCTAGCCATGGAAGCGTATGCGAAGTTCAGCTCGAAAGGAAGACGCCAGGGGAAAGCCTCGCCTGGAGCGTTATTAGCTAAAGTCGCCTGCAAATCAGCTGGACCACCTTCCCCTGTCGTCGGTGCTCCTTCGTCAATAAGTTCCTCCGTAGCCTGCCCAGTGCCACAGACGACCTGGGCTTCCAAAATGTCATCACGCTCGAAGCGAGCCCGACAGATCCGAGTGAGGCTAGATAAATAAAACGATAAGATGAAGATAGCAATTGAGAGAAGGGCGTACTCACAACATCTTGTATAACGCGGTGATAATGATTAGAACGGCGGAGATTGCCACATTGATCGTTTTCTCATTGACAACCATATACGCGAGGAAGACAACTTGTGCAAGGATCAAACCTGAACAAATGTTAGCCAAGACAATCCACCATCCGCACGCTTCTGTTCATACCATCCAATGAATACCGAACCATTCGAATGAGCAACTTTTGGCCATTGCCTTCGTAGTTCTTAGCATAAACGTGGAGTAGCTAAGGAAACCTGAGTCTCTGTTCATAATGACGAGGAGCCTGAGTATTGATCATACCTGGTTCTTCACCACAGCTGCAAGTCGAGTCAGCATGGCATGGTGATGACAGTAGCAACGTTACTCACTCCTTTCTACGGAGAAGTAGACCAAAGCGAACGGGATCACAAGCGGGTTGAGCAATGCGAAGACTAGCAGAACATGCATCACCAGGACATGGTTGGGAAGCCAATCTACCTCATGCTCAGTGCTTGCCTTTGAGCGTTTAGGTAGCAGTGCTTACAGTAATAGTTGAATGTTCGTGGACGAATGCCCATTGCGCGTTTGCGCGGAGTGACTTGACGACGTGTGGTAGGATATACCATCAGTGGAAGCTAGAACAGGTTGAGAATCCAAGTCGAGATAGTATGATAGAGGACTCACGCCGACTAGACGGGATGAAAATGGTGTTAGCGAAGGCGTCATCTATAGTGTGTGGGCTACTTACACAATGCAAGCTCGAGGCCACCATGCATAGCAGTCGTAAAGATGACTACTCTAGTATCAGCAAGTCACAAGCAGGTCAGGAATGGAATATGCTTACACCAGCCAACATAGAAAGGCGCGGCCACAGGAAAACTCTGGGCAATGACGTTGACCACCTTGCTGGAGGCAACAGACTTGAACGACAGCAGGAACGACTGGAGCGCCACGGTCCCCACGCAAAAGAAAACCAAAACATTAACGACGAGGAACTTGTAATATCGTGTCATGATACGGTCGTGCAGAGTAGACAGCGTTGCTATCGTGTGTGCTCGTTTAGCAATGAGGACTACACAGAATCAGTCATCAGCAGCTAGCAAAGTGACTGAATAGTAGTTTCAGCTTACGAAGTAGGAGAGGAATCAAGAGTGATAACAATGCGACCAACACAGTTGGGACGAATGATTGAAGGAGCTCCTCTTCCCATTGATGGGTTTGGAGGAAATCCAGCTGGAGCGCAGCATTCAGTGATAATGAAAAGACGTGAAGTCGTACTGTAAACGTACCAATCCAGGCCAAAGCGTACTCAAGTTTTGGATGTTCACCAAACCGACGAAAAACGACACAGGAAACACCCAGAAGATGGTGAAAGCCCTATGTAAGTTGGGTTCAGAATCCGCCCGTCCGCACAGCAAGACCGAACAATGCACGTACCAGACGCCAAGCTCGACCACCCAGTCTTTGACAAACTAGACCAACGGTCGGTACGAAGACTGCGGCACAGAAAGCACATCCACGTACCTCTACCCTGAACATCGGTTTCATCAACCGCGTCCAGTCCAGATCTTCGTAGGAAGGGGCCATGGTCACCAAACACTGAAGAGGATTATCGGGATGTACTGCGAGATACTTGCACGCCCGCCGCGCGTCGGCGGGATCGACGAACGAAACGAACGCAGTTGACATGGGCTCGAAGTCCGACAACGGCATCGACCGCTTCTCCGTAATCATGTTCGTCACGATCAGCAGTTTCGCTGTATAGTAGTCGATGGCGGGCACGGTCTTCCCACGGAAGATCGACGACAGATGGATCAGTGGCTGGTAGGTATCGAGGGTGCTCCGGGGAAGGCTGAGCAGTGCGTCCCAAACAGTCTTGTCGTTCTCCGATGTCTCGGGTGCCTTCTCCCGAGCCCTCCGGCGCGCTGTTTCGAGATCTGACAGTGTCTTGCTAAAGTGGCTACGCCAACCGGAGAGGCGTCCTTCCGACGCTAAGTCGGAATCGAGGGTAGGAAGGTATGGTTTCAAAGTGCGGATGAGAAGCTGCGTCCGGTCTTCTCCCTCCTCTGACCCTTCTTCACTTTGATTGACAGCTTGCACATCAAAAGACTCGGCGATACTGACTCGTTTGGCAACGACGGAAACGCGCCGAACCGCGGTGCGGAGCCTTCTGGGAGAGTTGTTTCGACTCTCAAGAGCTGCCTGTACGCTAGCGAGAGCCTTGCGCGCGAGCTTGATGTGGGCGGTTTCCAGCAGGCGAAGGATCTCCTCCCGTCGCTCCAACATCGCCGCGAGCTCATTCATCTTGCGAACGATGACTACACGGTCAATCGCCGGGGCCTCGTACTCTTCTGGTCTCGCTTCCTGTGTGGGCGAGGACCGTCTAGAACTTTGCTCGCCGGGAAGTGGGTGCATGAGATGGACCTGGGCGGGTAGGCGACGAGCACGATTGAACAAGAAGGCAAACGTCTTGTTTAGGAAGCCGGGTTGAGTCGACGAGGTGATGCCGATAGCCGGTCGCGCGACCCTGCGTGACAAGTAGTACTCGAAGTATTCCTTAAGCTCCTTTTCGGTCCTGAGGGAATGTGGAACATTTGTCACCATAATGGTCCGTAAGCGAAGACCCCGATTGGTGTGGTCCTCGTCGAGTGGAGGCAAGGCATGGAATGGATACTGGGGATGGGGATGGGGATCATACTGAGCGTCTCGCTCAGCTTGAACTTGACGAGCAACGCGGTTGGCGGCAGCGAGTATGTTCTGTGCGCGATAGCGGAAGGCACCTTTGCATATCCAATAGAGTGTTCCAAACCAAGAGAGAGTGATCCACACGAGGAGGACGATGTGAACCCATAATAAAGAAAGCCCCTTGGCGGTTGTGACCAGAGAGGATATGGAGGCGCGTGTCATGGACTTGGAAGAGACGGTGCCGTCGGAGAAGGTGACATGTATGGGGAAGAGGATGACGAGGGTTGTGAGGCATTGGAGGACGGCGAACCAGAAGCATCCGCGGAGCCAGCGTATGTAAAGAGTTGCGTCGACACCTCGGAGCTCGTTGAAGCGGTCTTCTGGGAATTTGAGGACCTGCTTGGTCCATTCCAATGGCCACTTTCGGGGGAGTGGCGGAGAGGGTCGCCTGGAACGGGATAGGGATTAAAAAGAGGCAGAATCAAAGATGTTTACTCACTTGGCCCAGGACCTGCCTTGGTATAGGCTAGAAGTGAAGGTCAAGACGAAGGCTGAGCGAACTCGGAGGAGGAAGGACTCACTATCCAAATTCCCAAGACTCAACGCTACCCAGACCTGGAGGAAAGGGGCCCTTGCCGCGACGGCTCCTTCGCATGCACTCATGGGCAGTTATGGTGACGAGGAAGATGCCGGCAGCGACGACGGACTGGTTGATGAGGCCGCTGGATGGTTGCCATTAGCGGACAGGGCAGAGACAGGTTATGCCGGAATAGGCACACCTGTAGTCCTTGGAGAACGGTCTGTTCTGGATGGTGGCCATGACCAGAGCAGAAGGACCGTCTACGACCGCTCGGGCGACGCTCAAGAGACCGTCTGGGGAGGAAGCGAGGCTGGCGGACGAGAAGAGGCCCCGAGTCCGCTACGAGTCTTAAGACGGTCGAGCTTGTAGCAGGCTTGTAGCTTGGATTCCCTCCCTCGTCCGACGCTCGGCTACCACCACTGGGCTGACCCTGGATCAAGTCACAGACCCTCGGATCGAACCGGTTCAGCTCCGGCCCGTTGTCCTCCTCGACACTCGCTCAGGCCTCAGGCCTCAGGCTGCACCCTTCAACCCACCAACGCTCACCATGTCTCTCCTCCGCGCCTGCCAGCAGGCCGTCTCCAAACAAACCATCGCGAGGTCCGCCCTCGTCGCAGCCCGCCCATACACCACCCCATCCGCCGACCACACCATTCCCCAAGCCCCGCCCAAGCTGGACACCGAGATTGCTGAGGCACCTGCACGAGATGTCATCACGGCGGACGTAGTCAGTGGCGCACCTAGTGAGCAATCTTCGGTCCGTCCTGCATGGAGTTGCATTGAGCTGACCCTCGCCGCAGAGGAGCTCCGTCACCGCGCAGTCAGGATTTTCCAGCCTACTCGCAGCACCACCCAGAGCGGTTCTGGCAAGTCCAACCAGTGGAGGATCGACTGGGACATTCTCCAGGGTGGAGGTCGTTGGGAGAATCCCTTGATGGGATGGGCGAGTTCGTGAGTAACATGCCAGGCTGCATCCAACCTCCCTTTTGACCCGTATGACCGGCGGGCAGTGCGGATTACATGCAGGGCACGCGCCTTTCTTTCCGTACTAAGGAGGACGCCATCCACTTCGCCGAGAAGCAAGGTGCGTAATCCTGCCGGCTTGGTTATACACCCACTATAAACCTCATTGAACCCCGTTACAGGTTGGGATTACTACGTGTATGTGCTTCACCTGCAGCTTCTTGGTTATCACGTTTACGAGCCATTCATAATAGCGCCCCCACCGAAGTCACTCGTATCCCGCCCAAGAACTACTCGGAGAACTTCGTCTACAAGCCTAATAAGCTTCGCATTTGTCGCACGAAATAGTGTCAATCGCACCTTCGTGGGGTCTTTCTAACACTTTCCTGAAGAACGCCGGTGGTGTGGAATTATCGTGATGTGCAACTATCGTCGTTGGGTGAATAATGCAAGTGCTATGGCAAGAAGTCCCATCGAATCTAAGCATAAAAGATGATACACAGATATCCAGTGCGGCATTCACACAGCGATACGCAACGGTGCATAGCATGAAAGAACAGCGAACGAATGAAGTAGTCCAATGCCGATCAAACCAGTCCAACCACTTTCCATGCAACCCGCCCTCGCTCCCCTTAATTGAAACCAATGATCCTACTCTTCGGCCGCAGACTCATCACCGGCGCCCTCGGCTTCTTCGCGGTGACCTCCTTCTCCTCAACGTCTGATTCCTCGTCTTCGCTCTCCGACACGTGGTGCCGCGTCGGTCGTGGCCGGAACGTTTGCATCGTCGTCTGCCGTGGTTTCTCCTGCACCGGGGAGGTGTCGACGGCTTCGACGGCTTCCTGACCCTGAGCTGCGAGAGGTATTCGCAGCGAAATAGCGCAGTCCGAGAGCTGTTTGACGACGTCGGCGTCAAGCTCGATGTTGAAAAGGTCGAAGATGTACCGCCGGACGGGCATGCGGTACTTCTGCGAGGAGATCGTGTGCAAGGCACGGTAGAACATGCTAGGAGAGGTGAAGATGTGCCGGTACTCTGGCTTGCTCTTCATCCTGCACACCCAATTTAGCCATGGCTCTCCTGAAAGACCAACGTTGGACGTACTTTGTCAGTGTCCTAGACGCGGCGTTAGCGATGACCGTGTTGGCGAGGTTGTAGATCGCCGTCATAACCTCCATCTCCTCCGGACTCTCCGGAGCAGCGAGCTTGCTGTCGTCCATGGCCTCGACTGCAACGCATTCCCACTCAGGCACCGAGATAAATTTGTCCACGTCGACCGGGACGCAGAGGCCAGTGGGCAGACCAAGCGGCGAAAGTGTCGCTTCCCAGTGATAGTCGTCCAAGATCTCCGCGCCTTGAGGTGTAGAGGAGATGAGACCCAGCACGAAGAAGCATGTTCTACAACGGCCGTCAGATATGTGTCAAAATTGGAGGCGAAAGAATGGCACACCCTCGCACAGACAACACCAACGACTGCTCTGCTATCTCCAAGATGGCCGGGATGATCTCTTCATCCTCCAAGAACGGCAGTCCTCGCTCCGTGGCACCGATGTTGCCCTGTTATACTTCAGACACTACATTGCTGCGGATTTTGATGAAAGGGCTTACCACCGCCCATAGGATGCTCTTCAGCTTCAAAATGAGGTCTTGGTCTTCACTCTCCAAACCATGTTGTCGAATGAAATGGGCGAACTCCGCGAAATGGCCCTTCTCCTGCAACACCTCACAGCCCAGGTCGGTTTTCGCCATCACACCATAGAAATGTGGCGGGACGATCCCATCGAATGCTCTGTAGAAGGCAAGCTCAAGGAAATGCGCAAGCAGAGGCGAGAGAAACAAGGCCTCACAGTATGTCATCTTCGTCCTCCATAGCGTTCTGACTAAATGCCTTGGCGAGGAACACCTCGATATGCACCACATAGTGAAGGTTGCGTTCCTGCTTCACCATCAGAGCAGCACAAAAAGAGTTTGAGCATGATAGACTCACATGGAACCACAGCTCCATTTCTCGCTCAATATATTCTGCAGCATACAGGTATCGGAAACCAGTTGGCGTCGACATGAACCTAGATCTTCATCAGTCTCAGAGTACTCCACGCATTGCAGGCACTTACTTGAGCAGTAGTGGATGACCCACTTCTCCCAAATGATCAAGGGTAGGCTGCATTTCGACCACCATCTGCAGGACATCTTGGGACTCGCACGCGCCTTCCAGGAATTGCACTGCCATTTCGCGCACTTCCATGGAGGGATCATACAGCTGTGTCAAGAGAAGACGGAGTGTCCATGCGCTAGCTGTGGTGCTACTACGAATGAGAGTACCGAGGCGTTGAGTCGCATAGCGGCGGACGTGCTATACAGCTGAGGTCGGTCGTTATATGGTACGAAGGAGAACGTATCTACCTACCGGATAATTTGAAGTCAACGCCTTTGACAAAACGATACGCGAATGACCATCGCTGCAGGGAGAACATAATGAGTGCCCCCCTCGCCATACCAAACATGACGAAAGCCACACGCACATGTTAAAGTCAAGGTTCTCGATAATGCCTATGACAAGATCCTCTCTACCTCGGAGCTCGGTCAGGATATAGAAAGCACTGAATAACTTGAACTTCTCCAACAGTCTGCTCCAGAGCATCAATTACTTGCACTAACATTCAAAACATGTGTCACGCACTCAATCCCTTCTTTTCGCCTGCTCAGTGTTCCGAGCATCTCGAAATAGCCGGACGTAAGCGTGTCCTGCATGCGTTTCTTCGAAAAGACTGGGTCGGGGGTGGGCGTCGGAGTTTGCTGAAGGCCGTGTCAGAAGCACTACAGATTGTGCTGCATGGAGGCGTCTCACTGGATCCAGTTGGTCAAAGCTCTTGTACAGCTGAGACAAGAACTCGTCTTCGGCGAGAAACTTGACTCCGTCTTGGCTTGCCAAGAGCGCGTTGAGTAATGAACACCCAAGCCGTACCCATCGTACGTTCTGCTACATAAGAGATAATGACATTAGTAGTCGGTTGCTGAGGTGATGCAGACACAAGGTCTACCTTCGTTTTCGGCAGGCCACTGAAACGATGGGCCGTTGGATGGAAGAACGACATTAACTTCCGGATGTATCTTGACACTTTGATCGCCTCCTCCATCCGCTTCGGGTTATGCAGCGGTCCTTCGACGAGCTCCTGGAGGGTGTCGAAGTTCCACTTTCCGTGATCCTTCGTCAGCATAACTTGCGTGTCAAGCAAGAATGCCTGGAAGGTTTTGTCGTCCATCTGCATCCTCATCTTCATCTTCTCTTGCTCGACTGCTCGTTGACCGCGGCGTACCGCGTCTTCTACGGAGTTCGCTCTGCAAGATTCTCAACAACACAAACCCATCGAAAGAGGGACCTTTTGACATACCGTGGACGTCCAGAATCCCCTTTAACGGCAGGCCCTAGCCGCGCTCGGTGACGATTGAAGCTATCAATAGCAGACAAGGCCGAGGAGCCTACGATTCTGTGCACATTGTCATCGTAATCGGACGCTAGCTTGAAGACACGAGGAAGAGCCTAGGATACGCGTTTCATGAGAACGCTAACAAGGGGTAGAAAGACACGTCATTCTACCTGAATTCTTGCTGCTATTGATAGGGGCAAAACGCGGTTCGCTTGTTGCAGCAACTCCGCCATAAGCAGCGTGGCTTTTCGCGAGAGTGCAGAACCAACGCTGGACTCCTCAAACATGGATGTCAGGGCCTATATTTACATAGATGAGCACTCGCCTCGCCATCGTGAAGATTGGAGAGGCTCACGTCAATCAGTCCAGCTTTAGCGAAAATCAAGATGAGTAATGCGAAGTATTGATCGGTTAGTTTGAGGGTATCTTGCGGTCGCGAGGGTATCTCATTGGAAGATTGCATGTCAGTACTTTGTCTCGATCTACGATACACTGAGGAGGATCCTGTAAATAGTCTGGACATATGAATGTGAAGTGAACTCTGCTTACTTGTTAATCGGCGCCCATCAATAAAAGCTTGGTGCCATTCTGGGGGTTTGATATTCAAAAGGACAAAGAACATGTCCAGTATGACTTCCTGTATGGCCGTGAGTCAATTTTTAGAGATTTGAGATGAGGTGACGCACCCGCGTCTCAAAGGAAGGTATTCGTAAGCAGTCGATGACGGCTTTAATCGCCATCTTGTCGTTGATGCAGAAGTACATTAAGCCTGCGGCTCGGTCAGAACAACGCTTGTACAAGACACACACACACGTACCGCTCCATGTTCGGAGCATAGACGTAACTATACGAGCACAGCCTTTTACTCGCTCGCTATGTTCGACACCCTTGCCATACGCATCTGTAATACCAGAAAGGGCGATCTGCTCTGCATTTAGGTCTGTTGGGCCAACCATACAAGACTACACAGCTCACCTCAAGGTCAGTGCCAGGGCGCAGGTATGCTCTCGTCCTCGGTGAGTCGATGATGTGCAAAAACGCAGCTGAGAGTAAAGGTGCCATCTCAATAGGACCTTCCGCGAGTGCATGCAGCAGCACTCTGATGCCCCCCGTCCGTGCCATCAGATCGATGTCGATGAGCACTGAACTCACACCAAGTCAGAACATTCCACATGCCTCAGGAAAGAAGAACGAACATATTTCAGTGAGCGTCTGTAGGCATATTGGTTTGAATGGGTCTTCGGGGTACTCGGCTACCGAGATCACTGCCCTCATCACGGCATCTGAGAGTGGTACTGTGCCAGTGCCAACTGCCGAATTAGGAGAATGTCGCTCTGATCCTATTTCGACTACGGCGCGAATGAGCTTGACGGCCTGCTCCTTTTCCACGGTATGTTTGTTGTCACGAGACAGAGACCTTGAAGAACATGAGCACATCCACGAATTATACGCTATTAATTGCACGACCTACTTGACGATGAACCAATCCATATTCTGCTCGCCAAGTCGTCTTACCGAATGAGCATCGACAAGGGAGTGTCGCAGAAGCCTATAGGCTGTGGCACGAGACTGCTTGGTTGCCTTGTCTGCCAGCGATGGGAGGACGCTAAGGTTCGTTCAGAACATGGCTGGAACGACGAACAATGTCACTCACGCTCGGACAACCTCTCCGATTTCAAGCTCGTATCTCACGCGTAAATTACGCTGGAGTGTCCCGATGAGCTTGTTCATTGCTTCCACCCGAGCACGATTGAGCTCTGCATCCGTAGCGGTAGCGAGGTTTGGTAACGTGGACGTAGAAGGGGAAGTAGATGGCGAAGAGGCGGAGGGGTGTTCGTGCTGTCTTGAGAGATGAAGCAGGGTTCTGATAGCACCGTTCGCATGGTACATTGCGGAATGGAAGTCATCTAAAGACAGTGTATGAGCAGGATGAATACAGCACAGAGGTTTATGTATACCCTTCTCCGCACCCTCCTCCTTCCAAGTGGAAGGTGGTATCAAATGCTGTCCGGTGAACTTGCGCTTCGGGCCGGTAGTAGTCTCGTTGCTCCTCCCACGCTGACGGCCGCGACCTGCCACTGGAGGTCGAGTGGTTGCGTAAGAGGGGTTTCCAATAAGTCAGAATGACTCGCTCACAGGTATCTATGTCCCGTTGGATAGTCATTATCTTTTGCCTGGCGGTCGCGAGTTCGAGTTCGACTTCACTCCTCAATGCGTCCTTAAACAATCCGGATGAGCTCACGAAAAGGGATCTCTGTGAACATGACCGCATAATCCGAGACAGAGAGCAGAATTATAATTCCAGACAACATTGATAGGTAGTACAAACGTTTCGGCAAGTCAAAAGTGTCCACTGAAGCGGAAGGCAAAAGCCTGGTAGCACAGAATCGTGGTATAATCACAGAGATCCCAACCGCGAGTACTCACAGTCAATGACATTCGGAGCAGATTCTCCGCTCCCTCCTTAATCCGGTTCTCAACCTTGAGCTGATCGGAGAGGTACAACAGCTGGAACGCGAAATGTCCTGGTCAGTATCGTGACTATGGCATGCGGACCGCTAAGAATATGTGCTCACCTGTGCCTCCTTATCCCCCTCGCTTAGCATAGTGCTGTCTGTTGTCGCCCATGACTGCGGAGAGGCACCTTGAACGGTAGACGGAGCGACAGAGAGGGTTGAGCCGCCATCGGTGGAGGCCCTCGGGACAGGGAGAGCGCCATTGCCGTGGGTGTCGCCGACATTCACCGGCATGCTCTGAGGATGTTCAAGTCGCCTGTGGGGCAATAGAGAGACGGCGCAGGCTGCAGGCGACTGACAGCGTCGGAAGAGGAGATAATAAGCAGCAACGCGCCTGGATCCCGGACTTAGTGTCCATGCGCGTCTAATGTGTGGCGCCCGTCCCACGTGGCTCTCCAATCTGAATGCCATTTTGGACAAATCGGCGCCTACAGCACCTTTCTCGTCCCAAGTCAGTCCCAAGTCACCGCCTGTTCAACCTATTCTTCCCCTCTCTCCATCGTCGTCTTCATCACCATGGTACGCAACTTCCCATTTCCGGTTGGATGTTTCTCTTATTTTGAGCTCCATTCAGGCTCGTAATGAGGAGAAGGCTCAGTCAATGCTTTACCGATTCCGCGAGGCCCAAGCCGCCGAGCTCGGGCTGGGCACGCGTAGTGACAGGAGACCGCGTATGGCGAGCGCGTGCAAGAGTCTGAGGGAGTGTGAGCGGTGGAGAGGAGAGATACTCCGCGAAATTAGTCGCAAGGTCTCCAAGATCCAAGATGGTTCGTCATCCCTGCCCCCCATCACGTCAATTCCTCTCAATCATCCATTCCCCATGTATCATACAGCCGGGTTGACCGACTACGAGGTTCGAGACATCAACGATGAGATAAACAGGCTTCTGCGCGAGAAGCGCCATTGGGAGAACCAGATTGTCGCACTTGGTGGCGCAAACTACCGACGGAATGTGGCCATGTTGGATGACGACGGGAAGGAGGTGCCAGGGACGAAGGGATACAAGTACTTCGGGCGCGCGAAGGAACTTCCTGGAGTCAAGGAGCTCTTCATGAGCAAGAAGACCGAGGAAGACGAGGAGAATAAAGTCCAGAATTACTACAAGAAGTTCATGAACCAGGGGCCAGCATACTTTGGCGACTTGGATGAAACGGACGGGAAGCTGCTGGAGTTTGAGATACACGCAGAAGAAGAGGGTACGTACCCGCATCTTCTGTTCGCGCTCGAACGGTTTCATCTACCCCCGTTCCACTTCATACATATTCTGTGCCTCTGCAGGCGGCGGCCTACCACGTATTGCGCCACGCTAACTTTTGAATGCTTTGCAGAGTGGAAGGACGCGTACAACCACCTCCGTACGGTCCTCGGCCTTGCTGAAGACGAGCCTATTCCTCCAATGCCTCGTCCAGCAAAACAGCTCACGAACCCGTCCATTTCGGATGCCAGCACAGGACCGCCAGAACCCAAGCGAAAGGCACCAGACGAGGATGGTGACGTTGACATGTCGGACGGAACTCCTTCAGAAGTTTCAAAGCGGGCGAAGACAGACGGCCTGCCACCACCAGCCAACGCGGTGAGCCTGGCATCGGACGAAGCCATGCTCGCACACGCAAAACGGACGGCTGCATACATCCCCATTCTGTCGGCTGAGGTCTTACTGCCACCAAAACTACCCACACGCGAGGAGATGGAAGCATATCTATTGGAGCTAAGGAAGAAAGCACTCGTAGAGGAGTATTTCGGAAATGAGTCGGAGAAGTGAGCACGTCTTCATTCCTCTTTCGCCGTGCTGTGTGTATTTGTATCGTTCCTCCTGGTGTAATTATTCGGATTTCAGCCGCAAGTCGCCTTATGTATCAGTCTACAAGCCTGACTGTTAACGTCAACCTTAAAACCGGTCTAAACTTACTCTGAAGACATAATCTAACCTACATCCTTGGATATGCCTAATTCTCGCTCTACTGACTTCGGTTACAACCGTGCCGTCTTTCTACCAACCTTTCCACGACCCTTGAAACCCCATTCGATCTGGTGGGCAACCGTAATCGTAACGCCCAAGTCTTCCGCAAACTGCCACACCAAACCCGGGTTCTTCTGGAAGGCCCGTCCGGCCATGACGACATCGGCTTGACCCTGCGAAGCAGAACATCCACGTCATCTATGCGGCCGCCATAGACACCCACCGCAAAGCCATACCTTGTCGAGACATCCTTGGGCGGTCTTTCCGTCCGTAATGGCGCCGACCGTGCTCACGAGGATCTTGTCTCCGTGGGCCTTCTTGACCGCCTCGGCGAACGGGGCCTGGTACGCAGGACCGCCCTTAATCTTCTGCGATGGGTGGATGCCGCCAGTGGAGACGTCAATGAGGTCAACGCCGTGGTCGGCCAGGATGCCTGCTAGGCGCACGGTGTCCTCGGAGCGCCAGGATGGCTCACCCGACTCCTCAAGCCAGTCGGTGGCCGAAATTCTGTGGAGAGCAGTTGTGCTGAGTAAGCCCCTCACCGCCCTGACAGTGAAGACGCGACCCAGCTCACCGCAAGAACAAGGGCATGTCGGGCGGGATGACCGCGCGGACCGCGTCGACGGTCTCAAGCGTGAAGCGGGTACGGTTCTCGAAGCTGCCGCCGTACTCGTCCGTGCGCTTGTTGCTCATGGGGCTGATGAACGAGTCGAGCAGGTACCCGTGCGCGTTGTGTATCTCGATCACGTCGAATCCCGCACGCAGGGCGCGCTTCGCCGCGGCCACGAACGCGCGCTGGAGGCGCTTGATGCCCGCCTTGTCGAGCTCCTTCGGGACGGCGAGGTGCTCGTCGTACGGCACCGCGCTCGGCCCGACGACGTCCTCCGGCCACCCGCCGACGTCCTCGGTCGCGAGCGCGCTCGCGTCGAGCCACGGCGCGACGGCGGACGCCTTGCGGCCCGCATGCGCGAGCTGGACGGCGATCTTCTGGTTCTGCGAGTGCGCGAAGTCAACGATGCGCTTCAATGGCGCGATCTGCTCGTCGGACCAGAGCCCAGAGCACTCCGGCGTGATGCGGCCCTCTGGGGCGACGGCGGTGGCCTCGATGATGGTGAGGCCTGGGCCGCGGGTGAATATGCCTCCCACTGTGGTAAATTCACAGCGGATTGGCGGCGAATGTATTAGTAAAGGGGGTCGAAGGAGGATTAGTAAAGGAGGAAGATATTAGTAACGCGGTCACCGGGGCATCGAGGAACGCACGGAGACGTACGGTGGGCGAGATGCCAGTCCGTCAACTGCCCGTTCTGTGCGGAATACTGGCACATGGGGGAAACCTGGGAGAATCGTGTCGCACCGCTGTTCGTCAGTACGCCCTGCATGTACAGCGGCCCCCATATCTGCTTTGACCACTCACCCAGATACGGTTGTGGAACTCAACACCACGAATCTTGATGGGCTTGAAGAGGGTAGGGACCCTCTCAAGATCGTCTTCGGCGGCGGCGCCAGACGGGGGATATTGAGCAGGAGTAAAGTAGGGTACGCGCGGGGCTGGGGCGTTGGGAATACTCGCGGACATGGTGAAACGCAGGCGGTCCTAAGAGTTTACTTTTTTGCGGAGAGGAAGGGGAGGATGAGATTTCAAGAGCATTCGGTTATCCGGAGGCCTTTATACTCCCAGAGACACCGACAAAACGTGCCGGAGGGCGCCGTAGATGTTGGGATACACATGGAATTGCGTCATATGTCTGTGATTATCGAGTTCTATCCAGACTAGAATTGAGATCGCGAGCGGGTTCCTCACTGATAGTTCGCCTCACATACAGTGAGCTTTGCATTGCCAATACCTACATATTGACCAGATCGTGGGTACAGATGGAGAGGCCGAGATCGGTTGGTGGTGCGTACATAATGTATATTGCCGGAGCTTTGAAGCACCAGGCTGAACACCTTGAAGGCTATACTTCAAGCTCTCAAAGCTGAACGTTGAACCTCGATGAGAACAGGGCAGGTATTGGAGTGCTGAGACGATTGAGACTATGGATTCTTCATGGCATTCATTACAATGGTTGTGACAGTGAACCCACCGAACCCGATTTTCTCATGTGCATATGCACTGGCAGCCGACAAACCGAACCTTACAAATCAAGGTGCTAATCCTGAAGAAAAGTCGCGTGAGTGCACATAAGGACAGGTGGATCGCAAGCAGGTCACTCACCGATGACAGCGCATGCAGCGCGTGCACCAGCATTACCAGTTTTGACGGATTCATCGTCGCCACCGCGACCGAGGTCATCAGTACCCTTAGGAGAGGCAATTGGTTTCATGTTATAGCATACACGACAAGAAGATACGTACTGCATGAACGACCAATGCACGGCTGGCAAGACCAGCCAACGTTAATGCAACACATAAGGACAGACAGCAGCGGACGTACCCGACAATGCTCAATGGGCCATTGAGAGAAATCATTTTGTCCTCGAATGAGAAAGATGCCACGCCCTGCGAGTCCGCTTCAATGTTGCCCAAATCCCCTACGTGTCTGTAGAAGTCGGTGGGGGCGCCATGAGTCCTGTCAAAGGGATTGAAGTGGGGACCGGCGGAGGTGCAGCCATTGCTCAGGTCACCAGAAGCACTGGTCAAGGAATGTAAAGATGTCCCGATTTTCTGGCAGAGAATGACAACATGCGTACTGGATATGGAAACCATGCTTTGCCGAGGTTTTGAGGTTCTTGACCTCACCGGAGACGGTGACTGGTGCGGTAGGGACAGGTTGAATGAAAGTGACCGTTCCGGAGACAGTCTCGCCAATGAGGACGGCAACGGCCTGTGAGGCGTCGGATTGATCGGTCGGGACTTGCAAACATGACATAGAAGTGAAATGCGGACCTTGGATGCGATGGGAATGGGGAGGACTTCGTCTTGAGGTATGGGGCTTCGGGGAAGGATGAGCCAGATGACGAAGACGGCGATGAGGGTGAAGGAGGCAATGATTGCAAGGCGAGGCTGTCTGGACGAGGGACGGATGGAGGGGAAATCCATGATTTGGGTCTTTTCAGGAGGGTATGGGGGCATGGGAGGGGGGCGGGGAGTAGTCGCAGGGAGAGGCGACGGCCGCTGAAATGCCTCAAGCTCAGTGTGTGTCAGACCAAGGTTCGCGTTCAAGGATCACACCGGGAGAGGCCGCCGCCACGGTCGCCGGCCGTCGGCGTCATACTGCCCGTCTCCAGCCCGTCCGCATCGTCCACAACATCGAGAGTCGGCCTGAAGAAAGACATTTATGCTGGATAGCTGAGAGGGCATCCAGACATGACGCTTGTCGTCATGGTCGAGGCCGGAATGCTCTCAAACGCCGATCTCGCTGACCCGTTTCGGTCCGGGCCTCGGTCCGAGGGCCGTAATGACCTTGCCCTTGCTGCGACTCGTCCATGTACTTAAGTACTTACCGGTATCGAAGACAAGCTGGAGAGTACCTCCGACCGAATAGTGCATCGATTGACCTTCTATGAAGCTTGAGTCTATTCCTTCATACTTGCTCGCGAATCCCTGCAGGAATCCGCGGAGTTGGCACCCTGCTTGGAAGTAAACATGGCAACGCGTTTGATCGCAGTTGGAATGGTTTTGGTACGAGGGAGGCGGGATATATGAAGGGCGGCTCGCAGTCAATGGGCCAAGCAGGGAGACTCGAGTGGGGGTATCCAGACGTGTAACACGCATACGGTGTTATGTGGTGCGTTATGTAGGCGTTGTTGCGAATAAAATACGTACAAGCCGAAGACTACCATATTGGATCACCACGGGCGGACAGGGGCGAAAGCTGCGGGAGTAGAAGTGGGAGTGGGAGAGGACGGAGGGAAATGAATGAAGGGATCGCGGTGATCCAGAGAGATATGCTATGACCTAAGGAGGGGAAGGGACTATTGACAACTGCAATGGCTTGCTAGACTCAAGTATACAGAAGACGCCCGGCCAAAGTGCGACGGAAACATGGTGTTTAAGACATTACGCCGTGCAGCCAGTGTCACAATAGACAGGGTAGGCAAAGAAGGGAGCGATACAATTAACATGACCAGTTGAAGGCAAAGGCAAATAAAAAGAAGAGACCACAGTATGCGTGTGTCCAAAATCAACAAGGGGAAATAGGCGCGGGAGAGTAACATGCCGAAACTCGCCACTTCCTACACGTCACCTCACGGAAACAGTGGGGACCTCGAACCGAATCAGAAAAATAGATATGTGGTGACGAATACCCCCAGCGCGATGATGATCACGACCTGTAATGGGACGCCGTCCGGCTGGCCGATGTCGCTCCCGACGTAGCTACCCACCTCCGTCCGGCCACCATACGTCGACCGGTCATCGTACACGCTGCTTCCATCGTCTGACGCGGGCCCGCGCCTTCGGTGCCTGAGTTCCGTGGCGCCAGTGACGGAGGTGGGAGCAACGCTCGGCTCGGGCATCGACGCTATGAGCTGCCGCAGCCGCTCGATCTCCGCCTGTGCCTCCTCCAGCTTCTTGACGAGCTCCGGGTTCGGGTCCTGCACGATGACTTGCGGGGCCGCGGGAGGGACTGCGCGGGGGGCAGGAGGCGAGGGAGGCGGTGAGGGACGCGCAGGTGGGGGTGCGTGCACGTTCACATTCACGATACCAACACCTTCGTCGCTTGACGGCCGCTCGGGTTCTGGTGTGTGAATAGCAACCGGCGGCGGGGGAGTCGAGGGAGCGTCGTGGTGCTCTTCCGGTTGTGCAGACGCGCCGAGGGCCGTGCTCTCCTCCCCAGCGCTGTACTCGCGGGTGGCATGTCCATTCGTCTGGGGAAACTGACGGACAGTGGCGTAGTTCTAGGTAGGGCAAACGAAGTTTCAGGACCATGAATGGGGATGGACATGCTATACCACATGGAACTCACATCTTGCCCGGGTACCAGAAGTGAGCTCATATTTGCATGGCTTTCATCCTCCTCAGGAACGGTCTGACCCTCAGGGGGGAGGTAGGCAACACGAATCTTCTGAGAGTGAACTTCTTCTCCTTCAACATTCCACTACAGAACATTGAACCAGCATGAGCCGGACTGGCCGCTGCGAAGTCAACAAGGGGCGACGCACGATATCTTGCAGAGACATGCTCTCCTTGTCGGGCGTGATGACAGTGCTTTGAATGAGGAACTTGTCCTTGCACTTAGTGTTCAGGGGAAGATCCTCCTTCATGGCTTGCAACATGACTGGGCCGGCGCGGCGTTCAGTCCAGCTCGACGGGTGTGTTCGAATTTGAGCATACTGTCACGTACCAGCAACCTCAACCGTCTCTCCTGGCTCCACCCTACCAGAGTTCGGCCTTACACAGTAAAGCTACAGGTAACATGCGCTTGAGTCTACGAATACGGCGACTGCTAGAACGTCGCGAGGGGCTCACCTTGGGAGCGGTCGTCTTGACTTTGAACGCGACCGAGTTGGCATTGTTGTTGGTGATCTGGAGCGTCCGCTTCACAGATTGAGTGAACGGCCCTAAAGAATCATCCATGAAGATGGAAAGGCAAAGGGGGGCGAGGGCGGCGGAGAGGCAACATTTACAGGAACAAGGGATGGTTGAGCTCAGGAGCATGGAGGTGGGACGGATCTAATCCACGCACTGTTGAATCCCAGGACGCTGCTGGGATTGAGGGAGACGGACATTTTGGCTGTCTGGGGCGGCAGAGCGGAGAGGAAGCAGGAGGGCAGGGGGTGTGCGGGGGATGGAGGAGCGATAGAGGAAAGTGCGTGGGCGTGAGTGTAAGTGTCAAGTGATGACGGTGCAGCTCAGCCCTCCTCCTCACGAGCGCTTTTGAGCCGCGCCCTGCGCTCACGCCATCCCTCCTCCGCGTGGCTCCCTCAAGCAACATGCATATGCCCGCTGCCTCTTCCCTCTCCCAATCCTTTCCTTCCGTCCACATTCGCTCTCCGTCTGCACCGGTACGCCCGTCGCCCGCTCCCCATGCTCATTGACATGAAGCCGGCAAACATGCGATCCTGCACTGCCGCCTCTGGCTATTCCACATGCGGATCAGGACATGAACTCCTCATTTTAATCTACGCCTGGCCCGCTTCCGACTCTTCATCTCAGGATAGCAAATCATTCACAGCAACACGGTGCGCTGGACTGGCATGAGACATGGAACATCCACCATTAGATTACCTTTCTTGATACTCTATTGTACGTATGCGGACAGATTTCTTGTTGTATGGATGAAGAACGAACGCGACGAGCAGCAGGGAGCGATTAGCGACAATGTACGTATGTAAGGACAGACTGCAGCAGCTAGGAGGTATTCCGAACAGATCCGAGTAATGTGAATGCCAAATCGACGAATGTATGGTATGCATGTGTATTCCTAAAATGAAGGAGATATAGTGGTGAAATCCTCCTGGGGACCGTGGTGATTTACGACGGGCTGACAGGCATGTGTGTGCCGTCGTAAGAGAACCCTGTAACGCAAGCTGCGTCAGCATTGCGCCCATTTCCCACTCATCGACGCCACCTTACCTGCGAACTGAGCCTGCACTGTCTGCGACAGCTGCGAGCCTTCCACCACACTGTCAAGGGGTGCCTCAGTCGTGAACACAGTATCAAAGTTAGACACATCCTGTAGGAACGCCGTTAGGGACAGGACAGCGCAGACAAGATGGGCAGAGCCATACCACTGGACTCGACACGCTGGGCTTGAATGGCGGCTGGATCTTCTTCTGAATGAGCTTCTGGAAGTCAATATGGTTGGCAAAGAAGGGGTGAGATCGGATCTCTTCTGCGCCGTTGACTCCGAGGCGTTGTGTCGGGTCTCGGGTGAGGAGACCAGTGAGGATGCTGCGCGCCTCTGCGCCGATATCATCGCCAAAGACGAGGGGGTCGTGTAGAATCTTCTGGTACATCACGTCCGTGTTTTCTGAGGGTCAAGGGTTGAGAAGGAAGCACGGAGGTAATACAGGGTGCTGACAAACCATCGTAGAAGGGGGGAAGTCCAGAGAGCATCTCGTACAAGAGCACCCCCAGGGTCCACCAGTCGATCGTCTTGTCTGCATTGATATCAGTACCGCAGTCGGACCCTCGTGACGTCATACGTACTGTATCCTTGGCCGCAAAGAATTTCGGGTGCGAGGTATTCTGGCGTGCCGCAGAATGTGTTCGTCTTGTCCGAGTCTTTCATGTTCAACTTGCAAAGACCGAAATCACACAGCGCGATGTGGCCAGTATAGTCGAGCAAGATATTTTCGGGCTTCAAATCACTGTTTTGACAACTGTCATCTTTTGGTGTTCCTTCGATCACAAGCAACAACCTACCGGTAGACAACATCGAGCTCGTGGAGATGCTCAAGTGCAAGTAAGAGCTCTGCACTATAAAACCGGGACCGCTCCTCGTTGAACTTTTGTTCACGTTGCAAGTGGTGGAAGAGTTCTCCGCCATTGACGAAGCTACCAACTTTATCAGCACAGCTTCAGCGCAGCACAGACGGAGGACGTACGCAAGCACAAGGTACAATTTCTGCTCGGACTGGAAACTGAACTTGAGAGGGACAATGAACGGATTGTTCACGCGAGCCAGGACAAGTCGTTCTGCCAGTGTATGCGTGATTTCTCCTCGCTGAACGATGTACTGCTTGCGGATGGTCTTCAAAGCATAGATACGTGATGTATCGCGCTTGCGGACTTGCATGACCTATGGCAGAGAAAATAAGCACAGAGTGAGAACACAGAAGAACGCCTCCGTACCTTCCCGAAGCTGCCCTTCCCAATAACCGTGATGAGCTCGAAGTCATCGATGGTGAGTGATTGGCCCTAGAACAGCGATGTAAGATGATTGTCTGCACAGATGACGCTCGTCCGAGACTGACCGAGCTCGGCTGGAACGCGACTCCAATCTGGATTCTGCCCGACCCCCCCGCGAGGTCATACCACTGGTCCTGTGACGCGCCGTCCTCGAAGTCCGGGGTGAACCGGACGCCGCCCATGAAGAGATCGTTGCCCATATCGTCCGCGATGCCGTCGCCGCCGCGCTTCGGCTCCTCCGTACGCAGGTAGCACTGTATGGAAATCTCCGAATGACGCGACACGTCGCTATGGCACACGTCAGATACACCTCTCGTCCACGCTTCTCCGCGTATCGTCAACGGGGCGGCGGACGCCCGCGAAAAGCGCAAAAGAACAAGACTACTCACAAGTGCGTCTCGTACATGTAGAGCGGCTTGCCGAGCTCGCCGCCGAGGGGCGTGATGAGCACTTGGTTGACCTCGAACTCCATGACGAGGTACGGAAGCCACCAGCACTGGGTCCGCTGCACGCTGTCGCGGTTGCTCCTCCGATTCGCGAGCCGATTCTGGGTCACGCTCGATGGCGACACGGACGCGGCGATCTTTGCCTGCTGTGAGGACAGCGCAGCCTGGACGGCGGGGGGCACGGCGGCCCCACCGGGCAAGGCGAGGTTCTCCGCCCAGAGGACGCGGATCGCGAGTAGACCAGACTGCAGCTTGCCATTGGGATTGCCGGGAGTGGGCGTGGTGGAACGCGGGTCCATGTCCTGGATGGAGAGCCCGTTGGCGGGTTGCTTAGACCTGCTCTTGCCGATCTTCCAAGACATAGTGGTGGACTTCTATGACCGCGGGGCGGGGCTAGCGGGCGAGTGGTGGGGCGTGCTGGTGGTGGTGGATGGCACGGATGAGAGGAGGTGCAAAGCCTGCTTTGCGGTCGGGCGGTGAGTGGGGAAGAATGTGGGGAGGGAGTGGTCGGGTGTGCGGTATACAAGTAGAGCCATCTGTGCTGGCGCCCGCAGGTCCAAAGCCGAAACAGATCGCGCTAGCGACAGATTCCGATCTCGCTCTGTCACGCTCAGTCCCGCGATCGCCAACGCCGCGGCAGCCATACATAAGTATATCCATCCCTCATCAGAACACACGTCGCACAATATTGGGGTTACGCGGCGACGTCCAGATTGGCGCAGTCTATTAGCACACACCAGTCAACAGAGATACATCATATCAGCTACGGTACATATTGCTACACGAGAGACACTCTGAGACACTGGGAATAACGACACCAGACATGGCAACATAGCATCGTATAGCACTAGTTGCGCACATATTGCACCCTCGTTCAGCTACCCTCGTTCCAACCGCGAACGAGGTTGGCAACATGACCGTTCGACGTAATATACCAGGGTTACGCGCTGTAACCTGGCTACGACCGACTTCGAAAGGCGAGACTGGGGTGAAGATAACGGCCTCGGGTTAGAGCACCAAAACGCGTCCTGGTGCGCCACGTATAATTGTCCATGTGTGCCAGGGAACAGTCGAGACCACTGGCTAGAGTGTTGGAACACTCGGCGTGCCGTCCCATCACCGACGCCGCAAGACGGGCACCCACCTGGCGGCGTCGATATGTGGCCGAATATTGGCAAGAGGTTGAGACTCGTGAAGAAGGCACCTATTCTTTGAGAGTGGCGAGGAGTTTTTGCCGACTTTGCGCCTCTGCTTTCGCGATGCGCGCGAACGACTTGGTTCCACGCCCGAACAGCGCCTTCCGCATCCGCATCTCCTCATTCGCCTTCGTATGCGCAGCGAGCGCCGCCTGGTTATGCGTGACGCGTTTCTTGGACGTCTTGTACGGACCCTCTGTCTTCGCCTTTAGGCCTATCCCCAGACGGTCCGACTTGAGCACGGTAGCAATCGGCGTCAGGAGAGCCGTGGGGTTGTGGGAGGGAACTGTCCAAGAAGATTGCGGCGCGCGGGCATCTGCACTGATATCCATCTCGACGTCGTCCGCATCTTCGAATTCATCTTCATCGCCTTCTGAATCGGACAGAGTGAGGTCCACAACGTCCACCTTCCGTACCTCACGGATATCATCATCTGTCCCCACTGCCACTTCCCATTCCTCCGTCCTGATAGATAGTTCCCGGTCATCCAAGAAGGTCCTCGCCGGTCTCTTCTCCCGAGCTTTCTCAGTCAGTGTGCGTCTCGGCGTTGTCGCACCAAGAGCCTCGCCCTCGCTCCAGCCGCTCTGTTGAAGCATGGCAAAACCTCTGTTGGACGGACCTATATGGAGGAAGACAGGTGGAACGAAAGGCTGATCCTTGTGCTCCGGCGGCGGTTCTCTGGACAGGATATCAGCCAGAGTAGGCGTGGGTGCGGGTGTTGGACGGGAAGATGAGGGGGCGGACATGATTGTTCCGGAGGAGAACCAATCGTTCTTCTTGCTGATGGATGGCACTGCAAGATCCTGTGTAGATGCATCAACATCGGTCGGTTGCGGGGAAGGCGATGGTGTGATGCTGGGCGGAGGAGGAGAGGCTTGAGATGGGACGACAGGTGCACTGGATGCGCGAGGTAAAGACCTGTACCAGTCTCCGACAAGATGTGAGGGGCCAGACTCTTGTGCAGGCGGTAGGAAAGGGAAGTCGTTTCCCATCATATCATTGACCTCGTCGTAAGAAACGATAGCGGGAATGAAACGAGGAGGGTTCTTGAGGCGACGGCTAGCTCCAAACGCGGATTCAGTCAACCAGGGATCCCGCGCATCCTCCTCAGTTCTGTCTTCGGCAACATCTTCATCGTCCTTGCTTCCTGGTGCGTCGTAGTGCGAGCGGATATAATGAGCGACGGTAGCCATGAAAGGAGGTGGTGAACGGGGAGCAAGAACAGAGGTGACGAGTTTTACAGCTCCCCATCAGCCACGTGGCCTAAAGGCACTTAAGCGGTTATTCCCTTGCTTGCCTCGATCGAGCACATGCGTACACTGAAGTCGAGTCCGACGAGGGGCACCGACGACCTGACGACGACGACGACGACGACGACACCGGCTATCGCCATTCACCGAGTTGATACTCTCTTCTGCGCAAACTCACATCCTTTCATCTTGTGCTTCATATTGTCTTGTGACCGCGATGGAACAAAATGGCGACTCCGAAGTTCACCGTGTCTGGTCTCTCCTCTCTGAAGTCTCAGAGCAACTGAGCCAGAATCGGTCCTCTGCTGTCAACCTACATGCTCTAGCAGATGGGGCGAAGGTATGTGGGCCTGATGAACATGATGCACACCGCGAATTGACCATTTGACCAGACTCAAGTCATCCATTCACAAACAGGCTTTGTACTCCGCCGGTATGTATAGTGGCTCTTTCGATTGCATGCTACTAATTGGGCCCAAGCTTCAATCTAGACAAACCAAAAGGTTCTCATTCCGTGCCTGCACTTTCGCTCAAGCTGTTCTAAAATTCTCATTTCCGCCCCGATTCCCCAGAGGCCTATGACGCCGAGCTCGAGCGCATGAACGCCGCCATGTCCGCAGAGAACCAGGCACTCCTCAACGACAATCGCCAGCTCAGCGCCCTCATCCGCGAGTATGAACAGACCCTTGAAAATGTCATGACGACCTTCCGCACTCGCGCAGTAAGCCCCCGGACCATGCTGTTCCGCTTCCGCGTACATCCCCTCAACCCTGCTCTTGCAACAGCACGAAGTGCAACAACGCGAACTCACCCTCATGCGCCAATATGAGAGTGTCCTTGTTCAGCGTGAAAGCGAAGCATTGGACGAAGCTCTCAATGTTAACAATGCGCGCTCGGAGAGCCTCGCCCGGGTTGGCCGACTTCTGCGAGCCGTGTTGCGACGGCTAGGCGGAGAGGATATCCAGGTATACGAAGCACATCTAACACATCTCCATGCGACAACAGGGGGTCAAAGTGCAGGAAATCCTCGGGAGCCCTCAAAACTAGTATCGCATCCAGAACATGCTGCAGAAAGGGAGGGCGACGAAGGCGAGAGCGGTGGAGAAGTCGGCAAAGCAAAGGGCGCGGACGGTGGAGCACACGAGTCCGACGAGCAGTCACCAGACCAAGATCAGGAAGAAAATCTCGATGTGAACCGCCTCCTGGAGGAGGACGAGGATCCGGAGAAGCGGCTCGCGGCGGCCGAGTGGGCTCTGGAACGCGAGTGCGAGCTCGCTCGTCTAGAACGCGAGAACGAGGAGCTTCGTGCCTTGGTGAACGGGCTCCTCAAACCGCCAGCGGCGCCGACCGCGACCACTTCCACAGCGGCGCCGCAACGGCCTCCGGAATCGACGTCGACCACCGCGCCGATACCCATACCCGAGCATCCGATCGGCGAGGACGAGGAGGACCGAAGTTCCGACGAGCACTCCTCGTTCTCGACGTTCCCGCGGCCACAACAGCGATTGCTGGGTGGGCCACCGGGGACTGTTGGACCATTTGGGACATACAAGAAGAACACGCTTATCCGGGTGGACAGCCGGTAGCTGGAGCCTGGGTGAGTGCACTGTGCCTGGTCATACTTACTCATCGCTCATCGAACAAGGGACCAACGCCGCCTACGCCCCGATTATTCACACCTGCGTAACTGGTTGTATTCATAAGTACAGTATATGCCATGTCATGCTTCCGATCGGGACCCTTCGTTCGTGGAAATATAGATACATTACTACGGTATAACTGCGAACAGCGGGGGGCGTTCTCGGCTTGTGTGAAAACCAGCGAAGAGCAACGAAGAGAACACGAGAGCTATAAGCAAAATACAGCCGCCTTAACTTACACATGTACATGACCGCATAACGATGAGCACGACGAGTAGTAGCGTGAGTTGTCCGAGTAGCGCAGCGCAGCACCAGCACAGCGCAACGCCGGAGGGTATATCACAACCAAGCTCACAGATCACAGCGGCCCCCGAATGAAAGAAACGCATATCACCGTCACCTCTATCTGCACCGAATTTGATTGAAGGTTGGGACGCCTAGGCTGTCGTCCTGCGCCGCGGACGTCGCCATCGACATGCACGTCATGACATGTCCGGCTCGCCCCAGACGCTCTTGACGGGCTCGCACTTGACATCCGCGACGTACATGCGGAGCCACTGCACCATCTCCTTGCTGATCTGGTGGCAGCGCGTGAGGTCGATGCTGTCGAGCCGGACCGGCCGGCCCACGGTCTGTGATGCAGAGGACAGCACGGGCACGGACGGCTGGCGCGACAGGATGTGCGCGGACGCAGCGAACGCCGACGCCGAGGATGACGCGGACGAGACCATTCCCGCTGACGACATCGCTTGTCGGTGGAGAGTGTGGGGGTGGGGGTGCTGGGCGGACGCGCTGGACATGGCGGCAGCCGGCTGAGCGGCCGATGCTTGTGTGACGTGGGGATGTGGAGGGGGCTGGGGCTGCCGGGGAAACGCGCGAGAATGGGGGGCAAGCGGGACTCGACGATCGAGCGGAGGGTTTCCCATTCAAGCGACGAGCATCCTTCGACGGACAGCGTGGTCAGCTTCGGGCACACCCATGTCTGTGAGACGGGGGGCGTCGCGAGGTTCTGGGGGGAGCACGAGGGGCGATCTTCGTCAGTATCCCCGATAGCTAAACGAACGGCGGCACTCACCCGCATGAGGTTCGAGGTCACGTCCTCTACGTCGATGAGCTCCAAGGAGGTGAGCGCCGGAAGCCGCGGCAGCAGCCGAGCAAATCGAAGCTCGTTGAAAAAGCACGACTCGATGCGCAGGTGGCGAAGCGGGAGGATGGTCAGAGACTGGCGCCGCAGGGCCTCCAGCATCGGGGAGACGTTATCCAAGTAACACAATTCGATGCGCTCCAGCGCTGGGAACGAGAGCAGGGTGAGCACGGTTCGGGTGCGCAGATTGCCGGAGTAGTAAAATGAAGCCTTGCGAAGCCGCGGCAGGGAGATCGGACGGGTGTCCGAGGCGCGTGCAAGGACGTAATCGTCGTGTTCCGAGGCTTCGGAAATGGACGTGGTGCAGTTGTCCGGGTCGACGTCGGACATATTCCGCAGGACAAGCTCTTCGAGCTGCGGGCACGATCGCAGTGTCTTGAGAAGGGTATCGACGGACGGTGAGAACCCGTTCCAGTAACCGCCGAGCTTAAGCACGCGCAGGTTGCTGAGGAGCGCGAGATCCCAACCAAAGTTGAACGAGGTGAACGACGACGCCCGTAGCCGCGGGGTTGTGCGCTCGAAGAGGGGGAGGGGCGCCTTGGAATAGTGGTCTTCCTGCATTGAATGGGAGACGCGAACGGAGAGAACTTCGAGTTGCGGCGCCTGCTCCTTGCACCGACTGAGCGCGACATGGGCCTGTGGTCGACTTGGCACAACGAGGTGGAAAGTTTTCCAACGCCATATTGCAGGGCGCACGAGTTCCATGGCTGTGACGATACTCTCGGTCGATACCGTCCCATGTTCCATCCTTGGGCTGAAATCCAGGCATATGTGTATTGGGGCCGTCCGGGACCGGTCGAGCTTGAGGATCGCCCTGTCTACGGAATGGTGCGTACCCATTACGATGCGCGTCCAGAGCATCGGGGAGTTAATCGCCACCTCCCGCCACCAACGGCACACGAGCATGAGGTTGGAGAGCGTGATCGAGTCCTCGTCTTCTTCCTCCAGGACCGCAATCGAGAAGATCGACGCGAGAAGATCGTTTGGGAGGCGTTGGACGGGGGAGTTCATACGGACCGCGTGCTCGAGCCTGAGCTCCAAGAGGTCTCGCTCGTTCAGGAGCGATGCCATCTTCGAGTCCAGGGAGAGGATCGCCTCGCGCAGATGGGGAATCGATAGATCAAGGGCGGACCTTCGTGGGCTTGACATCCATGGAACTGCGGGGGTGCGCGAAAAGTTTCCCAATGGTGGCGCGGCATCGGGTTGACGGCGGAGGGACGTGTTCTTGTCCGAATATGCCGCTGCCATAAGAGCGGCGGTATCGCAGAGGTCATATGGGGGAGGCTCGGTGGAGTACTCGGTCGTCCAGGACATTGTGGTCGGTGCGCGGGCCAAGGGCTGCTCGAGGGTAGCGTAGGACATGGCGGAGGGGTGTAGACGGGGAGTAGGATGGATGAGGGGTGTCCGGTGCATGATATGGCCAAGGGCGGGGCAAGGGATGGCGTCCCGGTAGGCGGGGCAAGGAAGCCTTAACGAGGCGGACGACGAGGAGGGGACCGAGGCAAAATTGAGAGGGGTTTCGGAACCTCGCTGTGAAGAAGGCGGCGCGGCTGCCGCGCGAGGATCGCTAGCTTGATTTGGCTTAACGGATGAAACGGAGGCCTTGGACAACACGAAACGCGTGCGCGAAGGCGGGGGGGGGGGGGGGCACAGTCTTTAGGCTGCCGCGCGCGCGGTAAACGCAATGGGTGACAGTAGGCGCGTGCGGGGAGTGCTGAAACAATAAGACATTGGGATGGAGTTCTGGATGACGGCGAGTGAGAGGACGGGGTGGAACGCACCTGCGAGGCGTCGCGGGCGGCGAGTTCACGCGTACGGTGGCGGGCTCGACTCGAGAGGGGCAGGAGGGCGAGTGGGTATGAGGAGGAGAGGGCGCGGCTCGCTCGACAGACGGCAGACTGGGCGAAAATATGGGAGGGGGTGGCGATCTGACATTGATAAACGGATTTGTGGGCAGGGAGGGTGATGGAAGAGACACGAGGCTGGGTGCATGTCTGGCCGAGCGGTGCGTGCGATGGAGAACGGATTGTGGTGACCTGCAACGTGGGACGTCGAATAGCAGCCCGCAACACGAGGGACGCAACGAGGCCGGACGCGAGCCAAGTCCGCCTCCAAACGCTCGCTTCTTGCCTTCGCCTCCTCCGCACGCTCCCAGCTCTCATCCGCCTTTCGTCACCCGCCCAGGGCCGCCCTATTCCCCCCACCTTCCCCTTATCGCCTTCCCACCCCGCCCGCCCTGTAAAACTCCATCAGAACCAGCCCGTTTCGCCGACTGTCTACTTCTGGTATACATTGCAAGTCTCTTTCTACCCGACCGCACCCCCGACACCCTCCTGCTAACCTGTGATAAATGTCCACGCTTCATCCATTCGCCCATCATCCGTCTAACCATCTCTCCCTCAATCCGCCGCCCGTCGTTTGTCTTCCAATCGGTATCGAAAGAACTGGTACAACACCTAGCGCATGTCCACCAGCGTCAGCGCGCCCCATGGCCTCGTGCCCCGACAAAAAACTCGACGCTTACAAACAGATCCAGAAAGATGGTCAGGGCGCTCCCTTATGAGATGGCGCATATCCGGCGAACCATCGTGCCTCTGATCAGACGGTTGTTTCTACACCATTCTCGGAGATGCACGCACCGGCGATCCAGGGCGCGTTCACCACAAGATGTTTCATCTTCAGCGACGCCGCGAGGATGGACAGGAAGTACGTCGTGTTGCCCGAGATGGAATAGACAAAGAGGAAGGGCGAGAGCCCTTCGCACCTGGTGCTCAAATTCTTGACTGTGTCCCGGCCTCGCATTCAGCCCCTGCACCCTGTCGCCAAATAAAGCCACGCACCGATTTGCGGAATCCGTGCTCCGACTTCGCGCAACTATGAGCTTGGAAAACTTCCAGACGGTGCACGCACTCACGGGACAGGGCCGCACTAAACCACCCGAGCACCTGGCTTCGCCACTCTGCGACCTCATCCTCAGGGTTCGATGGGAGCGTGCCCTCACGACTCCACTTGTCTACACCCCACGCCACGACACCGACGCCGAAGACGAAGAGCAGCGCAGCGGCATACTTCAGGGCCTCCTGCCAAATGGGCCGCCTGGGGTACGGTTCTTCGGAGCGATCGCCTCCCGGTAGGAGCGGACTTGCCTCGTCGTAGAGCGCAGAGACCGTAGGATCTTCGGAATCGGCAACAAGGAGCGGAGAGCCTCTACGCGCCCGCTTCCACCGATAGTAGTAAATTTGGGCGAGAAGTGTGGCGTCGCACACGGTGTACTGGGCATTATACAAGCCGTATCAGCCGGTTCGCCCCCGCGTACTTACCAGGATATGGACTGGCTCACGTAAAGGCCAAGGAGGATGATGGTAGGCAGCAGCCCGGCTATGATCGCTCCAGAAAAGTTGCATATGTCACCAATAAGCCAGATGACAACGAAGCCCACGCTCAGCCCTTCGCCCGACTGCAGCTGGTAGTTCTCGATCACTTGCGGAGAGTAGACCACCATCCTAAGGCGAAACGCAGAGATCAGAGAATAAGATAAGGAGAAAGATTGTCGCTCGATACGCACCAGCAGGCGATAGAGACCCAGCCCAGCTACACGAGATGAAAGGTTAACTAACGTCCTCGAGGCCGTCCCGGGTGACATTGCATACGAAATTAGCTAGCTCTGGGTTGCCCTCGAGAGCCATGGTCGGTCAAAGGTCGGATAACCAGACCGATCAGAGGCGAAGAGCCCTTGGCGAGAGGTGTCCGGCAGCACTCGGAGGGCCGCGTTATGTGCGCGGAGATGCGAGAGGAGAGGCACAAGACGATCCACAACCAAGAGGGACAAACTAAAACTTTGCTTTGCGGCCTTTGCCCAAGCTTTGCCTCTCGATCCTTCCCAATCCGATGGTGAGAAGCCACCCCCGGCATCTGCCGCCCCCCCTGCCGGCTGCCGCCACGCGCTGCCGCGTCGTCGTCAGTGCCGCTCTCCGCTCTCGACTTCATTCTTCTCGGCCCTCCTCGCGCTTCGCCCCCCATCTTTGCCCATGAACTCTCAGGATGCGTGGAGGCGGCTGTCTCAGCAGTTGCAGCGTGTAAGCACAAGCGGTGGTGGAGGCGGTCCACGTCTGCCTGTCAGGGGGTTCTTCACCGGCTCTGGTCTACTTCTCGCCCTCGTAGGAGGCGGGCTTGCCCTCAATGCCAGTCTGTTCAATGGTATGTGCAATACGTCGTCATCATTGTGAATACTGGGTCGTCTAACTGGTGATCGTGTGCGAATAGTCGACGGTGGTCACCGCGCAATCAAGTATACAAGGTAAGTAGGCACCCAAACTATGCGTGCGTGTTCAATCTTAGAGGGGCCCCGCCGCTCAGGCTGCATGGTGTGAAAGAGGAGGTCTACCCTGAAGGAACCCATTTCATGGTGAGTGCTCATGAACGGATGACGATGCGGCGTTGACACGTTGTCCTCGCAGGTCCCATGGTTCGAGACACCCATCGTCTACGACATCCGCGCAAAGCCTCGCAACATCGCTTCTCTCACAGGCACCAAAGGCGCGTCTGATAACGAACCTACGCGTTACGTTCGCATCTCATTCTGGCCTCCCAATTCCTCCAGACTTGCAGATGGTCAACATTACGTGTCGTGTCCTCTCCCGGCCTAACATGTCGGCATTGCCTACCATCTACCGAGAGCTGGGCACCGATTATGATGAACGCGTCCTGCCTTCCATTGTCAACGAGGTGCTCAAGAGCGTCGTCGCCCAGTTTAACGCCAGCCAAATCATCACTCAGCGTGAGCAGGTATGCCACACGTTCTGCATTTCCGACTCCTCGTGGCCCTAAACGCACCTGCCACGGCGACACGCAGGTGTCAAGACTGGTCCGGGAGAACCTAACTCGGCGCGCGCTACGCTTTAATATCGTGCTTGACGACGTTTCGATCACACATGTTGCCTTCTCTCCCGAATTCACCCACGCAGTGGAGGCGAAACAGGTCCGTGGTTCAGTCTCGCCGTGAGGCGTGCCGCACCAACTCATTACGTCTGTCCAGGTCGCACAACAAACTGCGCTCCGTGCTGCCTTCCTCGTTGATCAGGCGATTCAAGAGAAGCAGGTACGTACCGATACCTTCTCATGCTAGACAGAGTGTCGGAGTTCACATTCGGTTTATAGTCTATTATCGTCCGGGCGCAGGGTGAGGCGCGCAGCGCTGAACTCATTGGCGAAGCCGTCCGCCAGAACAAGGGCTTCCTGCAACTCCGAAGGCTCGAGGCTGCCCGGGATATCGCGACTCTATTGGCCGCGTCTGACAACCGTGTGATGCTGGACTCGCAAGCCCTGCTCCTGAATGGTATGCGCTTAGAAATACAATCCTCCGAGGACGCTCACTAACGCACGTTCCAGTGGCGGATGATGCAAAGGACCTGCTCTCGCTCAAAAAGTAATCGTCTCCACTTGTCTATGTGGTATTGGTATATCGATCTTAGTCGCTCCGCTCCTGCTTGCTGCGCGTCGTGCTTCTCTCTGAAACAAGCTTTCTTCCCCACGCGTGTCCTGAGGCCGGGGTCGCGTGTTGGATATCCGCCTCATGTCCGTTAAACATTTACCGCTCCTCCACTCCGTTGGGACCGCCGTTGTCGCGTGCAAGTTGTGCGTCAAACAACCGTTTGGGTACTGGTTCCATTCAGCGGGTCATTGGCGCGGACACGTGACCTGCCTTCTCCCAAAACGCGACGCGCCTCGAGCGCCGTGGCGCATTTCTGGTTTCTCTCCCTTCCTTGTGTGCCTTACCGAGTCCGAGTCAGCACCATGCCCTTGTTGAGGCATGCTAAACGCCTTCGCATTCCCTCGACGAGTCTGATCAATGAAGATCCTGACGAAGAGACAATGCTGCCTGAGCAAGAGGCAAGCCAGACTGATGATAACCCGCGCAAGAAGGTTCGTTGGGATGGTTGTGATGAAATAGCCGAGGAAGAAGAAGAGGAGACGTCATCGAGCGGAACTACTGAGAAGGTTCGTAGAACGGCACACCAAACGAAGGTAGCACTGACCTTGCCCTCCAGGTCTGCTTGGCTGCAACATGCCAGTTGTGGGTGTTCATTTGAATGACTGAGCATGTGGAAACCACTCATGAAACTGTTCAGTGGACGAGTGGCGTGTGCGTATTTCGACCCTGTGAAATGCACTATCTACGTCCTCGACGATACTCCCGAAAACCAACACTTCGACCTGGCAAAGGCTTGTAAGCGCTTTCCATCACCCTGTAACAACCAGCCGTTGTCTAATAGCGCGCATATACCCAGTATTAGAGCAGGCTGGACCGGATGTGGTCCTCACTAGTTCAAAGGCGGACGATAACTTTATCGACGTCCTCCGTGACCACGGTGCGAACATCTGCGTGATGGAATCATGCGCATACACTCAACTTTTTTCAGTGGACGGCTCTGGAGGCACTTTTCAAGTTAGGCCTCATAAGGAATTCATCCCTTTGAAAGGCCGAGATCGTCTCCTCTCGCTACGTCTCCTCTCTCAGCTGCCCGCTCGCTCGAACGAGCAAGACACAGCATCCGAACTGGGCTCTGTCTCTGAACCACGAAATGCGTACGATTTCATGCGCCGTCGGAGGGAGACAGGCAACGACCCGACTATACAGAAGTGGAACGCGTCGATCCGGCTGGCGAACTTTGCGGCGATCGAGAATTCGCCTCTATGCGTGCGTGCTTGCACATTTTGATATGCCTGCAGCTTACGATGAGCGTAGCTCGGTTCGATAGGGTCACTTTTAGAGTACCTTGCTCGAGCGCGAGCCGTCTCGGAGCTCGAGGACGAAGGCATCAGCGGGCTCGAAGTCCGCAGCATTGAACCTCTGCCGCTCACCCACTCCATGCAGATCAACATGGATGCACTCTTATCTTTGCAGATCTTCGAGGAAGAGAACCACGCCTCGATTCACTCAGACAAGACCAAGGAAGGCCTGTCCTTATTCGGTATCCTCAACGGCACGAAGACGACATTGGGTCGCGCGCTGATGCGGGAATGGTTCTTACGACCCTCAATATCCCTGGAAGTCATCAATGCCCGTCATGACGCTGTGGCATGCTTTCTCCGCCCCGATAATACTTCCACCAAGAATGCTATGCAGGGACACTTGAACGGCACGAAGAATGTGCCCAGGGTCTTCGGAGCTATCAGGACTGGGAAAGCCAAAGTCTCCGATTGGCAAGCACTTGTAAAGGTAACGAGAATTGAAACATCTCCCTCCTTCTAATGATTCCTTTCACGTCCGGAGTAGTTCGCGTTCCATGCCTTATTATTGCGGGATGCACTATCCGAGCTGAAGGGCGCTGGCGGCATTGAAATTGTGTGCAAGGTACGCTGTCCTGCGTTATATGCCAAAACGCCTCCTTAATCGTTTTGCGTAGCTTCTCAAAGCGCTAGACGTTTCTAGCTTCTGTCAATTGGGCAACGCAGTCAACGAAATTGTGCTGGATGCGCCCGTAGGGAACATGATGAATCGTATCTGACAGAGAACCATACTATAGATCGACTGGGAAGAGAGCGCGATCGCGAATCGTGTGTGCGTTCGGCCCCGGGTAGACGAGGAACTCGACAATTTGAAACACATCTACAATGGTATCGACTCAGTCTTGGTGTGTTTCACCTGGTCATATCTCATAGGCTGTCTTCGTACCTAACATATTCTCCAGTCGAAGGTTGCCACCCAAGTTTCTACCACCATTCCTCCGGACTACACATCCTCTTTGAACGTCGTATACTTTCCTCAACTTGGTACGCCGACTTCCAAAAGATGACCAACAAAATTGGTTTAGATTTGCTGTGTAGGGTTCTTGATCTGCATCCCGATGCAAGATGAATGGAGGACTGACGCTGGAATCACGGTCCTGGAGGGGTGGAGCTTCCAGGTAGGTTGTCAATGCCTTGAACGAGCTACTTGCTGAATTCGCGGGCCTAGTTTTCCTCTGAGTCGGATTATTTAATGTCTTGTGGACTGAATAGTGTATTAACTACAATCCTCCAGCTCTCATGTCTACTTCAAATCTCAGGAAATGCACGGTGTGTTCTTGTTTCTTCTTACTACATGCAGGATGTTAAATTAAAAGGTAACATAGACATGGACATACATATTGGCGATCTTCATCCCGCTATTGTGGGTAAGTTCGCCTTCTGGTTGGTCCATTTCGCGATTCACAATCTCGGAGACCGGGAGATCGAGATCATTCAGGCTCTCCAGGAGAGGATATTAGTCTATGATAGCATTATAGGTCACGCATGCGACGTCTGTGCAGAGCTCGACTGCCTGCTTTCTTTTGCCATAGCCGCGCGCTCTTATGACTATCGAAGGCCGTGTATGACTGAGGAGAACGTTGTCGACATCAAGCAAGGCCGGTGGGTGCAGTCGCAGAGCGTCTCATCAGCCAAGCTTTAACGAAAGACCTATTGCACCATAGACATCCCCTCCAAGAACTTGTTGTCGACACGTTTGTTCCAAATGATGCGTACTTCGTCGGTGGTGCTGGCATCGGTGTGATTCTAGATGACGACGCAACCGACACTGAATCCGAGGATGAACGGCGCCAAGTGAAGAACAGTGTCGTCGTTTGTACGGGTGCCAATGCGTGTGGGAAGGCAGGTCTTTCATGGATTCTACGTGATGTCTCTGCTTAATTCTCATTGAGGTAGAGCGTTTATCTCAAGCAAGTGCGTTTGTTTCCCTTTACAACATCAGCTTCTCGCGACTTGACGACCCCTGGCTTAGATTGCATTGATACAATACATGGCCCAAGTGCATTTACCATACTTTCACGATTCGTTTACAAAGACTGAGAGACGTCGTTTTAATATAGATCGGATGGTACTTCTGGTAGCATATTCGTTCGGTTGGTTGACCGATTCAACCATTGCAGTTTTGTTCCTGCTGAGTCGGCTGTCCTCGGCATTGCTGATAAAAGTGAGACGTCTCATATCAGGCTATATCTGTACTAACCTTACCTCCTAGTTTTCACTCGCGTGCAAACTCGAGAATCGGTGTCTAGGGTATGTGTCTTAGAACAGCTGGGCATTCTACCCACATACTAAACTTGTTCATCCAAAATGCAGGTACAGTCAGCCTTCATGATCGACTTGAACCAGGTCTCTATTGCCTTGCGCAATTCGACCTCGCGCTCCCTGATACTCTTAGACGAGTTCGGAAAAGGGACTCTTTCAACGGGTTTGTTCCTCCAACCATCTAAACACTTTCCTTTTTCACTGTGATTTATGGATTAAACACCCATGCGTCTCTTGACCCCTGAAACCTATGTCTAGATGGCGCTGGTCTCTTATGCGGAGTCCTAAAGCACTTGCTGGGTCGCGGGTTATCCTGTCCCAAGGTCATCGCAACCACGCATTTCCACGACCTTTTCCACAACGACCTCCTCAGTCCTTATCGCCTTCCTATTAGCTTCGTCCACATGCAAGTCATGCTTTCATTGGACATGGGAAATGAAGCTCCGAATCCACGAGCGCCGACGGCGTCAGACGAAGACGACATCAGCGATGTACGGCTAGGACCAGGGGACAAGATCGTCTATCTGTACAAGTGCGTTTGTCACGTTCCAGACCAGCGGTATGCACCCGCGACGCTCACATTAATATTTATAAAGGGTCGTGAACGGGTACTCCCTCCATTCACACGCGATTACCTGCGCCGAGTTGTTTGGCGTACCGAAGCGAGTGACTTCGCGGGCGCAATACGTTAGGTAGGCGCTCAGACAGTCTCCGCCTAATGCAGTCGTCGCTCATTTTTCCCGTGCAGTCAGCTTCTAGTCCACCACGAGGTGTGCCAGCTCCTGGACGAAGAGATGATGGGTCGAGAACGTCAGGAGCTCGAGGCTGCCGAAGAAGTCTGCCGCAAGTTCCTTGCTTGGGATTCTATAGACCGGTCCAGATCTGTCAGAGATGACCTCGCCATGATGCTTGCGCGGGATGTCTAGCCATTCCATAACGTAACATTCTCTGTGTCATCGAAGCTAGTTGTACAATGTGATCCATTCTAGTCCTTCCTATATAGCAAGTAGCGGGTCCCGCTATTAGTAGATATGAGTGTGTGCCAAGGCAGCGACTTCGGATTCCAGGGTATCTCCGTCACTTTCCGTCACCGAATCATCGTCGGTTACTATGTCGTAGCGGTCTGTGTAGGTGTCGTCGGAGTCGGAGGACATGCTCCGGCCGTCAGAGGACCCGTCTGGATCCTCGCCCTCGGGGTTCTCTGGAGTCGGAGGGTACAGAGTGTCTAGATCGCTCCGATACACCCCCCACCCTGTATGTATGATACTGAGCCCAGGTATGGTGTGGACGGAGGGCAACTCCTCCTCGGGTACATCGGGCGGGAATAGCTCTGCCAGCTGCCGGTTCCAACTGAGAGCACGGTCCAGGAGACGCACGTTCTTCCACTGAAGCTCTCCCGCAATCCTGCGCTGCCTGCGTCGCTCCACGAAGTCTCGGCGTATCTGGCCCGCCGGCGAGTGGATCCACATGTCAACGAATACGAGCGTTGGATGGCTGGGAAACTCGTCGAAGGTGGATATGTTGGGAGACTGAAAGACGAGGTGCCGAAGAGCCGGGCAGAGGTGGATGTAGTCGACGTAAGGTTTCCACGGCCCCTTGTTCCAGCGGTGAGACATGTCCAAATGGTCGCGGAACTCCAGGTATGTCAGCGAACCTCCGAACTGCTGGAGGACCCTGCCTTGGATGTCGGTTGCCATCGGTAGGACGAGGCGTTTCAGTCGCGGGAGCTTCCAGTTGATGAACCGTTGGGAGTAATCCTCACCGCGGTGGAGGGCGTACTCGCGTGAAAGGTCGAGTTCCTCCAAAGAGTCCATCTCGATCCTCTCTAGGGACGCTGCGTGATCAACGTTTATGGCGAGTGCGATGAGCCGCGGTGCGGACACACAGCTGACCGGCCATGTGAAGTGGGGCGTGCCGCCCAGCGGCCACTGCTCAAACCGGACGAGCGTCCCGGAAAGACCTCGAACCGTAGCGGCGAGGGCACTGGGGAAGTGATATAGAGCTACTCTCCGTAGGTCATCTTCCATCGCGAAGAGATTGTCGGTAAAAGCGAGCGAGCGTAACTCAGTGCACTGCGTAAGGATGTAGACAAGGTCGATGACGACGTGATCCCGCATTTCCGTCGCGACGGGGCAATCGACCACGATCTTCTTGGGCAAATGACGGAGATCAGGGTTCGTCCGCAGTGCGCTTGCGAATGATTGAACTTGGGTCACATGGCGGAAGGCGACCTCTTCGTAGAGGAAGGTCACGGCGATCGAATGCCAGCGGCGGCTGACCCGGGCCAGGGTCGTTTTCGACGCCATTGCGCGATGCCATGGAGTATGTGCGCCCCGGGCGGACGTCGAGTCGAGGAGGGTATTTGGCGGCAGGATATAGTGGAAGATGGTATGGAGGAGTTCTACGGGCAGGTCGTCAGTCGAGCCGTTCTGGTGCTTGATCCACCGCGAGGCTGTATCCTTGCAGTTTTCCTATCGACATAGAGTCTCCTATGATTATGACAGAACAAAGACAGCGCGGCAGCTGCACTCACGCATATTCGAGAGAGCATGCGCTCCATCCGTTCCGCTTCTCGATGTTGCGTTTTGAGTTGCTCTTCCTTCCACTTGCGCAAAGCTATGAGCTCTTTGAGTAGGTCGAAAAGCGGCTGACCCTGCTGGATAAGAGCAAGGACCTCCTGGTCGGTGATTCCAATGTCTGGCAGGGATGACTCCATGAGAGCACGTGCTGACATTACTGGAAGGGATACGATGAGTCCAAGTTTTCGCAAGATTACGGTGCGACATACAAGCTTTCGAGATGGAGAGGTGTCACTCCCGCCAAACAAGAAAATGCAAGTCGTTGTGGGACACGAGGAGACCACAGGGCACTGCTAAGCTTAATGCACTCGGCACGACGCAGCGCTTGCCCACATTGTCCATTCATCACACTTGCTAAATCGGGTCACCTCTCGTGCTGCGCTGCAACGGGTAAAAACCGTCTTCCAGAGCGTCATCGTCCGAAGTTCAGTAGAAACGCCAAAGACATCATCGTACTCACACTATCCAACGACTAAGAAGATTGTTTACCACCTCTGATCTTCTTTATGCTGGAAAACAATTGGGCCCCTGCCTAAGTTCCGGAAGATGAGTTTCAACGGCCATTGAAGCTCAATCCAATGAAAGACATTTTGTGAACGGGGTATCCAATTCCTAGGATTAACTCGAAACATACATTATACTTCAATACTATATATGTAAAGTATTCCATCCGCATCAGCACGGGCACTACCGCTTCAACTCGGGTGCGAGAACAGATGCGCATCGATCGATCCCGAAACCGAAGACAGGGAGAGCCCTCGATCTGCCCAAGGTGAGGGCTGCCCTGAGCTAGAACTAGCGTCCAGCTTCTAGAATCACGACCAGACATTGTCGTATGTCATGAAGGCCGCGGCAACAACAACAAAGACTTGTCGCCCGGACTCGTCGCCCTCCGACCGATAACCACACCGGTTAGGAAACTCACCCCATTCCGTCGTCGGACATATGCGGAGGGTACTGCAAAGCTTACCGCACAATGTGACGGATGAAGTGGCCTAAAAGGCGTCCGATCAACATCAATCCAGAACGAAATGGCACGCAACGAAAAACATACCGTCATCACCCTCCAGGACAGCGTCAATCGATTCTCTGTCCAGCGATGCCGAAGCCTCGGCCAATCTCACATCCGGTTTCTTCATCGGCCGTCTATCCAGCACCTCCCTTCGCGCATGCGGCGCCGGGTTCTTCGTCTTCATCCGCATCTGGTGGAGCAGCTCTAAGCACCAGTCCATGGCAAGCTCCGTGAGGTGCTTCAGGTGGAAGCCCTTCTCCTGCTCGGGGAACGCGACCTGGTGTCGGTAGCTGAACCACAGATACAGCACGATGACTTTGTGCACTGTCTCGAGCTCTCCAAGTAGCCGCACAATCGCCTTCTGCTCCGGGACCGGCCCACCGCTGCTCTCCATGAGCACGAGCGCCGCGTTAAGCTTGTTGAGCAGCTGCGCGCGGTGCAGCGCGTCCTCTATGGGCACACGGAGTTTGTCGCGGAAGATCTCCATCATCGACCGTGCGCCGTCGACCGCGGAGGCGTCGCGCCAGGGGCAGGGCGAGTTGGATGTGAGGAGCCGGATGCGGAGCGTGAGGCAGTCCGCGAACTCGTCGATGAACTCGAAGCTCTGCTCGAGCTCGAGAATCGACTGGAACTCGAACAGTGGCGACATCCGCGACACGTAGTGGTATACCTCCGCGATGGTCATGTTGGAAGACCCCCAGGGGAGGACCTCGTGGATCTTGCGGTACGACTCGTAGTTCATGTTCAGACGCGCGGCGTTGAGAGGCTCGAATGACGTGCCGAGAGCTTGGCGCACAAAGTCAAGGTCTTCTCGACGAAGGGTCGTGACGACCCCAGTGGTGTCACTCCCATGCAATCCAAATCGCCCAGCACGACCAGCGATCTGCTTGATCTGCGATGCAGACAATGGGCGCAAGGCCCTGCCCTCAAACTTGGAGACAGTTTCGAAGATGACCCGCTTGATTTTGCTGAAGGAAAAGGGGAATCAATATTAGAAGGATAGGGACGGTGAATTAACTGACAGGTTGAGGCCCATCCCAACAGCGTCGCTGCCTACGAGAACCTTGAAGTCACTGTCAGGGTCATTGAAGAGAGCCGCCTGCTCGCTACGAATCTCGGGCGGGAGACGGCCATACGCAAGCGCACAACGCATCTTCGCGGCAGCCTCGATGTTCTGCTTCAGTCCGAACAGACCAGTCCTGGAGAACGTCACCACGCAATCGCCCTTTCTGACGCGGGACAGGTCCCCGTTCAAGCTCTCGTTCGCGACGACGAGGGGGGTGAGCCGGTTGTACCGATGAACCTCTATCGAGTCGCCCATTTGTTTCACCATCGCCTCGATAAGGGGAACCGCCGACTCCTCGCCACAGAGGTGAATCTCCTTCGCGTTCAGACCGAGCACCGCAGCCGTCCACGCGCCACCACGCTGTCTGTCAGCGATGAGTTGGATTTCGTCGACGACCGCAACGTCCCAACGCGTTCCCAGAGGCGTCATCTCGACCGTACAGCTCAGCAGAGGAGCAGAAGGCGAGACGATCTTGTGCTCCTCCCCGGTGACCATGTTGCACTCGCGCGCGAACCGCGGGTTGCCGTCCTTCACGATGACCGCCTTCCCCTTGTCTGCGCCATCGCCCATGTCGATGCCGCTGTTCGCGTCCGGCTCCGCCTGGGGGTCGGCCTCCATCCCAAGAGGGATGATCTGGCCCTTGTTCAGGCGGTCGAAGATCTCGAACGCGAGCAGGCGCAAGGGGCCTGCGTACACGCCCCGCTTTGAAGCTGCTAAAGCACGGAGGGCGTTGTGCGTCTTGCCACTGTTCGTCGGACCGACGTGCATGATGAACTTGCGCGGGGGCGAGCCGCGCGCCGAGGAGTACTCCCATCCAGCGCTGGAGAGGTCTGCGGCACGGAAGAGACTCTGCATGTGGGACACGACGTCGGAGGAGACGGCGGACTCGAGTGCTTGCTGACCCTCTGGAAGACTTGTCCACTCGTAGAGCATGCGGGTGAAGTACCGGTCCATTGCTTGCGCAGAATTGGACGTCATGTCGCGGGAGATGCGGGCGAGCTGGTCGTTGCCGTATGCGAGGTCGCGGAAAACGTCACCGTTGGCCATGGAGATGGCATACAACCGGAGTAGCGGCCGAAGGTCATCTTTGGGGATGCCGAAACGTGTGAGGCGGTCAGAGATCCTTTGGCTGTATTGGGAAACCCATGTGTGGACGTTTCTGGAGAAGTAGTCCGGGACTTGGTCCGCTGGTAGACGGAACCCAGTCTCCTCCTCTTGTACAACCCTTCGTGAAGGAGAGTGAAGACGCACGGGCTTCTGGCGAGGCTTCGCCTTAAACTTGTGCGTTCGGAGAAGCGTTTGTTGGATATTTACAGTAGGCGTTCTAAGGTCATGATGGCATGTTGCTCGTAGTAACTGAGGTATCCGGAGCATAGGCGAAGCGGGAGGACGAGGAACTATAGCAGAGTTGCAGTGAGAAACCGTCCCAATATGCAAGCCCAACGCAAGCTAACATTGTGGACTATATGGAAACGCACCTGCGCCTTCAACCGGTCATCCACTACTCTCCGAGCCAAGCTTCTAGGGTATTCTCGCTCTCAGACACAATGCCGGAGTAAAAGAGAATGTGGAGAGAAGGGGAGAGACGAGGGGAGAAGAGAAGGGACGTGCCGAGAGAGCAGAGAACAGTGGCGGCTACGTCATAAAACACCGGCGCCTGTCATTGTTTGTGCGTGTTAGGATCCCAGGCTGCCGCCTTCCAAATTCAGAAGAACCCACCTCGGCCTTACCTTGGTCCATTCCTCCTCGCCATGGCCGCCGTCGCACCCTCGCGACTCGCTGCCCTCTCTCGTCTGCGATGCGAGATCTTCCAAACGGCCTACAACCCCACCTCCGTCCGCACCGGTGCCAAATACCTCCGCGCACGCCTGCGTGGCCCTTCCATGATCAACTACTACCCCGAGCAGCTCACCGTCCCTCGCTTTAATCACATGGCCGGAAACTTCAAAATCCAGCACTGGGATGAATACCAGCGCTTGGCAGATGTCGAGGAAAAGAAGAGGAGAGGAAAGGGCGTGCCGAAGAAGGCCAAGTCTCCAGGTGCGTGTTGTTGTTTTTGCTGCGTTGGCAGACGATTCACGATCTTGCTGCCTCACAGCCGAGAGCCGGAGGCAGTCTCGCAAGCGGTGATCCGCTGGCCTTACTCTTCTTCTGCCGTTCGTTATGTGTATATCCGTCTAATGCATCCGCGCTCCCCATATACTTGTTTCGAGAGGCCAGGTGGTGAGGGTGTGCCCCTTGGCGGATTTGCGCCTCAATGGTTACGCTGTAAGTCCCATTCAACCGCTGCCCTGTCCTGCAGAATTACACCCGAAGATGGACATGCTCGCTGTATACGTCATAAAGTTCACGATGCTTATAGATGGTGCGGGAACCAAGAAGTTAGCATCAGACCGTGCAAGAGGCGCATACCATGCCTTGAAGGCAATCAGAGAAGTAGCCGGAACATTTGTGGTGAGGCTTAATGTCGTCTCTACGTCCTTCGAGTATGGACTATCGAGTGTTAAGAGGATGGCCCCCATCGTCTGTATGCTTCGTGACTCTGCCATGCCGATAATTCTAAAAACTTTGGGTGATTCAGAAGAGATACTGAATCGCGCAATACGGGCTCCTAAAACATACCGAAAGCAATGGTCACAAGCAACACTCCTATCCAACGGATGAATTTGCTCTGCCAGATGACGCACATACTGTACGCCACCATACAACTGCATCACCCAAGGCTAACTGGGACAGAAAATGAGAGCGGTGCTCCTAGTTCACTTCACTACCATTGAAAGGAAGGCGTGCTTACGCTTGTCCCAACCGAGATCACTATCATCCAGGATTGCTTCTGGATTATGGTACCCAGTGCAACGATCTCTCCGTGGCCGTCGTATGACGAGGAGAAGATACCGTCCACAGCCCTTGATATGAAACGGTTTCTACTTGAACAATTCTATATGAGAGCCCTTACGTATGTCCTGGTGGACAGATATAGAAGGGTGGTGCTGAGAAAGAGTATCCCGGTATTGGTCCTTGTAGGAGTTTCATAGCGGCCGACTTGAGGCATTATGTAGTAGTACTAGCGTGGCTTATGAAAGTGGAACGCACTTACCTGAGAAAGTATAGAGCAGCAATACAAAGGATCGTTAGGATTCAAGTTCCTGCACTATCGTGATGATGATGGCTTGAAATCTATAAAAAATACTTATCGAATGAGAGGCATAGAAGCGAGAGCTCGATCATCAAGCCTTCTGCACTAAGAGCATAGTCCCGCACGATATCTAGCGCAAGCGTGTCAACTTCTATCAAACTGCCGGAGTCGGGGAACATTGAGTGATCTCAAGAGGCTGCGGCAGGAAATAGAGGAGGCTCGTGGGCCCGTCCTATTATACGGCTGAGGACTGGTTCCAATTCCTGTGCATGAACACAAGAACTCACCCCAACCTCAACAGTATCATCATCACTGGCAGCCACGCCATCAACGGGAGCGCACCGTGACAGAACCAGTACAGAACCGCATCCACTTTTTGCTCCAACATGGGGTTAAAGCGCCAGAGTATGGGAACGCTTGACTTGCATAGTCAAAATTTTCTGAATGAAACTGAGCTCAGGCCCAATATCGAAATGACAGAAGGAACTCACCTGCATGCGCACGAATTAGAAGAATGCGTGCTGACTTTTAATACAGCCTAGAGGGTGATGTCAGGCCTGAAGCGGAAGAGGTATTTCCCATGCGCTGGTGGCACAGGGTGCTCCAAGATGCTTCACCCACCGACACCGCTCGGCATTGTATATATCAACGGCACGACTAGGCTAACATCCATAGCGCTCCGACAAGCTATCCGCTGATGCTCACAACATTGGTGAATGTCATCGCCGCCAATGTTATAGGTCAGGAAAGGTCAACCTGTCCTCAATAATTGCGCTTCCGGCGCGCAGCAACCGGAATGGACACTTTGCGTGGTCACCACTTCCTCGCCATGGATCAGAATGCCGACATACCTCGCTCTGCAGGGGCAATGATTGTAGATGCGCATGTACACCATCCTCCGGTCGTCGTTTATGTCCGGCGTACAAGTAGCGCGGTGCTCCTTGAACAATAGCGCAGTGCCCGAGTCTACTCCACACCACGCAAGGTGAACGACTTCTCGTGGTAATGATACAAGGCTTGCGCCCCTGCGTTCCCAACACATTGTAGACGTCTGTAACTTCTTCCCCGCTCTAGTTATCGCTATATTTGCCCAACCAGCGGAAAACCTCGTAGTGCCATTTCAAGCTATACAGACCAATTAACATCCTCCTACCGTATTTGGACAAACACAACTAACCTGTTCTGGTGGTTCAAGACCCAGTGGTTCTCATCGGGGAAAATGACCAAGCGGCTCGCAACACCGCGCCTACATCCCAAGCTCGTAAGCCAAGTGCACAGTGCTCCCAGATCGCAGAACAGGTAACATACTGCTGAAGGGCATGGAACGCGCCAATGCCATCTGTCTCGGGCAAACGGTAGTCCTTGCTCCCGTGAATGATGAGCATCGGTGTTTCCCACTTGTCCACGAAGTTGATCGGGTCGAACTTCTTAATCACTTCCTGAGCGCGGGGCTCCCACGGGCGTCCTCCCCACTCGTAGTTGAAGAAGAAGAGCTCATCAGTGGAGTACCCGTGATACTGAGCGCCGAACGCCTGGAAAAGTCCCAAGGTCAGACTTACATATATCGAAACGGGTCTCGCGCCCTTACCCCATCGTGACAGACCAGGGCCTTGAAGTTAAACCCGAACTCGGGGTGTCCCTGAATCCAGCTGCACCAATATTAACGCGATGCGGATAAAAGAACGAATTTTCCGGACTTACTTGATGGCGTAGCCGCCGTAACTAGCACCAGCAGCTACTGCACGATCAGGATCAACCTCGGGGTAGTTCTCAAGGACGTATTTCCAGCCCTTCTGGAGGTCTATGAGGTGAACGGTAAGTATATGCGCATAATTCTGTGAGGAAGCAGAAACGCTCACCAACAAACGGCTTTCCTCCCCAGTCCTCGGAGATGGCATCAGTGAACGCTGCAGTGTATACAAATGATTTTGGTGCAAACAATGCAACCCACAAACCACGCACCCTGCCCGAAGCCTGTAGAACCGGTAGGGTTGATGGCAACGACAACATACCCCTGCTGCGCGAAGACTGTCCACCATGTCAAACGAAACGATTAACCAGAACCTGACGTTGCGACTACTCACTGTTCAAGTTCCACCTGTTCGACCACCCGTCCTCCCAAGCGCCCTCCGGGCCACCATGGATCATGAGCAAGATCGGCCACTTCTTCTTCTCGCCCTCTTTGAACCCGGGCGGCTTGAGCAGCCACCCGTGTACCTTCTTGCCCTCCGCGCCCTCGAACCAGAAGTCGCTGCCTGCGTCCAGGGCCTTCCCCTGCAGTCCGCTCGCGGCGAAGCGCGTGAGCTGCGCGACGGCCGGCTTCGTCTCCGTGTTCGCATCAAGGCCATGAAGCACAAAGACGTCGTTCGGGGTCGTGAGCGACGAGCGCGTGTAGAGGAGGCGGCCGTCAGTGAGCGGCTGAATTGCAGAGGCGGTGCCCGAGGACGTGACCTCGCGTGGGATGCGTAACTCGGCAGAAAAGGCTGGGTCTGTCGACGACACGGACGGGGTCTCGGGCACAGGAAGGGAGAATATCTTGATGCGTGCGTGGTCGCCGGCGGTGAAAAACACCGTCTTGTCGTCGCGTGAGAACTGCGAGAAGGACGGGCTCAATCATGAGATAGTGCCGATGAAAACTTGTGTAACATACTGCGATAGAACCGACAGTGCGGTCCCAGTGCTGCGTGAGGGTATACTTGACGTCCTTTTTGAGGTCATAAATCACAAGCTTCGCACTGCCAGGCATCAGCAGACGGTCTGAAAACTGAAAACGAACCTGGTAAAGCTTACCGGTCGCTTTCATGGCCATCGCGGTCGAGCTCAGTCCAAGCGGCCTTGTCCCCAGCAGCATTGAACACAGGGCTGTGGGTCGCACCGTGCTTTCCGGAAGTTAGCTCGCGCGGCGCGGACTTCCCGTGAATGTCGACGATGTAAATCTAAGATCTGTAAATCAGCATTTCCTTTTTTACAGGGGACTATGGGACTAAGGTGTACGTCTTGCTTAGTGTGCCAAGCCTTGGGGAGTTGAGGATCCTTGGTTGTGTAGACTACGTGAGTCTCAGAGATATCAAAGTCGTCAGTGCCACCGAATGGCTCAACAGGCGCTTGCTAGAATGGATTTATGTGAGCCAGAAGAACGCACACGGCGGTAAGGTGGGTGGAGCTTGCATGGTTGGTTCCCTTCAAGAGGTTCGCCACGTCGCTACCAAGAGTCCACTTGCCGTTCGAGCCCTTGCTCAAATGTACACTGAACAGAGACTGACTCTTGGGCCCAACCCAGGTGTCCCAGTGCCGCTCAAACGTCTCGTCGTAGACGAACGCCGTATGGCCCCGGTTCTCCCATGCCTCGTCGTTCTCCTTGACCTTCTTCAATTCACCATCAGAGTGGACATAGTCGGAGAAGACCAGTGTGCCGGCCTTGGCCGAGTAGCGGAAGTTGGTTGCAGAATCAGTGGGGAACTTTCCGATATGCTGAGGGGAGTCGGAAAGGGAGAGCGCAGCGGTGTCGATCTTGACGGGGATAGCATAGAGGTTGATGACTTTGTCCTTCTCGGAGCCCTCAGCGACGGCATGTGCGAGGGTACGATTGTCCAACCAGAAAGCCTCGCCGCCATGTGGAAGAGGGAAGTCGACGGAAGAGATCGAGGTCTCAACTGCGGCGATATGGATAGACTTGCTATTCCTGTTGGAGCATATAGCTCGACCCGGGTCCACAAGGCAAAACAAGATGGAGGGCTCACTTCTTATCTTTCAAGCTGTACTGGGCGATAGGCACGAACAGCAAATCTCCAGCCTCATTGGCAGTTCCAGTCCCAGGCCGGGGTAGTTGGACAAGATCCTTTGGGGAGAAGATAGCAGCCCCCTCCTTGAAGACGGTTTGAGGGGTGGTCATGCTGCTGTTGGCGTTGAGGGGCGAGTGCAGCGGGACTTGGGCTGCAAGGCCGAGGACAGACACGGGGAAAGCAGGGGGAACCCGCATCGTGGGGACTGGACCTCGAGGGCGTTTTGAAGGGTGGACAAGATCAGGGCAACGTGGAGGATATCGATCGTGGAAGGGGTCGTGAACGAGCAGACGACAAATGCAATGGATGAGACCAACGTGATCTCACGTTAGTTAGTTGAGGAGACCAGCCATGTTCCGGCCCCAGCAGCCCTCGACATCATTCCCGCCCTCGACGTACGCCATACGGTCAGTCCCACCGCTATTTCTGGTCTTTGCCTGGGTCGTGGCCCATACAGTAATGTATCTAATCAGATTAGACGGGCACGCCAGTGGTCTCCGAGTCTCCTACCACTCCTTCGAGTTCGGGGCTCTTTGAGAATGCTGGAACGTGAGGGAGGAACACTGAGCTCTATTTCGGCTTTGAGTGCCTTTCAACTCCAAGTGAAGCCTCAAACTGCTCCCAACTCGGGAAGGAGTGACATGGCGTGACTGCGACGCGTGACACCTCGTCACGGGGACGCGTACGCGCGAGAGGTGCTGAGCAAAGCATTGGAGGCGACGCGCACACCACCCACTGTGACACGCCCCCGTCTCCGACTCTCTCCTCCGCCGCCGTCGCCCATCGTTCCGCCATGTCTTCAGCACAGCCTCCAAACGCACCCAACAACAGCTCTAACAAGCCAGACGCTGCCCCTTCTTCCTCTACTGCTCCACCTTCCACCGCCCAAGACGCCGCCATGGACACCACTCCCGACAAACCAGCCGAGGAGTCCTGGGAGGATATCCCCGAGGACATCATGAGCCTTTCAACGGACGAGATCTTCACGAGGATACGGCTGATAGACAACGACCTCAAGGTATGCGGAACTTGTCTGTCTACTCCGACTGATCTAATACCAAGTGGTCTGCAGGTTATGCGTTCCGAGACCCTCCGTTTGCAGCACGAGCAGAATGTCATGAAGGAGAAGATCCGCGAGAATGGCGAGAAGATCAAGCAGAACAAGGTTCTGCCCTACCTAGTCGGCAATGTCGTAGAGGTCAGCATTTCCTCTATTTCCTCGGTCGAACCCGTCTCGCCTCTGGGGCCGTGGCGGCTTTCTTGTATCCAATGTATTGTTGCGTCTACCGCCAACTCTCTGGTTTGTTCAGTCAAGAATAAGTCTGCTGACTCCCCACAGATTCTAGATGTCGACCCGGAAGGCGAGGAAGATGGTGCAAATCGTGATTTAGACTCTATGCGCAAGGGCAAGTGCGCCGTCATTAAGACCTCAACGCGACAAACCGTCTTCCTCCCTCTTATTGGTCTCGTCCCTGCCGAGAAGCTCAAACCTGGAGACCTTGTCGGTGTCAATAAGGACTCCTACCTTGTCCTCGATACCCTCCCCGCAGAATTCGACTCTCGTGTAAAGGCAATGGAGGTCGACGAGCGACCCACGGAGACCTACACGGATATTGGTGGTCTGGAGAAGCAGATCGAGGAGCTGGTAGAGGCTATCGTCTTGCCTATGGAGCAGGCTGACAAGTTCAAGACACTCGGTATTAAGCCGCCGAAGGGTTGCTTGATGTACGGGCCACCAGGTATGTGGAGTTCAGGCCCCACTGCACGGACAAAGCTTACCTGTTCCCAGGTACTGGAAAGACTCTCATGGCGCGAGCATGTGCCGCACAAACCAATGCCTGTTACTTGAAGCTCGCCGGTCCATCACTAGTGCAGATGTTCATTGGTGACGGTGCGAAGCTGGTCCGGGACGCGTTCGAGCTCGCCAAGGAGAAGGCGCCCGCCATTATCTTCATTGACGAGTTGGACGCCATCGGTACCAAGCGTTTCGATTCCGAGAAGAGCGGTGACCGCGAGGTGCAACGGACGATGCTTGAGCTTCTGAACCAGCTGGACGGTTTCAGCAGCGACGAACGGATCAAGGTACGCGAAATTCATTTTGTCGTTATTGTGATATTCTCCGTGTGTTCACATATCCCGCAGGTCATCGCGGCGACGAACCGCATTGATATTCTTGACCCTGCCTTGCTCCGGTCCGGTCGTCTCGACAGGAAAATCGAATTCCCCTTACCGAACGAGACTGCCCGCGCTCGCATTCTCGAAATCCACTCGAGAAAGATGGCCGTCTCGTCGGACGTCAATTTCGAGGAGCTTGCGCGGAGCACGGACGAGTTCAATGGCGCTCAGCTCAAGGCGGTTTGCGTGGAGGCTGGTATGATCGCGCTGCGGGAGGGTGCCACAAAGCTGAGCCACGAGCACTTCCTTAGCGGTATCGCCGAAGGTGAGCCTCGTTGCTCTTGTAGTGCCTCATTGCGTCTTTCCCCGCGTTCTGATCCGCATTTCCATCGCGTTCTTCAGTGCAGAGCAAGAAGAAGAACCCCCTCAATTACTTCACGTAGTGCCTGTATTTCCCCTTTCGCATCTCGGTCTGTGGACGCGCATCGCAATGTATTGTCTTTTAGCTCTCGCATCGCACATCTCGCAACGTGCATCAGCGTCTCCGCCGCCACCCTTCGCGTTCTCGTATTCTCGCAGCCTTTGTCGGGCACACACCTCGTGGTCTTGCGTCAGCGGTCAGAGTTGAGGTCAGAAGCCCTGAACGTGGGACTGGAAACGCGCCGCTGCCCTTCGGGAAGCAAGTTAAGCCGACATGATCACGATGGGAGGTGAGTATTCCTGCCGCTGAACGCCCTAAGTCCGCCCAATCTGATCATACTCGTGCCCAACAAACAACTCGCGAGGCGACATGATACATGGATGTTGACATCGGCGGAGGAGATGGCAGGTAGGCACAGCGGCGCGTCATTCGTGTTGCAAAAGTTTTTGCACTGTGCAGGATCCGGTCGACATCGGGTTTCCAATGAATTCGCGTTCTATGCTATGCTACAGCTCTTGAAGCCGGCTTCAAACCGCGCCCGGGGGAGCCCCGTACCACAAATCCGTCGGCTCGGCGGTGAAGGGAATGCCGCGGCCGGTGGGTAGACCGCGCAATGCATAATGCACATTGTGTATGGTAAGCACGTGCTTTCATGTTTTCAACGAACTGGAAGGGCATAATCGGAGTTAGCTCCGGCTATGTCCCTCCCTAGACCCTAGTCCATGCGGGCCCTGATGTGTGCCAGATTCCTGGCACCATGTGTCCGTGGGTTTCTTCTATTTAGGTTCCAGTGGGATCTTCGGCGCGTGACTGAAAGATGCACCGCGAACGAGCGCGAGCATCTTCTCGGCCCTGCAGTGGTTGGAGGGCGGTGAGTCCTATAAAGTCGTCGCGATGTCTGCACCTCGGCCTTCTCCCTACCGTAACGGTCTTCCCTCATACCTCCCTACCCGACAAAGGGCTCACCTTTCTCCAGCGCCACCAAATCTTTACGCCCTACCCATTCCATCTCCCACGAGATCATGAAGTTCCTTACCTCCGCCCTCACCACCGTTCTCACTGTCTTTGCCCTCGCGGCCCCCACGCTTGCCGGCAAGGGCGACATCACCCTCCCGCACCCGGGCACACACATCGCCCCGGGTTCTGCGTTCAACTTCTCTTACGAGATCCGCGGTGACTACTGCACGTCTTCATACGCGTACTCGGTCTTCCTCGTCACGGACACCCCCACGTCGTTCGCGCCTTCAGACGTGTTCATGGGCGGATACTTCTTCGGCCGCTTCGACGCGCCCAACTACCCCGCTGTGCCGTACCCCAAGAACCCCGCGCCGCCGCAGCTCACGATGCCAAACTTCTCGCAGTCGCTCGGCGGGTGGGCTTCGCCCCAGAGCGCAAGCGACCAGACGTGGCAGATTGCGGTCATCGAAGAATGGGACGGGTGCGATGCCACTGTGAGTATTCCTCTTGTTCCCTGTACTCTTGACCTTGCTCGCCTCGACCGCCGCGCACTCCAGGAAACCGTGCACCGGAACACGCGGTTGTCGGGCGGTGCGAGAAGAGTGGAGCATGATGCTGACATGTGTTGCGTTGCAGGGTCCCGTGGGGACGAAATTTAGCCTTACCTCCGTGCCTATCGTATACAATGCCACTACCGGCTCTTCTTAATCGTTCCGTTCCGGTTGGACACTCACGGACTAGTCGCTCACGGACAACGCATTTGCGGACTCTCCTCGTCGTTACAATGGGACACTATACGGACACTAGTTACACACGCCTTTGACGCTAAAACGGTACTGATGATTCGTACGTACTCACTTTGGATAGTTGATGGACCTTGTTTAGTGTAGAACAGTTCTTCTCCGCGAGATCTCATAGTCTATCATAGTTGTCATGTCTTGCCAAAATGTCTCCGACTGTACACCTCAAAACCATGTTTTGTTCCGGAATTCAACTCGACCGAACTTTGACAGGGGGCTCTTCACCAGGCAACCCTTGAACCCCAGTGAGAACACCCATTATCTGGCGGGATCTAGAGGTATCTAAGTGACAGAGAAATAAGCGGATATCAACGGATGTGATTAGATATTGAAATTGTCCTGAGGATATAATGAAATATATCTCTTCATTTCTGCTAACATCCTATGATATCTTTTCGTGTCCAGTCGCATCTGCCTGTATCTCGTCCATTGAATGTATTTAGACATTTACAGATACATAGAACCCCGTGCTACACATGGAAAACAACCAGCAATAGCAGGGACGCTCGCGCCCGCCCCACGCCCGTGCACCGTGCCTGCGCCATGCCCGCGCCCACCCGCCCCACGCCCGCGCCCGCGCCCTCTCCCCGCTCTCGCCCAACGTCCTCCTGCCCTTCCCGCTCCATCCGAGAGATAAAAAATCCACGTACCTGCCACCCATTTCCGCGCTGTACTGCGACCAACCACTCAGACCCGTGCCGTCGCGCGCCGCCGTCACTGCACTCATCGGGCCTGTAACCGTTGTGCAAAGTTTCCTCAAACCTATAAGAATGAAAACATAAATATATGACTCACCGGTCTGTGGCCCTATTCTCGCTCCTTGACCTCAGGCCCGCGTCGCAACGCACACCCATTGCTCCCATCATCCACCAAGGGCCAGCCAGTCTGCGCTGAGCCTACCGGCGGCACCTCGGAGTCGCGTCAGCTCTGTCCGAGGTCGGCACACCTGGGTCGGGGCGGGGGGTCCTAGAGAAAGGTAGAAACGGGGGTGAGTGTATGCGCGTACCTATAGGGATGTAGATGTGGCAGGGAAGAGAGTTGTGTTGGGGTGTTGGGGCGCGCGACGCGATGTCTTAACGGATGGAAATCAAGAAATGACGTCACCGGTATGGTGAACAAAACAGAAATAAATCTGTACAGTTTGCAGTGTGAAGTGTACAGAAAAAGAGAAACGGTACAGAAATGGTACAGAACACGATGGCGACTTTGTACAATTCGACGTCAAACGGCTCAAATGATTCAACACAAGTCGATTTTTGACACCATACGGGCGCCAATTTTACGTTAGATGCACACATATCTGAACGGATAAGTTTATATATTTCTAGATCCTAGTAGATAAAGGGTGTTCTCACTGGGCTTGAACGTTGAGCCGCCCTACAATCGCGTTGACATGCCGGTCGGCGACGCCGAATAGGCTTTGATCATCCACGCGGCCACCTAGAAGATTACAGCTCTTTCCGAAATTGGTGTCCGCGGGCGCTTTCAATCGAAAAAATAAAAAAATGCCGAAAATCGGGGCGACCAGTTCCAACAGTCGCACTGCTTGCGGCGTGTCTCTATTGCATTCGTAGCATATCTGGAGGGGCCAGCGAAGTAAAATCAAGAAGGTATAGCAGGTTGCCCGGGAGACATAGGTGAATTGTCATCAAACGTGGAGTTCACGTCCCTGCTGCAGCCAACCGCCCCCAGGCCCGAATTTCGGTTCCAAACTTCCCCGGGACTGTCTCTAATATTTATTCATTCACCAGAGAAGCTCCGCAGTCCTTAGAAGTTGAATGCTGTTTGCAACTCGTCCCTCCGACCTTTGGGTGGGATAAGCGCCGGAAGGTCGTCGAGGGTACAAACACGTTCTTCACCACCAGGCGACATTTGGGCCTCCAACTTGGCCCGAAAAATCACAGACTAGAACACAAACATATCTGAGGTGTCATATTGTCATTTCAACCCATGCCAATAGCCATTTCGATGGACAGAACGCGGAGAGTGTGCCGGATGACGAGGAGCGTTATCAGACTCGGATTTGTGTTATTTCCGAGGGATTTCTCTCTCAGCTTGTTCCATATGGCCAAAAGATCATTCATAGACGTTCTATGTGCAGATGCGAGTGGTCTAAGAGGTCCAACTGGGCCCTGGTTCGCGACCCAGGAATTTCTGTATTTTTTTGATTTTTTTCGAGCGGAGTGGCGGGCGGACACCAATTTCGGAAAGAGCTGTAGCAAGACCATGCATGATGTGTATGCAGATACTCGTTTACGCATGGATCGCACTGCGAACTAACATGTTTGGTTGTTGCCATCGAGGTTAATGGATGCCCTACGTACTGAAGGCGGTCTGAAATCATACTTACTCCTGGACGCAACACAGAGTGACACAGTGGGGATCCGGAACTTGGAGACACCTTTGAGCAGTCCGTAAGAAAGAGTCGCAGCGAGATGCTCCACGGGCCGAGCCAATGCAGACTCTAGTTCATTCGGCTTCACAACCTGAGCTTGCGCTGCGTGGATAAGGGTGTTTCTGCGGCTAGCAATGCAGGGGTGATGATACTACGGGCTGGACGGATGGCCTGTGGGGGAGCCATGGCCATTGGCAAGAAGCTTTAAGCTGGAATCTTTGGCGCCTGCACCCCTCGGAGGCGGTGCTCCCACTCATCTATTCACGCTATACTCGGGCAGGGCAAAAGCCATGGAATTCGGCGCGCGCTACGGGAGCTGCGCGGGACCACCGAGACCGCGTCGCCACCGCTCTCTCGCGCGACCGGTGGGCCGAGCTCAAGCCGGCGGAAGGCGAGTGTACCTACTACATGAGACGTAGCTAAAAGAGACTAAGAAGGGAAAGCGGAAGGGCGGGTGGAAAAGGAAAGCTCGACGCTGAGTACGTGCCCCCCATGGGCGAGAGGACGAGAGCTCGGGGTGCAGAACCCCAGGACTATATACTAGCGCGAGACAAAGAGCCCTTTGTTGAGCGGAGAGAGGGGTGCACTAACGCTGCATAGACCCTGGATAATAGTCATTATCTAAAACAACGTACGCCGTTTCGAACGGCTGGCAGAGATATCTCACTACTTAGTTGCATCTCAGCTCCATTCACTACTCGTCTCGACCCTATGGCCAACCTTTTTGCCAATGTTCGTTCTCCGTGATCTAGGTCAGGCTCTTCTACGGCGTTCAGCCGCGCCCTCCGTGCCTGCGGTGCCGGTACTCGACGCGCCCAGACGCAGCCGATCCAGCGAAGAAGTTCAACAACTGCAAAGTGGTGCTCGAGAACGACACGCTCTACGTCAATCAGGACCTTGCTGAGGCCCTGGGCTGGAAGGCGGAGACGGACCCCGCGGAAGGAGTTCCTTTGACGCTGAGTGGTTGGGAGAACTTGACCAGAACCGGTACAGATCAACTTGAGATCACTCCGAGTGTTTAAGTCACGTGTCCGAGAAGACTGTAAGCGGCTACGCGCTCGCGCGTCCCCCGCGCCGCTTAGAACCGCGTAGGTCCTCGCTCTCGTCGTCCAGCCTCGTTCTCCTGCTACGTTCCTCAGTTTCTTCTCCATGTCGAACGACGCTCCATCCGCAGAGGACAAGGCGAGGTATGACGCTGCCAAGAAAGAGCTCCTCCACGCTCTAGCCAAGAAAAGGGCTTTGGACAAGCAACTCGTGTGTCCTCTCCTGTCCCGCATCCTTTATTCATTGCCCATGTGCCGCTCTTGTAGGCTTCCCTTGAGGTCCAAATATACAACCTGGAGACGTCCTACTTGACGGACACTGCTGCTCACAGCGGCGGTAACATTATCCACGGCTTTGAGGGTTATCTCAAGAACCAACCAAGCGGAAGAAAGAAGTATGAGATTGGTGAGCAGGATCGTATATTCTCCGTGAGCAGCCAGACGTTCAAGAAGGTACGTGGCCCAACTATCGCCCCTTCCAATACGCACTCAACTTTGATAGGCCTTGGACTTATCGGGCGAAGGTGAAGAGTCCACGGCAACAGGGGAGGATCAGTCAAGAATGTCAACACCAGGTCTCACCACCATTAGCGTTCCTCCCGCTCCCCGACCAGAGGTTCTATCAGCTGCTCAGCAAAAGAAAAACCGAGATAGGGAATACCAAAGGAAGAAGCGGGCAGCTCAACGGAGGAGTACGGCAACACCTGCTAGTGATGATGAGAGTGTTTCTGGTCGGAAACCCTCGAAGAGAGCGCGTTTAGCTGACGATGACTAGGTGAGTTTCGGAGACCTTTTTGTTCTTGTGTGTGCTCAACGGGTCCTATTTGCTGTGGCCGAACCCACGCTTGTACCATTAGACCCTACGCCACCTTCCACTGTATTATAGTGTAACCCATACCCGTACATCTACTATACATCTAATGTGCTGAGGAACTTCTTCACCGCGACCTCATCCATGCCTCCTCCGTCGGGATCGACTCCTTCGATACACCGGGAAACAGCAATGACTTGCCTGGGATCTTTCGCTGTTATCCACACTCTCCCATTTGTGCCTGCGGCAGACTCCAGCGAGAATCGCGATCCGAGCAAGGGGAGCAAGAAATGCAGTGGGTCTAACAGTCTGTGTTGCCCGATGCATGAGCGGAATGAAAAGGAAGGGAACACATGAACGCACAATCGAGACATTTTGAGACTACAGTGTACGAGAAACCCTCCTTTGAGCTCTCCGAACCCTTCAGCCTTCCGCGTCTGGGCGTCGAAACACTCAAGCTCGGGTTCCATGTCCTTGTGTGCCAGAGACACTCTCGCAAACAGCAAGGAGCCAACCTAAAACAATCAGGCAACTGGGTTGCAGATTCATGTTTCGATGTAGGGGATACAACTCACCTTCAGATTTGGTCTGTTACGTTTTGTCGCCCCCTCGAACGCGAGCCCATCCAAAGTGGCTGTATGTGCGGAGCCGATGTCCACCCTCCAGTTCTCACCGCTCCGGCCCACGACGACGCCCACGACAAGTTCCTGGGGGGCGGGAACGTACTATCTTATCATCCATGAGCAAAACAGAGCGGATACGCTTATGGGAGGTGCTGTGGCACTCACCCGACGCGAGTTGCTCTCTATCCACCACCGGCTGCGATTTGTCGAGTGTTGCACATCTCCTGCGCGCGTGGAGACGACCACTGGCTGACCATTCACTGAATACTGCTGCAAGAGCCCAGGTCCAAGTTTGAGGTTGACGTGCTGAGCGGGGACGTACTCTCCAGGGAGGACGGGGGACATGATCGTCAAGCGCGAAGAAAGCGCTGAGCGCTGAGGCCTGAGGCGGCGGAGCAGCTCCGCTCCCTCACCTTCCTTCAAAGCTTCAACGTTCAACGTTCAACCCCCATCTCCGTCTTCCCGGTCAACCATCCCACACCTCCCACTCGCCCCCATGGACCAACACTCCACTACTGCAGTCCACACCCGGTTGACGGCTGACTTTCCGGAATTGGCGCATCTATCGTGAGACTACCGACTGTTCGGTGCTTGCCCCCGTTTACCCAGTCCTTTGGTCCACGTAGGAGAGAAGACCTAGAAGACCTCCTGACCGACCCGCAATACTTCCAGGCCGTGTTCTACACATTGCCTCAGGTGAAGCTGCTGTACCAAGGCCAAGCAGATCTCGGATCGGCGAACGAGTCGATTGCCAGTACGTTTCCGCCGTGCCTCCGTCTTTATGGCCCAAACTAACGGTCCCAGAGAACAACCTCGCCCTGCAGGATCACCTCTACAAGCTACGAAGTGAAACTCAAGATGCCTTTGATCGAGCCAAACAGCTCGAAGCGCGGTGGAAAGAGGTTGAGAAGGAGCAGCGCGAAGTCTACCAGGTACTTCCAATTTCCTGCCTTCGTTGTCCCGACTCAGGTACACCTTGCCCGCCCCGCTCTCAATGTCTTACGCTCTGCCTAATATAGCGCTTCGACCCCCAATTTATGCTCATGCGTTTGAGGCACGCTACGACAGCGCAGGACGACCTGTCCGAAGCACGTGCGAACGCCTTCGTGCAGGGCTCCGTTGCAGACCCCGGCGACGTCCCTGTGACGAGCAAAGAGATAGACGACTTTGTCAAGGAGTTCCGGGAGCTGAGGAAGACGTACCACAAACGGGTGATGTGGGGGGACAGATGGCAGGCTGGGGAGGTGGTTTGGCGGGATGACTGAGTGGAAGCGAGTTTGTTCTCTTTCGCTGGTTGCTGGTCAGGTCACTTACCCATTTGTTGTAGTGTAGCTCATATGCACTGTATCTTCGATCCACGCAGATACCCACGATCAGCTACATGGAATCTTGTTTGAGACAAACACATTCGACGACACTGAGCGCAGGACGCTCACAGCACCCCTGACTCGATCGGTGGGGCATTCTCGGTGCATACACTCATCCTCAGTCTTCCTAACTCCACCCGGAAGAGCCTTGCAACAATCTCGCTTCAAAACGACCACCACCGGACCGTCCTCTGTTCTTTCGAGGTCTATCCGAGGTTGGTCGTCTCGGTCGAAGGACCATGTACCTATGTGGTTCGTCCGTTAGGTCACTCGCTCTGCCTCGCCTACACACCATATTCGCGTCCAATCCTTCCAACCAGGACCTGAATTCCACGAGAACCGTCGTTTCTCTCCCCGCCATGGCCGCTGCAATGTACGCTCGAGCACATTTAATCCATTGCGCGCGCGTCATATAAACTCCGAATGCTAAAGCGGATATTCCTCGCCCTCGTATGTGGATGGTGCGGATCAACACCACCTTCAAGTTGCGAGTGTCTGTGTGACATCACGGTTCGTATCCGCCAGTTATTTTGCCAGTAGCTTGCTCTGACTCTGGGCGAATAGCTGTTGGCAGTGCGGATTCTCGCGACCGTTCGGATCCTATTGATTCTGGCCACGAGTGTAAGTATAATTCTGAACGGGAGTGCTTGGCGCAAACCCGTGATAGCTTATATGTGAGTGTCGTAGCTCCCCAGGATGGGCGCAGTGAGGTAGTTGGGCATGCTGCGTAGAAGTCAACAATGCGACTGTTCGGTAGGTCACCAACCTGGAGTGATTCAAAACATGTGGTACATGCAATTCTTTCGTTGTGTGATATGCCGCTGGTTCGCTGTGCAGATCTACGAAAACGCGGACAGGACTGTGTCGACCACATGATTACAGTCAAGGCCGAGAATGCTTTGTCTATCCCGAGACGCGGTGAGGCTGGCCGTACCTCCTCCGCGGAGAACTGACTGAGAAGCTACCGGTGCCTGCAGTGCATGCACCGCGTGCTAGGTCACAAGTTCAGCCCTTCAGCTTCACGATGTACCCTTATATTGCTGCGTTCAGGTCTGTGTAGATCTTCTCTGCGATGTATATGGCGGTTTTCTCATAGGACCAATCTTTCATTTAGGTGACGTGCCCTCAGGCCTCAGGACCCAGTCACGGGTGATGGCAGCATGCGGTTACGATCTTCAGCTTTGTTGGCACATACTCGGGCATTACCACCGGTAACAAGATTAACATCTAATCTCCGGGCCTTCTCTTGCACGATCCCTGGTAAGCATATTATCTTTACTATGAGGGGACAAATGGCAACGCACGTTGGCTAAACTTGGTTTAGGTCCGGTGATACTCACAATTGCAACGAGCATTCGCCTTCGCCTTCCTCCCCCTAACACGACAGCTGTTCTACTGCGTTCCCTACCGCCAGTGCTTCTGCCAGCGGTGCCGTTGGACACTACATACGAGTAATGGTGCCGAGAGTATCTCTGTAGGCGTGCTCTATTCACCGCCTCACCTTCGCTTTGCCTTCATACAACTCTGCTGCAGCGGCCCAACTACCTGTGCGGTACTTATCTGCGTCGGATGCGGCGACAACGTCCGTCCTCACTTCTATCCCTTTACTCCAGCCGAACCTAACCCGCTGTTGTCCCAGGGACAGCGACCACATGTATCTTTCATGGACGTTCCGTCTGCAAAACCTTGATTATGAGCCTTTGCTCATACATTCTTGCCTGCTACTAACCGTATATCAATCGTAGTCTGCCCGCAACTTAGTGTATGGTGGCCCCAACTGACACCATGCAAGGCAAGGGGTCATAAAGAAGTTTAGCTAAAGTCCTAGAAACATCTGCAGAGAGATACGCATAAACCTCGCCCGCGGATGTTGTACGAGGCTTCTTACCCATGAGGTCCACACCAACCACGTCGTCTCCGTACCTCATTCTATGCTACCTAACATCTCTTACTCCGCAATCTGCGGTGCAAGAAGCAGATGTCGGCATTCCTGTGAGAGCCCCACTTCCTGAAGCAGCTATATTCCCGAACTCTGACCCGTCACCTGACGAAGCGATAGGTCGTTTGGCTTCCTTGACCACTGGAAGCTGTAATGTATTGACAGAATACCGTCCTTTACAGCCATTCTGTCCAAGATGCCGACCTGCCAGTGGTGCTGCTCGTCGGACCATGTCTGCTGAAGGGCCTCGCTGAATTCATAGCCAGCATATAAAGCATGTCGTTGCTCCGACAATTGACAGCAGGCCCCACCCACTCCACAAAATGCAGCCGTCGTTCTTGAAGCTCGTTTCTCTCCTCCTCGCCGCTAGCTCGGTCTCCGCCAGGACCGTGTTCTCAGTATGACACACCCTCTGTTTGAAGTCGTCTGCGATGTAAACTGATGTCCGATGGCAGGCCATTACCGTCAACGGAGTCGAGGAAGGCCACGGCGTCGCTGTGCGCGTCCCCACCTCAAACGCCGTAAGCTTGCTTCCAGCTGACTGTCGTAAAGTTCAGTGCGCTGAGATCCTTGGTGCCCAGCCGATCACGGACCTTACTTCAAGCGACATCATCTGCAACACCGACTTCATCCAGCCCGTGTCGGACGTCGTTGCGTCCGTCCCCGCCGGCGGTGTTATTGCTGCCGAGTTCCACCACACCTCGGCTGGCTATGTTGGTCCTGACCCGGCGGACCCCCTTGACCCCACGGACAAGGGTGAGCGCTCCACATGTTGTGTGGGAACCACTGTCTTTTAACGTGCTTTATCACCCCCAGGGCCCGTTCTGGCGTACCTGTGAGCCGAGCTGCTGCTGTCTCAATACGAGTCCGCATTCTGAACCCACCGTAGTGCTGCCGTTCCTGACGCTACCCAGACGGACGTGTCCGGGCTGGAATGGTTCAAGGTCAGCCTAGCTTCCAGGTTCCAAACCCTCCGACTCAATACGCATGTGTGCTAGATCTTCGAGGAGGGACTGAACCCCTCGACTCACCAGTGGGGCTCTGACTTACTATTCATCAACGCTGGCTACGTCAACATCACCATCCCGTCCTGTCTCAAAGCTGGACAGTACCTCCTTCGCGTTGAGGACATCTGTCAGTGTTCCCTTGGTGTATTTTGCAACCCATCTGATACTGTTCATCCTATACAGCACTTGCCGATGCCACCTCGTACCCTGGTGCCCAGTTCTACGTTCGTCGATCATCCCCCAGCGAGATTGAACCCGTTTATACTGACTTTCAGGATAGATGAGCTGTGCCCAAATTGAAGTGACAGGCGGTGGAGATGCAGCCCCGGAGACCGTCAGCTTCCCTGGGGCATACACTTGTAGGTCTTCCTATGACATCGAAATATTCCCGAGTATCTGATAAAGTATCTAGCGACGAGTCCCGGTATTACTGCCAACATATACAGTGATACCACATACAGCCCGCCAGGTGAGCTAAGCACTGTTATTTTACCGCAACATTACTTACTCGTGATCGTGTAGGGCCTGCTGTCTTCACTTGCTGATGTTACGGCGAGAGAAAAGGGTCCCCGGTATTTAGGCGAGCGATCGCGCTCCTGGTTTCGTTGTTTATCTGCTCTAAATGCGATATCGTATCACACTTGCACGATATGTCAGGAGGGAATACGCGAATCCCAATGTTAATTACAAAGGTTATAGGGATTGGAATGCGAGAGTCGTCGGACAAAGTGGTGCTTTGAACAGCTTACTCGGAGTGTGGTGGATTACAATGATTTACGAACGACTAGAGGGATTGAGACACTGGTGCTCCCACGCAGAGGCCGTTTTCGAGGTATTGATCGGTGGTGGTTATTGGCGCAGACGTAGGAGGCGTTCAGGAATTTCTGAGTTTTGGCGCCGGCGGCAGCGCTGATGAGCGCCTCGACTTTTGTCTGGGAAATGGCGCCCGATGCAGTCCGGGCCGCGGTGGATGACGCAGGCGGCGAAACGCATTCGCATTCTCCTTCGCCTTCGCCTTGGACCACTCGCCGTCTCAACATGCACCAACGTTAGGCTCTCTTGTGGCTGTCTCCAGATCTATCCCTCCTCCTACAAGCCCCATGTCGACCTTCGTGTCCCACATCGTAGCTGACCTCTCGCGAAAGGCTCTTCCAGCGAACGCGCCTTCTACCAGCACTGAACGCGTCCAAATCGCGTCATCCCAGTCAAAGGAGGCTCTTCGCGATATCTTCATTAAGCTCGAGCAGTCTCAGTCCCCCGAGAACCTCCGCAAATGCATCGACGCCCTCCACAATCTGGAGTATCACCAACAGCTGCTGTCTGCGGAACTGGCAGACAACGAGGAACAAACTCTCCGCAGGGCAATCCTCGCCAGAGTTGCACTGGGTCTCTACTGCCAGGCCTTATCCACTTTCTTGGACGAAGCCAGCGAAGCTGAAACGGAAATGCAATGGTGGAGTGATGTGGTGCGGTCCCGGAGACGAGCTGCGACCTACCTCCTGCAAAGTACGCCCTACATACAATTGTCCAGTGACGCGCTCTTATGAACGTTCAATATAGCCCTCCCACACCGTGTTCTCAATGTGTCTAACGTGGTACTGTCGACGTTGCGGACTAGAAACATCCCCGTCCACTTATCTGTGCTCAAGCCGTCCTCCCTTCGCCGACTGTTCCCTTCCACCAGCACCCTCCGCCCCAACACCCTAACGCTCGCGCTCTTCCCTCACCTCCACCATGAACCTTACTCTATCGCCCTCACAAGTTCATATGAGACGCACTTCTTAGTCTCTTCGTCCCCAACCCAGACCGCGACATCTGCGTACGGTGCATTCACCCAGACCCTGTATGGCGTCGCGCGCGTGTGCGGCACTCTCGCAACATTACCAGTAGATCTCGCCCAAGGTGAATGCTCGTTCAAACACAAAGAGCTCAAACGGATACGCGACGAGCGTGCGGAAGTTCTCGGACTTCTCGTCGACTTACGCGACAGGCTCGCCAGCGCGCTCGAGACCGCCGACAGCGATGAAGCGCTCTTCGAGCTCGCGCAGTTCGTTCACTACCTCCAGACAATCATCAGTGGACACGAGTTCTCTCCGCTCAGCGAGGACGTGTCTCCCGGCCGCCTGCTCGAATCGCTATCGGTTCTCGCCAACCTCAGCCTACCATCGCACACATCCCTTCACAGCGCCGGGCTCAAAACATGGGAGTTGAGACGTCCGTCATGGCTCACGCTCACTTGGCCGCGGCTCTTCCTTCTTCCTCCGCTGGTCCTGTACGGGATCCGCACGGCGTACGCGTCGCGCGCTTCATTAGAGGAGCTCGTGCGAGGCACGTTTGAGACGGCGAAGGGCTTTTGGGAAGACTGGATTCTCAAGCCACTCCGTGGGATGGTGCACACCGTACGCGCGGGCAGGGAAGATGGCGTCATTGTCACCAAGGAGAGCGTCCGCGCTGACCTGGAAGTACGTCTCCGTTGCATCTTGCTGTTCATGCAAACCGCGGTATTAACGGCTATCGGTACCTTGTTTGTTCCAATCTTGGGTGATCAGTCGTTGGAGCGCATGACGCTTGCGCTGGCGGCAGAGAAGCTTCAGTACTCGACTCCGCAGCTCGAGGCGCTCACCCGGCAGGTGCAAATGGGCGACCTGACAGCAGTGATGCAAATATACGAGGAGGAAATCAAGTCCCCCCTCAAGTCCGCGATGCAAGGCTCGCTTCTCCGATCGCTATTCATCCAGATCCAAAAGGCGAAGGTACGTCACGGCGTTCTCCGTTCACCTCCGATGTCATGGGCTTGCGCAAGATGCATGGACGCACTGACTGAGACTGGGGACACGCACGGCGATATCTCTCGTTGGCTCACAGGTCGATATCAACCAGGCGCTGTCGGGAATTGACAAGCTCCTCAAGAGTCAAGAACTGACCTTCGCCTTCGTGGGCGTCGCGCCCGCTCTGGCTATTGTCTACGGGCTCTTTAGCAACCTGGGGCGTCTCTGGTTAGGCGGAATGGGCCGCGGGCGGTACGGCGGAAAGGCGAAGCGCGTCGGAGTCTGGTCCGCGATGAGGTTCGTCGTCATCTCCGCAGGCTGTGGCCATCGATGCACCCTTCACTAACGGGCATAATCCGAATGAACGAACCCTACAGGCGAATAGAGCGTCTTCTCATCGCGCAGCCCCACCCCCGTCACACGCGCCCACACCCCGTGCCTGCACTGGAGAAGGCGGCGGCGAGCGCGACGTTCGTTTCACCGTTGACGTCGGGCCTGCTTCTACTCTCAGTCACGCACCTCAGGAAGTACGCGGAGACGGCGCTACCGGCGAACTCACGTCTGCGGGAAGGCTTCCTGGAGGACGTAGCCGATCTGGAGAACCCGAGCCTGGGCCGAGCGGACAAGCTACGGGTGCTGGATCGGATGTGGCGGTCGTGGGGCGAGCCGTTGGGGTGGAGCCGGGTCGCTGCTTGAGCCTGTGGATTGCGGGGGACACGGCCACGGAATATGATGTTGTCTTATCAGCGTGGCATGCGATTTTTGGGAACATCCCGCGGGGCATGGGATCTGGTCTTTCTCGCCAAGGCCGAAATGGCCTCCCCATCGAGCGAGTGAAGAGGGACGAGTGTTCTGACGGACGAGTGTGGGTGGTTATCCGGCGCGTGGTTCAGATAGATAGATGAGTGCGAACGAGTCTTTGATTCGGCCGACGAACACCGACACTTGGGGTGAATGGGAGATGTCATAAAAACACATAGGGTTGACATTGGGTTTACCCACGAATAGGGATTGAACAAACCATCCTATCAACTGGGTGAAGATCGAGAAAAGACGGAAGATTGCCGGTTTCGGAAATGGGCGCTCCGATCGCGGAGGTTGATAGCCTCATGCTCTCTTGCGTCGTCATGCTCTCGATCTCGGCAACTATGGCAGCTCCAGGGCCGCTCTACTCAACACCCGGCATTGACCCCGACCTGTTGGAGGCCTCGAGAAGGGGCCTGTGCCTTTCTGGCCACATTCGAGCCGGATATCTTCACCAGGCTCACTGCAGGTCCGGCCGTGGAGCTAATCAAAACGCTTCAGCTGACCAAGCATTGAGGACGCCGTGACACACCACCGACACATCCTCTTCGGAACATCGGTCGAAGGACCCGGTGAAAGTGCATTGATCCCGCTGGTGGGGAGGCTCCCCTTTCCCAAACGATCGATTTGCCTACCCCAACACTGGCCCCACTCGCTGCGAGAAGACTAGTGAAGGGGCTTGCAACTGCTGCAAGGGCCGCTCCTGGGCCGCTCTAATTCCAGAAGGTGGCTGGCAGGGTGGGAACGGTGTGGGGAAGAAAGGACGTGGAAGGCTTCGCGCGGCGTTGGCCCTGTTCGCAGATGCCACGATCAAGACGATTCGGACCCCGCGAAGGCCACATGTGAGGCATTCCCCACACTGCGCCCATCGTCTGCGACCCCGCCTGCCGTATCGGCGTGGTCGCCGTACCCAGCTGACGTCCCGTGTCTGTGATGGCTTGGGATTCGCCTCGCACACGAACACAAATAAAGCTTACTGGGGCTATAGCATGGTCCAGGTCGTCTGCCTCCAACAACCTCCCAACCTCTGCCATCCCCCTCGAACCGTCCCTCGACTCCTGCTCGCCGTCCAGCGAAACACGTTTCACAGTATCTAGAGTCCCGAGAACGTTCGTAGCGCCGCCCCACAGTGACGAGGCCATCCACTGCACTGTCCGATCGTGCTTACTCACCCCGATCGCGCTTTGAACGCCGACCGGCCGGCGTCGCACATCGGTCGGCCGCGCTGACGAGGAAGGTCCTCATCCGGTTGGCTTACTCGCTTCCGGGCTCGCGCGCCTCGTCCTGCATTCGCCTCCTCGCCTCGACACATACTTAAGCTACCCGCCTTCGCTCCCGCGCCCTCCCAACAATTTCGACTAGTACCCTCATCCGTTCACCACCTCTTCATCCTATTCTTTCTCCTCCCGCATACACATACTTAACACTCCAACCCCGCGGAAATCGTTCGGGATGCCAGTTCCCACCGAGGTCCAGCACAGAAGCTCTCGACCGACACAGTCTCTTCGCCACATCGCGACACACGATCTCCAGCACGGATCTTCAACGACGTCGTCGAAGTTCGAAATTGAGCGCCCGCGGCGCCGCTCGCTCTCGCCGATCCCTGCAAGTCCATTGACGGCCGTGGCGTCCTCGTCCAAGTCGATGTACGTGCCGCCTCCACTTACCTGGCGCAACGCTGCCCAAGACGCTGTGGCGGGCATATACTACACCAAGGATGCGTTCCCCTCGTCCAGTTTCTTGCCCCCACCATTCTCGCGCGAGCCCGTTGTTGTCGAAGCGGGCGAGCGCGTCGAGCTCCTCGAGGAGTTCGACGAATACGCCGTCCGCGTGCGCGTCCTGCGGACAGATGTTGTTGGCCTCATCCCAGCGTGGAATACTGAAGGCGCGCTCGAAAGGCTGACCAGGATGAACACGGCATTCAACGAAGCGGTACGCACGTTTGTCGCATACCTATCATCCCACGAATGCTGATATGTGGGCTCCGTTCCTAGGCAACTTGTCCTGTTGAGGCCCGTGCGCTCCGCCGGCACGGCAGTGCTAGTGAATCTTCGCCTGGCAGTAGTTGGGACGATGCGGCGAGCTCCCCCACTGATAGCTCGCTAGCGCACGTGCATTCGCGCTGCGTCCCGTTCTCTGCGCGCGTCCGCTTCCCCGACTACTACGGCTCCGCGGACGCCGTCAGCGACGATGACGACTCGGACTCGGACTCGCCCCAGTCTCCTCCGGAGTTTGAGCGGGGCCGCCCCCTGCAGGCCCACCAACCCGCCGTGTTCCAGGCGCCGCCGCAGACGCTCGAAAAGGGTGGAATATCTGAGACGTCTTCTCGGTCCCGATCAGGCAGCAGGAAGTCCGTGAACTTCGCGGCCGGCGAGCGTCCCCAGGTCGTGTTTCGTTATCCGTCGGAGGATCTGTTTTTGGCGGAGGAAATGGATGCGGGCGCTGGCCATCCAGAAAACGGAAACGGCGAAGAGGACGAGGACGAGTGGTGGTGGCAGGGGTGGGAGGAGGTGCGCGAGGGCTCAGAGGAGCAAGCGCAGGCGGACGGTGGAGAGGCGAGCGGCACCACCACAGAAGGGGAGACTCAACAGCAGATGACCGACACCGAGCTCTTCCCGTTTGCGTTCGACGAGGAGGAGCTTTGACGACGTTTGCCAGACCACAAGCTTCTCTCTTTCTCCAACCTTCACAGCCGGCAGGGCTATCGAAGGGAAGGGAGAGGGAGTCTGTCATGACACGATACAAAAGGCGGGCGAGACCGCTGACATGATACGACTTACGCATGATATTTGGATCGCACGACGGACACCAGACACTCACCCATCCATGGTCCTGTAATTATCGCTCTACTGTTGGCGTTGTTGTACTATATCTGTAACACGGAGGGACTCTATTATACCCTAATAAGCACGCATTTCTCGAAACTCGACCTTTAGAGCCCTAGACATTTCCAATATTCCGATAGTGGCTTGAGAGGGATCTACTTACCACAGTCGGCCAACGGCGCGTGCTGCGCCTTAGTTCGGTGCTGGTACGGTCCTCACCGCTCAGAGGACCAATTGCGGACGGAAATGGTACTGCCGGCAGGCTCATACGGGCAGAGCCAGAAGAAGGAGCTCTTTGGAAACTAGTTGCGAATGGCAGTGATCGAGTGCCGCGATGAGGACGATGGCGACCGACTCAGTTGACCGAAACTGCAATGGGACACGTGACCGCGTCTAAGGCATGACGTCGTCGGGGCTTACTGCACTGGCAGCTGAGCTTACTGGACACGCTCTCGTCAACTTGGCATGTATACACAGAAATAGACACAGTACGCATCTCAAACCACTCGTTTCTTATCTCTTACCACTCCCTCGAACCGACACGGCGGGCCCGGAGGAAACCCAGAAGGCAGGGAAGCCGCCGCAAACACCGATGATCCCGCAATTTACTGCCCGAGACTACTCGTCCTTCTCCCTGGCTGGGGCCCTGTGTGCAACGTGAGTGCGCTCTCCTTTATCGTTTCCTAGCGCGCACCATTCACCAAATCTTCCCGAAGCCTCACCCATGGCGCCATGACCCGTAAGCCCAGGCCCGTTGCACGTTGAAGGCTGCTAACGTTACTGTAGCAATTGACGTCGTGAAGACGCGCATACAGGTCGACCCAGAGATGGGGCGCATGACGCTACTGTCGGGGGGAAGGCGGATTGTGGCACAGGAGGGGGCCGCCGCCTTGCTCACAGGGTTTGGGCCAACCGCCGTTGGGTACTTCGTGCAGGGTGGAGGAAAGTTCGCGGGGTACGAGTTTTGGAAGAAGCAGTTCGCAGAGCTCGCGGGAGGTCAGGAGAACGCGGTCAAGCACCGCACAGCTATCTATCTAGGTGCATCGAGTGCAGGAGAGTGAGTCACGCGAGCGCCAGGTGACCGCGAGCATGGCCACTCACTATATGCGCAGGTTCTTCGCTGACATCCTCCTCACGCCGCTCGAGGCAACTCGCATACGACTTGTGTCCCAGCGGGGATACGCCATTGGCCTCATGACTGGGTTTACGCGCATGGCGCGAGAAGAGGGCCTCGCAGGGTTCTACGCCGGCTTCCTGCCCATCCTCTGCAAGTACGTCGCCACCCCTGTCCAGGCCAGCCCGCTCCACTTTTGATCCTTTCGTTCGCCCATCTACGCACCGCGGTTCCCTTCATGACTGGATTACGACATGCCGATGACGCACAGACAGATTCCGTACGCCATAGGACAGTTTACCGTGAACGAATTCTGCCACGAACTCGCCTTCCGCACCATGTCGGAGGAAACGAAGCGCTCCCTCAGCCGCCCCACCAAGTACGCCGTGAGCCTGGGGAGCGGCATTGTCGCGGGCTTTGCAGCTGCGATCCTCAGTCAGGTGCGTCTTTCACATATCACTTCCCTTCCCTTCACGCCTTCTGCCACGTTGGACTAGGCCCGGGGCTGGCAAGGTGGAGTTGAAGGCCGGAGCACTGACCATGCGCATGCCGTATTGGGGGCTCCGTACGTATTGTAGCCTGCGGATACCCTGCTCTCGCAGATCAACAAGGGACACGGTCCCAAGGGGTCGATGCCCTATCGCCTGCGTATCCTCGCGCAGGAGGCCGGTGTCCGCGGACTCTTCTCCGGGTTGGGACCGAGGATGATGATGACGGACGGGCTGGTGTCTGGCCAGTTCCTCATGTACGGGGCGATTAAAGATGGTGAGTCTGTGCTTACACGTCCTCACGAACGTTGGGCGTTGAATGTTTAACGCTGACCACACTGGAATTTGATGCCCGTGCTGCAGCTCTGGGCGCGCCGCCGGGATTGGAGATCCACAAGGAGGAACGTAGATCTGAACGTGGAGCGTAAAAGGGCTCATGAGATCTAAGATCCTATTTTCCACACGCTGGACCAACTCGAGAGATGTCGGGCAATCACTCACCATCCAAATAATGCAGTCCAGTAAGGTTCGATGACGATGTGTAGATATTTGTCAAAGAACGGTGAGTGGTCTGAAGGCGGCCATGACGCAGAGCACTTCTGGTAGTTACTAACTCGTCCTTAGCGGGGGGAATAGACGGAGTTCTGCTCCACAACCAATAAATTTCTCCGTCAGTGTTCTGAAGTCGCACCTGGAGTGGTCACCAGAGACAGTGGTGAAGGTGTGTGCAAACCATGAGATGAGGGAGATTGAGCAAAGGTCCCGGAGAGCCGCCGGGCCAACCCACAACGGTTGACGCCCTCGGCAGAATCCGGGGCTATGTTGCCCATCGTGCATGCCACCCTCGTGTGCCTTCATGCGTCTCCTCCGAATTACTAAGGCCGACTGCGCGATGTTCTTGACTTTGGGGGATAGGACGTAGCATGCGGGGTCATGCCGGGTTTGGTTGAACCCGAAGGGGGAAGCTCAGCATGCCGACAGTTGACAGAAAAGGATTGGCGTGGCGCCGACTCGGATGGCTACTACTACTTACGAACTCGAAAGTTTTTCCCGAAGCACGCGGGCGTCAAGTGCCGATCCATGATATCACCGCTTTACGTGGACATTTGCGGGGAATGTGCGGTGCGATATCGATGTTCCTGGCAAACGCAAATTTGAACGTTTCATTCAGCTGACATCACCGATGCACCGATGCATCCGCAGGAGAAGTTCCAGTTGCCGCCGCACCGTCTGTGCGTCATGGTACGAATTTTGAGCTACGGCTATTCCTCTCCATGGCCCACTGCCAGCGCGGCACTATCTTGCGACTAATGATCGTAGATCATCTGAACGAAGCTTCCCATGGTGCAAGGTGACCGGTGACCGGCGACAGCGCTTGCCGGAGTCTAATACAACCTTGTGGCCGTTGGGATTCCGACCCGGTATTAGGGAACGTCCGCTGTCTTTAAACCTGGGCAGGGAGCGTCGATTCAAATCTTCAATGGAAAATACGATAACAGGACGTCTATCGGTGACCAACGAAAAACCATCTCTGACGTTTCGGTCCCCGAACATGGAAGGTAAGGACATGGTAGCTCTCAGATGTGTCAAGGGGACGTGCTTCGGGAGCTCCCAGCCCCGCCGTGCGTACCCGGATCTTCTTGATCTGATCCTATGAAGTAGATCTTCATGCAGTACTCAGGACCCTAGTTGTGAATCACGATTTAGCGCACTCGGCTCCTCAAATAGAGCGCGAAGGATATTGGACTATAAAAGCGGGACATCTTCCTGAGATTCGAGACAGCATAATCCTCAGTCTCCTTGCCATGCTTGCCTGTATCAACGACTCTCACCCGCTGTTCGTGCCAGGGAGTTTTCGTAATGCCCCTCCCAGCGTGTAAGTGTTTGCATGTCGCAAAGCTCCAATAACTTACCGAGTCTTGCTAGACAAACACCTGCCATGGGCAAGCCCTCCAGATCACTAGGCAGCAATGTGGCCCCCACCGTGAGTGATCAGTTGATCGCTAGAGCTAAACCTCCTCACTCACCGTCTAGCATTCATCCATAAACACCCTCGACGCAACTAAAATCTTTGTCCGAGACTTCCTAAACCGACTTCCATACACATCCCCAAACTACCCGGCAAATCCGGAACTCAGGCGCGAGGTCACCGATGTGATCGCCTCGTGGAACGTCGGCGTGGACTCGCAATACATCGAAGGCTTGACGGAGACCAGTTGCGCCATCGCCGAGTCCGCGTACGCACACACGAGCTACGAGCACCAACGCGTGGTCGCGATTTACACCGCGTGCCTTACTTACGCCGACGACCTCGGGCATCGCAACCTCGAGGCACTCGGGCAGTTTGTTCGGCGGTTCACTCGGGGCGAGGCGCAGCTACATCCCGCCCTCGACTGCCTGACGAAGCTGCTCGGAACTTTGCACGAGTTCTGCCCCCGCATCAGCGCTGACGCCATCATAACGAGCACCATCGATTCGGTCACGGCAATGTACATCGAGGTTGTCTCCCAGGGCGACGTCATCTCCCTTTTTGCGACGAGGTACCCTTACTACTTGCGGCTTAAGACCGGGGTTGCCCCCGCATATGTCCACCTAAACTTCACCAAGAGCTGGGGAGATGCTATCGGGACATATTACCTACAGATCATACCGTAAGTGCCCAGATTATTTTCTTTATAGCAGCTTAATCTCACGGCGAACTTGGCAGGGAAATGGAGCTTGTGACTATCGGATTCAAGTGAGTCTGCTCTCTAAGTACCATCTATCTTGATGTTTGTGCTGACGTATCATTCAATCTAGTGACATGTTCGTGCATCATACTCTCTTTCATGCTCGGTCCGTTTTCTGATAGCTTGTATAGCCTCTCTTTCTACAAGGAGGAACTGGCAGGGGAGACGGACAACTATATACACATGCGGGCAAATGCAGAACAGAAACCGGCGGTCGCTATCCTTCGGGAACTGGTCGAGGAGAACCTCGATTCTTGGTACAGGATCAAGCAGCTCGCTGCTGTTCAATCTGGCCTAGTGGATATCTGTGTTGGCTACCTCATGGTGAGATCTTGAGAGTTCGGAATCTAGGAGTGCCGTCTAGTACCGCCTGGCTGACTGTTCGGATCTTCGGCAGGGTTACGTGGAATTCCACTTCAAAGCACGGCGCTACCGCCTGCACGAGGTCATGGGCTAGTTATGAAACATCCATGTGCTGTATTTAATTTTGTCTAAGGGAACCATCTTTTGGAGATAGAGGAGTGAATGCTCGCTTATGCTTGTACTGGTACTGGCTCTGGAATAGACCTTATAGATGAGTTTTACATCTTCCTTTCTTGCGGTCGATGACGGTGGGGGAATGACAAGCTCCCCGCTACTTCCTACTGTGCATTTTCTACGCCATTCCGCCGGCAGCCGGTTGATGGCCAGCGGTGGATATCGATGTTGGGTGGACTCCATGCGGCGCGAATTTGATCATGGCTGGAAGCGGCAACTGCCGTGCCAGCGCCAGTGTGGTGGAGTTTGATTGGATGGGAGGTGGCAGTGGTCTTGGAAGCTTCATGCACATGTCTGCAACATGTCTCGTTCAGGTCCTCGGCGGAGACAGCGACCGTCTCCTGCTTGCATTCTCTTCGACTCTAATCGTCTTGCCGCCATCCCCCGGTCCCAATCACTCCGATAGCCGAATTCTGAATCTCCACCTCCCACCCACGGCCACGCAGCAGAGCCATCACGTCACCGCTGCCGCATTCAGTGGCCATTGGCAATGGTTGTTTGGTCCTCGTTTTTCCTTTCAGCTGAGATGACGTTGCCTGTGCTGTGCACCGACGCCCACGGAGTTGCCAGCGGGCATTCAAATCTTCATCTATCGCCTAACGCCACACCAGGCCTCTAGTAAGTCCAGATGCAGCTACATGGACGTCATTCCTATGCACGACCAGTGGGGCCTGCCATGTACCAGCTCATAGCTTGCCACAGGATGCCTGCTGTGTTGGTCGAAGAAGCGATTTAGCAGACCGTAGCTACGGCACCGGAACACTCCAAGTGGAGTACCCAGTGTCACTTGGGCGAAAAGCTACTTCGTTTGTTTGTTCGATATGAGGTGCCTGTACTACGAAACGCACGTACCAGTTGTAGAGGATACGGAATACATTGGCCCTGGTTACGGTGAGTGCGGCCTTCAAGAAAGACTGAAGTCATGGACCCCTGATTGTTGCTTCTCTGGCCCCTAGGTTTTGGTGTTCCCGGTCAGTGACAGCGTCGGTACTCCCGACAATCACTGTGCCAGTGGTCAGCATCGAATTTGTCCCTCATCACACACGTGGTCCACGAAAGACAGAGCATCCTGTATCTATATAACCCGCGCCTGCCGGCCTTCGTCTAGCACATCAGCTCCCCTGCACTAGACAACTCGCAGTACCACCGCCATGCTGGCTACTCTCTCGCCCTTTGCCTCCGGTGTTCACTATCCGGTAGTGCCCATCACAGAGGTATGTGATGCGACCTGTTTGAGCCTGACCATGTGAATTTAACCAGGGGCGTAGGAAACCAAAGATCCACTTGCTGCGGTCAAGGTTCTCATCCGCGACTTTCTCGACCGTAGCGACTACAGGTCACCCGGCAGCCCTTGCGACCAAGAGCTCCGCAGGAAGCTCACAGAGGAATTGTCCGCCTGGCCATCCGATATCAAACCTACCCTCGTCGCCAAGATCATGGACGGCAGCTGTGTCTACGCAGAGACCACGTACGCTCACACAACTCACGAACACCGCTACTTCATTGCCCTCTACACGGCCTGCCTCATGTACGTCGACGACCTCGGCGAACGCAACCTGGATGCCGTGAAGCGGTTCACGAGCCGGTTTGCCAAGGGAGAGCACCAGCCTGATCCGATCCTGCAACGGCTTGCGGAGCTCCTCGGTCGCGCCCACGATCTATGGACGCAATTCGGGGCCGACGCCATCATCGCGGGGACCCTTGACGCCGTTACGGCCATGTACATCGAGTTCACGACGCAAGGGATGGTGGTGAAGCCCTCTGCAACACGTTTCCCGTACTACCTGCGCACTAGGGCCGGACTCGGGCCCCCGTACATCCACTTTGTATTTATGAATGACTGGCGTGCGACGCCAGAATCGTATCTGCAAGTGCTCCCGTGAGTTGTCCTCTTATCCATCCATTCTCCTACGTGACCTTTTTGCGCCAGATACATGGAGCACTGGACTCTGGGGACCAAGTGCGTGTACTGCTTTTAAATTCAGTGTGAGGTTAACCGTAGGTCCGTCGTTCACAGTGACATGTACGTATTCTGTAATCGGTATCTCGGATCTCATCCAGTGGCGCTGACTCTCTGCTATGGAGACTCTCCTTCTATAAGGAGGAATTGGCTGGGGAGACCAACAACTACGTCCACCTTCGGACCAGCGCCGAACAGAGTTCCGCAGCGAATGTTCTGCGCCATCTTGTCGAGGAAGTCCTTGAATCGGCGGGTACGATGGACATGCTCACGTCCGGAGATTCGGAGCTCGCAGCATTGTGGCAACGGTACATGCAGGTTTGTCATTCCCCATCGCCCTTCTTTCCCCAGCATCTTACGACTCCTCTCTAGGGTTATCTCGAGTTTTCTCTCAAGGCGAAGCGTTATCGCCTTGCTGAGCTGGGCTATCAACCTTAACTTGCGAATTCTAGTCCAGTCAGGGGACGCGTGAAGCTTATACGTATGGAGCCAATCGCGCTGTGTCGTGTTCAAGTTTGTGTTCATTTCCTCCACCCGCGGCTCCCGTAAGCTCTTTACCAGGTATCTTGCATGTAATAAATTTCAACTCATGGCCTCGTGGTCCGAGTCTTCGCTTCCGGCCTCGTTTTGCTAGCCACCACGTTCATCTTTGGCAGAACTGCTGAAATTTTCCGTTCACTGTGTAGCGATTGGCGCCCTGGGAGAATGCAAGAAGCATAGTCCGTGCCATGAGGCCGGGTTCGACTGTGTTGCAGATCGCCTGGATAAGGCTCATTCATAGACCGTGCGGGTTCGGCGACAACAAAGCTCTGGCGTTATCGCTCATCGAAACACAGCATTTGAATAGCCCAATTCAATTCAGGGTCAAGCGACTGGGTCTCAATCAAAAACGGGTGGGTGAGTAATCTGATAGTTACTCCCGATTCAAGGTTTATTCGGAAATTCCAAGGTTAAAACTATGTATCGCAGAGGCGCTTTCGGGCGGCCCTGCCACCATATAACTGCCCAGCATACTACCCCAACCGACCGGTCCTCACACCACTTCAACCATCTATACTATGTGCGACTATTCTTCGTGAGTTCTCCCCAGCCTCACTGGACTGACATGCATGCCCGTCGCTAGGACTTCTATCCTCGTAATGAACCCTGCGGCTCCAGAGAAGACTGCCAGTGCTCTCAATGGTGTACGTCTTACTTCCCTCGTCGTTCTTTTGGGCTGACGACATTGGCGATCGTATCCAAACAGGAGGCAGTACTGCGGTCCCAAGAGCACGACAAAGTCAGAGGAATCTTACGAGACTTCCTCAAACATAGTATGACCACCAACAACTTCCTGACTACCGAAAGCATCCACCACGGTAGCAAACTATACCAAGACGTCTCCCGAAAGGTCTTGGACTTCATCGAAGCCGCGGATGATGACTCCAAGTTCGCTCACAAGTTCTCTGTCACGGGTTGCGACTTGGCCTAGATCGTCTATGGGCATACCAGTTATGAGCACCAGCGCTACATCGCCCTCTATACCGCGTGCTTGCTCTACGTTGACGACCTTGGTAGTCGGCATCTCGAGGCGGTCGCCCAGTTTTCTCGCCGCTTCACTACCGCGGAGAAGCAGCTCAACCCAGCCCTGGACGTCCTCACCGACCTTCTGAGGCAGTCCTATGACCTGTGGCCTCAAACCGGAGCCGATGCCATCGTATCCGGAACTTTAGAAGCCGTAGCGGCCATGCACGTCGAGTGTACGACGGGTAACATGAAGGTTACTCCGCAGGCAACATGGTGGCCCAACTACCTTCGGAGCAGGACGGGTATTTGCCCGCCTTACGCCCATTTCAACTTCATGAAGAGCTGGCGGGCGACTCCGGAGTCATACATGCAGTTGTTGCCGTAAGCCCTTCGCCATCTATCATTGGCGGCACTTCCTAACACCTGCTTCAGGTATTTAGAGTTCTATATCGTAGCAGCTAAGTGAGTATTTGAGGTATCAACGCTCTCCAGAGTCCCAATCGAACAATCGCCCCATTGCGGTCAAAAATTGAATCAGCGATGTGTCAGTGCCATATCTATCTTAATAACCGAAGCACTTGTAGTCTGACGTCCTTAAAGTCTATCTTTCAACAAAGAACAACTCGTAGGAGAGATGAAGAACTACGTCCATGTCCGGGCCAACGCAGACCAGATGACGGCTATCGATACGCTGCGCTTGCTAGCGGACGAGGTCCATGCCTGCGCTCAGAGAACCAAAATGCTCATCGGCGAGGACTCTGAGTTGATGGCTATTTGGCGGTCATTCGAGCAGGTGAGTAACTCATTGAGCGCGAGGGTTGCTACCGTTACTAAAGGAATCGAATCTTAATATGTAGGGTTGCCTAATCTTTCACGTCAAGACTCAGCGATACCGACTCGTGGACTTAGCACTCTAAGTTTCTCCCCATGAAGCCGATCGAGTTGACGTGTCGAGCCTTTAGGCGTGCCGGCTAGATAACTTATATATGGAGACTTCTCCGCCTACATACCATTATTCAGCTTAAACTTGTAGATTGTATAAAGCGTTTACCGTATAAATATGCTGTAACGTGAGCTTGATAATCTTCACATCCCCCATGGGGTTCGCTTCAATGACTGCAAGCCTCCAAGTTCGATGTCTCGTATCGATTAACCAAAAATTGCACCTTACATACTCACTACGATCCGTCGATGGAGGGTTAGACCTTAGGAAAACCTGCATCTGGTCATAGCTAGAAAGCCTCTAGAGTGACATACATTCCCATGGAAAACGAGGACAATAACAATATGCGAACTAGGATGACGAACAGTACATTACTAGCCTTTTCCCGACGATCCGCCCACCCTGCCCGCAAGCGCGGCGGCGCCAGTCGGTCGCGAACACATGTACACGGAGAAACTGGACGGGGGGAGAGTATAAGATGTGTGGTAGTATGAGGGGGAGGGGATTGAATCGGCGAAGGCGAAAGATGGCTTGACTAGATGGTGAGGCGAGCTGCCCTAAGGACTGCGTGCGTGTCGGAAGCCTAGACACCGGTGAAGATGGAATGCATGGGAGAGTCCATAAGCACGAAAGGGGGAGAGGGATAGATGGGGATGTGTATGTATGCAAACAACACAAGTACAAGGGGCAGTGCAGCGATGCAGGTTACAAAACGATAACGGGAAGTGCAAAGCCAAACGATGTAACTGTAACACGGATACGAAATGATAGGCACGAAACAAAACGTCCGACAAAACGAGATGTTATGGAGCTGAAGCAGCGGGAACGGATTGTTGTGACCGGCTCGCCCATGCGAAGAGCTGTCGTGGTACATCACTATTCGGAGGCGGCTCAGTCGACTGTTTCGGCTCGACGAGAAGACTGCGGCGGTAGAGATCTTGCAGGTCACCCTGCCGCTGAGACTTTTCGAAGGCGTCCCGAAGGTACACCTGGACCTCAGGGATCTCCTTGAGGTTATACGGCACCTGGAAACGTTGCATGTCTGTGGATGACGCCATCAGCAACATGCCGAAGAGAACAGACGAGAACCGAGAAGGGGTACCTTGCACGATCCGGGCGAGCTTGTGGTACTTGTTGAAGTTGAGCAGTTTCTTGTCGGGGGACTTCGGAGAAGTCCGGTGGGAAGGGTTGCCCTCGCGGCAGAAGGTTATGTCTGTCAAGTAGAGACCTACGCCACACCCGTGACTCAGCACGAAACCGAACCCAGCGGCGTTGCGAAAAACTCACCGAGGAATGGCACGGCAGGTGGAGCAGTATTCCGTAGCCTCGAACGATACTCGTGGTAGTTGCGTGCGTGGTCCGCCAGCTTTCGGAGCGCCTCCAGCTGAACCTTGCTTTTCTGGGAAAGACCCTGAATTTGACGTCATTCAGTTCTCAACTCGGATTCCACATGGAGAAACTCACCGTCCAAGTCTGGTGCAGCCTCGCAATTGTCGAGGAATCGAGCGCAGCTAAGATCGAGCGCGGTGTCGAGTAATTCCTCAACGAGACACACCGGTCAGCCAGCTTGATGAAGAACTTCACTAGCGCCGTACGCCTTTTGGTATCCGGCTCGTTCAGGATGCTCTCGGCGACCCAACCCGTGACCGCCGTGCTGAGCGACGTTACGGCCTTTACGTTCACGTTCAGGACTACACCGTCCTTCGCCTTGGCGCTTCCGCCGCCGGTCTCGAGCACCTCCTCCGGTTGGATAGCGCAGTACAGGAAGCACTCCATGACTGTCATCTGCCTCGCCAACTCGAGTGGGTCGAAGTCCGTCACCGTGACCGACGCAAAGTTCCGTGAGCGGAGCGCGGAAAGGACTGTCTTCGTCATGATCGGTCTCGGTATCTCCGAGATGGGACCAGGCAGCGTGGGCGGATTGAGTGGCATGCCCGCATCTCGCATCCGCTCGCGGTCTGCCCGCGGGCTGAGGGTGTCAGCGCTGCCTGCGGCGACGCGCTGGTGGACAAGTTCGAGGATACGCTGCGACGGGCCAGGGAACATCGCGGCAAGAGCGTCCTTGATGAACGATACGAGCGTGGGCACGACAACAGCGTCTGTCGCGTGCCGCCAGTACATCTCGACCCACGTCTTGATGAAGTTGCTCACACGCAGGCGTACAGGGAGGCCCTTGCGCTGCTGCCACAGGCGGAGGTCTGAGTCCACAAGCCCAGGTGGGGGAAGGATGTTGTAGCGCGCGATGACGGCGTCAAGGAGCTCCGCAGGCGTCGTGAACAGGCGGAACGTCAAGAAGAACACCGCCGCGAACGGTGGCTCAACCAGCGCGTCGTGGGGCGTCATGCGTTCTACAAGCGCCTCGAGCGTCGCGCCCACTAGCTGCCCGTCTGAGTTGTACGCGACGTCTTCGGGCGCGTGGTCGTGCGGGAACGTCCATGGCAGCGCCGCTGCGCTGAAGGAGTGAGCGCCTGGAACCGCGGGAAGCTCGCCGCCGAGGAGCTGGTGCTCGAACGAGGGTGCACCGTGGCGTTGGCTTCCTTCCCATGTCGTCCTGTCGTCCTCCGTCGGTGCGTACGAGTTCAATGACATTGCGTCAGACCTGAGCGTCACCCTGTCTAGAGATGGCCGCGGCTCTGGCAGAGCCTTTTCCCCGAGAATGGGCGACATGACGTTGGGAATGATTGGAGTCGGAAGCTCGCTCACCACGCCGACCTCTGCGTCGGTTTCCACCTCTGCCTCCACGTCTGGACCTAGCAGCGGAGGAGGCGAAGGCGGCTGTTCGACGATAGGGATTGTCGCGTCCGACGCGCGCTTCACGCGCATCGTGTGCTCCGAGTCGTCCACGCCCTGGGCCTGAATCGTCATGTCCTCCTCCTCACCATCCCCGCCACCGTCCAAGTATACGCCGCGTTCCACGCGCAAGCTGCTCGCCCTCCGTATCCTCGGCCCGGGCCCTGCACTCTTCACACTCCTCACGCTCATCGCGCTCCTTGCACTCGCCGTTGACACCTTGTGCGCGTGTCCAAACTTTCGCGGCGTATACACCATGCCACCCTCGGGATCATGCTGGCCGGGGATGGGCAGAGTAAACACGAACGGGCGCTCACCGCCAGCGCGTTGCAAGCACTTCTTCACCGCGTTGACACAATCCGAGCCCGCCTTGAGCGCGTCCGTTGCGCACCTAAGCAAATGCTCCTTCTCCGCCTCCTCACCTACGTCTGCCTTTGGGGGTGCCGTCAGCAGGCGCACCGAGTCCGCAAGCGTGCTTGTGACGGCGTACAGGCCCTCCTTCGCGGCACGAAGCGCGTCGGCCTTGGCCGGGGGGATGTCGGGGTGGCGGAGGACAGCCTCGACGATGGTGAGGAGACGGCAGACGACATCGACGACTTCGCGCACGAGATCGTACATGTGCCCCGTGCTACTCGCATGTGAATTGCGCGCGTGCGAGTGCGCGTGCCCGATGAACGCCGCGATCGTCGACAGAAAGCTGTCGTGCGTATGCCGCAGCGCGTCCATCACCTCCGCCGTCGTCGCCGGCCCGGATGGGAACACCGGCGTCGCGGGTGTGCCGACCGAGTCGCTCGAGAACGACGACGACGAGGAGTTGCTACTAATCGAGTCTTGTGCCGGCCGATGCTGGCGGGGTGTGCCCTCGCTGAACGTCCGACGCATGGGCGAGGTAAGCTGTTGTTCGGACAGTTTCCGTTGAGGCAATTTGAGGGGCCCGATAGGCATAGGCGGGTAGTCGGCGCCCATCGCGAGGCGCTTCGACATCTTGAGGTCGCCCAGGCTCTTCGGCCGTGAGGGGGTGTTCGCCGCGTCCGTATTCCGCCTCGCCCGCATGACGATGCCGCTCGCAGTCCGCCCGGGAGTTGCGAAGTCGTCCTCGCTCATCTCATCATGGACTAGAGACCCCATATCGGTGCGCGTGGCAGTCGTCGGAAGATTCACGCCACATTGAACGGCGACTGCTAGGAAACCACGTACGTGAGCGAATAGTTGCCCAGCAAGGCGTACCATGGCCTGGATTTCCATGTCGCGAGTTTCCTCGGGGACGATGGCGTCGTCGGACGCGCGCTTCGCTTGCGAGACGAGGGAGGCAAGGTCGGACAGGATGCGCTTGCGCTCTTGCGCAAGTACCCCGTGTTGCTTGAGTATTGGTGCATCGCGTGACAGGCAGCCGATCTCCGAAAGGAGGGCGCGGACGCAGGATATAATGCAGGCGGTAGCGGGCTGGAAGTGATGGACGCGGTTCATGCGTACGGCGTTTTGGAGGAGGGAGAGGGCACGAAGGAGGGGGATCATGAGTGGTGGGCAATACATGTCGATGGTCGGGCCAAATGAATCTGTTGCGCTTGGCCGGTGGTCGTTGCGCGCGAACGCGGCTTTGGCGTTCCGAGAGGAGTTGCTCGCCCAGGACGTGGTCGAGGAGACGGAGATATTGTGCTTGTGCCCTAGGCGAGGGTTCTGGATGGCATGGCAGCCGTAGTCAGTACTTTTGAACAGGATGGAGCGCTGCTGCAGGCGGTTCCCAGAATACGTCTAACAGCGATGCAGATCAAGTCCGACTGCAGCAACCCGACGCCGTCGCTTGTGGCGGAATTCTGGGAGAGAAGCCCACAGAAACAGCATAAAATGACATGCACAGTAATCGGCATTCACAGCCGCCCGTAAGATTTCCGGACTGCTGCTGTGCAACCGTTCCAGCAAAGTGATCCAAGGGTTATTGGCTGCAACTGCCCTGTAGGTGTCCTAGAGGTAGTGGCCCTCTGAACTCGCCAAGGCGATCGTTGAACGTTAAGGCATTGGACCCGGACGAGGGCGGACATGATCGATACGGTCAATTGCCGCGTCCAAGCTCCGGTCGAACACGTCCGCAAAAAATGTGATCGAGATCAACCTTCGCCACCGCGATAGCAGCCATACACCTGCGTACACCGAATCATGCACGCGGCTTGGACCCCTGTGCACGTGCAGCATGACACCTACAGCGAAGTGATCACCGACGCCGTCCGAAAGCTCGCGAGACCTTGACTGACAGAAACACGGATGGCAAAGCCGGGGTAGACAGCAGAAGAGAAGCGCCGCAATGATGAAACCGGTTGAAGGAGACGAGAAGGAGAAGGAGAGGTACCAAACAGACATGGGGAACACACCTTTTTCCCGGGAAGCTCCTCATCTGTTAACAGGCCAACCTCGGAGGTGACATAATTGCTGGGGAACCACCCTCTTCTGCCTTCTAGCTCGCCATCCCACCAGCCGCTAGAATCGCGGTTGAGGACGTGGATGACCTGACCGGCGCGGAAGCTGAGGCAGGTTACGTTAGGCTGCTGAGGAGCGAAGTCATGCATGGCAAGGACGTATTCGTCTGCATTGCCGATGGCCTCGTCCTCGGAACCGGAATCGATGGTATGCCATGTGGACGAGGGACCTGGACGAGACGAGGGGGATGGTGATGTGGGAGTGGTGGGGATAGACCGGTGGGCGGAGTGGGGGGAGAGGTGAGAGGCACTTGAAGGAGCACGGGAAGTAGTGGAGATGGCAGAGACGGCGGATGAGGAGGATGTGGAGGAGAGGGTGCGTATACGAGTGATGGAGTCATTGCTGTGGGTGGAAGCGGGAGTGCGGAGAGGACCTGGGCTGAGGCCATCGCGAGAGGAGTGGGTTCGGAAGGAGGAAGGGCCCGCAGAGGCGATAGAAGTGTCAATCCTAAGGTGAGTTGTGACAGGCATTCCTCATTCGCAAGGTGGGGGAACCGTTGGGTAGTGATGGAGCTGACGATACAGATGGAAAAGCTGGGAGTATGCTGAGGGCGGGAGCGAAGAGTCGAAAGCAATGCGACAGCGGGCGAAGAGAGACAGAGAGAGAATGAGCTGAGCAAGCGAGGACCAGGGGAGGGAAGAGTAGGCGTGAAGGTCGTGAAATACGGATGGCGGGGAGAGAGGGCTCCGAGGGTGGGAGGGAAGCACGCCGCCGGGAAGAAAGACAGTCGGGATTCGGGGAAGAGGCCAGGGTGCAGAGAGCACTCGCGGACCCATGAACCGTTCTCTTCACGCCTCAGACTCAGCGTTCAGCCCGCTAACTAGTTCGGATTCCGTCACACTCCGCGTTACATCGTGACCCTCGCGTCGCCTCCCCCCAGGCTGCGGCTGTGTTCTCTCTCTCGCGGCTCCACACAAGCTGCTCCTAAGTACATTTTGTCTCCTCATAACCCCCACCAGTCCTCCATTTTCCAAGTCTACACCGTACCAACAATGCACCCTGCTTTCACCCACCTATGCCCTTGTTTTGCCTCCCAATCTCCCCCGAACCAATCCGAACTCAGGGCCCCAAATCGGGGCGGACCCGCACGCTAGAACTTATGCGGATACCCTCACAACAAAAGCAACGCGTCTCGACCAGCGGCCTCGTCGCCTTTCCACCAGCTCACACGCCGTAAATACAGCGGTCACGGCTGGTCACGGGGAGGCACTCCCCTCACGGGAGCCACCCGCGGCGACCCGGAACGCCATACAAAGGTAAATTTATTCCGGCATGGCATGTAATGGCCGCATATTGACCACATATATACAGTGCATACTAGTTCGAATTCTGTCAAATCAAGTCGGTACCACCGTCCGAGGTAAGTACTAGTACACACCGATCGAGCTCAGGACGGAACCGACCGACCTGGCTGCCCGTATCCGGGGACGCGTCCGTCTCACAATCACATGTACGTTCCGCGAGACATGGCCCAGTCGTTTTTGTCCATTCACAAATCCTGCATGGTTCGAATCCCCGGCAAGTCTTTCCAATACCACGGACTTACGCTTGCTCTCCATTTTTTGAAACGTCTCCGGAGATGAAGTCGGCCCCGGGCAAACTAGTATTTGCTTCCATATTTCACTTGCCACGTAGGCGTAGGGATTCGCGTCGGTGGAACTGTCAATGAGCTCTCCGAGATCACGATGTCCGATTGTCGACAGACTGTCAGCTGTCGAACGAGATCAGACTTGATTTCTTCTCGGACGATGGCCTGGTATGATGTCATCCAGAGCGAGCAGGCATGACTAAGTATTGACTCCTCACAAAACAATGGTACTGGTAGTAGTACCGATGCGGTCTGAAGCTGAAGTTCAAGTTGGCGAAGTCATCTCTCTCGACGTTTGAATTGCTAGGCATTCCCTTTAGATCTACATAGGCTATAACCCGAGTAGTTTCTTGTCCGTCATACAACACCTGCTACGAACATCAAATTTTGACGACACGATTGACTCACCATCGACTTGCTTTGTCGTATTTTTTCTCCTTTGGTCGGCGTGGACGATCGACGTCAACCCACAATTTCTGGCGGTCCGTTCACAAGCGCTGGCCGTTATCGCCAGCGCTTAAAGAGCAACCCTCGTAAAGTTGGACGGTTACTTATCATGCTTGGTCTCAATGAAGATCTATCTCTTTCTTGTACTCCATCTACTGCAGAGCGGACAGCCTCAGGGATATCCTTCGCAGCCCTGGGCATCGCCAGAGTCCAGCCTGCCGTTCTCCACCTTTTGGACCAGCTGGCGCTTGTGATTTGCGACCCGATGGCCTGGCGGCTGGGCAGCTTGCATCCCATCTATCTCCCACGGCTCACGCTCTTCGGCCGCTCGGCCGTCCTCCTGGCCGCAGAATTGCTTGCGAATGTCGTTTGCTGGATCGCGACCGCGATTCTCTTCGGCAGGACGCCGGAGACCCGTCCGATTCTGTCACTCGCGCTGTTGGCATGGGTTAGTGCGGTCTCCGCTTCCTTCCAATTCGAGGACATTCAATGACCCCTCCAACGTCTATGCAAACTGTGCTTGACAGACGATTGGACTAAGACATGGTATGTACATCCTTATCCCTTCGAATCGAGAGAAATATCAGTCAGTGGCGTCTGCTCTGGTCCTTCCTATGGGAGCTGCTGGGAACATAGTTCTGTGAAAATGTGCAGAAGTCCTGGCCCATGGGCTCGGCCTATAGAGGCGCATTTGAGCTTGGTCTCGAAAATTTGCGCATCTAGGGCTATCTAGGGTCATTCTTTTAAACAATGAGCAACGGTAGATGCCGACGACATACCCGGCAACTAAGTTCATTTTGCCGTCATCCCCCGTATCCACCCCGGGCTCGCACGCGCTCTTCGCTGAACCACCCATCCCACAGCTCTCGATGCCGACCACATCAGGTACCGTCCTCCCCGAACCCGTGCGTGCCACTTGTCAATCACTGCTTCTTTCCGGAGCTGGGAAGCTAACTCGAAATCATCGCCGCTGTCCCCCAGGTTCTCCACTAGAATGCCGCGGCTAATGTGTCTCTCGGTCGACCGCCGGGAAGTGCTATTGATAACGCGACTCGGAGTCTCATCAACATGGGACAGCTCCCGGTGACTTGCGGCCTCTTCTTCTCCCTCGGACACAGCACGATTGTGATAGTGGTGGTGAGTGTCCGGCCCTTCTCCTTCTTTGTTTGCGATTAGAGATTTGAGAGAACCCGGGTAGACGCCCTGGGTTCGTAAAGAGGGGTTTCTGGAACCACTTTTCTGTCAACGTGTGTATTCTATATCTCGTGTCGCGTAACACGTCCATGGACTTGGTTCCCCCAGCATCCATATCCCCGATCAAACTAGAAGGGGGACTGGTTTGTCAGTTTTGAACCCCGGCGGCTCTGCATTCTGTGGTTATTTCGCGGAAACCCCTCTCTCGCGTTTTCGTGTACTCGCTGACATGCGATCCACGCGGACAGAACGTGGCCATCGCAATCAGCACGGATGTCTACGATCGAATGCAGGGTGTGGGCGAGGTGGGAGGTATCGTAGGTAACGCTCCACCGTGTCTTCTCTCATTGCCAGGCAACAAGTCTAACCTGTCTTATTTACTTACCGCTCGGTCGTTCGGGACCCCGGGCGAAACACCATCAGGCGCTGCCGTTAGCGCGAGCTTCTTGTTTATCGTCGGGCTCGCCAACTCAATTATCTTGTACAGAATTTTGCGGAGACGCCGTCAGGTAAGCAGCCATTGAGAATACTTTCTTCCCGCGTCAATGGTCATGGGTCCCCTAATCCTCTCATCATCTCTAGATTAAAAAACAACGGGCAGAACGGTCTGCCCGCGGAGACGCAACAGCCGAGGCTGACGAACCAGAGGATGCCGACCATGGCTCACACCAAAACACGATCATGATGAAGCTTATCGGACCCGTCGTCACGTTCGTCGACCGTCCGTGGAAGATGTACCCTGTCGGCGTTCTGTTCGGGTTTGGTTAGTCTTCCTAATCCGTGGCGCGCCTACGATCCCTACTAACCACGCACCAACATTGGGAAGGCTTCGACACCGCCTCGTCCATCGCGCTCCTCGCCATCTCAGCGATCGCGAAACGCGACCCCAGTGGCGGCCAGATCAACCCCGCCGACGTCATCGTCCTTCCGGTGCGTGTCTCCCTGCGGCTCAGTCTCCGAGTCTATTCTGATTCCTGGTTGCCCGATTGGCATGCCGCCGGCAACAAACCCGTACCCGTACCACCGACTCGGATACTTCGATCTGCGTTTGTGCAGCTCCTGTTCACGGTCGGCATGACGCTGATCGACTCGCTCGACTCGATCATTATGCTCTATTCGTATGCAGGCTTCCCAGAGCGGACCTTGGCAAATTTCGAACGGCCCCCAACTGGCCGTGGATCTTCCGCTAGACCGTCCGATGCTTCACAAGCCGCCCTCGAGCCCAACGCTGCGTCAAGCACGGGAGTGGACCTGGAAGCTCTCGCCGAACCGGTCCCTAAGCCCGCGAGTAAGCCCAAAGACGATGCCAAGGGCGAAGCTGTGGCAGTAGCCGTTGGGAAGAGCAGCGACGATACACCGGAAGTCCACAGTAATCTGCGCGTAAAACAGAACGCGATGGCGAACCTGAGCATTATCCTCACGACCATGAGCATCGTGGTGGCGTTCAGGTAACACGCGACACATCACATTACCCGAAGGATAGGCCCAGGACTGAACGGGTCCAACAGCATTTCGTTGATCACGATCATGGGGCTCATCGGTGAGCAATGTACCCCCTGCCAGAACGCTGCAAACGCGCCCGACGGGGGCGGGCTCGCAGGGAGGTGGTGGAGAGGCTGGGCAAACGTACGTCGAGTATCGGCCTATTACCATGCGCTTCGCTAACGTCCGTTCTTGTCCCAGGCCAACGACAACAGTGGCTACATTGGCGCAGCGATCGTGGCGTCGTTCGTCTTCGTCGTCAGCAGCTGGTACGGCTGTAGGTTCTTGTACCGCAAATGGCATGCGCGGCAGAACCGGGATGGAGTACAAGCGCAGTAGAGCGTCTCGAAGAAAGTAACGAGAACGGGAGGAACTGACATACAATGTATCCATCATACAACTAACAAACAAAATGTATCGCCCATCACGCATCATCCACCATGGCAGGGGGAGCGAACATGAATCTGACCGTCTTGTCGTTTCTCCCCAGAAGGGTCGAGTCGTTTTTGTTGAAATTGATGTCCTCGCCCGCAGCTGCGCTCTCCCGCACTCTCGATGGGTGCTCGGACTCGCGCATGACGATCTTCAGTCGAATGAGCTGATCCGCCTTGTATGGCACGGGGGGAGGTCTCGGTGGCGCCGGTTGCCCGACGCTATGCGAAAGATGCGGGGAGGGGGATGACGGGGTGTGGGGAGAGGTGCTCGCAGCCGGATTTTGCGAGGCGCCTATGAGGAGATCGATGATGGCGTGCGCTATCTCTTCGATATCCTCTATATGCGCTTGGAACTGTCGTCCCCAGTCACCCGACTTGCTCAGCGTAGCCGCTATCTGGTGTGCGGTGTTGTGCCCTGGTCGTTCCGGCGATGTACCACGCTCGAAGGATGACAGCATGGAGGCAACATATAGACAGCCAAGCGCCACGACATGTGGAGGATATTGAAGATTGACCAATGTTCGGAAGCTATACAAGAGTGAATAAGCGGTCTCTTGCGAATTAAGCGAGAGGACTTACCTGTCGGTGGCTAGTCGGTATGCCAATTTAGCCAGCTTCTTCGTCGCTGTCAGATAGCATGAGAGAATGGATGAAAAAGACATCGGGCCTGCTACTACCTCCAAACGCGCGGCTGATCTTGATAACGTACGGGAACGGCAAGCGAGTGTTGAAGTTAAAGCATATTGTCTCGACGATCAGGCGCTCTATGGCAAGAACTCTTTGACGATCTCCCTCCATAACCTGTTTCCCTCTCAGCTTAGAAAACAAAAACGAAACGTCTGGACTCACATTGGGGTCTATATCGATTTCGCCGCCCATTGACTTCGCCTTGGCAGCTCGCTCTGGGTAGCGTACTCCATACGACGCGACGAGAAGATCGCGGGTTTTCTTCAAAGTGTCGTGTATCTTGCAAGACACAAATAGTGCTGCTAAGCATACGTCCTGGGTAATGATATAAGGAGGATGCGACGCTCAATGACATAGGGCGTACGTGATATGCGAAGTCTTTCCGAGGAAAGAACAAGTGAAAGCGATGGTAAAGATTCTGCGCAGTGGCAATAGTCTTCCTAGGGCTATGTTATTCGTAAGCTCAGCTTCAAACGCATTACGCAGCACAGACGAGGACTCACAAGCCGATGTCCGAACCTATTGCTTCTACGAAGCCACATGCCTGCTGTCGTGCCTTCTCCTCTTGTGTGACCGAGAGCTTTCCTCGCTGCTTCTCCGAGAGCCTCTCGATCTCCTGAGGGGTGAAGTACGGCAAGTGATACTTGAAGTAGTTGGCAGGAATCAGTGGGGGTGGGTCGCCGCGGTAGTCGATGGCCATGGTCGCGGTCCGAGGTCAGGATGTTGCATGGGCGCCAACGCCACTTGCGACTTGCTCTTGGCCTCGTTCTGCGTTCATGGACCGCGACGCCGATCCCGCTTTTCTTGCCCTTTTTGCCGTCCGACTCGCCCTCGCTTTCGCACCACTACACGAAACCCTCAAATATGACCAGCAACTCTCGTCTCCACTGACGTCTTACTCACGGTGTGCGCATAGTCTTTCATGAGGTCACCATCGGTCGCTTACGCCATCTCGCAGTACGCGAGGGCATCTACCTGTTTGAACACGGCGTCGACCCGTATTCAGGAGGAGCATTCAGACATGTATGTGGTTATGAGACGTTCGGTTTCTCTCTTTCTCACAGTGCATCAGTCGCCTCTCCTGCTGTCGCTATTCTCCACCGCGCTCCCATTAACGCGCTACACGTCGCCAGTATTGTGGGCCGTTGCAGACTCTATCGCCGCATGGGCCTTAGTTCGAATATGGAGGTTAAGATCAGGAGCAAAAAGCACCACGAGGGATCGACAGGTTGCCGCACTGTACGTTCACCCGTCTCAACGCGTCGCGCACTGTTCATCCCACCTCCCATAGCTATCTATTCAACCCATACATCCTACTCCCCAGTTTGGCGTTCTCGACGTCTTCTCTTGAGAATGCGCTCTCGCTTCTTTCCGTTATGTGTGCGTCAAGTGGTGAGTGATAGCGTCGCGTCCTAATATGTGTTACCCCTCTAATTCCGCCCAAGGACGAGCCTCGGCATCGCTCTTCACCCTTGCAACTCTCATTCACCTTTCTCTACCATCAATACTACTCCTTGTTCCTATCCTGCTTCTCAACATTACCAGGCCCGTGTCTCGCCTCGCCCTACCCCGCCTGTTTGACGCAGATTTGAAGCGCACGTTACCATTGTTCATCGAATTCCTTGGGTACGCTACACTTCTAACCCTCGCGTCAACGTTGGTTTGTGGGAACTGGTCTTGGATGGGGCAGACGTGGGGCGCCTTGTAGGCCATATTTTCACAAGTTAGACCCTTACGTGTGCTGATCGCTAGAACAGTGTCACCCTCCCAGACCTCACGCCTAATCCCGGGATGTGGTGGTATTTCTTCACGGAGATGTTCGATCACTTCCGACCGTTCTTCCTCATGGTGTTTTCGGTGCGTGATAGCGTTCGGAATTTAGTACTCGTGCTAACGTGAATGCGTAGGTGCATTTACTCATATATGTCGCCCCAATGTGCATCAAGTTTCAGTACGTACGCATCCTTTTGCTCAAGTTTTCCGTATTCTCATTACTTCTCAGACATGATATCCTCTACGCCTCGTTCCTCATCATCGGTGTCCTGGCGCTCTTCAAACCATACCCCACACTCTCCGATCCTGGGTTGTTCATTTCGATGTTCGCCCTCTTCCCAGAAATTTATCCTTGTGAGAGATGCTCTGTTCCTTTCTTTCTTCCAGCACTCAAACAACTCGCGTCAATCTAGACCTTCGCCATCCAATCGTAACCGGGCTAATACACTTGCATGCGTCACTGCTCCTACCCTTGTTCAACAGCCTCTGGCTGAGGCAAGGGACCGGAAATGCGAATTTCTTCTATGCCTCCACGCTTGTGTTTGGAATGGGAAATGGAGGGGCTCTGCTGGATGCAGTCTGGGCGGGGCTCCGAATAGCCGTTGGAAAGCTGGAGGATGGCTACGAGGTGATACAAGAGTGATTGTAGTCGACTCGCGCGCAATGGTATTCGCTTGCCCTCCCAGTCGCGCAGCCTGAGATTGCTCCTCAGTGTCATTGAATTGTTAACTCCAGAACTGCCGAAACTTTTTTCACCGTTCAAGGATATGTGGGTTGTGTTCAAGAACATGACGGTACCCCCGGGTTTATCTCAATTGCATTGCAAAAGTCAGTGGGGGCACTGATAAATCGGTCGCCAGGTTTCCCTAGGTTTTTTTTCCATTGATGTTTGACAAACTGAGCTGAGCGTATACACCTTCATCTAGCAAGACTCACCATGGACTTCGGCGAATAAAATAACCCGAATCTCTTTCCTTGTACTAGGGCACAGAACAGCCTACAACAGGGGCCAAGAACAGCCGCAGGCTATCTCACTGCCAACAGATTCGATGCCCGCTGGCACAGTCTACGCCTGAACGTTGACCAAAATGCTGCCGCACTAGAACTTATCGAAGGGGCAGACACTGGAAGGTTGAAGCGAAAACCAACCAGCGAGTCTGCGTCTGCGGCGAGCCACCTCCTGCAATGGTAGTATGCTCGCAAACGGTGCGAATCGAGTCGTATTTGAGAGAAATTCATCATCCCCCAAACCGAGTAGCAAATATCGAATTTAGCAAATATCGATTGAGAGAACGAGGTATGCATTAGTCCTCATTCCGCAGAAGTGCCGCAGAGATGTTATTCGCATTGATGACAGTTCCATTCAATTCCAGAATGGGGAATGCTGGTACGACCCAGGGATTGTTACTACTAATAGACGTGTAGGAATGGCGAGTTTTCCTGATCGTGCCATCACCCAAATACTTTGTAGACTTGCTCATCGACTCACCAGACATTCCATTTAAGTGCTGTGTCATTTTTACGATGAGCTGGGGCGTCGACCTGAATGTGAACCAGGAAATGGTACCGAATTTCAACACAGTACCATCCGAGGTGCCGCACCAACCAGGCAGCTGACTCCGACATTCATCCCATGTTGCCATCTCGTTGAGACTCGGAAGGACTGGATATATAGGCCTAATACGACTCAGTTCCCAAGTTTCTGGTTACATGAGCATCATCTTTCCGGAGTGTAAAACCGTCTCCTGCGGCGATTGTCCTTGATTTATCGACATTCATATATACCACATTCATGCTCGTGTCGGATTAGTATGGCTTACTAGTCTTCGAATGATATTATGTCTACTGGGTACCTTACAATTGCTGAATGCAATTCAGATTCAGAGGTATCGTCTATTAGATGACGGAGTCGACGGTATCGGAGAGACATCATCATTAGAGAGTGGAAGCAACTTGAAGAGTGCGCTAATGTTTGGGACGCGGTTGTACGGGCCGAACGTCCGCGTCACCCGGTGCCGGTCCAGGATGTGGGTCCCAAGAGTTCGGGCCGCAGTGGCCAAACGCGGTATGCGATGTCCGAACTTGGACACGACGAGCAAGGAAATCGGAGGTGGTCCGAGATCTGAGAACGCATATTTCTCACCAGGCGGCCTCTGTGAAGTAATCCCAACAACACACTCCTCCCAGACCCCTCCTCTCCTCCAGACGTACTCCACACCTTCCTCCCTCAGTTACATCGCATCTCGACCATGTCCACCAGCAAAAAGGACGTCTACCTCGTCATTGGTGGCAGCGGTTTCCTCGGACGCCATATTGTGGAGGCTCTCCTCGCTCGGGGCGACTCCGTGTCCGTTTTTGACATTGTCCAACGCCACCACGACGTTCCGTTCTACTCGGGCGATATCAGCGAGGAGGAACAGGTTTCGGACGCGCTGCGCAAGGTGCGCATTATCATCACTTACTATCCCTGAGCGTGAACTCAAACGGTGCGTGCCGTACAGAGCGGGGCGACATGTATCATCCATACTGCATCCCCCCTTCATGGACTAGATGACCCCGCGTTGTATTGGAAGGTGAACGTCGACGGAACACAGGCCGTCATCAACGCTGCGCTGGCGAATGGCGTCCCTAAGCTTGTCTACACCAGCTCTGCTGGCGTCGTATTCAACGGCAACGACTTGATTGACGTCGATGAGCGGTTACCCGGACTTGAGAAGGCTATGGACCCGTACAACGAGTCCAAAGCCAAGGCGGAGGAGATTGTCCTCGCGGCAAACGGCAAGGGGGGCCTCTACACCGTCGCACTCCGCCCAGCAGGCATCTTCGGGTGAGTTCCCTCCGCGACTCACCGTCCGTCCCGCGCGTCCCTCTCAAACTGCAGCCCCTTCCCCCTATCTTTCAGACCCGGTGACCGGCAGTTCGTTGCGGGACTCTTCCAGACGTGGCAGCGCGGCCAGTCTCACATCCAGGTCGGCGATAACACGAACCTCTTCGACTGGACGTATGTTGGTAACTGTGCGTACGCGCACCTCCTTGCCGCCGACCGCCTCGTACCACACTCCGAGAAGGACTTGGAACGCCTCAAGGATGAGCTCCACGTCGGGTTGCCCTCCATCAACGCAACGACGCAGCGTCGACGCGTCCCCACGTCCCTCGCGCGTCCGCTCGGACCATACGTCACCCCACCGCCCAACGCGGAGAAGATCCTGGCAAACTGGGAGGACCCCGCGTACGAGCCGCCCGTGCCCCGGCCGGCCGTGCGCGGCAAGTTCGACCAGTTCTCGGACGCGGCGCTCGCGCGGGATCATGACGCGCCGCTGCAGGTCGCGGGGCAGGTGTTCTTCATCACGAACGGGGAGCCGACGGGCTTCTGGGACATGCCGCGCGTGCTGTATGGTTGCTTTGATGCGCACTTCCAGCGGCCGAACACGAAGCGGCGCTGGATCCTGCCGCAGCAACTCGGGCTCCTCCTCGGGAGCGCGGCGGAGTGGTGGGCATGGCTCGTCGGGAAGGAGCCTGGTTTCACGCGCTATCGCGTCTCGTACTCGTGTGCGTGGCGTTGCTTCAACATCGAGAAGGCGAGGAGGGTGCTCGGGTACGAGCCGCAAGTGGGGCTGGAGGAGGGGCTGGAGAGGACGTTTGAGGTACGTGGCACATTTGCTTTTCTTTCCTGTGGGCTGTCGTATTGAAAGGGTTCGACAGTGGTGGGTGGCTGAACGGCAGAAGGCCGGAAAGGCTCAGTAAAAAGGCACCACCAAAACCATGAGCTACGGTTTGCCATGATTACGATATATTAGACGACTTCCTTTTTAGTTACCCATATACGCGGGCGTGGCATGCCTTGTCATGTCATGTAATGCATTGTACTTTCCACGGATGAGTTCATGGAGCACGGGGAGCAGCTAGAACACCACCTCAACTGGAATTGCTATCAATCGAGAACCCTACGAATACGTTCGCGCAGACTACTTATCGTACAACATTCAAGGTATGGTTCGTCACTTTCGATCGGCCCACTCCTCGTTCACTCCTCCAAGACGACTTTGTTCTGTTACATGTCATATTAGAACTACAACTCGATGAACGGGATAAGAGGGCGCTACCTTGTAGAACGCGACATAATCCTTGATGTTGTTCGCCTTCTCCTTGGGCTGCGGGTAGTACCTGTATAACCATCGCGAGTCAACTAGTGTGTTACGGTTCAGGCCATCAAGTTCCGTCACCACGTACCAAGCAACGTCATGCACTTCGGTCTTGCCGCCAATTGTGGCATTGTAGTACGATGCCTCGCTGTTCGCGTTACGCATGAGAGCCGGCGAAGCATGGCCCCTATCCTGCAAGTACTCACCCCTTCCACGGGCAGGTAGTGCTATAGTTGACCGAGACGAGCGCGGGACTGTCAGCGGAAACGAGATACATGTTGTGGACAAGGCACTGACTGGGTGTTAGACGTGCTAAAGAGGTCCTTCTTGACGGAGTCGGGAGGGAAGTAGTGGTTGCCCTCGACGACGACGGTCTTGTCGGACTCGGCAAGGATGACGCCGTTAATAGATGCCCTGACCATGTTTGCTGCTAGACGAGTAAGCTGGAAGAGATGGACGTAGACGGTCAAGGAGTAGGGTATTATAGGGGACCCAGCGGGTTCTTATATATCGAACACTCGCAGTCGTCACACCGAGGTTTTCGAGACTGCATAAGTAAGTGCTTATACCGAATGGAGTAGGGGTGAGTAAGCGACCGAGGGCGGGCATGACCAAACCTTTCTCCATGAATCTGCTTCTTCATCGCCACATGGCGGGGTCTTAGAGTTGGTCAGGACGGTCAATTTCAGAAACCACCGCCAGGAGGGTTCCTCCATTGGGAGAGGCGAGTGGGCGAAGGTTGAGAGAGGCCGAGGCGGGTGATTAAATAATATTAGATACAGCGAATAGCGCCTTACGGAAGGAACCGGCTCGGGCTGGGCCAGTGGACTCGGTTGGACGACCAAGTCGAGTCGTGTGCGTTTGCACTTATCTCCTCCCTTACAAACCGGTAACTCGCTCATCGTCTCGACAACACAATCAGCGAGTGTTTCCACATCCTCGCCGCGTCCCTTGCGGCCCCTACCTCGAGGGATGCCTTCAAAAAGCGCAAACAGCATGATCGGTGAGTCTTTCCGCCATACGCCCTGCCGGAATCCCGGAGTCTCACCATGCGCGTCCTGTCCCTTAACTCCGCCTCCCTCCTCCCCCGCCCCCAAACACAGCTGGCGCAGGAGGCGGTCTCGTCGCCAGCGTCGCGACCTGCCCGCTGGATGTCGTCAAGACCAAGCTGCAGGCACAGCGCGCCGTCCATGGACACGAAGCCTACGAGGGCGTGGTCGGTGAGGGGTTTAACGTTTGCCACTCGTGTCTGCCTGCCCCCCATAGCGGCGGCGCGCGTCCCTCTTTTGTATGCATGTGCTAGACGAGTCGAGCTCAACATACGTCCCCTCCCGCCCCCCTCTCTCCCCAGCGACCGTCAAGAACATCCTCAAACACGACGGCATCCGCGGTATGTACCGTGGCCTTGGCCCGACAATCCTCGGCTACCTCCCGACGTGGGCGATTTACTTTGCCGTGTACGACGGCATCAAGCGCAAGTTCGGCGAGCGGCCAGTAGGCGAGGTTGATGGCGGCCGGCACGTATACCCCGCCGCTCAGGTCAAGGGCTACCAGCCGCTCGCGCGCGAGCATCCATGGACTCTCCACATCCTCTCTGCCATGGCGGCCGGCGCGACCAGCACTATCTGTACTAATCCATTATGGGTCATCAAGACCCGCTTCATGGTGCGTCCCATCCATTCCCTGTCCCCAGCTCTTCCTCGTTTTTCTGTCGTCCCATCGTACGAGCACGCGTGCCAACCGAGGCATGCTGTAGACGCAACCACGAGAGGAAGGCCGATACCGACATACACTAGATGCTGCCTTGACTATTTATCGGACCGAGGGTTGGAGGGCCTTCTTCCGCGGCCTCCTGCCCAGCCTGCTTGGGATCACGCACGTCGCGGTACAATTTCCCCTGTATGAACACCTCAAACGAGTCGCAGGTGAGTGCCATGCTCCCCCACCCCAACTCGCCACAGCGTGTCGCGTGCCGCTCACCAACGCCCCAAACAAAACACAGGCCGGGATCGCACGGAGCCCCTCACGGCAACTCAGATCTTGGGGTGCTCAGCCACAGCGAAGATGACCGCATCGATAGTCACCTACCCGCACGAGGTCGTCCGGACGCGCTTCCAGACTGAGAAACGGCTCCTCAACGGGAACGGCGGACACGAACCCAACACGGAGCGCCGGGGGATCATTCGGATGACCCAGCACATCGTGACGCACGAGGGCTGGCGGGCGCTGTACAGGGGGCTTTCGGTGAACCTGGTGCGAACAGTGCCAAATAGCGCAGTGACGATGCTCACGTGGGTCCACCATTTCACTGTTCGCGGGAAGGAACGGGTTCTGACGGTCACCTGGCCTCGCGCTCGCTTTCCGTGTTCTCTGTTTGTTTGTAGGTACGAGATGCTCGTGCGCTCACTCAACCGTCGATCGGGCTTTTCATGACACGACGAGTGGACGTCCCGACGCGAAGGTGTATGACGGGGCGCGGAACGGGGATCCGCGGTTTCGGAGGGAAGGGTCGGAGGGAGGGATTCCCTACGGGGTTCTGCGGGCTACGACATACGGACGGACGATTGCTCGACGGTCGCAAGTGTGCGGCGCACATGCACGTGCGCGTGCACTTGCCCACGCTCACCCCCACGCATTCATCGAAGAGTCGAGGCTCAAGACGCTTCTTCAGCTCATAGACACGGAGAAGGCAGCATTGTATCATATACCACACGTTCTTTCTTCCTCATCATCTCACTATGACATCTTAGTAATTGCGCGTGTACTCATGGAGAGGTTTTGTAGGTGCTGTAATGCAGATGCATTTGCTTCTAGCTGCCATGTGTGCTTTGTCTGGGCTCGTAGTCTTTGGACGATCCTCGCACAAATGGACACCATTCACCGGGTCCGGCTGCTGTATGCGTGTCCGTCTTTCCAGCTTCTGCCTCGAACTTTTTGGGGTCCTCACTGTGGTAGTCGAAGTGTGTCCGCCTCTTATCGATGGCGTCTTCGGGTCGGGCTCCTGCCACACTATGTGTGCGTGGGCTTATCGTCAAGAATGCGGCTATGTAATACCTGGCGATTCAGAGGGCACGCAACCCCACATCGCCGGACCCGAAAGTGTGGAATATCTTGTCGCATTCCCGCTGACGTCCATTAGCACTCCTCTCGCAACCGTCCGTTACATAAAATCGACATGAAATGCCATGCGACGCGAAGCTCGTGGTGAGGTCACGCTCCCTTGCCGGCGGAAAGCTGCGCTGGTTGAGAGGGGATAGAAGGTGCACTCGTTAATTAATGGTGTTGTGGCGGTTCCATGACGTCTGATCGTCGAGTTTCGAACGCACTCGCGTCGATATGCAGGACAAGGCAACTTGAAGATGACTATTACGGCAACTGAAGAAAACCACTGTAAGTACGTACTGCGAAGAGTTCATGGCGAGGCTTCGTCTACCATCTACATAGAAAATACTTAGGAGTAAATAACGGTTGCTGCAACGCAAGGCTTTACGAATGCGATTTCTAGTGCTACATACTTAGCACCATAACATACCCAGACCGCCAGCGTCGAAAGTGTCTTTTCGAATTCCATGACTACGGATCGATGACGAGACCGCGAACCGTCCCGACGGCGGACGCCCATGAACCTCGACGGGGAACTCGCCGTGTGAACCTGCACGCCTGGCACACCATATCCATGGCAGTGGTACGCTCCACGCCGGGAGCGCTAGCGATAGTGCATATTGTAACATTCCACGTTCCTGGTGGGGGAGGAGAGATTCAAAAAAAAACACGGTACGAACGGGGAGTAGCATAATTATTGTCGAAAGCGCGGGGAGTGCGAAGGTCGTAAAGGTGGGGGATGGGGCTGGAAGTGGAAGTGGAAGCGGCGATCATGGAAGCGGCTAGCGAGGAGTGGGTATGGGTATTCGAGGACGATGACGACGGAAGAGAGGATAGCGGGGGTGGACAAATGAGTGTAGGACGCCGAGCCACGCTGGACGACGAGTTGGCCGTGTATGACGGGGATGAGAGGGGACGGTGGCGGCAGGGGGACGGTTGCAGCAGGACGGGACTGGACGCGAGAGAAGAGCCGGCGGGAGTGAAAACACACGAAGCGGAACCGCTCTTTTGGAAAGTTTACAAAACGGCGTGGCGTGAAACAATGAATACAGTCGTATGGGAACCTGTGCGATTAGGATGGGAAGTACGACACCCGAGGGAGTGTCAAGTGGTAGCCAAGGGTGCTCGACTCGAGACTTGGACACGGAGGAAAGAGGCAACCAGGGCCCGGCAACGCCAATCCGTCCTGCGGTTTCGCATCGCCGAGAATGGAGGGTGCATTCCTGGCGGGACCACGAGCCTGGAAGCCCGAATGTAGGGAAGGCAACCTGCAAGGTGCTGGGAAACGGTTCCAAGCTGGCTCCAAGCGAAGGGGTCCTTGCGGCGCGACGCCGGAGCACAGGTTGGAGGAGCGAAGGCCCGGCCGGCTTGCACGGGATGGTACTTGGCATGTCTCCGTTCCTCGCGAGCGGGTCCGAGGAGCTGGCGGGTTGGAGGCGTGGTGTTAGCGGTAAACGAGCGGACGGCCCACGTACTGGAAGTGCGCGGTCACATTGTGGCGGATTCCAAGATGCGTATGTAGTAGGTATAGAGGGTGGTAGGGGTGGAAGTGCGAAGGGTCCATAGCCCCCAAAGCGATCGAAATCTCTTTGTGCGGCTATTAATAGTCCATGGTAAAATAAACTATAATGACCAACGGGGGGTGGATAACGGGTGGGTACAGCTGGGAAGGGGGGTGGAGGCAGAGGAGGGGAAGCGCACACGCAGGGAGGGGCCAGGCGGGGAAGAGCGAAGAGCGGCGTGTTAACTACTCTAGTGCGATCCAGCGACGATGGGGTGCGACGTCGCTCGCAACAGACGACACGGGGAAGGAGGAGGCAAATGTGGACAACAGCAAGGACGACAACGAAGAAGCATCAGATTACAAGGGCGAGAGACAGCGAAAAGCAACAACGCAGGCGCGCGAAATTGCAAAAACCCCAAACCAAACATGCACCATGCCAGCGGTTAGACGGCCGCCGATGCTAATGCATGTGGTCCTGCACGGTTGCTGTATCGTTCCCGTCTTCGCTGCTGAGTGTTTCGACGCGTACACCTCTAGAGGAACCCACGCTCCGAATATCCCGACCTTCCTCGGCAAGCTCCTGGTTCAGCAGCTCTGTGCGCGACTGATGAGCCTGTGCTATCATCTCGTCCGGGTCCTCGACAGGTGTGTCCGCAAAGTCGGGTTTCCGGAGGGCTTGTCGGAACGCGTTTGCCATGATCGCCGCATCAGCACCCGAGAATGGTCCGGTATCACTTGTCCGCGAGATCATCGACGCCCCGTCGTGTCCGCCACCAGGGGATGGTGGCCTGTCGCTGTATGTCCCTCCTGCTGCACCCGCTCCCACAAGCGCCGCCGGTCCGAGAACTGGCGATGTGGGGCCGCCCCGTTCGACGTTCGACATCATCGGTGTGGAGGAGCCCATGGAGTTACGGTGGGACAAAGTGCCACTACGTCGCTGGCGCAAGCGCCGCGTGATGTAAAACGCGAGAATGCCGAAAGCAACGAGTGCGAGGAAGCCCAACACCACGATAACAGCGATCGCCCACTTGGGGAACGATGACGAGCCACCATCTGCCTGGACAGCACCCGTAGCACTGGAACCGTTGCGAGAGTCGGTTGGCGAGCCAGGACTGGGAGTAGCCGTGGGTGTTAAGGAAGTCAGTGTGGCGGAAGCGGAGGCAGCAGAGACGGAGGCAGCTGACGCAGAGGAAGCGGAGGCGACGGAGGCCGAGCTCATGGAAGCGAGGACGGAACTTGCAAAGGTCGTCTCTGCGTATCATGTTTCAGAACTCGGCAAACGCGGACGAGAGCGGACTGCACTCACGGACAGCAGTGAAGGTGGCCTGGGGAATGTCCGTGTTTGATATTGACTTGTCGTTGCGGGTGATGAGAAAGTAGAAAGGAAACGATTGGTTGTGGCCATCCCAATTGCTCCCTCGCGGGCCCCACCAAGTGTCGTTGATTTGGAAGTGCACTTGCCCAGCTCTGCCAGAAGGATTGGTGACGTTCGTCTGGTTGGCGACTGGATCACCTGAGTCGGCCTGGAAGAGGTAGATGTTGACAAGATTTGTCTGAGCCCACTGGGGGAGTCTGCTGTTCCCTGCACGCGACAGAAGCGGTTGAACTCGGGGAAGCTCGGGGAAAGGGTGGAAGCGGGGGACGTACAGACAAATGTCGCCCATTCATCTTGGGCAAAGACGGTTGACGTGTTGGGGAAGCAAGAAATAACATCATTGGCGGATTCGAGTTGACACCTCGTAGCAGCTTCGTCTGCGATGGCCGGACATGGATACCCACAGGACAGAATCGAATTGGGTAGGAGACGCGCGACAGCAGCCAGGATCGGAGAGGAGGTTCATTGGAAGGAGGGTTGGGCGTTGAGATGGAGATAGGGAGAGGAAAGAGAAGAAAAACGCACCAATGGCAGCCTGATCGGCGATGTTGGTATCCCTTGCCTCGTGGACGAAGGGCGAGTTGCGAGGACGCCTACGCTTCACGCCGTGCTGGACCTGGACCGGAGGGGTGGTCGGGAGAGGCAGGGACGGCGCATGGCGACTTGAGGACGCGGACATAGGCCGGAAGAGGATGAGGATGAAAGGGAGGAGGAAAGCTGGTGTCGTGAGAAGGGTGTGGAAAACGGCTGATTAGGGCACGAATGGCGGCAAAATGGCATTATCTGGGGCGGGGCGGGCAGAGAGAGCGGCGCCCTCGGGGGAGGAGGAAGACGTCTGGGGTGGACGTGCTGGGGGAGGGGCGGGCTGCAGAGGCAGGAGCAGAGGGAAGGGACGGGACGGTGATGGCAGCCCAAGGCGAGCTCTGCCGCTCGCCAAACGGCGACATCAGCACAAATGCCCACCCTGGGAGAGTTCACCACCCCCTCCCCTTCCTCCTCACCGCCCCCGCCGTCCCCGACCCCTCCGCCGCCGCCCCTCCGCCGGGCCTTGCTCTTTCGTCCTCTCCGGCCCTCCCGCTGCCCCCGCCCAGCAGCGTCCAGCAGTGGCCCGCCTCCATGCACCGTGCACAGCGCCCAACATGCGCCTTCCGCGCTCAGCCTCGACTCCCCGCGCAGTCCGGAGATAGCTCTGGGAACTCGTCCATCTCTGCATCCGCTCCCGTAGCACCGGTCGCCTTCTTTCGCCTTCCGAGCAAGGGCTAGCCTTCCGCCTCCCTCCTCACCGTCGGCGTCGCCGCAGCATCCGCCTGCCGCATCCCAACTCTGCACGGCAAACTTGGAGGCTCAGACACCTGACTTATGTAGTGACTGGATGACTTCCCGTAAGAATCTACGGACGTCCCAACGTCCGTAGTTGCCTCGAGATGTGAAATCTGTCCTATCCGCCGAGATGCCAACTCTGCACGGCAAACTTGGAGGCTCAGACACCTGACTTATGTAGTGACTGAAACCTCCTTCGACGCCCACGCGGCAGCGTGGGCCAGATCCAGGGCCATCGGACTAAGCCTCGTCAGGCACGCCCGTCTTCTCCCACCCCATCACCACCGCAAGATCCGCCCTCGCTGCTACGGAACGCCTTCCCCTCCGAGGCGCGCCAGAAAATAGGATCAAAATGCTCTTGTGCAATTGGGCGGCATGACTCGGACGGATTGGGTACATAAGGCGCACATATCGTATGTATATGTACGCAACGAGTCATCAGAATGGGGAACTTCAAGTTCTTCTTTCCCCCATCTTCTCAACACCTGTTCATCTTTCCAACAGGCGATGGCCGCCGTCCAGCCGTGCTTGGCGTGGGCCACGCAGACTGAAGATACAGCACTATGTATATGCGTTCATCATCGCCCGACTAAGTACTAGTACTACGTAAGTACCTCAGCCCACCGAGTCTGACCTACCCTGGATCTTGTCTGCAATGACGGCAGTAGTTGGAACTCGGGGATCCGTCCAACTTCAAGGCATCTCGAATCTCGATGTGGTCCTGGCTCATTTCCTGGCCAAGGCTTGCCGCCCTCCGGAACATGGGAAGACCTGACTGAATAACTTACGTACTTCGAATGCAACAAGCGATTCTTCGTCTCTGTTCAAACGATGTGTTCTCCATCATCTAACATGAGCTTTAGCTAGATGGAAGGATGTAAAACATGGCTCGAACACCTTGATAATAGCCCATCTAACTGACCCGAATGAGCCAGGGGCCATGCACCATGCCTCCTCCTCGCCTGAACCGGCTGATACAAGGAGAACATCTGAACCAAGCTGCGCGCGAAAACCGCAAACACAGCAGCAAGTACTGACATGACTGTCGGCTGTATGTCGGCACGAAATATAGAGCTTGGCAACCTGCACATGAGCGTCCAGCTATCATCTTCAAGTTCTAAGTTCTCGTCCCCGCGCCGGGTCGTTCGCTGATCTCGCGTCTCAATTTAGGCTTCCTTTGCCCGCAGCGTGTTCCTTCGAAATTCCCTTGCTGCTAAGTATAATTCGCCTCGGCATGGGGCTGCCGTTCATTAAACGCCCTCCCACCAAACCGTGCCCCGCTGGGGCAGGAGGTGACGTACGTTTCCGTGCGCCCGTACGACAAAGAAGCATCCTCGGTAACCGACTCACAGTCACGATCGTTTCAGTACGTCAGCGTCCGGCGTCGCCTCTCCATGCTCTCCATGCCGACTCGGACATGGAGCGCCCCGAGTCGAGATGTCCTGGAGAGCCTATGTATCTTCATGGCTGGCATCGTAACCAAGCGCGTCGTGCTGTAGCAATCTTTAGCACACTAGACAGGACATGTTTGTGTCCGTGAATGGACGGACTTATGAAGAGAAGTCCGCACCGCACCAACGCCTATACACTTCTTGCTATAATCAGAATATATGGTTCGATGCAGTCAAAACGTATCAGCCTTCTCTAGACCGTACAGGCTTGAAATAGGACACGCAATCCCCATCCATTCCATTGAATTCTGCACTGCCGTTATCAGCGCGATGCTGCCGAATGCACGATTTGAGCTTGAGCCCTTGATAAACCTAGTCAAAACCCTGTTCATTACAAGCGCCCGGTGATAGAAACGCGTCAAAGACGCACCCGAGGCATGAGGCTTGCATGAGGCCCAGACCCGGTCCTGTTGTATGAATGTCAGGGGGTGTCGAGTAGGAGTAGGGAGGGGATGAACTCACAAGGAAATCAACAGGCATCATAAGGCCGCATCAATTACACAATGCAAGGCATCCATTTCACAAGAGAACACATACCTAGGTCGCCGGGTTCAGTGTATTCCGACCATGCCAGTGCCGACTGACATCATGACCAGACCAAAACTCACTTGCGACTTTGCAACACCGTCACCAGCCACCGCAACTACCGCAAACTGACATCACTGGTCGACGAGCCAACCGGATTCCTTTAGGCCAAGGAAGGCGTCCTCCCACGTCTGGCCCTCTGGCCTCGCCACCGAAGCCGAACTGACCACATTCTCGCTGCCCAGATCTATCCACTCGCCGTCCGTGTGCGAGTAGAGATGCGGACATCCAGGCAATTCCTTGTTCCAGCGATAAACGCCTCCTGCTTCGATCGTTTTGCGCGTGTCGAGCTTGAGAAGCCAGAGCTCGGTGTTAGACGTGAAGAAGAGCGAGGCGGTGATCGGGATTTGGGAGGCGTTCGAGAGGTGGATGAACCCATCTCGGCGGTCGAGATCGCTCAACGGCAGCGCTGCGGGGATGGACGAGGGTGGGGCAGTTGATAGGATCTTGTAGACATAAGCTGGGAGGGAATATTCTGTCGTGGTTGTCATTCCTGCGACCAGGATAGGTAGTGAGATACCGACGATGGTTTGGAAGTTGTCGTTCAGGATGTCCGAGACTGCGTTGACCGATGTTGGCGGCTCAGCGCTCAGCGCTCATGCAGTGCTCTGGGCGTTTGGATAGACGCCCTCCCGGCGGAGTGCCGACCGGCGATCTCCATCGGCCCCGATCGCCGACGTCAGTTTGCAATGTCTGGAAGTTGAAGTTGACCGTGAACGGCATTCATGTGAAGGCGGTCTTCTTCCTGCCCAACCCTCATATGATATATGCGCGTGTCGGCTTGTGTTATCATATCCGCTTGTTGTTCTGATATTCCTGCCAACATCAAAGCGGTTCCTCATTTTCGTACCTGGCGGGTCAGCGCTCCAAGGTGGGTGATTGCAGTCCGGAGCTCTCAACAATTCATGCGACTGACAAACGGGATGCACGTTGCAGGTGCGCCCACAGGCAATTGAGCAGGCGTGTCCTCCAGTTCCCCGCGTCGACGGCACTGGAGCATTGGACGACAATGGACGTAAATCCCAACGCTTTGACGGACCTTGACGCGTTGACGGACCTTGTGAATTTCTGACGAGGATTCCCGCCGTCTGCTGCTCTGTCCACATGGACGAAGAACTATCGTCCGCTGGTCATTGGACGCACGTTTGTCACATCTTCTTTTAGCCCCCTGTTCCTGCATGCGACACGGCCGTCTTCGAAGGCATGTGCAAGTCCAGTATTAGCAGTATAAGTACGCGTCGGCAAGATCATGCACAGGCTCTGAGTGCACCCCGAATCTTTGCTGGGCCCCGCGCGGTGCTCTGCCCCAGCTCACTCCCGTCTTTACGATGGTCCTCAATACCTTGCTCAAGGGAGCTTTCCTGGCGACGCTGCAACAGGTAGCGTGCGCGGTAAGCATCGCTGACATTCAGGGCGCCTCGTGGGTGTCCGCTCTCTCAGGGCAGACGGTCTCGAACCTCACTGGCACCGTCACGGCCAAGGTGCGGCGTTCATACAGTAACTTCTACACAGGCACCGTCGACGATAGACAAGAAGTGCTCAACTAATGCGGTTTTATCCAGGGCACCTCTGGATTCTGGATCCAAGAGGCACGGGGTAAGAACGCTGCCATTTCGAATGGCCTCAACGTTTTCACCACGTCGAAGACGATTCTCGCGAGCGTCACCGTCGGGGATCTCATTTCGCTCTCAGGCAAGGTGACCGACTTCCGGTCGACCAGCAACCCGAGTTACCTGTTCGCAACCGAGCTCGAGTCGCCTGCCAATATCACCGTGCTCTCGTCCAACAACACCGTCGCCCCACTCGTCCTCGGCCAGGATCGCAGCCCTCCTACTCAAAGGCTCTCCGGGCTTGATAGGGGAAAGGATGGGTGGCTGTCCGTTCCTGGAAACCGGAGCCAGGTCGAGGTAGAGGACCACAAGCTCTACCCGGCCAAGTACGGGATGGATTTCTGGAGGAGTTTGGAGGGGCAGCTCGTGACAATTCCAAGTCCCACTGCCACGGATTTCGCGAACTCGTTCGGCGAGTTCTGGGTTTATGGAGACTGGAACGTTACGGGAAAGAACAGCCGCGGTGGCCTTACTATTACGATTGGTAGGTAGTTCCACGCCCCTTTCGATTGGGCGAGTTAACTCAAAACATATACAGGTCCGGACAATGTCCCGGATGCAAATCCGGAGACGATCATCATTGGTTCACCCCTCGACGGCACAAAAAATCCCACTGTCTCACTGGGCAAGCAATTCTCGGACATCACTGGCGTCGTGGTTTATCAGTAGGCCCAATGGTTTCATACGACAGATGTGAGAAGCTCACCACTCTGGGCAGGTTTGGCTTTTATTACCTTGTGCCATTGACGGCACCTACGGTTGTTTCGACTCCAAGCTCCGTTATCCCGCCTGCAACAATCGTCCCAAGCAAGGACGAGTGTACCATCACTCTTGGCGACTATAACGTACGGATATACGCTCCATTCTCGTATGCAAGTGACAGACACGCTCACTCTACATCCTATTGCTTATAGATTGAGAACATGGCTCCAACGTCTTCACACATGCCCACCGTCGCGAACCACATTGCGAATTTCCTTAACACCCCCGACCTCATGTTCATCCAGGAAGTCCAAGACAACTCCGGGCCTACCGACGACGGTGTCGTCATCGCGAACTTGACACTCACAAACCTCTCGAACGCAGTCCAAAGCGCAGGTAACGCTAGCGCAGCATACAACTTCACCGAGATTTCGCCCGTGAACGACCAGGACGGCGGCGAACCTGGAGGCAACATCCGCGTTGCGTACCTGTACATCTCCACAACCCCATGCACCAGCTGTCTATCTGAGCTCTGACGTCAACTTCGACGCTTGCAGGTTCAACAATGCCAAGTTCAGCCTCGTCCCAGGCTCTCCCGCAGGCGGCGCACTCGACGCAACCAAGCCCCAGAACGGAACTGATGGCGTCACGTTGACGTGAGCTTCCTGCCCCTTCATTCCTGTCCAGTCCGTCATCTCAAGGCGGGCTTGGTTCCCCTTCAAACGTCCACACTGGCATGTACTGATCGCCGCCCTCCCTCACGCAGCTTCAACCCCGGCCGCATCGACCCGACGAACGCCGCGTGGAACGCAAGCCGCAAGCCGCTCGTGGCGCACTGGGAGACACCCTCCGGGACGGGCTTCTTCACAATCAATCTCCATCTCACGGCCAAGCTCGGCGGGACGTCCACGCAAGGCGACCCCCGCCCCCCGATCAACGCCGGGGTGGACCAGCGGACGAGCCAAGTCAAAACCGTCGCGGTGAGTCGCTCTTGCCGTCTATTGGGCCCTGATCCGGGTGTTGGCCATGACGCCATGATTTCTTGTGAATGCCGGGATCAAAGAGGATCAAAAAGTCTGCTCAGCTTGGAATCGGGATGCCGGCTGGGCAATGCCGCAGCAGGAAGCACTGCGAGGGGCCGCTGGCAGCCGTTGCCAGGGTTTGGCGAATTCCAAACTCGGATGCCAGTGCGAGCCAAGTGCGAGCATGCCATCCGCTGCTTCATCACAGGTTTACATATCGCGTACACACTGCGCCTGAAAAGATTAACCATGTCGAACGGATGATGGTGGAACTTACGTGGCGTAACGGCTCTCCCTTTTAGACCTTCGTGAAAAGCCTGCTGAAGCTCGACCCGAACGCGAACATCATCGTCGCGGGCGACTGCAACGAGTACGCGCAGACGCGCTCCGTCTTCGCCGCGTTCGACGGGCTGCTCACCGAGGTCGACGTGGCCGCCAACATCCCGGGCGTCGAGCGCTACACGTATCTTTTCGACCAGAACGCGGAGCAGCTTGACCACATGTTCGTGTCACCCGCGATCGCGGCGCGCGGGGGCATCGCGGTCGAGCATGTGCACGTCAACAACTGGGCTGCGTCGTTATCAGTGCGCGCGAGCGACCACGACCCGAGTGTCGCGCAGCTCAAGATTTGTTAGGGGTGGGCAGAATGGGTGAAGGGAGCAGCAGATGCTGTACGATAGGGACGTAGCATTTGGTATTTGATACACGGCGAATGCTGTAGAGATACATCTGAGGTTCGTTGAGGCCAATGGACCTTGACTGTGCTTGCGGGAGGTTGAGAAAACCGTCAATCTGATGATGCACTTTCGTCGTCTTCATCTTCATTAGCCATGCTCTTCTGGATCTCGTCTTGCCAGGCGTCTGCGAATTGCGTGATGTCTCGTCCGCTGCTCATTGCGAATGCTTCGATCGGCATCATGTTGTGCTGATGAGCAGGCGCGTTGCGCGTTGCCGCAGGATGGCTCGGGGAGTCGACCACACGCAGCTCCGGGGTCTCCGGGCGAGCGAGGAGAATGGAGTGTAGTTCGTCGTACGTGAAAAGTAATGGGTCCGTTCGAGGGTGGTAAGGGTTGAAGTCGATTATATGGCCCCGTGAGAGGTCGCGCGTAAGGAGGAAGTCGAAGACATCTACAGCGAACGGTGACAGTTCGCGCGTTCAACGGAGAATACCGACGGGGTCAATATGGCAGAATGCGGGTGCTATGGGTGAGTGGAATGAGACGTACAGTCCCCTTGTGTTTGCTCCCATTTTCCTTTGATATTGGTCTCCCAGAACGCGATAATGGCGTGGAGGACCTTCTGTTGCGTATCACGTTCGTTCCAGAAGTCATAAAAGTTGGGATCTCGTTGCGAGATGCCTAGAAAGAATCCAAAGGCAGAGTAAGGAGGACACCTTTGCACTCGGAAACCAGTCTCCGCTCACCTATGAGAACTTCTTGTCGCACGAAGCATCGGAGCTCTCTGGCACGATCGACGGGGTACCATTTACGCAACACAAGCTCGAGATCATAGGGAATGGGCGATTCGGTTTTGTGTGCAGGCTCACAGCCATCGAACACGAGCTCGGGGTCGAGGTCATGTTGTACAAAATCCGAGGACTTGAGCAACAAGTACACATCGGCCGGAGAGATACATTTCAATGGGGATGATGCCGGTAGCATCCATGCAGCATCCTAAAGATGTGTGAGAAGGTATGTGAGCGGAGATTCGCTTAGAGGCCCTGTATTCATCGGAGGCATTGCGCCATAGACCTTTGCTCCATAGACCTTTGCTCCAGTAATGCCGGAATGGAAAAGCAACTGCGGGTACGCACCCTCGGAGACGAGAAGTTGAGCTTAGGGAACACTGCGCCATACGCCGCTACAGCCTCTCTTATTTGCGCATCCAGCTCTGGAAACGAAAACTTCCTTGGCTCTTCCTCGTTTCCATCGCTAGATTCGTCGTCGTCCGAAAGGGTGCTTTCAGCCGGTCTGTGAAACGGCGGAGATAGGTTGCATGAGAGGTGGCGTTGGGGTGTATGGGCAAAGAACTGACAGGTCTTCAGCACCGTCTGGGACAAATACTCCGTCGGAGTCGAGGTACTCTCGGAAGTCGGTAGAGAGGGGTCGGATGACGGTGGACTTGATGCTGTAGGGGCGGAAGGTGGGGTACCAGCATGAGAACTGGAAGGCTAGGAGAGCGGAAGGGGCGTAGAGAGGGAAAACGGGAGGGATGGAGATGGGAGCAGGCATGGATTGCGGTTGGGACGAGAGCAAGCGCCGAGACCGAGTGGGGAGCGGAGAATAACCGATACCGGCGGACGCGTGGCCCGATATGCCAATAGTGTTCCGGGATAACGGGCGGCGTGGAGAAGCCAAACCGAGGATGGTATTCTTGATGCTGCGCAGGCCCCTGAGCACAGCGGGGTCCTCTTTCAGCTCTTGCTCTCTCCCAGCTCCCTAGCCCTCTCAGGCAATCCCGCTCCCGCTCCCCGCCTGCCCCAACCATACCTTTCTCTCGTACCACCACCATAGGCGTCCACCCTTGGTCTGCCTATCATGAGTTCGACACAAGGAACCACGGCGGTCGTGACCTCAGATGAGCTAGCAAGCACATTCGGCGTGCTCCTCATCGGCTTCATCTTTTCCGTCGTCCTCTATGGCCTCACCTTCTTCCGTATGTCGCCTTCTCTTCTTACGCGCTCGCCCTTACCCCTTTTGATCTTCTTCGCGACCAGAAACGTACATCTACTACACCCGCTTCCCTGCGGATCATATGGGGACGAAGGCCACGGTGAGTCTTCCTTGCTTGCCTGCCGAACATGCACGGAATATTTTAACGTCATTCCCCCAGGTCGGTGCATTATGGTACGCGTGCTTCGCTTGTTGTTGAGAAGCACCTGCTTACTGACCCCCCTCCCCCCGAATAGGGCGATAGATACGGCTGCGACAACCCTTAGTAAGTTGGTATGGGTTTCCAGTGTCCATTCCATAGTTAACCCTTCTCTTCTCCCCAGTATCTCATACGTAAGTTGGTCCCCCATTTTGCTGGGGTCATGATATTTACTCGCCCCAGCGCATATCGCTACCTTATCACCGACTTCATGATCGCTTTTAACCAGCTTAACACTACTCAGTGAGTCACAGCCCTGCCTCTGATAAGACAATGCTAACGGCGTCTTTTAGGACGTTTATCGTAAGTCGTCTTGCAGCTCTCACCATCTCATGTTACTGAGAGGCACGACTACTAGGCTGAGGAGGTCCTTTCGGTGAGTGGAAACTTCTAAGCGCGTCTCATTTTAGCCTAAGTCATCCTTCCGAAAGACCGTTCTGATAGTTGCTGTGCAATGGTGAGCTATTGAATGTTGTGTGCGAGTCGCTGATCTTACTAGTCTTCAGTTACTATGCATTCCGTCTTTGGTCAGTCACAAACAAACAGGTAGCTGTACCTGCATTTATCGTAAGTTCTGCGCCTTCGGTCCCAGTGGTACCGCATTCCTGACCCTTTTTAAAGGGCGTACTTGCACTGGTATCTGGTGGTAAGATATACACTAGTTCCGTGTCATTTCTGGTGATTAACCAATGCTTCCCGTTTTGCGATAGCTCTCAATCTCAGTGAGTGGCGATTCTTCCATGAATTGGTGGCTTACTGTATCTTATGCTCACCTCCTGCTTGTAGTCGGCATCGTCAACATGTATGCGCCTACACACCTCAAACTTTCGAGAGGGATGCTGACCACTTGCGCCCTAGTGCACGCCAAGATTTGTTTTTCGAGATTGTGACTAACAGTGTCAAAGTCTTCCGCGGGATCGGCCTCGGCATTGCGGTCGCCACCGACATCGTGATCGTGGGATCAATGTTCTGGTACATGCGGCCATCTCGCAACCCCGGCATGGCTAAGCCAGAAGGAATCTACGAGAACATCATTGTATACTGTTTCAATCGTGGGACCGTCTTCACGTTCGTTCCCTGCGATTTGTCCCAATGGATGAAAAGTCTACTAAATATTCACTCTTCTGCAGTGTCGTCCAGGTCCTTTTCCTGGTCATCTTCCTCACCTTGCCACACTCGCAAGGTTGGATTCTACTTGGCTGGGTCACCAGCAAGGTGTACGTCAACAGTCTTCTCGCGATGCTCAACTTCCGAAACACGCATCATGGCCGCGGCGTCCATGAGGAGGATAGCCTGAACCAGGCCGCGAGTAACCGTTCCGGCACGATCAGTGTTCCTATTGGTCCTCAGCGCGAGATCAATCGTAGCGTTCAGTTCGGTGTCCCTCCTAAGGCATGTGTCCACTCGCTTCCGGAGCTCTGTGGAACTGACGGTGTATGACATCTCTAGAACCGCGACCCGACGAATGTCATCGAGCTCGATATGGTCAACTCCCATGCTGATGTGTACGACAAAGTAAGTATTCAGTGCTCATCCTATGGCCAAGAATCGATCGTCTGGCGGAGCTAACGTTGCCCACCACCATAGAACGATAAGACCGGCGGCTGGCCAGACGCCGAGGGACCAAGCAAACGTCTTGACCTTGGCGATGACTTGTCGCATTAAGTTGTCGTTGCTTCCCTTTGACAGCGTCTCCATTGTTGCCTCTTGCCTGTGTTCAGGGTGGACGCGCGTGGCTTATATGTGCGCCGGTATGGGTATTGTATCCAGAGGAAATTGGGAGTATATGATGTGTTCCGCTCTTGTTTTGTATCGACAGCTCACAACGTCTCTTAAGTACACTCCTGCTGCGCACATCACCTCATTCTATTTCCTGCGCTACCATCGCTATTTCCCACTCATTCACCGTACCAACACATACATAGTGTTAATAGTAATACGCGATAATTGTTTCCTCGGTCATGTAGTTAATGTTAATACTTCACCTCTAAGATTTCGCTGGTTGGCGAATTTAGAATCGGGTCTGGACAATCTGTTGTTCGCGCGTTTACCTCGGACGACAGCCCTTTCGTAACAGCGGCGAGGGGTCATTAATTCATTAGCGAGACAGGATGATGATCTTTCAGCAGTACATTGTGCCAGCCTCCACTCGGAAGTCGACATCGCCAACCGATCGAATTGTAAACCAGCCCACCTAGGCCCCACGCTACACGGGCTGCAGCCAGCTACACATCCTCACCTACCTCGCCTTCATACACTCATCTTCACATGAATATTCACGCTTTTATCATTACTATTCGAACTGCTGTGCAGTCATCCTTCATCGCTATGTCTTCCCTCGACTTCCACACCTCTCCCACCTCTGCCCTCCCGGAGAAGTTCAGGGCTCTTGGTAAGCTTCCCAACCTGATTATCGAGGCATGCGTATTGCAGACCCCTCCTACAGGTAGCAAGGTCCGCGACCCGCTCGCCCGCTCGGGTCCTTCCTTCGACGGGGCCGGCGACGTCGAACAGGAATTCTACTGCGGCGATGACTCCGACTCCGACGAGGGAGCAGGCTCTCCGGAGGCCGACCACCCCTTCTCTGGTCCTCGTTCGTTCAGGAAGAGTGGCTTCTCCTTGACGGCGATATCAGAGGAGGACGAGGACGAGGACGAAGACGAAGAAGAAGGCGAGGAAGGCACGACAGCGACCGACCATTGTGGGTGATCAAGGAGGAAGACGAAGATTCCAACGGCGACGAGTCCCTCTCGGACGCGAACACGCCTGTGTCGACTTCCGACTCGTTCCGCTCCTCTCTCACCTGTGTCGTGGCTGACGCAGCGGAGGAGGAGGGGCGGGGACTCGCGGCGGACGATTCGGACTCTGGCTGGGTCTGGATCGGCCCCGGGGGCCTCGACAAGGCAGCCCGCTGGGCACCGGTGTCATCAATGCGGGCAAGACCTCGGCGTTCGCGACTTCGGGTACTGTCCTGGCTCAAGGCTTTGTGCGGCGCCGGCCTTCGCGGGAGTCGGACATCCCTTCCGGCGGTAGCCTCAGCGCGCTTTTGATGTGGACTTTTGGGACTTGGATAATTCTTGTATGGACTGCGGCAGTGGCGCAGGGGCCGTGGCTGGTTTCGTCACACCGCTTCAAGTTGCGGCGGTTACGTATTGGGTCAGGCGGTCTCGATTGACACCTTCGACTTTGACTGGGCTAACCCACAACCGCCCGGGCTCCGACTCCGGCTGAGAACATCACCGCTCGGAGGACTGTGGGCGGGATCAAAAAGTCACTGATATAAGTGATAAACGGTTGCTCACCTCTTGACTCGACGGGTACTCAAAGCGGGGCGACGTGACAGGAACAACTTGGAGAGCTTAGCGCTCAGCGCTCAGCTGCCAAAACCGCCACCGTGACTGTGATGTGCGAGTGGCCAAGCACATTACGTAAGTGAGGTTGGAAGTGGAAGGCAGTAAAGTTGATGATGGCGGCTTCCTTAAGCCCGGGCCCAACGAATCGACTCTAGCTGTGTCGACGATCAGCTGTGCGTGTAAGCATCCCTTTCAGAAGCAAGTACTTCCAAAATATAAATATGCTGAAAAGCCCCAAGACCAATACCCGACATCCGCGTCGATGGCATCATCACATCTGATATATGGCAAGTTGCAGCTGCGTTCAAGGTAGGAGTCCATTGGCCGCCGCTCCGAGGAGTCAGGTCAGGCTTAAACCCGACCAGGTTCCTCTTTCCGAGGCCCCACGGACCGGATATTGATTTTGGCCTCGGCTGAATACACTCACACATTCACTGGGGAACGATTCAGGCGGATATCAAAGCTGTGCAGAAAGGTAAGTGGACGTGTATCTCGGACTAGCGGGTGTGCTACTGATATCCAATATTCGTCAATTAAGCCAGCTAGTTTTTCTACTCGCTGTATGGGCCCACATATTAGTATGCCGTGTGCCGACTGGAATGTGCATCATGGGCTTTGAACTTCGCAAAAAAAGTCTAAGTCCAACATCCGGGCTGGGTGTATAAAAAGGGCCCGTTTTCGCCTCCAAGCCGTTCTCTCCCCGCAACATTTGCATCCCACGCACATCAACATGTTCAACAACGCAGACTCAGAAACAACTACCTTCTTCGCCGACGCGGCCCTTTTTGACATGGTATGTGGCTTTGTGGTCAATGTAGCACCTCTCGATGCTCAAAAGTTTATCCCACTTCTCTCCAGGACGGTACCCTTACCGATTCCATTGCGGCCGTCGAGGCAGCATGGGGCAAGGTCGCGCTTGATATCGGGCAGGACCCGGCGTTCGTCATCGCCGCCACTCACGGCAAGCGCGCCGTGGACAACCTCGCCCAGTTCAAGCCCCACATTAAGGCGCACGAGATGGACGCCGAGGTCCAGGCGTTCGAGGAGTCCATCCTCTTCTTCGCCGACGCATACAGCAAGCACGGACCCGGCTCCCGTGAGCCATCCCCTCTCTCGTCGGGGGGCGCCACTCCTTCCCTCGCATCGTCCTCAAGCTCGACTCTGTCGTCGCCGGCCGGGTCGTTCTCCTCTCCCCGCCCTGGCTTCTTGCGCCGGGTCAGCAACCGCCTCGCGCTTCTCACCGCCGAAGGTGCAACCATCGAGGACATAGAGTTCGAGGAGGTCTCGGCGCCCGCCATTGATTGGAGGACCGAGCTGGAGCAGAAGAGAGACGTGTTCGCCGCGTGGCAGATCGAGGCTGCCGCTGTCGACCGCTCGGTGCGCATCCTCCCCGGCGTGAAGGCGCTCATGGACTCCATTCCTGAGGGTCGCTACGCCGTTGCTACCTCCGGTGCAAAGACATACGGTAAGCTTCTTGCCCTCAGCCTTCGCTATATTCTTATCTGACATGTGATGTATCATTACAGCATACGGCTGCATGACGCGTGTTGGTATCACGCCACCCGCGATCACTATTACGGCGGACGACAAGCGTCTCAAGGCCGGCAAGCCTGCGCCAGACCCGTTCCTGCTCGCAGCAAGTGAGCTCGGGTACGCTGCGCAGCGGTGCGTCGTATTCGAAGACTCGCCGTCGGGCATCCGGGCTGGCGTTGCCTCTGGGGCGATCGTCGTTGCAGTGTGCACGAGCCACGAGAGGTCGAGGATCGAGGACTGCGGGGCGCACTTCATCATCGATACGATGGAGCAAGTCCGCGTTGATGTAGATGGGGACGACTTGAGGTTCACGGTGACTGAGAGACGGTGAGGCGAGGTAGTGACTGGTGTGGCCGGAAGGCAGGGGATGGTCGACGAGTATTGAAGGGAAAGTTGGCTACCTCACCCCGTACTTAATTGGCTAGCTGGGGTCCTGCCAAAGAGACTGATTTCTGTGGTGTACCAATATTCTGCGGCACCCGGGAGAGCCTTGGGCGACGCGGGAGAAGACTCCTCACGATGAATAAAGGCCAACGGTCCTCCAACAAGATAACGTCCGGTCGCGCAAGTCTCGGAGCTAGACGGGCCGCCTGCGGTGGACACAGTCCATTTAGTCGAGGTTTACGCCACAGATCAAGAGGGAATACCTACGGGGAATAAATCAAGCGGAGGACTAGTTGGCGAGATACCCGGTAGGTAGGTTGTGCGCAGTGAGAGGCCCGGGGAGGACTTGTTCACCGTAATTTACTTGTCTCCCTTGCGGCTATCCATCCCGACATTGAATCGTCGTTCCAGAAAGAAGCCATGCAACGCATATGCTCAAGCTCTTGTGCGATATTCCACCGCGTTATGACTGTCGTTATCGTCATCCATATGCCATCCGAGCATCCTCGACTTTGTAGTGTTTCAAACTTAAATTTCTAACCAAAATGTGGTTTTCTGCATTCTGTCTCCGTATTTCCTCGTATCTCTAGATCTCCGATATTCAGAGTCAAGGTGCCTCACCCATGTGTTGAGGCGAAATTTATTCTGACCGTCCTTTGAAAGAACGTGTATGGCGTCGGGTACCGTCAGCGTGCCATGCAACCTCGATCATTAACCACCCCGGTGGGCGTCTCCAATATGTTAGATTCGATCGATTTGGCCACGTGGGGCGCTCCAGGGCATTAGTTCGACTGCCGGGCCGACTTATAGTCTAATCCACTTTCCTTCTTCCACTTCAACCACTGCTTACTACCAGCCACCGCCACGACTTGTCTCGCACCTCGCCATAAAAGGGCGAGAAGAACTCTTTTGTATGGCCCCAAAGCGACAAAACGAGTCCCAATCTGCGGAGGAAGCCTCGGGTCGTGATCGCAAGAAGCAAAAGACCGCCATCGCGCGTACCATCGCGGTCCAGCCAGATGTCGGACCTTCCACTTCTGGAGCCCCTCCCGAAGCGGGCCCCTCAAAATCCGTCCGTTTCGACAGTGAGTTACTCGTTCACCGTGTAGCGGTGGTCGTGGTCTCATGTGGGGCATGAAGGTATGAAAGGATTGCCAAGTGCGTTGGACGTGGAGAAGTTCGCCGAGGTGCGTGTGCTTAGTTCTGGGAGATTTCGGGCTTGTCGCGATCGCGTTCATAGTCCAGGGCCTTCGAGATCAATGCGATGAACGAAGCCATGCAAAATGCTCGGTAAGTTTCCACCCTCCTCTCTCTGTATGTGAACGTAGAGTTCGCGAACTAACCTCCGCCCAAGAACGAATTCCTCCGCGCGTGCCTGGCAACAGCTTCCAAGGCACCTACGGCGCAGAGCCGCAAGTCATGACATCCGGAGGGTGCCACTGAGATTGCGAGACAAAGCTCGCGCTGAGGTGCGTTTCGTCTCCTGTTGATCTCGCCAATATTGAGAGACATGCATCTCCATCAAGATGGACCCCGCTCGTCGCAAAGCTTTGGGACGTAGCAATCCCAAGCAAGGAAAGCTGAAGAGTGTAAAACGGACCACCTCACTCCTCAGTCGGCAAAGTGAGTCGGCCCGTCTAGGTAACCCGCGGTTTGGCTCATGTTTGTCGATCACAGAGGATAAAACGTGGCTTGAAACGCATATATGGCATGCAAAGAGAATGCATATGGACACCATCTGGGGTTACAAGCTAGTTCGTCCAACTTAGAAGTTACGCTGTATACATGCGTTTGACCCGACGCGTCGCAGGCTGTCACCCCAACAGAGAAATCCTTTAGACCATCTCACAGGGCATCTGTGCACGGATCGATACTTCACGACGCGTCCTACTTTGCTACCATCGAGATTAAGGGACCAGAGGACGTCCTCCGTGCAGCCCTGGACAGCTGTTGTGATTGCCAAGGGCCCAGTCCCAGTGCTAAGAGGTACGTCGATGCCAGCCTTAAGTTACAGAGAATTCATAATGTTACAGGTACCTGTCAGGAGCTCGTACAGTCGAATCGCATATATACGAGTACACCAGATACCCACACGACCTTGTCGGCCCTGCGACCATTATCTGGCATGCAGACGCCCCTGAACCAGGACCGCCAGCGATCAGTCGGGGCAAACACGTCAAAGGCAAGGGCAAGGGCAAGGATACTGAGGTGGCGGACGATCATCAACAGCGTCAGCGCGTGGTGTGGATTCGGGTCCATCCGTCCATCACAGAGAACGTGCACGAGGTCCTCCGCATCTCCCTGGCCTTTGCGTTGGATGCCGTAAAAGAGACGGGCCGGGTAGCAGAGGCGGAGATGGCAGATCTCAGAGAGCACTTTAACGTGTTTGAGATTATGGGTCCGAAGGCGAGCCAGGTCATTAAGGGCGCATTGAAACCAGTGGACGATAAACGAAGCGAATTCAAGAAGGTACGATCGAAGCCTTCTTTCTCATTCGTCTACTAATTTCTCGTTATATGGGAGTAGTTCTGGAACTCCTTAAGCCACATACAGACTGCGGGCGCCGTACCTAGAGGCATGGTTATTGGCTTCACCGTTCACGATCCTCGATTAAGGTATATACATGTCGTAGTCCTCGCGCGTACGAATACCTCTCACCTTTTGTAGCTTCCCTCCCAAGAATGCGAAGCTCGAACTCGAGGGTGGACCCTCTCTATCTCCAGCGTCTACCGTGTTTCCTTCCGTTGGATTGGCGCAAAGCCAAATCTGGGACGAAAACACTCGGATGGTGCTGCGCAAGCCTAAGTACAAGAAGAAAGACCTCGACCAGCGTCGCTCTAACGTAAGTCGTGATCCTCCGCCGCACTTGCACCCACCCGAATCACACTTCTTGGCGCAGAACCTCGTCCCCGGGACCACACTCAAGTCCGAACGCAATGACGACCGCGTCCCGGTCCTCCTCATCCAACGCTCGGTCGAGAACGCCGCCCTCTCCTCCCCGCAAGCCCCCTCCGCGGCCTCGCACCCCGCATCCACGACGTCCTTGCACGGCTGGACGCTCGTCGTCCCGCAGGGCTGGGGCATGCCATTCCTCTCGTCACTCATCTACACCGGCACGCGTGTCGGCGGGCAGCGCGAGCGCCAGACACAAGCGTTCGAGGCCGGCTGCCCGTACTTCCCGCGCGACTTCCCCGTCACGGAGGCGTACGACATGTACGCAGAGGACAGGGCAGAGGAGGAGCACGACGCATGGGAGCGCAAGCCGCCCGCGAAGCGGCCGAGCTACGAGAAATTAGGCACACGCAGCCCGTGGCGGCCCGACTGGGGCGTCGTGCTGGGCATCGAAGGCCCTGCGACGACGCTGGGTGGTCAGGTATTTTTGGAGACGCAGAGGGAGGAGGCGGTAGCCGTGGATGGCATGGCGGTGGCGGCTGATAAGAAGGTCGAGCAGTGGCTCTTGCGTGGGCCAGACGTGCCGCAGCTCGTTGCGGAGGTCGCGTCGATGCTCAACCCTGCAGCGGGATTGCTCATCCAGGTTAATCAAGTGCGCGCGAAACGCAAGCTAGATCCGTTGGTCAATGTGCGGGCCGAGGACCTAATCAAAGGTGCGCTGGTCCAAGTCAGCATTACGCTATGCGGGCGAGGGCGTCCAGACGACTTGGCTATTATATACCGCATTGGCGATAACGAGGCGAGGGAGTGGATCAAGGCAGAGGCGAAGAGGAAGAAGGGGCTCTCCCTTCTGCATGACGGTGGTCCCGACGAGACTGAGGTACGCCTAACAATCTTGGGCCTGAATGCCTAAGCCTGACAGATCGTGTCCCATGGGAAGCTCTCGCAAGTCTCGCCGAAAGACGGCATCATCGGATATGTGACCACGGGCAGTTTCTCGCTTTCTCTAGGGGAAGGACACGCTATTGGCGCAATACCATTCACCCAGTACTTGGAGCTCAGGAAGCAGTTTCAAAGGTGAGTGACTATTCTTGTGGATGCTGGATTGTCGATCTCATGACCGACTGTCCAGATTGCGCAACGACAGCAAGTTGCTCGTCAAGCTGCGTAATCGAGACGAGACTGTTTGTCGAGCTGGGCTTGTAGACCTCCTGTATTGACGGATCGTCAGACAAACATGTCGTGCAGGGTAACAAGGCAGCGCCTAGGCTGCAGGCGTGCCGATAAATGAATACAGTAGTCAACCGAGACTGTGTAAATGTGTAATTGGATGCTAACAGATGCTAGGGACAATAGAATGATGGATGTGCGTGGTAGCAGTCCATGCAAGAATGAGTGACCGACGAGAGACAGGGGAACAAATGGCAGAAATGTCATCTAGCTGATCCGCCACCTCTCCAATGTAGCCTGGATCATTCGCGCCATATCCTCCTTCGCTTGCTTCTTCGCGCTATCTGAGATGCCTTCCAGCGCGTCCAGCTCTTCAGGCGAAGTTTGCAAAGGGTTGAACTCGAGGACATGACCATCCTTGGTATGGACAGAGACCAGCGCAGAGAACGTGGAGGCGATGAAGGGATCCTCCAACGAGACCCGCTCGCTGACAGTGCTCCCCTTCCGCTGCTCCTTGCCGTACTGCTCGTCGATCGGCGAATGCGTGCCCACCAGAGTGCTGGTCTGTGACGCAGATCGCGAGTGCGTTCCATGCTGGGATCCCACCCCAAGACTTGACGACGATCCGGACCGGATGATGATGCTCCGTTGCTTCTTCAGTGTCTTCCCTGCGCCTCCTACGGCATTGAAGCGCAATTGGTCACCAGACTCCGGCTCCTCTGCGATGGCTTTGAACCAATTCTTCAGGTCCAGCTGGTATGGATTCGCGATTGGAGAGCCGTTCACGCTGCGCAAACGCTCGTCTTTGCGGGGCCATCGTAAATGTGAGGCTTCCGAGGGCAGGACAGGATTGAAGGTTGATGATGAGGGTACGCGGGAAGTGGGGACACGGCCCTGCGAAGCTTTAGTGGGAGACGCGAATCGTGAGGGAGTGCGGGGAAAGCCGAGTGGTTTGGGGACGCCCTTCTGCGGACTTGGCGAGACGGCTCCGGAGGGTATGCGCGTCATATTGCGTGTCTGGGCAGTCATGCATCATGGATGAGCGGGCGGACACAACAAGACACGTAAGTAGATCAAGGCAGTGCGCACCTTGGCAGGAGTCTTGGTTATCGGAAGACGAGACTTTTGCGCCGACTGTGGTACGACGCTGGATGAGGGTTTTTTCTTCGGTGTGGCTGCGACCGTGCGGGCTGTACCACAGTCAATATCAACTAAACCGGCGCGCCGAGATGCTTCGCACCATTCTTGACACCTCTTGAAGATTCCTCCTTCCCAACCTTATCTCCGTCCGCCTCCTGACTCTCTACCCACTTCCGCTTGCGGGTTGTCAGGTCGATAGTCGCGTCTTCTGAGCCCAGGAGCTCGCGGGAGAGGCCCTTGACCGCGGCTTGGATGTCTCCCTTGTATTTGGCGAACTCGCGCAAGGTGACGTTGCGGACGATACGCGGCATGCGAGAGATCAAGCTCTCCTGGTGTCGTCGGAAGTCCTCGAGCGTATCCACCAGCCATTCCTCAAATTGTCGCGTCTTGTGCGCCACTATATCGCATGGAAGATGTTCTACATGTAAGCTTTGATGTAGTGCAGGTGGAGACTTGCCTTCAAGGTCGAGGTTGGCGAGGAGCTGTTCCTTCTCCTCGCCAGAGAACTTCCGTGTTCTTGAGCCTGACATCTTGAGGAGACTCGGACGAGGGATGGGCAAGGGGCCGAACGAGATGGATTGGATGGGGATGGGTTGAGTCTTGAGGAACGCGAGACTGCAGCCACTTGACGCGTGCGGAGTCCTGGGTCACGTGTGCCCGTCTACTTTTCTTCCGCTCTGAGTCTGATCTCGACCGCCGTACCTTCTCGTCTCGGGCATTCGACAGAGCCTCTGCAGCCCGGGTAATGCCTCTCGATGGCCATGCACATCTCGTCTCCCAAGGATGGTCTGGGAAGGGCACCGGGCTCCGCACCGGCGCTATCGTCAAGCCCATAAACATCATCCAAAAGAAGTCTCTGGCAGGGGTAGGCAAGGACCGCGATGAAGCGTTCCCGTTCTGGGACCAGTACGTCTGTGAATATCAGAAACAAGACTTGTCTAACCCAATGTTAATCCCGCAGTGTTTTCCAAGCCGCCTCGGTCAGCATCCAAGTCAAGGTTCACAACTCGGACGATGAATCCGTGAGACCCTTCTGTCTCCGCCCTGGTTCCCCGTTCAACGCAGCCATTATATCACACAGGATTCGGAGGGTAGCTCTACCCCAAACTTAAACCTCGAGCGTACAAAGACGGGTATCATCTCTAATCGTCGGCCCACGACCGGTACCCCCGCCCTGTCCGGTGCGACGACCCCTTCCGAGCCACAGAGCCTAAATGGCGCCCTCACTCCAAGACTAAGCATCATGGCACAAGCCAAGCAGCAGTCCGCCCGCCGGATGCTCTACGCGATGTTCTACCGCGGCCCGGTCTTATCCACGAACGATGTCGAGAAGGCGACAATGGACTCTGCGAGCCTCACTGCACCTTCTTCTTCTTCTTCCTCCTCCGCGGCACCTGCCGACAGGAAACCCAAGGAGCCCAAGAGCAAAAAGCGGAAGGTGACAGATGTGGAGGGTGAGGACAAGACGGAGAGGAAACGGCGGAAACGGGAGGCGAAGGAGGCAGAGAAACGAGCAAAGTCGAAGGGAAAGGACAAGGCTACGAATGACGATGAGGAAGACGAAGAAGAGGCGGACGATGGAGCCGTTGAGGGTCCCAAGGCAGCAAAGGCAGCCAGAAGGGCGAAGAGGGCAGAGAGGAAGAGGCTGAGGGCAGAGAAGCGGGCTCAAAAGGAGGAGAGGCGGAAAAAGAGAGCTGCACGAAGGTCGAAAGAAAATGCGGAGGCAAGCTCTTCATCATCTGACGATGAGCCTGGGGAATTCAGCTCTCAGGACTCAACACCTGTGGTAGAAGGCTCCCCACCGGATGTGGAAAAGGCACCAAAACGGACTAGAGACTTGTCCGAGGATACCTTATCCAAGAAGAGCGCGAAAAAGAAAAAGAGCAAGAAGCTGTAGGAGTCGTACAATTTATTGCTCTGTATGTTCGCTATCGATCTGCTGTGACTGTAATCGCATTGTCCTATGAACGTCCGATCTATGCATGTTCGTCTACACCAAGTCCTGTGCATTACTCGTACGAGTCTACTTGTACAACGGAGTGAATAGAGTGTTGTTTACTATCGATGCAGGAAAACATCTCGGCCATACAAGTCAATACCAGTTGAGACGAAACGAGGTTGAAAAATACATGGTACAATGGGTGCTATAAGCATACGACAACCGCAACGTGCAAGGAGCAAATAAAAGGAGAACAGTAAGCTCAGCAGCGGCACACGGCCGCGAGCGGAGGTAGCGTTCGGTTGTCTAAACAGGGTCAAGTTAAAGCAGAAAACAACTTGGATGGACTCCGACGGTCGAATCCAACTTGAACGTTTGAACATCCACCACGCCCTCTTCGCAACCGGCTGGACAAATAAAACAGACGTGAGAACGACGTTGGGATGGAGCGAAGATAGTATTACAGATGTACAGAATGCAACATACGTATGGGGTAAACGGGACAGAGCACCGGCGCGGTCTGTCACTAGGGATATCGCGACACGCCGGGCTGCTGCTGCCAGCCCAACTCATAGCTTTACATACGAGTGCCTCTCCATGCACTTTGCAGCGCAATGCGCCTTGCCTGCGTTTGGAACCGCCTCGTCAGCACTTCGCCTCGGAATAGGCACGAGAAGATCGCACCTGATCCAGCGTGATCGAGTCTTCTCTGAGCTCAACCTTCTGCCTGCGGCCATCCTCGTCATCGTCGTCGTCATCATCATCGAGCATGGCCGAGCGGCCATTGTTGCGCATGCCGCCAAAGGCGGCCTTGCCTCCCGCTAGCGAGAACGGCGATGACTGCACGGCCGTGCCAAAGACGCTCGCGGACGGCGATGCACCGAACGCCTTGAAGTCCGTCACGACCTTGCGAGGTGGCGAAGACGGTGTCGCCTTCGTCGGCGACGTCTTCTCCGAGGGCCGCGGCGGGATGGAATACGGCGAAGTGTAATATGAGCTTCGTGATGACGACATCCGTGCATGCAGGTACTTGTCGGTAAACCGCGTGCCAGGAACCTATGTAAGAGAACGCGTCAAAGATAGTGTAAGCATAAAGGCCGGTGTCGGTGCTTACTCGCTTCAGGTGTGGTCGAGCGTCGGCGAGGGCGGGAGCATTGAAGTAAATGCTGACATTGTGCTTCGCTTCTTCTGAGTCGCGGTAGATGCTCTCGATCACGACCTTCTTTGTGCTCTCGTTCCGGAGCAGCAGCCGTTCGTGGAGCTCCTTAGCAACATCGTCCACGCTCTCATTGTTGCCTAGAATCCGCTGGGACACCGCCTGGCCGACTTCGCGCACAAGCCGCTCCATGTCCAGGTTCTCGAGCACACTGCCGACGATGGCGTGTGTGAGAAGGTCCGCTGTCGTGAGCGGAAGCATGAGGCCCGACGTGATGTTCGTCAGTGCCTGGTAGAAGTCGGTCGCGTACTGTGCATGACGTCAAGACGTCAGCACTCATCAAACTGAGAGCGGTGGAGAAGGAGGAAGCCCACTGACCGAATAGCCGCTGAGCGCGGGCTCGCACGCAACAAAGAACTGCACTTGCCCGGTAAGCAGGACGCGGCGGTGACACGCAAGCACGACGCACCAGAGTGATTCCCCTGCTAGCCATCTCTCGCGCGATCTGCAGCGGATCGTGCCCATCAGGCGAGCCCTCGTCGAAGCCTAGAACGCCAAGAGTCAAGCACCGAAACCCATGGGCACGTCGAGACGGGGGACGTTACCGTCGCCGTACTCCCCGATCCCATGTGGGGGAGCGTCCGCGATGAGGACGACCATCTTGCTCGCCAGGGGCCGCCAGTCCATGTTGAGGACTTCGGCAAGGGCGGCTGTGACCGCCTCGGGGCCGTCGCCTCCGCCAGAGGCGTAGAGGCTTGAGAGGTTCTTGTGCACTTCCGAAATGTCGGACGAGAAGCCAAAATTCTTGGTGACGTACGTATGGTCCTGGGGCGGGTGGTCGCGGTACGCGACGAGGCCGATGCGGAGGTCCTCGCGGGCCTGCAGCTTGCCGGACTCGTAGATGTGGTTGCAAATCTCTTCAATGTTCTTCGTCGCGGACGCGATGTAGCTGCCCTGGCTTCCCGTGCAGTCCTGCACGAAGACGAGGTCGCTGTGTGGGGGAGATGATAGGGTGGTTAGCTGTCAGCCAGCTACCGTAACTGTACCCGGGTGCGTGCTCCATGTGTACAAGCTTCAGAGAAGCGAGGAGGCAGAGGCAGGAAAGAGAATGAAGTGTAGCGTGCGTGCACATACAGCATCTTCCGACCATCGTCGAGCCCTTGCAGCGGCGGTTGCTGCTGATACGCGGGCTGGGGCTGGAAAGGCGTCGTGCCCGCCATGTCCATGTCTTCGTCCATGATTATCGTGCAATCGTGAGTGCAGGCGGTCGGTAACAGGTCTTGGTCGTGTCGGGGGAGTCTTGGGGGGTGCGGGTGGCCCGTGTCGCAAACGGGGGGCAGTTAGACGGAGGATGGGTGTTGGGGGCAAGGACGGGAGTGTATTGGCGGGGGAGGTATTGTAGTCCGCATTGGGGGTATGTCACTTATGTTGCCCGCTGACGCCACGCCCCCGCCGTGCGCCGTCTCCGTCGATTATCGGATCTAGCCGATTGGCTCCCGTCCCCTTTTTGGCCGCTGCGCCCTCGAGGCGTGGTTCGTTCATCTAATCTCTCCCGCCCTCCAGTCTCCACGACGGCCTCAACCGTCCATCCACCGTCGGTAGCTGATGCATGATGCCTCAACCCTCCCCGTGGCGCGCACACGCACAGTCCCAACCGTCCACAAATGATCCTGATCGTCGCCCAGAACAACAGGAGAGTACTTAGTCTATACATCTACAACTCTCGCCGTCCGCCCGAGCTCCCGATCAGCCATGCGATCCACTGCCCAACACCCCAACCCTGGCCGCCCATTCCCGGTCCCGGTCGTGCAAATGTCCTGTACACGAGATACAACCCCGCCGAGAGCCCGCTCACCATCGACGCCAGCTTGATGTATGTCCGCAAACGTGCCGACGCCATCAACGCACGATCTGCGCCCCCAGGGATTGCGGAATTCCTGTAGGTGGGTAGGAAGGTGGAGTGAAAGAGAAGGCCGTCGTACGCGTCAGTATCACTGCATTACAGTAGCGTGGTGGCACGCCGCAATGCCGCAACACGCTGTGATCGGCTAGCCACAGCGCGCCCCGCAGGGTAGAAGGGAGGGAGGGGACAGGCACTCACGGGTTCATCGCGACTCTGCACACGGCGTGGAACACGTCCGCCGTCTGGCTTGTCTTGACGCTGACCGCAATTGGCACCTGGAGGAATAACCGTCGGCAGTACACGTCCGGCTGCACCTCGTGTCGCTGAACGCGGGCCACGTTGTCAGAGCTTTCTGACGGAACCGGGAACGTGGAAACACACCTGTAGGGCGAGGTCGAGGTCCGACTTGGTCGCCACAAAAAGCGTCGGAATGTGGTCGAGGCTATATTGTTGCTAATAACGAAACATTTCACATCAGACCACGGTGTCACGCCCCAGAAGGGGGGTGAGACCTAGCGCACCCGAAGATTGCTGATGTACGAGAACGAGTTCGTGTCGCTCGAGTCGTGCACGTACACGATCACATCCGCGAGGTCAGTCTTCTTCGGGTTCCGCAGTGTCTCTGCTTCGTACTTCGAACCAAACTCCTGCAGCTGAAACGCACGATCCACAGCGTACAATGAATCAACGAATGAAATGAAGGTCGACGCCGGAACGAAGGGCATACACACCACGAGGTATTTCTCCGATCCGTCGAGATCAACGGAGTTGACGACACTGTTCATCTTCTTCGTCGGCTCGTATGTCGAGCTGAACGGCTTCCCCGCGAACGCACGGAGCAGCGACGTCTTCCCGGACCCGGCTGCGCCACACACGTAACACAGGAACACGTTCCGCGTTGACTTGCCCGTGCGACGATCGACCTTCCTAGGACGGGTGACGTGCAACGCAGCCGTCCGAGGCTCATCGGGGTACCCGAGATATGCCAAGTATGCAAGCGTCGTTCTGTAGTCGAGCAGCGTTGTCATACTGCGAGATGAAATGCGGCATGTGAGTTCCAACCGGGATCAGGCCGAGGAATGAACGAAACGAACCTCCATTGCGCGAGCCAGCCCTGGAGCGTGACTGCGCCAGTATCGTCTGCAACGGTAGTGTCGGGGAACTTCTGGCCGGCCCACGGGTTACCTGGTGATGTGCTGAATAGCTCGTCCAGTTCCTCCTTGTTCAACGCGCCATCCTGGTCCTTGTCAAAGTTCTCAAAAATGACCGTCAGGAACTGGTAGCCTAGTGGACTAAGCTCCACCGAACAATCGTGCGGTACGTCGAATCTGTCTGAATGTTAGCGCCATCCTACGCAACGTGCATACGAAGCAACCGTACTTGGGATATAGGAAGCTTTCCGTTAGCCGAAGATCTTCCCCGTATCCGAACTCTCGAAGCACTGTCCACGTTGTTTCCAGGCGGCCACGTTGGATAAAGATAGTGTGCAGATAGAGGAAGCCTTCCTCCGTCAGCCCGTTGTCCCGTACACCGCCTTCTGAATGCTGCCGGACCATGTCTTTGATGCCTTCGAGCTCTTGAGCCTGAAGTGGCGCGTCGAAGCATTTTCGCTGCCAGCCCGCACACGGTGTCAGCGACAGCTATGCACTCGTCGGGTATATGGACCTATTTACTTGAAACTCGTTAAGCTCAGAAGCGTCAAGTATGCCATCTTTGTTTGTGTCACAGAGCTTAAATATTCGCCTGAGGGCAGCGACGCAATCTTTCTTGAGGACCTATAGATGCCGGGCGGTGAGAACGATTGAGGACAATTGGGGATTGGACGTACTGACGTGATCTCTTGAGTCGTAAAGGGGTGCGGTGGGGTGGAGGACAGCTTTCTGGGCGAAGTAGAAGACTTCGGACACGTTCAACGGTAGCTTGGCGGAACATTCCACGCATGTCTCAACTTCCTAGCGGATGCTGTTCGCTTTGCGGAGAACGACGTGATATGGGATGACGGCGGCGCACCTTGAACTCATTCATGATGGGTATAATCTCATCCTCGAGAGCCTCGTTTGTGACCTCACCGCCGCGGAGGTCGATCTTGTTGCCGACTAAGATTACGGGGACCTGCGTGAAACCGGTCAGATAAGGGCATGGTTAAAGGACGCGAGGAGACTTGCATTGACGCCAAGTTGGCGGAAGTAGGGTAGCCAGTAGGTGGGTATTCGATCGAAAGAATTGGGGTTGTCGATAGAGTAGACGACGCAGATGACGTGGGCTTTGCGAATCTCGCTTTCGAGGTGTTGCCGGTCGTTGTCTCCGCCTGCGACGCAACGGACGAACAATGTAAGCACAGAAAAAATGGCCGGATGCGGATAATTCGGCAAGGGGAGCGATGCGATGCGTTGAGTGGGAGAATGGAAAACGAGAACGAGAAAACGGGAAAACAAGTAGACACGAGCGGTAAGGCAAAACAAGAAGAACGCACTGCCAGAGTCGACGATGTAAGTGGTAACGTTCTCCGGGGTGACCTCTGGGGGAATGGTGACTTCTGGGACGACATGCTGGACCTATGCCAGGAGGAATGGAGGTGGCGTGGAGTTGGACGGAGGCGCCGTTGCTGAGTCAATACAAGGAACTTGGAACGCGCCAAGGGGACAGCGAGACATACACGAGGCACGAAGGATTCTTTGATGAGCGACGTGACTATGGTGCTTTTGCCTACGCCATCTAGAAGTGGACGGTCAGCGCGGACGGAAAGAGGAGGGGTGCCAAGGCTGACGCACCATCGCCGACGAGGAGGATCCGCACATCTCTGCGCATGATGAGCGTCACGGACGCCGAGAAGGATTACGGTGAGCGTATAGGATGCTTGTAAGTAGTAGAGAAGGAACTGAGCCGGTACGCGCACGCGGAGTCGCCACCGCGTCCTCGGCTGGCCCTGCCATACCACACAAGCGCCGGCACCACCAGCACAGGCGCCCGGGGAGGAGTGGCCGGGGGTGGAAGGGCTTCCATCTCACGCTGATCTTGGCCCGACTCCCTGAAAGGACACTTGATCCCAAACGCTGCCATTTGTGCCCCGGAACAGTTATCCCGCTGCACTCTCCTCAAACCACCGGCGTCGAAGAACGTTCTTGCGACACCACCCTTGACGCACAGGAAGCGTCCCTGGGAACCCACTCTCTCTTTTCTATATAACGCCGCCCTCAGAGGCGGGCCATCCACACCTGGTTCTCCGGTATGTCGCGCACACGCTACTACAGACCGTCCGCCTCCACTACAACTGCCTTCAAAGGCAGGCTCAGGCTCCGTCCCCTCATGCTCGCCGACGTCCTACCGAGCGATATCTGGATCTCGGTTCTTCACTATCTATCCGTCGCCAACCTTGCAACCCTCGCGCAGGCCTCTCGCTATTTTCATGCATTAGTAGGTCCCAACTCTATAGTAAGCTCCTACCCGAGGCTGACAAGCGACCCACTCATCAAGGTTAACGAATATGGTTGGAAAATACATCTCAAGGCCAATCCCCGTCACACATGGAGTCTAGCCAAGTCCATGCAGTTATTGGATCCTTACGCGCAGGTTCGGTGAGTGTTCCTCTTATGTTGCGAAATCTATTATATTTTGTCACAATCGGACCCTCCCGACGACGAACACCCTGACGAACCCATCACATCATGATGGAACCCACCCGCCGTAGGAATCTTCAGGGCCGTCGAATGCCCGTCTGTATGCGGTCCTGCGCCCGTTGCCTAATTTCCTGCTGCAAATAGTCGGGTCGACGCGCCTCGCGATGGCCCCGTGAGCACGGTTGCTCTATGTGCAGATCTTCTGTTATACATTGATGCTTGCCGAATGGGCGAGTCGCTGGTCCATGTGAAAATGAAAGCGCCTCTAGACCGAAAGCATTGCGAGTTTTCCATCGTGGAGCTCGACTGTCGTCGCAGCTCGACCCAAACCTGATCCAAGCCCCGAACGAGCGCCGCGATCTTCGACTTCTTCACCTATCCATTGACGCTTGGTCTTCGATACTGACCATGCCTCTCGCAGCTACAACACAATTGCCGACAATAACTGGAGCGAGCCCCATTTCGTCGCCAGACCCTTGGCATCCAAGTGGACGGGCAAGCTCCAACCCCACCTCGCCATCAACAAATCTCGCCTCTTCGTCGCCGCCGCTAGCCACATCTATTCCTACACCTTTGGGCGCTCAGAAGACTCGGGGTCCGCTCCGAGCATCCAGTTTGAGTGCGCGTACATGACCAACAAGGTCCTGCAGGCCTCTCGCGATATCACGAGTATACAGTGCGTCCCGGACGGCGGGTTCGATCGCACTGTATACGTGGGATACGCGGATGGCACGCTCGAGCGTGTTGTTCTGCCCGCGTGCAAGCCTGGAGCTCAGAGCCCGGTGCACCCTGAGGCCCCGCTCCGGGAGAAGCGGGCCTATCATGGTACAGACGCGGTCGAGAGCATCTCGACCGACGGAGACCACATCCTCTCCCTGTCCTCGAACGGCACTGCGGTCTTCTTCTCTAACTCCGTCACCGATCCCGCACCACAGTTCATCGAGCTGCGTGTCCGCAGCTGGGCAACCCATCTCTCGAAGCGGCACGCCGTCCTTGGCGCGTCCTCCCTAACCCCCCTCACCGTTCACGCCCTGCAAGAGTCGCACGTCTCGCCCACTCCATCCCACATCCTCACCACCGCTACGCACGACGATCACCCGCGCGCCTCCGCCGTCTACGGCATCTCTGGGGCGCCGCCCTCAGCGCCATGGGGATCCTCGGACAACGTCGTCATCTCGGGGTGGTATGACGGCGTCGTAAATGTGCACGATCTCCGCTCCTCACGCCGCGCCTCGCGGATCCCTGGGGTCTCGTCCTACCCCGCCGGTGGCGCCCTCTACCCGGTCATGAGCATGTTCGACCCCTGGCTGTTCGAGCCCGTGTACGACGTCGCGGCTGGCGGCGGCAACGCGTGCCACATCGCCGCGGGTACCGCTCGCCACAGCGTTGTCGCGTTCTGGGACGTGCGCGCGGCGAACCGCGGGTGGAGCGTGCATGCCCCGGGGAACGACTCTTCGCCTGTGTACTCCGTCAAGCTCGAGAGCTCGAGGCTCTTTGGAGCGACGCAGTCGCGGCCGTTCGTGTTCGACTTCGGGCCCGGGGCTCGGGAGGAAACGTACCCCACATTGACGCGGCCGATGAAGGAGGACGGGCTGAAGCGCAGGGACAGCAGCGGCGTCGGGTTCTACGTGACGAAGTACGGGCATGCGCGTCCACAGTAGTGCTTGGGGGCTGCGCGGGAGAAGGATCAGACATGTGTGTATAGTATTTTTGGGAATGTTGGTCAACTTCTATGTGTACGCGGTGTTTTTGGTAACGACACCGTTGTAGTCCTAGATGGACCGTCTTTTAGGTCTTAGGAGTGGTGTCAACGGTCGTCTTCGTGATGCACTGGCCCTAGCTGTGTCGAACCTTGCACAGCCCTGTGCGGCGTGCTGACGGCTCGAAAATTTGGTCGGCGGCCCTCTCCTTTTCCTGTCACCGCAATTTTTCGACCCATATTGAACTGGTACCTGGTACTAAATTCTTGGTTTCCTGGAAAAACTCAAAAGAACAAGGCGTATGAAACGTACCTGTCCAGGAAGTTTGTGATTTGAAGGGCTTTCTGTGACCCTCTGGGCATATGCAATGATCAGTAAGTCCGATCGTGGCTAGTTGACTTGTTCTCCTGGCCTACGAAGGGTATCGACAGCGACATCGCGGACTCGTGACTACCTACGGCATTATCGACACCACTCGTCTAACTTTCCCAAGTCCTCGGCATCCCGGTTGACGCGCCAGCGAAGACGATGAGCCGACATCTTTCCCACCTCTCCCTCCTAATATAAGCTCCACTTGGTGCTTGGTGCGTCCTTCCAATAAGAGCACCCCCACTGCACCTGCACCTTTCCTCAGACCACCTGTACCGACTCCAGAGATGCTAATCCCCACGGAACCTGTTGGATCCTTGCCTAGACCCCAATACCTTCAGGACGCGTTCAAGGCCTACGACGCGGGCACAATTTCGCACGAAGAGCTGCTGCATTTGCAGGAAAGAGCTGCTGCCGATTCGGTGCAGCGAATGGAGGAGACTGGTGCCGAGTTCGTGACGGACGGCGAACAGAGGGTAGATCCTCCTCGAAATCGTTGCATGTCAGCGGATACCAGCTAACGCGCGATATTTGATGTCCTTCTCCAGGCGTCTTCCTTCGCAACCTATCCCCTCATTGACACCTTGGGCGGCAAGGGACTGGCCCCTAATCCCGTCGCTGACGGCCAGTACTTCGCCATTTTTGACGATGGTCACCACAGGCAGCTGCCCCGACTCGTCAGGGGCCCGAACTGCCAGGTACCCTGCAACTTGGCGATCAGGGCACTGAACCCTCGGACATGAGCAATGGCGGCGGAAGAACGCCCCGTTCGATCGAGTTGCGGCTCACCGCCTTGGGTTTCGCTATCTATGTATTCCTTGGACAGCTCCCAGTCGTTGAGAAGACCTGCCCAACGACCCGCTTTCGTGATCGACGCGCCAGGTGTCCTTGAGGTATACGAATTTGGCATTGGGATCTATCATCCCGTCATCGCCGAGTGGCGCAGCGACGTAACCGCGGGTCCCTCGACCTATGATACCGCCAGCAAAGCAACGCTCGCTGCCTGGCCTCTCGCAGGGTACCGAAAGCTTCCACCACGGCCACTCTTCGTCGAGAGATTTGTTGAAGAGCTTCTGCACGTAGTCTTCTGAGCTCTTCTCGGCTGCGGCAGCCCCAAACTCCTTCAGCTGCCTACCAATAGGGTCGCTAGGAGAGATGCGAGTGGCTGTGGGGTCGTGGCCGCGGTTCGTCGCCTCAAGCTGACCATAGCCCACAAAGAACTGGCTAAGGTGTATGCCGCCGTCGGCGGTGGTGTAATCGATCTTCTTGGTGGCGACGATGCCAGAGCGGTCGAAGCGGATGACGCGGGCATATCGACCAAGGAAGAGTACCATGAAGACGAACGTGCGCTGCTGGTATTTGAAAACAAGCTCGACAAGCGATAAAATCTGGTGGAGAACTTCCTCACGCTCGACTATGGAAGATTCTTCGAAGGGTCCTGGGTAACTGGATCGTGCTTGCAGGTGATGAGGAGGTCGGTGAGGGTCCAAATCATGTGCTTCGGCCCATTGGAGGCGGTACAGTCCTCTTTCTGCGCCAACCCAGAGGAGTACGTGCCGCAGATGACGGTCTGCTGGCCAGGGTTACTTCGGTAGGTCACGAAGGTCATGCCAGTACGACATAACTCCTCATATCCCGCGAAACGCTCAGTCTGTGTTGCGACACAGTGAGTCAATTTGTGGAGCAGATAACGGAATATGGAATAATCACTCACGACGTAGTTGTACATATCCACTTCAGAAATAAAATTGGGGACGCTGGTGAAGATGTTGGGGATCCTCTTGGAACCATCGATAATGGGGTTAGGAACTTGAAGTCGTCCATCATGTCCTGGAGCAAGACGACAGATGTCTTTTGACTCATGGAGGATGACATTTTCAAGGAGATCGCGATGCTTAGAAAGTCTGGTAGGGGTATCCTAATTCCGGAGTACGCTATGTGGCACAATAGCTATGAGAGTGGGCAGTAAGTCAGGTAGTTGAACACGGCTCACCGAGTGCCAGCCCGGAGGCCCAGGATTTGGTAGAAAAAGCAGAACGAACCAGCCAGAGCGGTCGCTTTGATAACCGGGTACAGAGACTCTCAATATTCGGGAATATACCTCATACACTGGTTAAAACCATACCGGAGGAGAATGGCAGTCAAGGGATCTGACGGTGGTTGGGAGCCAGAGTTCGACCATTTAAGCGTCGGGACCTTGTGCGTGCTCAGATCTCAGACTCGCGTGCTATAGCGCCTAGCGTGAATTTGACTGTGAACTTTGGGCAACTCAAAGTACTCAACCCCGACGCCGGCGAAATGGATCTAGCCAGCCATTAAGTAACCCCAGGATGTACCCATCTAAGACTTCCACAGACGAAGATTGAACCGTCTTTGGCGAAGCCTCGTCCAGGTACGTCATCCGGTCCGCTCTCGAGCAGGCATGTACTCAGAGGCAACATAAACATTAATATTACACGGAGGCCTGCAAACACTAGACGCTGTACATGCAGGATTGACAAGACGTCCAAGGTTAGAAAAGACTCGATATCACATGCGCGAAGAAGGCATTCGAGGAAAAGAGCAACAATTCAGATCGCGTACACGACACAATCGTGAAGGCCAGCTCCCCAGGATGTGCTCAAGCAGCGCTACTTCGCACTCGTTTGGACGTCGACTCCCCGCCGTCTTGCGCGCCGCGCTTCGACCCTACAATGGTGTTTTCCTTCGCGGGGACGTAGCCCCCCTTAGGCTTCTTGTCCTCGCCCTTGTCGAGCTTAGGCCACGTCGAGCCGGTAAGGTGGTCCGTGATGACATCCAGGATAGCGGCGTGAGACTCGATCTTTGCCGCCACTTCCGGATCGACGGTTGGATAGCCCATAACGGAAGGGGGCTTGGCACCAGATGTGCCGGCGAGAGCCGCCTTCTGCGCCTTCCGCCTCTTGAGCTTAGCGAGCACACCGGGGGCGATGCCGAAGGGGTCGTCGAAGGCTGCCTGCTCCGGCACTTCCGGGGCGTCCCTAGCATAGAAGGCTTGGAACGCTCTGAGGAGATCGGTCACGAGAGCATTGACGGGGTGCGTCTTCGCGGCGACACTCTTGCCATTCTCTGTGGTATCCATATCGTCAAGAGGTGCAGCAGCGGCGGGATACGGTTCGAGGAACATGAGGGGCTGCTCCGTCTGAGCCTCATCACCTCCACCACTTCCAGTAATGGTGGTGAGGTCGATGACGCCCCGCTTGATGGCGTTGTACTTCAAGGGGCCGCAGATGAAGCCGGGTTCGCCGTCCGAGTAGTCGTCGAAATAACTATAGAGGAAGTGCCCAACGAGTTTGTCGGCAAGGTTGTGAGGAAGGAATCGAACAGCGAAGTAGACGAGGACGTGGAAGAACGACTCGAGGTCGTCGGGGATCTCGATCAACTTGGTGTTTTTCAGTAGCGCATGCACGGACATAAACTGCCAGGTACCCTAGACGTTGGAGATCAGTACACCGAAAACATACGCAAGGTTGGCCGAAGGACGCACCGTTCGATCAAGTTGCCGCCCACCCCCTTGGGTCTTCCAGTCTACACACTCCTTGGACAGCTCCCAGTCTACACACTCCTTGGACAGCTCCCAGTCGTTCAAAAGACCGGACCATTCACCATTCTCATCCTTGTAGAGGAGGATGTTGCCTGCGCTGATGTCACGATGAATGTAGCCCGCCGCACAAGCCTGTTCATGCGCTGTTGACGTGCATGAGTATACGACACAATACAACGATGATATAAGGTAGCACATACCAGTGATGCAACAGAACAAAGCCCACACCAGCTGGAAGGCGTTCTCGAACTCTGAAAGCGGCTTGCCGACTTCAGCGACGACGAGGCGATAGTGTTGATGCGATTTCAGCGGGCAAGTTTCTCGAGTATTGTCCTTGTGGTAATCGGGCCACTTGTCGTACGACTGGGTGCTCTGGTTCAGGTCGCCATGATAGAGCAGAGTGGGTACGTATTGAACCTTGGCGGCGTTGAGGGCCTTGAGGATCGTTCCCTCCATCTCCATCCCCTCGTGATCCACGCGCCAAGCGTCCTTGAGATACACGAAGGTGGCCTTCGAGTCGATTTTCTCGCCGTCATCGTCGAGTGGCACGGCGACGTAACCACGGGTCCCCCGACCTGCGACGCCCCCAGCATAGAAGTGAGGCTTGCCCACGGCGAACCACTTCGTCTTGTCCGATTCCTCGTCGTGCACGTACAGCTTCCACCAGGGCCATTTCTCGTCGAGGGACTGGTTGAAGAGCTTCTGGACGTGGTCCTCGGTGTCCTTCTCGGCGGCGGCGGCACCGTGCTCCTTCAGCTTCTCCCAGAGCGGATCAGCAGGAGAGATACGGAACGCGGTGGTGTCGTGTCCACGCTTCGCGGGGCCGAGGCGGGCGTAGCGAACGAGAAACTCGGTGAGGCCCTCGCCGTCTTTCTTGTAGTCGACCTTCTCGGACGCGATGATCCCAGAGCGGTCGAAGCGCACGACGCGGGCGTACTTGCCGAGGAAGAGGACCATGAAGACGGCCTCGCGCTGCTGGTACTTGAACGCGAGCTCGACGTACGACAGGATCTGGCCGAGCACCTCCCGGCGCTTCTCTGCGGTCACCTCCCCGCCCTCGGTGGAGTCGTCGAAGGGGTCCTGGCCGACGCCATCGAGCTTGCACTCGATGAGGAGCTCGATGAGAGCCCAGACCATGCGCCGCGACTCCTCGCCGGACTCGGTGTACTCCTCCTGTGGTGCCAGCTTCGAGGCGTACATGCCGCAGTCGATCGTCTGTTTGCTGTCGTCGTTCTTGTCGGGTTTGTAACCGGTCGTCACGAACATCATGCCCGTGCGAGTGAACTGGTCGGACTCGTTGAGAGTCTTGGTCTGCGATGCGACACGGGTAAACATATGGTGCAGCTAATGGAACGCAGGACGGTGGCTCACAATGTACTCGTACATCTCCTTCTCAGAGCCGAACTTGGGGACCTTGGTAAAGACGTTGGGGATCGCCTTGGAGCCCTTGGCAAGGGGAGTCAAGAAGTCCCTCATCATTTCCTCGAGCGTGACGATGGTCGCCTTCCTGCGCATGGTGGATCGCAGTTCGGCACGGGCGTCCTGTCTGGTGAACTTGCGGGTCGCAGCCGAATTTTGGCGGAGGGCTTTGGTAGGGGAGCTGGGCGCAGTGATAGACACGAGCGTCATCGTCAAATAAACAGTAGTTGTGGAGGAGAACAAGGATGAGCAGGGCGGGAAAGTGATTGAGTGAGCAGAAGAGTTGGGTGGGTGAGGAAAACGAGGCAACGTACCGATGGAGACTTATATATGGCCAGACGGGATGGCCGCGTGGCCTTTAGAAAGAAAACCAAAATAAAGGAATGGACCAGAATAGAAGGAATCCCTGATCGAAACCCGGACGGGAGGACAATGGCGGTCGAGGAGATGTGCGAGTGGTGGTTGAGAGACAAAGTTCAACTGGCCAAGCGCTCGTGTCAACTTGCCGTGATGCGTGCGCCTCGGGCACGTGGCGTCACACCGCTTAATCCTTTGCTCCTATAGTACCAAGCTCCCCGTTCAATATTCTTCGTGGTTATTCCTAAGAACTCCAACTGGATCGAAGAAAAACTAATATGTATTCTGGTAATGCATCGTAACAGAGCATAAGAGCCGGTTGTGATGAGGAGCAGACGCTCGTGGAAATGAACTGGTGGCGGTGCTGAGGATAACGTGAACTTGGTCACATTTGAAATCGCTTGACTCACTCGCGGCCGCGGCCATTGTTGCTTCCACGGCCACCATCCCATTGGCAGGCGGCTCAACTTATATCCACTCGGCCACCTTCCAGGTTTGCCTTGTTATTAAATATTCTCTTTATTTTCTCCTTTTCTAATCGATCTCGCTGCCAGGGTTCCCATTGTTCCGTCGAGGGACAAGTTCAAGTTGGGCACCTACTGCAAGTTGCTGCCCGAGGAGGCTCCGAGTCGGTCGCTCTCGGACTGCTTCGACATTCGATTAATATTATTGTCACCATTCGCTCAACCACCCGATTCTCATCTCACTCACTTCTACCACAACTTCAGATCGGCGTTCAACCTTGTTAGCGATCAGACTACCACACCCCACTGTCATGATCAATCTCAACCTGAAGCGTAGTGAATGCGGCGAGGTCGCAGCGGTGGACACGCTGGCTTGCAAGTGCGGGTTAGAAACGGTAAGAAAGCATCCCCAAGGACAAATTTCTTCCTTCACTTCGACGAGGCATGGGCCGGGTATAAGCTGGGGGTGTGTGCTGGTGGCTCGGGCTTCTGGCATCTCTTGCCAGTGGGCATCCACATTTGTACTCCAAATGGCGTCGTTGGTTACAATAGTACCTGGGGAGGCTGCATTGCTGCCCCCATCAACAAGAACTCAGGATTTGGAAGTGGCAGAGAGCTTGTCGTGGCCATCCAACGTTGCGTCGCCGGTGAGCTTTTCTACTACCTTGTCTGCATTTGCAATCAGTGCTTACGTCCAGCACTCAGCGCACAAGAAGGCACGCGGCCTCGAGCGCGTCCACATACATGTCAGTGAAGATAACGATATTCTTTTCCCAACCTTTGTCGGTTCGAATGAAAGCTGTAAGTTTGGTAGGACTGTAAGTAAGGTACTCAGTGTGAGTCGTCCAGACGAAGTTGTTTAATGTGTCTGTAGGGAACATGGCGATTCATGTCTGTGCAGGCGCTCCTTGGGTATTCGAAGGCGAAGACGATATCCGACTCGGATTGTCAAAGCTCGCCACCTCGTTCTCGCAATGTACGACTATTATCTGCAAAAGAAAGAGGATGAGGACCACGCCTCCGATCAGCTAAAGACTCGCGGTCTACGAAGTTTCGACGGGATCGACGCATGGACACTCGAATACATTGATCTCAGGCACGTTCAGCCGGTCATCGAGGCCTTCGACGAGGATACGTCCGGATACGTCACCATTCAAGAGGTAAATCACTTCACAACTTCTCGGCCACAGGGATGGAGGTACGTCGCACACATCTCCCTCAAGAGCCATTTTAATGCTCAACAATGTTGCAGTCTTTTGCACTGCGGATGGCTTACTGGGCCGTTGGTAGGTGGACCGTGGACATCCATTTCGCTCCGAATAGATATTCTAATTTATGCCATTCGTAGGCTGGAGAGTGTGCATGACGGCATACCGTGACAAAATTCTATCCACGTTGGACTCCATGGGGGACCTTCTCGAGAACATCCTCACTCCGAACAGAGTCAAGGTCCTGAAATACTTGGAAGTCGTGCATCCTCTTGTCGTAAAAATGGTGCAGTCATTCCAAGCGGATACGGAGTCACGGTATAAATGCCGAGCGTAAACTTGAAGATCGAGAGTACAACACCTACGCCTATGAGTACTATCAGAAGAGCAAGCCGCTTGCGAAGAAGGCTAAGCTGAAGCAGGCCGTCATTGCCCCGAGCATGCTCTACCTGCTATACCTCCTGAATGGTATGCCCACAGCTTCCGATCGTGATCTGCTGACGCCGAGGTGAACGATGTTTTGCATTCCTCCCCAGGCGAGATCGAGGGCTACACCAAAGACGAGTTCGTCAGAGACCTCGTCAACGAATGCGTGAAGGATATCCGAGGCTGCTTCGAGGCAGGTGCGCCGCGAGTCAGCATCGACTTCACCGAGGGCCGTCTCGCAGCCAAGAAGGACCCGCGTAACCCATGGACAGGCGCGAGTCTTCTACAGACTTTCATTGACCTGATAAACCAGGTCCTGGATCGCTTTTCTCCCGAGGAGCGGAAGAACATTGGAATCCACACTTGCCCTGGAGGCGACTGCGACAGCGTCCACAGCAAGGACGTCGACTACCATGAGCTGCTCCCCAGCCTCTTCCAGATCAACGCTGGCTACTTCCTGATCCAATGCTCCAGTGAGACGAACAAAGAGAAAGTGTACAAGGAGATTGGGGAGCACCTGCGAAGCGACGCGATGGGTGTAAAGCAGGTAAGCACTGTTTAGCCTGAGGCTTTCGATGCAGATATTCCGAAACGGGCTGAATGACCGATCGAATTTTGTACGTTCCAGATTGCATTCGTCGGTGTTATCAACCCGCTCGATCCCAAGGTCGAGACACCGGAGGAGATCTGTGAGCATCTCATCCACGCTTCGAAATTCATACCCGTCGACCAGCTAGGTGCGACGGACGACTGCGGCTTCAGCCCATTCAGTGTGGACGTGAAGCCGAAGCACGGCTCACCGGACTTCGCGCGCGACGTCGCATTCCAGAAAATTGCGAATCGCGTCAAGGGCGTGAAGTTGGCAAGCGAGAAGCTGGGTGTTTGAGTACAGGCAACGCGCCTCGGAGCCTCAGAGCTGTGGATAATATCAGGAAGCGGCCAAACATTGATAACAGCCATTTGAACCCCATGATGTGTCTGAGCTCATCAAGGCTTTTACCGCAGTGCACCTCAAGGTATCGTATTCGGGCACAGGTACGCAAGAGCGGGCATACTAGCCACACTGAGCGTGGAACAACTCTAGAGCTTTTAAATGCAAGCGATTGCCCCAAACTTATTGTTTGGTGTAGGCTCGCCAATTACAACCGGAGAATCACGCACTGAAAAAGGCTGCGACAGCCATGCTGTGTCCGCTCCTTGGGGCACCCATTCGAGACCAGGGCTATGGAAAATTCGGAATCTTCAATGGAGGAGCCTATATCGTGTCTAGGGGTTGTTCAGGAACGTTTGGGCCCTAGATTGCGCAACATAAATTTCATACTAGTAGTCAAGTAGTCGATTAGAGCAAGGATGATAGTTGGCGAGCGGGTGGAGGTTGAGAACAAGCGGGTAAAGAGCCTTTCATCGACATCACCGCCGTCTGCCAGTGAGCGCTTGAGCGCCAGCGGCCTTCCAAATACTACCGTCGGCGCTCGCACCTTCTGCCAGTGGCTTGACGATCTCGACAAAAGTATTAAATATATTGGACTGGATATGGACGCATTTTTACAGTTAAAAAGACTCGAAGTCCGGAAATGAGAGAGATATCTGTATGATGATAGGTTGTGAAGACCTGTCCAGGCCCGGGATGGTATGCGAATCCGATGGGTCAAAGTCAAAGGCTGGAGTTGGAGCTACAGTGACGGCCACTAGTAGTACTTGAAAGTGCTGCTCGACGCCGAGCTAGACGAGATACCCAAGTCGACCTTGACCACCTGCTTCTTCTTCCAGAACCGGAACGCTTTCGGCCTCCTCGGGGGAGCTGTCAGTTGGCGTTCTCGTTCTTTCATCGCCAAGAGCTGGCCCTTCAGGGTCGCAATCTCGACAGCCTGTTCGTGTATGCGGTTCGTTGTGTCCTTCTGGAGCAACAGTTTAGCCTCGGGGAACACTGGTAGATATACAGTACGGAAACGAGAGCATACCCGTAAGGCTTGCAACTCCTCCTGGTGGCTACGGGCGATCTCTCGGTATCGCGCCAGCTCGTCCTCGAGCTTCGTCCTCGCGTTGATCTGGTGCGCGAGCATGGATTCCGTGTCCTGTAGCCTCGTACGGAGTCCGGTAGCATCTCCCGGAAGCTTGTTGGAGGACCTGAGACCCTTGATCGTAGAGACCAGAGCCCGTTCCCGAACCGCCCAGGACTCCTTCACGTTCTCGAGCGTGTTGGCGCGAGTCAGAGCGTCGTCCTTCTCCTCGGCAAGCACTGCCATTCTAGACGTCATAGAGGAGATGGCCTCTTTCGCAGCGTCGAGCTGTGCTGTTAAGTCAAGCGTGTGTCGGCTGAGGGGTTGGGTAGTGGGCATGCAAGAACTGGAGACGAGGGTTCCGTTCGTGCCGTTCAACAAGGGGGTACCGGTTGTGCAGATGAGTCGACGTCTCTTTGAGGACTGAACCACCGGAGAACGGAGGTTTGGATCAGGCAGAGATCGAAGTCGATAACGAACGTTGCGGTCTATAAAACGCTCGACTTATGTACGTTCAGTCAAGCCGAGGAAAGGTGCACCTTGATGAGCTGGGCATCGACCCAGCCTGCGAGCCAAACCGCGAAGGGAGGATGGGAGGTGGAAAAACTGTGGCCAAGATGGGCTGAGATGCGAGCTCGAAATGGTGGGGAGAAGCGAGACCCCGAGAACGAGGCGTCTGGGGACGAACGAGACAAGACGAACAACAACATGGCGAGAAGTTAGGTGTCAAATCTTGACATCGCGGGAGGTATCGGAGTGAACCGGTGTCAACCTATGGCAGAGACTGCAGTGTTAAGGGGTGCAATCGAAAATGAAGGTCTCGGAAGCAGGTTAAGAAGGGGAAAGAACGACAGAGTGGATCCGGAGATGCGGCCTGTTGTTTGGCGGTATCGGCATCCGTTGACTTGGTACGATCATTAAGATGCCCATCGGGAAGAGAAATCGGTACACCCTCTGCACCACAGAAAGTCGCGTGAGGAGTGTAGCTTTCTCGGTCTGAAATGAAACCATCGTTCAAATGCGGTACTTCAAGTCCATATAGTATCTGTAAAACTTTTCCCGAGCGCATGAAAATCGACCAGCATTCGCTTTATGCCTTCTCGCCGATCCAGCCTACTGGGAAGTTCGATGGCAACGAAATTTATGGACGTTATAACTTCAGTATAACCGCTCCAGCTGAACGTGGGTCTCATCCGCGATGTGTTCGCAGAACACTTCCGGATCCGTGGCCACGGCCTCGAAGGGTCACACTAGCAGATTCCAGAAGCCGTGTGCAATTAAACTTGAGAGGAATCGGGACTTACGTGGGATATATGGTAATTTACTAGCCATGAGGGGTCCGAAATGGGACCATGAGGCCGAAGAAAAGGTGATAAGGAGTGGGAGCAGGACTGTGGATGGCAGCAGAAGAGGATCGAGGATACGGGCCGGCTGGACGACACGATGTGACCCGTCCTCGTGATTCTGGCCTGTCACGGGTAACAAGCGCTTGGGGTGCGTGGGAACTGTCTCCCGCCACCGACGCGTCCGAGTGGGACTCGAGCGTTTGACTGAGCCCCTTCGACCTGGACTGCTTACCTGACGACAGCTCACAGGGTTTTTCTCCGTGTACAGCTGGTGACATCCTCTTGATGCCTATGGACGCCTGTACAAGGCAAGTCGACGAAATGTATCTGAACTTATAACCACCTCTAATGATCTCCATCTCACCTTATGCAGCGTCCTGCAGAAAAGTAAGCAAAGTCTGCTTTTGTACAGAGCTTATTTAAATTTCGTATCCAGCTTTCGGCCACTCAGCATTCCGGGGACGCCAGGAACAGATCATCGAAGCAGCCGTACTCGGTACTACTAAATATCTACCAAATCCTACACTCTAACTCACGCTGGTCTCAAGGCTCAGATGTGCTTGTCATCGCCCCGACTGGAATGGGCAAGGTCGGTATCTACACCTCTCAGGAGAAGCAAAACCTGACATTTCTGTGGTATAGAGCTTGTGTTTTCAAGTGCCTGCTGTTGCTGCCGAGGTAGGCGACGTGCGATGCCTCATGCTCCCGTTTCTGCTTATTCAACCACACATAAATCAGAATGGAGTCACAGTGGTTGTGTCGCCACTCATAGGTCGGTCTTAACCTAACCTCAGCCTCATCCTATTCTGAAATTTCCCTTCTAGCTCTCATGAAGAATCGTGAGACCATCCTGCACACAACTTGATCATATACCTGACTGGAAGCTTTTAGAGATATCAAAGCTGCGCGACCTGGGCATCTCTGTTGCTTCTTTGACATCCGAGGTCTCCTCTAAAGACAGGGCATATGTGCGTCTATTGTCTTCACCCGTTGAACCTCCGCTCAACGGTGTTTACGTAGGTTCTTCAAGACCTCCGTTCCGATAATCCATCCTTCAGGTTACTCTATGGTATGTCTCTAGCCAGTTCTCCGTCTTGTAACATCCTGCCTGACGTTGTGTAGTCAGTCCTGAAAAGTTCTGTACTTCGGAGATTCGTCAGATCATCGCCGGACTGTATGAAAAGAATGAGTTAAACCGTTTAGTGGTTGACGAGGTTGGTCATTCTTTCCGTACACATTATGTACGTTGGGGCCGCCGCTGATCAATACCCGTAGGCACACTGTATCTCTGTAAGCTCTGATTGGTTATATCTGCATATATGCTCATTTAAATCATAGGAATGGGGCCATGACTTCCGAGAAGAGTACAGGCGGTTGGGTTCGTTTCGGGATAAATATCCCAACATCCCGATCATGGCTCTCACGGCAACGGCAACGGATATGTAGGTGGCTGCGAGGTTTCAAACCCTGTTGGAGTATTGAACATTGGCAGGGTGCAGGAAGACGTTATCCGCAGTTTGAAGATGGCCCCGAACCGCCTCTTTGTTGCCATCCATCCATTCAACCGCGCGAACTTGTATTATGAGGTGGGTGGGTTTCGTAACGCCCTTCAACAGACACCAGATTTACATGTAGTGTGCTCGAATAGATTCGGTATCAGTCTAACCCAAATCCCACCGCCCATATGATTGATATATACGAGTACATCGAAAATCTCCACCGAAGGAGAGGCCGTCCGTCTTCGGGGATCGTGTACTGTAGAACGCGCGCTCTTTGTGACGAGCTCGCGGACTTCTTGAGGAAGAAGAGTATCCAAGCGAAGGCTTACCACCGTGGACTGAGGTGGGTGTGGGCTAGATGCTCTGGTTTTTCGGTCTTAGCTGAACGGACATGTATACTGCAGCAATTCAGTCTTAGACAAGACGTTGAAGGAATGGGACGAAGGCGGTACTGGTGTTCCCGGCGGTGTGGATGTGGTGGATACCTCCATTATGCCGAGGAAACGAGGAGGCTCACTACCACCCCTAGGTTTGCGCCACTATCGCATTTGGCATGGGCATCGACAAGGCAGACGTCCGGTACGTCCAAACCTGTCGTCAGTCCTCCTGTAACCCACTGGTTTACCGTGACTCAGCTACATCATCCACTTCGATTTACCTAAAAGCTTTGAAGGTCCGTGCTATAGCACATATTCGCGACAGACTTTGTAGTGACTATTGTCGGAACAGGTTATTATCAAGAGACTGGTAGGGCGGGTCGAGATGGCCTCGTAAGTAGCATTCCAGTTCCATACATAGTTTCTGTCACCAAGCTAAGGAGAACCTACACGCATGTCCCATTAGCCCGCCAAGTGCATCCTGTTCTATTGTGAGTAGCTCATATTTTCCAGTAAATATCGTCATCTTAACCCACCACAGCAAGAGAAGATGCCACGCGAGTGAAGCACTGGGTATCCGAGTCCCATTCGAAGCGTATCATCCGAGCCGAGTCGGACAATGGGCCGGAGCCAAGCCAGAGGGCTTCAGACAGTCTGTCCGCTGTGAATCCTACTCTCTAGAAATAGCCGATCCCTAGTTGCTTATCATCTTCGTTTCATCAGTTGCTCAACTTCGCAGAGAACGTCAATCTATGTCGGCATGTGGTGAGAGCGCCCGGTCTTTGGCGTACATTCCCAACTGACGCCCTAGCCTCGCCGCACTCAGCTGATCTGTCGGTACTTCGGGGAAAACATCGATTTGCGAGACCCGGAGGTCACCAAGAAATATTGCAACGAGATGTGCGACGTACGTCCGAACCAAGCCCCGCGCAATGTCCGTCGTTATCCTCATCGCATACGGTTTAGGTCTGCAAATACCCCAACAAAGTGCGGAACCGGAAGCTTCACCTGTCGTCCCAGGAGGAAGTCGACTCACAACCTTGGCGAGTGGGAGCCCGCGTCCAGTTCGACGATGCGGGCGCGAAGGCAGACCGCGACTCTCCTGCTCCGGGGAACGCGATCCGCAGGCTACCCTCGGGAGGGTCCTTCTCGGACTCCTCCAACTCCGTGGCGGGTCCCTCTCGAACGTCTTCGAAACGTGCTGGTGGTCCAGACAGAGTGACGCACGATTCATCAGGTCCGGGTCCGTCGAAGAAAGTTAAGACGGCACCACCACCGGTCCCCATACCCATTTGTAAGTGGAGCGGTCGTGGCAGAGATTTTGGAATATGCTAATGCTGTGAGCACAGCTGTGTCGCTAAGACAATCAATACGGAAGCCATTCAAGACCCCATTCCTCAATCCAAATGCAGTCAAGAGTAGTGTTGGGAGCGACGTCTCCAGCGGTGCGGTTCGCAAGAAGCCTCCACTAGAGCTATCCCGTCGTCCTCAGGCCGATGCGCCAGAAGACCTGGATGATGATGGGGAGATCCAGTTCGTGCCGTCCCCACCGGCAGACAAGGGGAAGGGTAAGGCGAGGGTTGCGGTCAGAGAAGTAATCGATGTGGAAAGTTCGGACACAATCTCGCGGCCAGACAGCGAGTTGGATTCTGGAGACTTGCCAGGCCAACGAGCGTGTAAGCCGCGCTGCTCCTGCCCATGCTCCTCGTATTATTCGCTCAGCGGTCTTTTCCTTGCGTAGCCTCACCCGTTACTATTCCCGACACCGACGTCGAGCTCGACGCTGCATACTCGCAGAAGATTCCTGTACGTTGCCGCCACCACCGTCCGACGCTGGCCCTCATTCGCCACTACTAGTATGGTAACACTGACCACGCATATACGCAGGCCAACGTCCGCCAAGGGCACTTCACCGCACTCCGCAAGGCCCTGCACAAGACCCTCCCGACGGACTCAAATCCAACAAGGTCCGGGACAAGCGTATGGGCCGCCTCCTGGAGCGGCCTCAAGTTCGGGCCCGCAGACGCAGAGACGAAGAACGGGGTCCTTTCCTCCGTCGCACGAGAGCTGGAGTTCGGCGTGCACTCCCTCTGCCGCACGACGGCAGGGTATGAGGAGCGCGCCTCGCGGCAGATCAAGGCGGTCTCGATGCTCTCACAAAAGGGGGCGTGGACGGGCGTGGCCGATGACGACTTAGAGGATGCAAGGGAGGTAGCAGACGCCTTGCGGCAGACGTGCGAGAGGGTGCGGAAGGGCAAAGGGACTAGGGCGACGTAGTTGCAGAGCCGCGTCATTCGCAGAGGGAACATGATTCCATAGACTTTTGCCGGACTTAGAATATCGGTTTTTCGATCGCAATGTTATAAATCCACGCCACTAATACTACTTAGCTCTATCGTTACCTCAATTGCTTCATTCAAAGGACATGTTTCTGATCTAGTTCTCCCATGCATGGAGGATGCATATGCTTGAAACGACGATTGTTCGAGTCGCACGCGAAATTAACGAAGGGTATACTGGGCTGCGTTCTATTTTGAACGTGTACTGGATGGCGGCAAAGCCTACATATAAAATTTGAGTGCGACTAAAGCATTGGAGTCTAATCTATCTAGTGTACAGCTAGATATACAAGGTATCCATAGGCATGCGATACTGAGGACGAGATGTGCAAGCATACAAGGCAAAGGGTTATTGAGAAGCGGAATCATCGCGGTCAACAGGCAGTAGCACGAGTCAAAAGATGAGAATAAGTATACAGTCGAAGGAGATAAAGTTCTCCCTCGCTGGCACGCAGCTTCAAAGACTTCAACACACCCTCGCGGCGGGTAGGATAGTGAAGCAGAGGCGGTTCCCCTCAACGGCCACGCGCACCTGCTCCATCGTGTCGACGATGTAGTGTGCGCCGCAGTTCTCAATCTTCGTCCTCTCATGGCTCGTGCACACCGCAATGACGGTCGCGCCCGACGCGACGCCCGCGCGGATGCCCGAGGGCGAGTCCTCAAACACGACACACCGCTTCGCATCGTACCCGAGCTCCTTCGCTGCGAGCAGGAACGGGTCGGGCGCAGGCTTGCCCGCCTTGAGGCGCTTGTCGTCCGCGGTGATCGTGACCTCCGGGGGAGTGATGCCGACACGCGTCATGCAACCGTACGCGTATGTGCGCGCCCCAGAGGTCGCGACGGCGTACTTTCCCTTCGGGATCGAGTCCATAAGGCGCTTCACGCCGGGCAGGATGCGCACAGAGCGGTCGACGGCGGCTGCCTCGACCTGCCATGCCTCGAGGCGGTGCTGCTTCTCGAGGTTGGTGCGCCAGTCGTCAACGATGCCCTTATGCTCCTCCTCCATGATCGGGTCCTCGAACGTCGCGGCGTCGCCCTCTGGGATGATGTAAGGCATGGCAAGGAGGGTGGAGACGTGGGAGAGGAAGGACGGGCGGCGGAAACTGGCGATCTGCGTAAGGTTGCCGACGAAGGAGGATGTGCGGGATGATGAACGGGAGCTGGGGAGGGAGTTGGACGGGGTGAGGGCTGGTGTCGCGGCGCCGGAGGAGACGGGGGAGGCTGGCTGGGAGCCGGGGCCGTGCTTGTTGTATGCGTCGGCGAAGAAAAGGATGGACTCCTCGAAGGCTTGGACCTCAGCGTCCATCTCGTGGGCCTTGATGTGAGGCTTGAACTGGGCGAGGTTGTCGACAGCGCGCTTTCCGTGAGTGGCAGCGATCACGTATACCGGGTCCTGGCCGATATCCTGTGCGACCTTTCCCCAAGCTGCCTCGACGGCTGCAATGGAATCGGTGAGGGTACCATCCTACAGAAAGGGAAAACGAAGGTCAATATGTGGCAGAAGTATACGTTGCAGCGAAAAGAACACACCATGTCGAAAAGGACAGCGTCGGCGTAGAAAGTGGTCTCGGACATGATGGAATAGGTAGAGGTTTGTCTTGGAGGAGAGGAGCGAGGAAGAGCGGTGTCGTTAGCTTAGTATGAAGCTGGGAGGTGAGGAAGACTGGGTGGGGGCGTGGGTGTTATATATGCCGTGCATGGTGGGGGCGCGTGTGACGTCAAGGCAGTGAGGAACAATTTCCGAGAAGTTTTCCGGCCGTTGTTGTGGAAGCGGCGTGAAGGGCAGGGAGGAAGTGGGGCACTACGCTTGCGATACGGAGGGAAGGAGGGAGGTGTTGCCGGGCTCGGTTGGCAAAGGTTAGCGGCCGAGGACAAAGGCTGTCCCCGGGCCCTTCTTTCTTCGCTTGCCGACTCCTCCTTCCGTTCTGGGAGGCGCGTGGCAGAAACCACATCATCGATCGGCGTTGAGTCCCAATCAGGCAGCTCCGTCACGCTCACGGAGGCGCTAGATCGGATCTGGCATGCGTGTCACTTGGCGCCCACTCCGCTTCCGCCTGCACCCCTCCCAAACCTTCATGAACCCATCTTCTTCTCCGGCTCGCCGACGTCCTCTTTGGCTCCTTCATTTCATGCGAATGTCCGATTGCAGTCACTTTTGGGGCCCGCCTCACGTATTCGTACGTACTTACTTCCACCGACCTTGTTCCACCGCACCGGCCTTCAAGTTCAAGTATGGAAGATAACAAGCGTCCCCAGGCCTAAGTTGGTAATTAAGGCCAGCAACGCACCCCAGAATGCTGACAGAAAAGATGGCCATCGCCAAGGACAGCATAACACAACTTATTGAATGACCTCACTTCGCCTGAGACCATGCAATTCAACGCACAACGGCCTTCATCACTCCCACGTACGATCGACCCGGCTCGAGGAGCGCTCAAACAAACTCCATCCTCCCGCTTCCCTCTCCCGGAAATAGTCCCCTCCGACTATTTCGCTTTTGCAATGTGTTCTTCAGTCTATATCACCGCGTCCAACAAATACCACTATCTCGCCGCAGCGGCTGTTAATTTCCTCTTCTCTTCAAACCACGCTGAAACTCGCTGAAACTCGACCCTCTAACAATTTCATCTGTCTCATAGTGGAGCGCCTTAAACGAACTTTCACAGCCTCGTAAAACACCTCCGTCATATCCACGAATAAGTACACGCGCTCCATCATCACTTCATCGACCCCTTCGGTCTCGCTTACCGAACTACCTTCCTTTTGTGACGAAACCGCTCTGTTTCGCAACCCCCAAGTACTTCCAAAAACACCTCCTTGCCATAAACTGGTACTGACTCTATATCTGGGGCAATACGGGGTCGTGCGCCCTTGGCTACGTGCTCCACCCGAGCACCCGAGCACTGGGGACCATGTAAGTACTTATTTTTACCTAAGTCGAGGACAGTTGATCGCGCGCCCCATGCAGTATTACATGCACGTTGCGGCGGCGAGGCCAGAAGCCCCTCAATCACGGCCGTGTACCCCGTTTCTACGCTGAAGACACAGAAGACCGATACGTACCTCCGGGCCTGAAACTTCTGTCATCAAGACCTGCCGACGGAAGGCATGACGAAACGCCGCACACTATCAGGAACACCCTTACGTCCCGCCGTGCCCGTCGTGCGTCGGCTGGCCCGAACGCATGGCGAGCGGGCGGATGAGGACTGCAATGCTTCCCCATGCACCCCCTTGCGCCCTTCTGTTCGGTATGCCTTGCACCCATGAATGCACCCCTCTTTCTCGCCCGCCCCGACGCGGTCTTATCTGTGCCGCGAGGCTTGGGCAGCGCGCTGGGCGTGGGTGCACTTACGCCGGTGGGGGTGAGTAAATCTGCTCAGACGAGCTTCTGCTGTGGCCGAGGGTGCCCATTCTCTCCCCCCAAAACGTCATCATCTTCCTTCAGGGCACTAAGTCCTCATATGCCTCCTCTGAGAAGATCTGTCAAGCGCCCTCGTTAGTTGGGGGTGCAGAGACGACGTGGCACGGGCGCGGGTGCATGCGTAGATGACGCTTCCTTTGTGCTGGTTCGGACACCGTCGCTGCTCGCGCGCACCCCAAATCCGCCGCTCGGAACGGCGGTGGAGTGCGGGTGGACAGCCATTCTTCTTTGACTCCACCGGGCGGCTGATAGCCATCGTCCTGGCCTCGGACGTGGTGCGGCAAAGACATTATTCGCTTCGCTTGCGGGTCGACGCAATGATGCCGTGGAGCTGAACATCGTCAACAGAAGAGGGCAGTGGCGGGATGAGGAGAATTCGGATGGGGTGACGTAGCTATTGTAATATAATCTTCAACCGCTCGCAACTATCCCATTTTGCTTTCCTTGAAGATCCCGTTTGCTAGGAGCTAGCGGACCGGGTATTCGCCGTTGACATCATACCGTCGGCCTGCAGTACCTTAGACTGCATAAAAACTTGGCGGGCCGGGCTCTGCACGAAGCCCATAAATTTTAACTTTAAGCTACCGAAGCCTGAGTCTGGTCCCGACATACTTCAAGCACGTAGAATCGCAAGACATTCAGCGAAGTAGCCCAACGTCATAGTTCCAGCCCCGTTCGCTACCTTCCGTCGAGTGACCAAGACGAGACTGTAGCCCTGAGCAACAGGGACACGTACATAACATACTTAGCACGCCCCTGCACAACTATACCCAGTAATACAAGCGCGACTACTCGCAACGAACACGGTCATGCGCATTGCGCGGGTGTAGCCCGAAACCTCCGCGTCCGTATTCTCGAACATACCGCGGCAGGCCCGTTCAAGTGACCTCAGGACGTCGCGCTGGTCCACATTCGCAAGATGCCCGTCCTCGGACGACAGATCCGCGATAGTCCAGGCCAGCCGGCGCCGCTGCCAGCCGATCGGAGCCTGACAGTTTGTGGACACCTATGGGTCCCCCCTCTCTCCGCTCCGTCACAGCGCTGCTCGACAAGCTCGCCCCCGCTCGGAATCCGGACAGGCAGTCCGAACGTCCCTGGGTCTGTCGAGCGTCCGTCGACAGACCCTGACCGGCGGCCAGCTTACCTGGATCACCGGTGCGAGTTCCCGGCATTCCAACCTCGAGGAGTGAGTCGCTGGCATTTGTTCGCCCACGGCCCACGTAGGACGTCACTGTCGCCCCACTGCCAGTGCTTCGCATGATCGGGCTTTCCGCATCCAATAAGCCCGCATCCGACCCGCCTCCCATGACGTCGAGGCCCTTCAAGGTCGGTGTGGTTCGCACCGAAGGACATCACCAGCGCGCACGTACACGTAAGAACGCTGCATAGCCAAGTGCGATGCGAGCGACAAGCTACCGACATCCCTACCGTACCTATCAATGTCATGTCCATAGAGCATTATGACCCTGGAGTGGCACGATGACATCCTCCATGTCGTCATCGTCCTCGCTGCTCTCCCCAGCGAGTTCATCCACGTCGGTCTGAGCTGCACTCGCATTCACGGGCGTGCTCGGCTCGAACACCTCCGGGAACGCGTTGATGTCCAAGACTAGGTGGGCACCCGAGAAAGCCGCTATTGGTGGTGGAGGCAACTCCACAGTCTTCGTAGGAGTAGGTGCAGGTGCCGGCGTGGGTTGTGGGTTAGGTGCAGGATGCGAATGTTCAGGTTGAGCAGAAACCGTCAGAACTGGGGATTCTTCTTGCTCTTCTGCCGCTTCCGCTATCTCCGTGAGCTGAGCCGCCAACAGTGCCAGTTGTGCCTGCAACGACGCCCGCTCGTCGTCCGTGAGTGTCGTGCGTGGCGCCTCAGCTTGCGCCTCCGCGGCGGCGGCAGCTGCAGCCGCGTTTGTGAGCGCGGCGAGGGCTGCATGCAAATCATCTACTGCGCTCGAAGACGGGACCGCGCCAGACGAGCTGTCTGGGCGGTCAGCGGACGCGCCCTCGCCGGCGAGGTTGTTGAAGTTGATCGCCTGGAGGATGTGCTGGGCCGCCTCCCACGCGTCACCCTCGTCTTTATCCTCGCCCGCCTTCGCGGACGCAGTATTCTCTGCAGGTGTTGGAGCCGATGCTGCAGCTGGCGCGGAGGGCTTTTCTGCCGCAGGCTGCGATTGTTGAGAGTACCCCGGGTAGTGGCCGTATGGGTACTGATACTGGTAACCGGGGTAGTGGGATGACGGCTGTCCCTTAGGTGGTTGGTTGTTGTTATGGTTGTGTTGTTGTAACGGCGCGTGGGTGAAGGGGGAGGACTGCTGAGGGGGATGGTGCATCGCATACGTTGTCTGGGCGAGCGTTTGCGGTCGCCTCGTTGTGCGTTTCGACGTCTGTATCAATTCTGTGAGCCCATGCAAACAAAACGGGATCCGAATAGCGATACGGACCGCGCCACCTTCCCAGTTAGCATTCAGCCTGTACTTCCCGCCGGACATCTTCTCCAGCCGACCCCTCTTGTACGCCTTCTGCAATGCCTGGCTCGCACTTGGGCGAAAGTTTGTTTGTAGAGGATACCGGGATGCCATCCAGGTAAACAGATCCTTCGGAGCAGCACCCTCGGCGTCTCCACAGTCCACCAACGCCTCCACGATCATCTCTTCGTACGACGGTAGGTCTTCCCCAGAAGGTGGTGGCGGTTGAGGAGGGGCAGGCGGATGTACAGGTGGGCGGACGAGCGGCTGCGAGTTGAAGAGGGGCTGTTGACCGGAAGGCGGTGGTGGTGATGAATGGCCAGGTGGTTGCGGCGGGTAACCAGTAGGTGGTTGGTGGGGATAGTGGGGATACGGATAGTGTGAGGTATATGCATGTGGAGGAGGGTAGTACGGCGCATGCGGGTAGGCGGGCTGCTGACCACCTTGTGGCGGCACGGCGTACCCATAGTGTGCGTAAGGATATGGCGCGGGGGGATGGAGAGTCGCGTGCTGGGATTGTCCAGGTTGAGAGGTCCCAGTTTGAGCAGTGGCTGCGGTGGATAGTTCTCCATTTGTGTGGGGAACGGGCGAAGGAGCGTGCGAAGTCGTAGTGGAAGCAGAAGCACTCGCCTTTGCCTTCTCTCTTTCTTCCCTCTCCTTTGCTTCCTCCGCAGGATCTCGTAACGAGCCCATGGGTGGATCCTCCTCTATAGGGTGGCCAAGAAGAGGGAGTGAAGGTGCACAGTACCCTGGTGGATGTACTTGATGTGTAGGAGGAGCATTTGGGGATGACGGGTGGGACGCGCCGTTTGTCTGAGGGGTTACGGTTTGACCGTTGTGTTGGGGGTGTGAGGGAGATCTTGACTGGTCCAGCGAAGCAGTCTTCTTGAGATCATTGATAGCAGCCTGGAGGTCGGTGGGCCAGGCGGCTGTCTTGACACTGGGCGGAACATAGGTCTCGAAGAGCAGACAAATCTCGATGATCTGGTCTGGAGGTAGGAGGCTTAAGTACGTCTTCTTCATGTCAGCGGCAGGACCAGACCCCGAATCTGGAGCCTTTGCCTTCGCATTGGACGCTTCATGGGGGCCGACATCACGATCGGGGCTTGCACCTGGGGGAGGCGACAGAGATGGTGTATTCTCGGCTGAAGCACAGTGGGTATGAGGTAACCAACGAGGGGGCACGAAATATTACGTACTTGTGTCGTTTTGTGTGGTTGGTGACGCAGGAGGGGGAACAGAAGGAGGGTCTGTGATGTCGACCATCGGCGGGAGGCTGCATGGAGCTATACAGCCTCTGTGCAGTTTTTCCCTCAAGATTCTCAGCCACACACGCTCTGGCGCTAACAGTCCATGTTCCAAGGATAGGCGCCGATGGTAACGCCCAAGGTGGGGCCGGGCCGTCAGTCCGCCCCGGAACCGGCTCCGGTCGGGCCGGGAAAGATCCGTCGCTGAGGCATTTTGTCCGGCTGCAAACCGTACTTAAGCTCTGATGAATCCATGTGCTAAGTATGACAGAAATATGGAGGGCCAACTTATGGTTATGGCATAACTAGACCGCAATTGCTCCTAGACATCATAACTTCTTGGCGTCACAAGGCCCCGTTGGCAAACGGGAAGCCGGGTGACCTCCAAACGCCATCGATAACTCACCCAATCGACTCGATTGCCTCCAAAGATCACTGAGATCCGGGTATATAAGCCTGCCAACCCCAGTACCCAACGAATACTGATCTTCTGCGGTTCTGGCTCTGACTTCTACCCCTCACACTCATCCTCATCCACTCATCGTCATGACGAAGCAGGTCGTTTTCTCCGAGGAGGCTAACCCCCCTCTCCCCTTCTACTGTGAGTAGTACACATGGTTTTCAAACAAGAGATGCAACAGCGGCTCACATACATGCAGCTCAAGCGATCATCTCCGGCAAGACCATCTACGTTTCGGGCAGCATCGGTATCGACCGCAACTCTAAGCTCGTTGAGGGTGGTGTTCAGGCGCAGACGGTGAGTCTCCGAGGCATGTCACCTAGAGAAGATGCATGACTTACAAACAGGTCTTCGTAGCGCGCTGCCATTGAGAACATGACCAAGGTCCTGCAGGGCGCTGGTGTCACCCGTGATGCCGTTCTCAAGTGCAACATCTTCCTTGCGAACCTCCCGCGCGACTTCGCCCCGATGAACGAAGTGTACCTCGAGGTGAGTGCTGGCTGACTCGAATAATGGGCGTGACTGACCCTGTTCACCCTTGGGCAGTACTTCCCCAAGAACCCTCCTGCCCGCACTTGCATCGGTGTTGCATCCCTTCCTCTCGGTGCCGACATGGAGATTGAGTGCATTGCCGAGCTTCCCTGAGATCTAAAAGTAACGCAACGACAATGCGAGGAAGAAGTCTACAATGATTATGTATCAATACAGACCTCTTTGAACATCTTCGGAGTTGCTGGAGTTTGATTTTTTAAGACTCATCGCGACGATTTATTAATAATATTCGGAGCGACTGGCAGGTAGAATCTTAGTATCTCCCAGGCCTCGCGTGGAGTCAGATCCGACTCTGAAGGGCTGCTGTAGACGCCCATAAGATGGGCAGGTGAAGTACGTCATCGCCTTCGCCGCGACGCGTCTCCCGAGTCCCTTCTCGCGCTTTCGATCGACGCGTCGACGCTCTACCACTCCTTCTCCCAACTCCCTTTGCACGGCTCTAACACGACCACCATCCTCCTCCATTCCTATTCTTCTCTCGAATCAATCCCCAGCTAGACGATAGATGTCCAAAGTTCAGCTCTACGTCTACGATCTTAGCAACGGCCTCGCTAAGCGGATGTCCCGGCAACTGACTGGGAGGCAGATTGACGGCATTTGGTGCGTATCTTTCAGCGTGCATCCTTCGTGACCCACGTGAAAATGATGCGAATTAAGCACAGGCATACCTCCGTAGTTGTCTTTGGGAAGGAGGTCTTCTATGGCCAGGGAATATCAATCACCGCTCCTGGCCAATCTCATGTACGTCTTATCATCTCGTTTGCATAACTCGTAACGCTCAATTCGGAGGATAGCATGGAGCCCCGTTGCAAGTTGTTGACGTGGGAGAGACCGCACTAGACGAAGATACCTTTAACGAATACATAAGCGAGATCGGCAGTCACTATACCGCAGACAAGGTGAGTTTCTCTCGCTCGACTCGGTTCCTTGGAGATGTCTCATGTCCTTTCAGTACCATCTCCTAGGTAATATACCAAAAACAGCCTACGGTTCATGTATGCTTACAGCAGAATAGACTTTAACTGCAACTCCTTCACGAATGACTGTGTGGGGTTCCTCACCGGAGGGTCTATACCAGATTGGATTAGAGGTACGCACTCGCCGAGTAGCCTCTGCCACTCTTCTCATCACCAGGAGCAGACCTACCCTCCGACTTCCTTTCTACTCCGTTTGGAGCGGCTCTACGCCCGACAATAGATGCGATGTTCCGCCGCCCAACTCCAGGAGCAGCGCCGACACCTCCCCCGGCACCCAATCCAGCTGCGCTCCAGCAAGCTGCGGCCGCGTCCCCCGAGCCTGCGCTTGCGTCCGCTCTTCTACAAGCCGTCGCGTCCCAGGCATACGCATCCGGCTCGCTGTCTGCCCCGACCTCAGTTCCACGTGCTTCCGCACCAGGAAGTTCCACAGTGGCCGCCCCGATCCATATCTGTACGAACAACTCCTCGCTGCACGGACTTCTGCAGTCGCATCGCATCGCGGTCGTGTTCTTCACCTCGGCAACGTGCGGCCCGTGCAAGCTGATTGAGCCCGTCTTCGAGGGGCTCGCGCACCAGAAGACCCAAGGGCCTAACGGGGGGCGCGTGGCGTTCGTGAAGGTGGATATGGCGATGGGCTCTGGCGGCCAGGTCGGTGCGGAGTGGAGCGTGCGAGTGACGCCCACTTTCCTGTTCTTCCTGGATGGGAAAAAGCAGCACGAGATGAAGGGGGTGAACGCGCCTGAACTCCGCACCCAGATTGACCTGTTGCTCTATCAAGCGTTTCCCCGTACGTCCGTCCGTCGTTTTTCGCTAGGAAGTAATGCATGACTATCACGCTTTAGCACATCCCCATACGAAGCTGTCTCTCCCCGCGGTTGAGGCGCTCTCGATGAACCCTATTCTCTTCCAGCAAGTCCCTCCTCTGGATACGGTCTCTAACAAATTGGTCGCGTCCATTGATGCGGCATCGTCCTCGCCCGACATGCAAGCGGTGAAGAAGGCCCTCACTACTGCTGTGCTGCCTTACCTGAAGTCGCGTTTCCCCGATACGAAGACTGGAGGGAAGAAGCCTGCCGTCCCAGCCACTCCCCAGCTTCTCACCAGTTTTTCCGCGACGACGAAGACCCTTGTAGCTACACTTTCCCCAGCTCAGCTCTTCCCGCTCGTCGACATGTGGCGGCTCGCGGCCGTCGACGACTCCGCAGCCGCGAACTGGCTCGCAATCGCGACGAACCCCGACCCCGACGTTCTGCAGCTCCTCCTGGACAAGGCGCTCGAGGTCCTCGACGCGAGCGACCCCATGCAGAAATCCGCGGGGCGCAGCTACATCCTCACCGTCCTTCGCCTCCTCGCGAACGGCTTCGCTCATCCGGCGCTCGCCCGGGCCCTCCTGTCTCGAACAGGGCCGGGAGGCAAACGGGTGCAGGTGACGCGCGTGGTGGTAGCGACGCTGCTGTACGAAGACGCGGCGGTGCGGACGGCCGCTGCGAGCCTCGCGTTCGACGTTGCGGCCGCGCTACAGAAGAGCAGGGTCGACAGGCTGAGAGGCGGGGCCGCGCTCGTAGCGGTCGAGGAGGACGAGGAGTGGGAGGCGGAATTGGTGAGTGCGGTTTTGGAGGCGCTGTCGCAGGAAATACAGAGCGAGGAAGTCGGTATGTGTCGCTTCCGCTTGCGTCCGTCGTCGAACGTGGTGCTGAGCCAGGAATGTTGTATTTCAGTACATCGATTGGTTGCCGCGCTTGCGTTCCTACTTCGATTGTCACCGTCGTACGAGGGCCAGCTCGCGCCTCTGCTTGAAGTGTTGCAGTCCCGCGAGACGCTCGAAAGCAAGCTCCATAAGGGTGGATGTGGGGAGAACGGGGTGCAGAAGCCAGAGGTTCGGAAGTTGATTCAGGAAGTAGCTGCGAAGCTGTGTCCTACGAGTTGAGGTTCGTCGGATTTGTCTTTTGGGATGTGTTCTTGTAGTTGCGTTTCTTGGATTCACATGTTGTCTTTGTGTCTATGACAAGGCGGACATCTGTTTAGCTTGGTTAGTCCAGTAGCAGTGTAACACGTAGCAGGCAGTATGGAGGTAAAACAATTGTAAGTAAGTACTTAGAGTTGACTTAGAGCAAGTTGATTCAAGCCGGCATCCAGACGGCTGAATCCGGCGGGGTCGGGTCGGGGCTTGGAGTCTGCCGGCTCAGCGAAAACTCATGAAAGATGGCGGTCACTGGCCGAGCGGCGAGAGGAGGTCGCGATGTGCCGGGTGTGCGGGGTAGCCAATTGCCGGGCGAGGAGTACATATGCCCGCCGCCACCAGGGCAGGCTGGCCATCGACCCCGCACCCCATCGACTCTGAGCTTGTACGCGGCACATCAGAATGGCCCACTAGACATTTCTTGTCTTTGACCTTGTCTTCCACCGTTTCTGTGGCTTGCGTCTCATTCTCCGTTAGAGCGTTCTCTGGACCGACGTGCTCAGAATACCCCACTCTAATTCCCTGAACAAGCTCTCCGCCACAATCCCGACCCCGCGTTGGACATTTCAATCGACACCTCTACGTTCGGCCGCTGCAGACACCCCACAATCGCCTCTGCTGCCTGCGCGCCACGAGTACTCAGCTTACTAGACGACAAGGCCTTTTATGTTCTCCCGCACGGCATCCGCTCGGTCTCTTTCATTTTTGGTACGTCGATCCGGCTTCTGGCCTTCTTTCTTTGCCTTCGTTTGGAATGCGCACGGAGAGAGGGTCTGGTGCTGCTGTATTTGGGGCGAAGGGAGGAACGGCAGGACCCGGCAAGTGGAAATGAATAGCGAGATGTGGGAAGCGTGTGCACCCAGATCTCTCAAGGAAAGCAGGGCACGTCAGGATGGTTCGCGCACTGCCTGAGAGGCGAGAGGGCAGGAGGAGTCGCACGCGACGTCCGAAGGGAAGAAGACTCGCTATATGCGTGTGTCTCATGGCCTGGGTGTGTCTTCGGATATCCTCGGTCTCTCCTTCGCCTCTCTTTCGCCGCTGCACCGCGGATCCTTGGCCAGGACACACTTCATGTCCCCCTGGGCATTACCTGGATCAGTCCATTGCTCCGCGATTTCTGTGCACATCACGGCCGTCCGATTTCCGTAGCAGGAGATCGAGCGATCTCTCGGGAGGCCGTCTTTCCTTGCCCGCACGAGATGTACGGTACAATCCGCGTTGCCCGACCTCCGTTTTCCACCCCTCTCGCTGTTTTACCCCCCGTGCTCCCAGGTGCGCCCTGGGTTATGCTCAGCTTCTGAGGGCGCGTGCTCGCGCAATGCGAAGGCATCTTGTGCTGCGTCGGTGCTATCAGCTCTGGCCATTGTCGCCCTCCTTCTCTTCTCTTTACTGTCGTCATCGCTGCCAGGGGATGAGTCACATTAACACTCCTCCTAGTCCAATAGACCTGTAATGTCAAAACCACGCGCTCTCAAAACCTCTGCGCCTCGCAAGTCGGACGTCCCGCCAGGGTACGTCGCCGATCCAAGCAAGGGCCCCATGCTCCGCTACGAGGCCTCTCTTCCCCGCCTACCCGTCCCCACCCTCTCCTCGACTGCTGCGAAGTACCTCGAATCTGTCCAGCCGCATCTAACGAAGGAGCAGTTCGCGAAGACACAGGCGGCGGTGAAGTCGTTTGTTGAGTCGGACCAGGCGAAGGTGCTTCAGGAGCGGCTGCAGGCGAGAGCGGCGCAGCCAGGGGTCGCGAACTGGCTTGCAGACTGGTGGAACGAGGCGGCGTACATGGGCTACCGTGACCCGGTGGTGGTTTTCGTGAGCTACTTCTATGTTCATTTGGACGACAAGACGCGCCCGAGTCAGGCGAAGCGGGCGGCGCAGCTCTTGAAGGCGGTCTTGGGTTTCCGTGCGTTGGTCGAGAGGTGCGTGTACATTTGGGCTATGAGTATCGCTATTTCAACTGTCTCTATTGTAGTGAACAGCTCGAGCCGGAGAAGGTTCGCGGGGCACCTTTGGCGATGAAGTCGTACGAATGGCTGTACGTGCTCCCTCATTGGATCTCTCCTGGAATGTTAGGAGCTCATGCGTGAACTCAGCTTCCACTCGTCCCGTTACCCCGTCAAGCCAGTTGACACTGCGAAGAAGTTCGATCCCAAGACTCATGACCACGTTGTCTTCGTACGGAAGAACAAGTTCTACAAAGTGCAGCTCGCGGACAAGTCTGGTCGCGAGCTGTCAGCCGCAGAACTGGAGGCGCAGATTGAGAAGGTCATCGCACTCGCAGGCACGGAGAAGGCAACGCCTGTCGGCGCGCTCACCTCGGACAACCGTGACAACTGGGCAGACGTGCGTATCAACGATGCCTGGTATGTTTCTCCGAAATTGACGTGGGCTCTTTCCAGACCCGCGCAGCTCTCCTCGCTGCCTCACCGTCAAACGCAGTCTCGCTAGAGGAAATAGAGTCTGCAATCCTAGTGGTGGCCCTCGATGACACCAAGCCCGTCACGCGCGAGCAGATCAGCTGGGGATGCTGGGTGGGTGATGGCAAAAACCGTTTCTACGACAAGCACCAGTGTAAGCATGAGTGCATGCGTGTCCATACCTATAATGAAACTAACGTCAAATTGCAGTCATCGTTTACGAGAACGGCAGGTCCGGATTCCTCGGCGAGCACTCCTGCATGGACGGCACACCCACGCTCCGCCTGAACGAGTTCATTCTCGCCGCTCTCGCCGCCGGCAAGGTCGACCTCTCGCCCGCCCCGGCTGGCGCGGCTGTTGAACCCCCACAAGAGCTCGCGTTCACCCTCGACGACAAGACGCGCGAGCACATTGCGCAGGCGGAGAAGAACTTCGATGCCCTCGTCGGGCAACACGACATGGAGGTCCTCCACTATGAGGGCTACGGCAAGGAGCATATCAAGGCATTCAAGGTGTCGCCCGACGCATGGGCGCAGATGGTCAAGCAGCTTGCATTCCACAAGATGTTCGGCCGCCCCGGTGTGTGCTACGAGAGCGCGCAGACTCGAAAGTACCAGCTCGGCCGCACGGAGGTCATCCGCCCCGCGAGCAACGAGAGCAAAGCATGGGCGGAGGCCATGCTCGTCCCTGCCCAGACCGTACGTCCGCTCTTCCCTTGACCCCATACGTCCACATTTGCTTACCTCGTGCCATTCAGGACGAACACCGTGCCGCGCTCTTCCGCAAGGCGATCTCGCGCCACTTGCAGTATGCCGCATGGGCCGCAGATGGGCAGGGCGTGGATCGTCACCTCTTCGGGCTCAAGAAGTTGCCCAAAGAGGGCGAGCCCGTCCCCGCGATCTACACCGACGAGGCGTTCGGCAAGACGAACCACTGGGAGCTCTCGACGTCGCAGCTGTCTTCGCCGTTCCTCGACGGGTGGGGATACGGCGAGGTCGTGCCCGACGGCTATGGCCTCTCATACTCAATCGGGGACCACTACATCCGCTGGACGATCACGAGTTTGAAGCGGAATACCGCCGAGCTCAAGCACTACCTCGCGGAGGCCGCGACGGAGACGCGCGCAATGATGGAGCGGGCGGCGAAGGAGGCGAAGAAGAAAGCAGATGGGGAGAAGGCGAAGTTGTAAATTGCTGGGATATGTGTTATAGAGCAGGACATTACACGATCGGTTGCGCATTAATGCATAATGATCCACATGGTATCCAACGTCTATTTGATAGTGCATTGAATGAGTTTACAATCGTGAAAGAACGTCCGAGGCTCTGATGGGTGCTGCCGTTGCCTCCGCGCCATCGAAAACCGGATGTCTCGACGGTGTCTCTGCTCGAGCCAAGACCTGCAGGTTCTCGTACCACCACTCGATGGCAAATTCCTTCTCCGCGTCCCCAACGTCTTGCGAGATAGCCTTGAACAGCGCTTCGACGAGCTCGCCCCGCATTTCTTCCGCCCTACGATCCACACCGCGCTCGCTTGACGAGAGGGGCACGGAGAGTATGATTGCCTTCAACTCCGTCAGCAGTCTCTGGAGAAGGGTCAAAGGAACCGAGGGTACGCTCGAGATGAGGGCAAGATGCAGGCGGTGGAGGTGCTCAGATAGGATCTGTGTGGATTCTGACGCGGCAGACGTGGAGGAAGACGCCTCGGCCTTCGGTGCAGATGAGTATGGGAGAGTTGCCTTGACGGGAGCGACGCCGACGTGGCGAATCGCGTCCAAGAGGACCTCGATGCAGAACCACGCCATGGTATCCGCTTGAGTGGTCCCCTCCTCGTATGTGTCGCCAGGTGCTGCGTTCGCGTATCCGAAAGAGCTTGCACTCCGGACAAGCGCAGCGTAGGCCATGCAAAGCTGCACAACGCTCAGTCTGTCGTCTGTCGAGTTCTACGTTTGTGTATGCCAGTCAGTTGCGCGCTCCGGGTGGAAGTCGCAATAATAGGGCTTACCTCGACGAGGCACCGAGCATACATAGGGACGATCTTTTCAGCAAACGCCGATCCGAGTCCTAATGATTGCTGCCGTTTGGTCCCACTGTTTTGGGCATAAGAAGCGAAGATAGCTAACATGACCGAATGAGCCGACTCGTAAGTCTCTCGATGGCTAGGATCCCAGAGATGTCTATATAACGGACGATGATCAGCGACGCCTCGTGCAAATCAGAGGTGACGTACGGCAAGCATAAAGGGTACACCCGTGACTGGATGATTCCTTCTGAGATGACAGGGACGAGCTGTTCAGCACATGCGAGAGCAAACGACTTTCTTGCGTTCGACAGACCACGCGGAGCGTCTACTCCTACACTAACTAGTCAGCCGGTGTCAAATTCGATTTGTGTTCAGCATACCTTTCCCCTTTTCCGACGTTCCTTCATCATGACACAGCTCTTCCACAAAGTGGTCAGCCTCAGTTTCGCTTGCAGAAAGCACGTCCAATGCCAAGTAGAATGCACGTTTGAGTTCCGGTAGGCCGCTGTCAGAAGTCGACGCGACACCACCGAACTGCGGCATGACGAAGGAGAGGTGTGAAAGAACATGTAAAACGTCCAACGCTATCCCGTAGGGTGAGGAGATTCCCGAAGGCGAACTATATGCGGTATTTGATTGAGGGTCGGGGATGAAGACAACCGCTGAAAGGATGGACTGCGAAAGCATAAGCGTTGTGAAGAGCAAGGTCTTGAGTATCGACCAGGTCGTCGTTGCTACTTCACGTGAATCACTGTCAACAAAGTCGGCATCGTCCTGGACTCCTGCGAGAGGGCACCTTGCCCAATCCGCCTCGACGGTACTAGTAATGAGTTTCAGACGGTCAAGCGTACGGCTGATGGCGTCCCATCCGTATGCGCGTCTGGACTCAACGAGGACGGTGAGAGAAAGAGCAGTGAACTTGGCAATAGAAGCCATCATCCCGATAGATGTAGACCCTGCAATCGTTCGGATGATTTGGGCAAAAGTACCATCCGCCTGAAGATGGTTAGGAGACAGCCTTCAGATAGAAGCACGGGCTTACATGCATGGACACCTTCCCATCGGCATTCGTGCCAACCCAAGGATGGATAGGCGCAAGGAAAGAGCCTCCGTTAAATGACCGGTGGATAGTCGTCATGAGAGTATCTATAATCGCCTTTATGGGCTGTGAGTGTACGTTAGCAAACAAGCTACCTCGGGGACATACTGGTAGTGGCAGAGCCTGCAACCTTTGCGGACCAATGAAGGACGCGCATTGCGCCGCGAGAAGAACAGCAATGGAGGATAGATCTGGCGTCAAGAAATGATATCCAGCTGGACCTTCAGTTGATGAACAACATCGAAGGCTTACCCTCTGCTTCCGCGTTAACCTCCACAGTCCTTTGAAAGTCCGTCTCCCATTCACTTCCCTCCGTAGCATAGCCATCCATAACCTCCGCGAATGCAAGCACAACCTCCTCCTCAACCTTCACCCTCACCCTCGCCTCCTTCTTCTTCACCTCCAGCTCAGTTTCCCAATCCTGCAACCCGAGCAGTAGCCCCGAAGCACAAGCAAGCCTCACGACCGCAACGCTCCCCCCAAATCCCCCCAGAACCGCTCTGGTCCACTTCCCCAATCTCCGCGTCACGTCCACGCCCCTCGACACCAGCCCTCCCGGGTTCTTCTCCGCCTCCTCCTTGTGCACTGTGAAACGCAAGTGAACGGCATGTCGGAACGCGACCGAAAGCGCAGTGAGCTTTTGATAGGTGTACGGTCGGAAGAGCGGGCTGCCAAGTATCGTCGCTGCGAGAGGAGTAGGAGAGCCAGGAACAGGGGCTGGTGGTCGTGCAAGATAGTGTGCGATCGACGCTTGGAGGGTTTCGAGAGGTAGGGTGGAGGTTGTACGCGTGAGGTGACGGATGAGGTTGATGTAGCCACGGTCTGACATGGTCAATGGCGAGCACACTGAGCCTGTATCCCGTTCCAGCTGGAGCTCTGCAGCAGCAAGGATGTGTGTGGAGGTCAAGTTGTCGAGGTCGAGGAGCGAAGTTGGAGACAGGACGGGAATGCCAGAGACCGATGAACGCGGTAAGCAGGAGACCGTCGTGCATGGGATTTCCGCGGGCCGGAGTCAAGCGAGTACCGCTCAGGTCGGGCCGACGACGGGACAACTTCTTTCCACCAGGCGCAGGGACAACTTCGTCTCGAAGGTGCGGGTACTGCAAACTCAAGTTGTACCCCAAACCTCATATCCAAAGAGTTGTTCCCACAACACGCATCAAGATCCGGCAAACGCTTTGTGAGGCGCGATGTATTGAACAGCAAGCGGGTACACAAAAGAATGAAACGCAACCTAGAAACACACCAGTGGTATAGCAAGGGCATGGAAACGTATGCACCTATGCTAAGAACACCCAATTTGCTGCAAGCAAGGACCCAAAGAACGTGAATGCTACAAAGAAAAGCCAATCAAGCAGAAAGAAGCAGTGTCAAATTGGGCGACGAGAGGGGGTATAGCCCCGGAACCCTCTCGTGGTGGTGCAGCGTTATCGCTTTCACCTGCTAGGTGGAAAGGCGGGTATGTCAGTGATCAAGTATAACTTGAGACACATTGGTTCAGCGACGGGCGGTAGCAGTCGGGGTCACGGTGATAGTAACTGTTGAGGTGGGGGCGGCGCAAGTCGCGGTAGCATCACTGTCATTCGACAGCGACGTTGGTTCCGCGAGCCACAGACGATCCAAAAAGAAAGACTCACGCAGTCGCGGTCGCAGCGGCGGTGACAGTCACCGTAACAGTGGTGTCGGCGCAGGAGTCCGTGGCAGTCGAACTATGTGTCATACCAGTCCATCATGAGCCCAGAGCGTTCCTAAGCCATCAAGCAAGCACGTACCCGTTAGAAGTCGCGGTGGCACTCGCGCCGCTGCCCGAAGAAATCCCCGCGACCGCCGCGTTGATCTCGTCCTCCGTCGCGTCATCAACTAGCAAGTTCTGGGTGAAGATACACCCGTTCGCATCGTTGGCGTCGTCGCACGTGTTACCCTTCGCCGTCGCGTCGTTGACGTCGCCCGGGGCGAACGTGCCCGACTTGAGCGCGTCCAGCGGGTTGCCGCCGATCGACGCGATCTGCTTCGCCAGCTCCAGCACGATCGCCTTGTTCGTCGCCGCCGCACCGCTCGAGGCCGGGTCCTGGTGCTGCGAGATCGCCGCGACCTCGGCGTTCACCGCAGTCTCCGTGCAGAGTACGGACGCGAGGCCGACCTTGCCCGTGTTGCGCTCGAGCGCACGGAAGATGAGCGCGTTGACCATGCCATCGGTGTCGCCCGCGGCCTTGGCGTTCGTGAAGGCCTGGTCGGCGACGGCCTGCTGCAAGCAGTCGAGGTTCTGCGAAATGGTAATGTAAGAACGCGTGGCGAAGGGACTGTAGGAAGGGAAGAGATAGACTCACTGTGATGTCACCAGCACCAGCGGCAGCGGCGGCGTTACCGAGGAGAGCGAAGACGGGGTCGACGATCTTGTCGGGGTTGTTGAGGTTCAGGCTCGTGCGGACCTCCGTGAGGATGGGCTCGTGAGAGTGCTCCTGAGGAACCTCGCGGCGCACGGGGGCGGAGAATGCGAAAGCAGAGAATAGGGCGACAAGCGCGAACGAGGACTTGATGAAGACCATGGTGAAAGCGATGTGCGGTGACCTGACCGGTGCGGTTGTATCGACGAAGTCACAAAGGAAAGTGCGCCAGCGACCTACAAAAGGGGTCGAGAAACATGTCAGCAAAGAGTCCAAAGCAGCCAGCGGCGAAGATATCAATGAACGCACAAGGAAAGGGCAAGAACTGGAAGAGTCAAGACCCGGTCTTGGCTGGTAAGTGAGCGGAATGAAGATCGTCGTCCGAAGGCCTCACGCCTTTATACCCCGGGGTCAAAAACAGATCGTTTGTCATAAGACTCATAACTGGACCAAGCGGCCGCAACGTGTACGGATCCTGGCAGTTGCCATGTTGCATGGGAGCACAACATGTCCCGAGGGCGCACGGAAATTGAATGAATTCACGGTGAGAGATTCCGGGTGATATGATTTCTAACAGAACGTCGACCGTTCTGCTCCCGACGGAAGTGTTGTCCTGGTGTCTCCCTCATGGCAACTGGAATCAAACGAGGCAAGTGACCCACCCTATCCGGTCCCTCGTCTTCGCATACTAGCCCGGATTTGAGCGGCCCGCTCGCGAGAAGAGATTATGATTGCGGATGGAGAAGCCCCCGTCGATGGCTGTACCTGGCGCCGTAATTGTGCTAGGAACGAGCAATGCGTTTTGCGTTCGTCGCACTGGTCGCAGGTTTGTATTCCAATTTTGCCGGCGGTGCATCGTCTTCCCAGCCGACAGCCCAGGCCCCATATGACCAAACCAACGTCCCAGGTCGCGATCGGATGGCTCTTTCTTTGCGGCTGATTCAGACAACACCGATATTCGCGTGAGGTGAAGGAAGGTGCCCGCACATTCCAAATTTGTGTCTTGGATCTTGACGACGCGGTTTGGTCCTTAGGTGTGTGGATTTTCCCGACCATTTACCACCGTGCAAGCCGCGTGCGGTGAGCTCGGGTTCGGGCGTATTGAGCTACACCAGGAGTAGCTTAGGACGTGTCGTGGGCTATCAATCGGTATCATTAGTTGCAAGCAAGTTCAGGAGCGCGGCATCTTCAGGGAACCGACACAATGTTCCGTCTATCATGATGTCACAACGGGCAACCCATCTATTGGTCTATACAATACGAACGGTGGTACCTTCCTTCTTGGACAGAGCATGTAGGTCTTGTTCTATCATGGGAGCGGACCAATGAACAATCAACACATTTTCTTGCGAGAGGAATATGCTCACGGATGCCCCATACGTGTGCTCGTAGATCAAGGAATTCTAAACACGGCGAAATGGTAGTGCATTCAACAAGCAGAGCCACGTTAGGACTGGTGGTAATAGTGCTGACTTACCGACGTGCAATCCATCGTACAATTTCTTCACCTCCGCGCGCACGCGAGAGATGTCTTCCTTCGAAGCGGAGGACTCGCTTAATGCCTTAAGCTCCTTCTCTACTGCCTCAATCCTCCTGACATGAGCGGAAACCTGACAAGGGGTATCGACACCACGTGCATCACGCGAATATAACGACGAATATACCTTTTGCGTGCTCGTCTGAAGCTCCTCCACACTTGACTGCAACGCAGCCGACGCTAGCTTGTATTCTTCAAGCAGGTGATACGCCGCTAGGGAGGAGGCCAAGGAAAACCCGAACAAGAATCCTACGACACTAGACCGATGCATATATTAGCATACGAGGCCCCTTTGAACAAGTACGTATAGTTGACTGACCCTCCGCGGAATGCACCGACAGGCTTCGGCGCTGGGGGAACAGAACCTAAGTTTGGTGTGGTCTCCTGGCACACGACCCGCGTGGTTGAGAGTAGGCGAGATGGGGACCGTTGAGACGCGGCCTTGGCCAGAGAGAATGAGCGTGAAGCGAGCCTAGCGGCCATGGTGAACGGAGCACCGAGGAGGAGGGAAAGGCAATGGTCGTCACCAGCGCGTATCGCGCATGTTGTGGCCTGCAACTCGGCGAGAACCGCTCACGGAGAATGCCGTCATCCGAGGCTTCTCCGACACTGACTCATCCGGCAACCTCTGTTCGTAGGGCCGGCCTCTGCGCACCTCGAGACACAGCATCTCCTCATCCTCTTCATCATGATTTCCGCTCCTCGCTCAAGGGCATCGCGAGTATCTTGAATGTCTTGCTACTCAGGAGCCCTATGTCCCCTGGTCCCCACACGAAGTTCCCATGTCCAGGCCTATCTCGTCCCGACTCCTTCCTCGATGTGGTCTGAGAGTTGTCGACGTGCTCGGGAACAGCCAAGATACTTGCATCGCCGCGGGCGAGAGTCCATCGACGCCAACAACAACCTCCGCTCCACCTTAACGGTGTGCTCATCCAGGCCGACGCCGTCTCTCAGCGCTTGAGCTTGAGGGAGATGAGTTGAAGAACACCGCGACAAAGGAGGATTTGGCTACGACTCCGGCGCACCATGGCTTGAGGGAGATGGATACCATGGTCTGTGAAGATTTTGGTGTCCTTAGTGATCTCGCTCCGCCTCAAAGGGCCACCGTGACTTCGAACACCCCTCTAGCCCTGCCGTGTCTCCACCACAAGTTACTCTCATGATTCGAGCCATTTAGTTACTTTCCGCCCCTCTGAATTGACTGCTCCCGAAATTCTTCTTATTTTTTCACCGTGCTATGGAAACATTTTCGAGGCTAACTTTGTGTCTGGTAACCCGCATGCCTCCCCCTCCGAGGTCGTCCGTACGGCGTATACTGCTAACTGCAAGGAGTTCGACATGGCACGAATTTTGAACACGCTAGGCCTGTACGCAGCTACCCTCGAGCCCTCATGCACTGGCTACATACACGAATTCGGTGAAGGCGGACACCGGATCCGAGAGTCCACAAACAAGAGCAAGCCCAGTCTCGCTAAGTCCCACTGGCGAGCACCGAGAAGATCTAAAGGCCAGGTGCGTCGACGGTAGGTCGCCTTCCCACCGCCCACTACCCCGTCCCCTCCGAACCCTTCACCTCCCTCCCCGCAGATCCATATAATTTGATATTTACAAAGCAAAAAACCTCCGGATGGCCCGATGCCAACGCCACTCCTGGGCCTGCTAAGTGCCGCGTAAGCCTCGCAGCTCGGACAGTGTCAAGCCAAAGAAAGGCTCACCTCGCAAGAACGCGTCAGTGGAAGATGTTGAGGCTCCTCGGCTTCGCTGTCTTCGACCTCGATCCAGACCCAGCCAAAGTCCGGATCGCCGTCCGCCCTCCGCTGCTGGTCCTCGTCTAGTGTCGAGAAAGAGGTTACGGACAAGCGAATGGAGTCGAAGTCTTCTGACTCGGAGATGCTGAATGCGGCCGAAGAGGACATCTCTGACCCGAAATCAGACCCGAGGGAGCTGGGGCTGATCAGAGGACAGTCGACTCCCTCAGAGTCGATGTCGTCCCCGAGCCCAAACTCAGACTCATCTTCTTCGATCGCACCCAGGGATGGAGCCAAGGCAACCCTATACCGAGTGGGAGTGCTGCCGCTGGGGAAGATGCCGTCGACGAAGCTGCGGGCATCGACTGAGTCGGAGCGGTTGCCATCGTCTTCATTGTCATTGTCGTCTCCGTCGGCCATCGCGCTTAGCCAGGGGCCACCTTCCCCGAACGCACGGACGTCAGAGGCGAAGAACCGGTCGATAGACAAGCCTCTTGCTCGCATATCAACGTCGCTAACAGCGAGTTCGTTGTCGTCACTATCCTCATTGCCGTCGGCGAAATCGGGATCGCCATAGAATTCGTGCTTATCGTTGGCGCAGCCGAAGGAGGACCCGAAGGCCGCGAGCGGGTCGCAGACCTCGATGTCTGTAAGGAAAATTCGTAGTGTTTCTGGTCTGGAATCAGTGACAATGAGCTTACCAAGGCAGGTTTCGTTCTCCAAGAAGCACGAGGAGGAGAGGGCATTACAGCGTGTAGAAGAAGACATATGTAATGATCAAGATATGCTGCACAGCAGCAGGGAGGATAAGGTGGGGATGGGACGCATAGGAGAGCACTGTGGGGGCACAACCTGTGTACGGAACACGTCTGGACACTCGGTTTGGGAGGCTGACTGCTACGCAGCAAGCTATTAGGCATAGACAGGTTTGAAACCCGCCTGTCTTTGCGCTGCGAGTAGGATTGGCAGGCCATTGCGACGGCCTCACAAACTAACTATGCATTGCAAGCACCTTTTACCGACCTACTACACCAGCCCACGCCACTGTCCTACTGCAGGAGTCTTCATCGCAGCGAGCCTCTGAACGTTCGAGGGCCTCTGATCTACAAAACAGAATCGGAGAATGGAGGTAGAGATTTCAAGGCTCTCACAGCATGCGCAACTGATCAACTTATGCCAGTGGCCACTGGCAGTCAGCCCAGTTGAATTTGCATTCCGAGTGACAGGAAAGGGTATGAAATCGAAATCGATAAGAATCCCGAGAACGTACCTTCTGCGGCCGAGTCGTCTCCGAGAGCGCCTCCAGTACTGTCACCGGTGCGACGTGACTCAAGTCACGGGATCCCTGTCACATCGCGTCCTGAGTCAGCAACGCGGGCGCTTCCCGGATGCGGGTCCGCCATCATCGACATCGAGCACTGGACTCGGTGAACTCGTCGACTTGTTGTCTCTTCCTTCTCTCCCCAACGACTGGCCCTCGAGCAAGGCGCTACTCCGTTGTTTGTAGCTGCTAATGGAGAACAGCATACCCAGCCAAAGTTGATTGTCGACGCCATCTCCCTGCAAGCACAAAAGGACAAGTTTCAGACAAGGACTTACGGTGGGTGGCCTTGGCAACAAACGGACCTCAAGTAGCCCTTCACCTCAATTCCCCTCTCTAATACGGGATGAATACTAAGAATATCTCTCTCCTCGGTGAGGAAAGCGAGGATGACTTCGACTGGGAGGAAGTCCAAGTTGCACAAGCGTCTGCACTCGAAGATATCCAGCCCTCTTCGTCTACCCCTCCCACTCCCAGCGTGCACGACTACTATGGTGACTTGCAGGATCAGCAGGAGGTATTGTCAGAGAGGCCGCATCTAGAGATCACCATCAAGACTCTGGGGAAACGGAAGGACCCAAAGTGCGTATCAACAATGCTATGGGTCCTGAACAAGCTTAACGAGTTCCTCCTTCACGATTAGGAAGAATGAGAGAGCTGTACAGCTCGCAGCTGAACGTGCGGTCCGCCTCGACTGTCACAAGATCCACACGGTCGCCCTCCTCATGAACGCCAAAGTGCGCAACCAGTGGATAAACGACCCACTCCTCCACGTACGTCTCTCCACCTCGTCTTCGCTCGACTCCCCTCCTCATACCGACAACTCTTACTTACCACCCCCTGCTGCACACGCTCTTTTGCCCCCCCCCCCTCGTCTGTGACCACAACTACACCCTCCTAGGCCCGCCTCATGTCCCTCACCCCGCTGGCGCACCAGAACGCATTTGCAATGATCCATAAGTCGCGTGTGCCCGAGGCCGCCAAGCGCGGCCGCCTCTTCGAGTCCGCGATCACGCGCCTTGCTGACTGGTGGGCCTCCTCTTTCAAAGTTGTCCCCTCCGGCCACCTCCGCTCGCGCACCTTCCACGATGTCCAGCGCAGCCTTCCTAAGCCAAAGCCCACCCCTCCACCCGATCCGAAGGGGAAGGGGAAGGGGCGTGCGGTGGAGGCAAGTGACGAGGAGGAAGACGACGAGGAACGGTACGGGGTGGAGGGCGAACGAATAAGGAGCGCGAAAAGCCTAATGAAGCACGCGCTCATGTGGCGGGGGTCGCGCGACACGAGCGCGCAGTTGTTCACAGCGTTGTGTCGCGCGCTCGGCATCCCGGCGCGCCTCGTCGTGAGCTTGCAGAGCGTGCCGTGGCAGGCGAGCGTTGGAAAACCGAAGCCGAGCGCGAAGAAGACGAAGAAGAAGGCGGTGGGGTCAGAGACGGACGCCAAGGGCAAGGGACGGGCGAAGCCAGGTGCTTCGAATGGGCAGGACGAGGACGAGGATGACGACATGGAAGCGGTCGACATCCCTGACTCGCCTGCTGGGGGCGGCTCGAGAGGTCGGTCTCCGAATCGTGCAAACGGTCCACCTGCAGAGGGCACGAACGATGCGCCAATCGGTAAGGGCAAGGGTAAACAGAAGGCGACCCCGGTCATCAGGTTACGAAAGAGCAAGCAGAACTGGGGCGCTCCAGCAGAGCCCGCGCGTCCCCGACGTGAGCCCCTTCCCCGCGAATATTTGTGCAAATGCTGACCGCCTCATTCGTAGGAGAGCGCACCCCGGACCCGACGACGACCGCACCAGTCTTCTGGACCGAGGTGTTCTCGCGTGCCGACGCGCGGTGGATTCCCGTCGATCCCGTCCGCGTCATCATAAACAAACGTAAGGCGTTCGACCCAACCCCAAACCCTGGTGCTACCACAAAGCCGGATAGGCGACGGCCCGTGCGGGTTGAGAACCGGATGGTATACGTGCTCGCGTTCGAGGAGGATGGGTTCGCGCGAGATGTCACGCCGCGGTACGCACGCGAGTTTGGTGCCAAGGTCGCGAAGGTGCAGCAGGGCGGGAAGGGGCGGCGCGAGTGGTGGGAGCGCATATGCAGGATGGTCACACGGCCATACCGCCTGGTATGTTGTTCTCAGCTTCTGTTCGGGCCCTGCGGTTTCTGAACTTTGGGCTGGCGCAGCAACGCGACGACCTGGAAGACGAGGAGCTGCAGGCGAATCAGATGACCGAGGCGATGCCGACTACGATGGTGGGGTTCAAGGACCACCCGCTGTATGTCCTTGAACGGCACCTGAAACGCGACGAGGTCGTCGACCCCCTTGTTGAGCTTGGGAAGTTCCGCGGGGAGCCGGTGTACCCGCGGGGGAACGTCCTGCAGCTCAAGACCGCGGAGAACTGGATGCGTCAGGGAAGGACGGTCATCTCTGGTGCGCAGCCACTCAAGTGGGTCAAGCAGCGTGCTGTGACCGTCAACAAGAAACGGGCGATCGAGATGGCGCTCGCAGACCAGCGCGATCGTGCCTCGACGTCCAAATCTGCGTCGTCGGCAAAGGGTCTGGATGAGACTGGAGTGCTTGCCGTAGATGTCGATAGCGGAAACGTAGAAAACGGAGAAGGTTTCGCCGCCGAGGAGGGTATCATGCAAGGGTTGTACGCTGAACATCAAACGGAACTGTACAAACCCCCGCCGGTCGTCGATGTAAGTTCCGATCTGTGTCTCTCTGGAATGGCGCGGCGCTCATCTTCGCGTGTTCTCCTTTCGTTCTGCTCGTTTGGTGGGGATGCGTGTTGTCTGATCTTCGCACACAGGGGAAAGTTCCGAAGAACGATTTTGGGAATCTTGACCTTTATGTGCCCTCTATGCTCCCTGCCGGCGCGGCCCATGTTCCCTGTACGTATACTCGCTCCTTCGAATCACCACATCCTCTTCTTTCTTCCCTTGTGGCGCATCACACGTGTCCGGGACGAACAACTCGCTGACGCTCATCGACAGTCAAGGGGACCGCGAAGATCGCCCGCCAGCTCGGCTTTGACTTTGCGGAAGCAGTCGTGCGTGCTATCGCCACATTCAATTCACATCTCCCATCTCACGGGGCACCTACAGACCGGCTTCGAGTTTAAGAAGCGAAGGGCCTTCCCTGTTGTGACCGGTATCGTTATCGCTGCTGAAAACGAGTCTGTACTCCTTGAGGTGCGTCACCATCCACGCGTGCCGTACACCCCCGCATGCATTCTAACGGTTTGAGACGATCATCGCTGACTCATGCCGTATACGCCTCCTCATACGAACCACCTTACGAAACCCGTGGACCAATCCAAATCCTTCTTTGCCACTCGCAGGCCTACTGGGAGGCAGAACAAGACGCCGAGACAAAGCGCCAGGCAAAGCGGCAGGAGCAGGTGCTCAAGAGGTGGACCAAGCTGGTCCAGGGTCTGCGCATTCGCCAGCGGCTGATCGAACAGTATGCCGACCGCAACGTGCCCACCGCCGGCGCGTCCTCCTCGACATCAGGGACGGCGAAAGCGGATGGCCATGCTCGAGATAGCGGTGCGGTGGACAATCAGCCGGCGGATGAGGTTCGTGTCTTCCTCTATTTCGATGGTTCCGCAACGTCGCAGCCGTTTGATGCCGCCACCCCATACTCCACACGCTTACCCGGCGCGGGTCTGTCTGTCAGTGTCAGTGTGTCGGTGTGACCTGGCATGACGTGGTGCGGCAGATTGCGGGCGGCGCTCGGACGGTTCTGAACTCAGAACCGATACTGATCGAACTTGTTGTGCTGTTTGCAATGTATAGGCGCAGGGGTCGCAGGAGCTTATCGCAGGCGGCTTCCTCGTCGGCGTGGACGACGTCGTGCAACCGTACGCGCTCCCGCGGAACCTCCACGAGATCATCGAGCACGCTTCGACCGGGCACACGGCGCTGGGCGAGCTCCAGACAACGAATCCGGGCATCCTTACAGCCCCCGTTGCTGACGCTGCCGAGGAACAGGACGCGGACGACGTCGATGTCTCCGAGCAGGGGCGAGAACCATTATCACTGCTGGATGTGGATGATAAGCTGGAAGTCGAGGGATCGGGGAGCGAAGACGATGATGATGCGATGGAAGAGGTCGTCGTTGATGCTCCGCCACTCGCCCGGACACCCAAGACGATGCAAGAACTCGCCGAAGAAGCAGCGCGCCGCAACGGAGACGCGAACCACCGGGCAGATGACGAGGAAGAGCTCGTGATCGCTGCCCCGCCGCTAGCCACCGGGGAGAAGGCCGCTGCGAATGGCAGGAAAACCAGTGCTTCGCGAAGTAGGACCAAGAGTGGCACTTCGACCCCCCGCCCGAATACCAGAGGGAAGAGCAAAGCATCGGCGGCCTCGACCTCCAAGGCTGCCCCCCGTCGAACGCGGAAGCGGACACGATCGCAGGTCGAGCACTCCGACTCCGATCGAGAGGAGGAAGGGGGCGGGGAAGCCAACCCGCCTGGCTCCACCGTGAAGAAGCCGCGCACCCGCGCCGCGCCGCCACCGGCGGAGCCCTCGACCCGTGTGCTAAGGACGCGCAAACCGAAGGACGCGGACAAGGTGCGGGAGGAGAAGGAAATGGAGGCCGCCTACCGGCGGGCAATCGCAGACTAGCGTCATTATCCTTATACCGTAAAGTCGTTTATAATACGCGCCGAGTTCTGGGAGAGCCCTTATAATCAGTACGGCGGCACAACCTGTACACTTTAATGACTACTCTCCGTCGTTTTACCGTCCTGTATGCCCTGACAGAACCTGTCAGGATCACCCCTCGCACCATCACAACCTGGATGGCGACTCACCTCCACTGTGCCCGGAGGTGGGGGCGTAGGCTTAGCGCTGGCGACTGTAGAAGGCTGCTCGAACACTGTCGCCGCAGCCCCGAGTTTCCTCGTGACAGCGGCAGGCAAAAGCACCGCAAACGTCAAGTACGAGGTATGGCCTCGAACGTCCGGAAACGTCTTCGATAGACAGATTCTCGGCGCTTCAGCCACCTCCTGAACCTCGCTGGGGGTTGCGGGCGCGGGTCCAGAGGCGGACGTTGTCCCGGCCTCAATGGCCTCGGTCCCAGTCGCTTCAACCGCCGTCTCTATCCCCTCTACCGCCTCCCGCTCATCCTGCGCCTGCACCTCCGGCGGAACGTGCTCCCGCTCGTCCTCTTGCTTCCCGTCGGTCCTCGCCCGCTTCCCGTCGGAGCCGGGGCCGGCAGGTGCATCGTCCTCGGCCTTGCGCTTCGCTGCCCGGCGTTCCGCGCCCGCCCGCGCGTTCGCGATCTGGCGGAGGCGCTTCTCCTCGCGGCGCGCCTCGGACTGCTTCAGCTTCTCGCCCACGACGCTGATGGGCGCGAGGGCCGGCGCGGCGTCGACCTGGTGCGGCCAGAGGAGGGTCTCGTACATCGTGATTTCTAGACACGCCGGACGAGGACAATAATGGATGAAGGGAAAGAGGGAAGGGGGTTAGCGGTCTGGGCCCCCGCATGGCAACAGTGGGACGTAAAATGAAACACACCTGTAAACCCTGCCTCGTTGAGGGCCGACACGGTGCGCAGCACCTGTTCCATGCAGGGGCTGAAACAGCATATTCGGGTCGTTCGGTTTTTCTAGAGCACGTGCGCGGATCAAAATGTCAGCCGGCATATGTCCTCATGAATGTGGCGGAAACGGAAAGATTCAAGCACTCACGCGAAGAGCCTTCTTAGCATGCTCGACGGCCTCCCAAGGCGCAGGGAGATCCAAGAAAACTGGACGTGCCAGATCAGGGTCAGCTGGCATGCTCTCCATAGACCAAGTCTCTGACACGGGAAAAGGGGTGAGGGGTGAGGTGTAGGAACCGCGTGCATACCTGCGTCCACGGTATCTTCGACAGTGAAGCCGTCTTTGCAGACGTTCCGGTGGGTCAGCGTCACGATATCATCCATGCCATGGCGGGTGAACTCCTCTCTGCACATTGCATACGGATCGAATCGCGATGGTGATTAGCTTCTCGCGGACCCATAAGCATACAAACAACAACGTGGACACGATAAAAATACAAGATGGCACCAAGATATGGGTGGGCGCGGCGGACGATCGCGCCACCCCACACGCACCCCCCCTTCCGCCGGAATATTGGGACTGGGTGGATGAGCACAGCAATTCGTTTGCCTCTTGTGTGAGAGATCCATGGGGGAACCCAGGATCTAACTCTGGGCGCCAGCGAGGGTAGTCCCTTCCTCTCGGTTCGAGGAGAGATAGAAACGATTGAGCGCGAGATAACGCCACTACTCACCTGGCCTTGCTGGCGCGCGTCTCATGGAACTCATATGACCAGAGATGCCCCGTAGGGCCGATGGTGCGGGCCACAGAGTGGGAGAACGAACCAGAGCCTGTCCCTAGATGACACGTGTGATTTCAGCAACGTTCAAGCGCATAAGTCGTACGAGAAGGCCAAATGGTCAGAGCGACACGCTTGCAGACATGCGGCTGTAGAGGTCGCATCTGCCGCGGTGGGACCGTAAACAACGGCCCTCGATACACCAGTCTGACTATGTCATACACAGCCCCGGAGACAATGCAAGGTGCATGCCTAGTGTCCATGCAATTAGGTATTCACCAAGGATGGCCAACCGGTACCCGACTCCAGTAAGTAACGCTTAGTCGTCCGAGATGGATCTTCGAAGTGGTGACAATGCAGATCATGCCAGAAAGGCCATATATGCGCCGCCGTTCCTAACACGGTGCAAAGATTGGAGGAGGCCAAGATCTTGTGGCAAAACAAAGAGCGCCGTGTAGCTGTCTGTCCACACATATTTATGGCAAAAGACAGGGTGATTATCCAAATGGATATGGGAAGAGGCGGAGAGAGTGGTGCAATGTGGAACAAAGCAAGACGGGGACGGTGGTACGTTGCCGAAGCTCGCTTGAGGAAGACAAGGATGGCTAGGAGCAAAAAAGTGCCAAGCATACCTGCTTCGATGACTTTGCTTCCAAGCTTCAGATCAAGCCAGGAGGCGACAAAGGCAATGTCTGCAAGGTATAGAATCTGTGTACGATGAGGGAGAGCTAGAGTCCAAAGTTCTGGGGTGGGGCGGAGGAGGTGGATGAAGCCCTTGCCATTGCGGGAGCGGATCTTGGAGCCGTAGGGGACGCCGACGAGATCGGAGTGAAGGTAGTAGCCATACTTGGAGTTGAGTTCTTTGCCGGGAGCGATGACGAGAGGTTGGAGGATGTCGCGGGTCTGAGTGCAGGGAGGGCAAGTGTGAGATGTGAAGACGGAGAGTGAGATACGGGCATTACCATCCAAGCGATTACGACATCTCCGGCAGCGATCTCCCGTGCGGTGGACCACATCTCGCCAGTTTTTTGAATATGGGTGCGGGGAGGTGTGGGAGAGGAGGGCGGTGGCAGGAGAGGACGAGGAGAGGGACGAGCGAGGGGGGCGTGGCGTTGGGCGCGGGCGGGCGGGGAAAAGATCTTGCCAGAAGGGGATCTCGCGTGATGGTGTGGGAAGATTTGGAGGGGGTAGGGGATCTGGGGGCTGGGAAAGACGCCGGAGCCGGGGCCGGGGAACTGGGACTGGGAGTGAGTCCCGCTCGGACGCGTCTGCTCCGACTCCGAGGCGTGTCGCTGCCTGAGCCGCTGCAAATGCTCTCCCCGTCTGTCACCGACTTTCTCCTTCTGTGCCGCGTACCCCTGCGCAGGTGTGGCTCCCATCTCTCCCCCCGACGACGATCCTCTCGCAGCCCGCAATCCCCCACCCATCATCCCCCCCGCACCGCGTCTCGCCACGGCCACTCCCTCTTCACGCCAGCCACTTCCCTCGACCACCCTAGGCCTAATTCCCGCTTGCAACCGGCCCAGTCTCCTGCTCTTCTTTCTTCCTCCCACCACCCTTCCCGCAGCCTTTCCGCGAACGGCGCCGCCATTTCTCCTTCTCGTCCTTCTCTGGGCGCCCGCCTAAGCGCGAAGAAGCCCTCCATATACGTAGCGTGTCCCACCCAACCGTACAGGACGCCAGTCCTTTCTAGAAATACACCACCTATCGCCACTATCGTCCAACTGGCCCATCTCCCTGCCCTCCCTTCCTCCTTCTCCTCCTCCGTTCCCCTCCACCCCCTCCGCCCACAATGGACCCCTCGCCAGCATGCGTCTCCTTCAGTACGTCCAGTCCCCTCTTCTTCTCATCCCTTCCCCTCCTCACCCACTCTTCTTCTCTTCAGTCGGAATTGTAGATTTTACCGAGGACGTAAGCGCGCATCTGACGCCCGTGTCCTTGTCCCTTGATTCTGACCACCTCTCTTTGCCGCCCCAGGCTAAGTGGGTTTACTGCTCAGAGTCCGTGTACGACTTGTTGGGTGCGCGTCTCCACACCCGTTCCCGTTCCCGCGCTCGCATCAATACCCACTCACTTTGTTCTCACCAGGTTATGAACCACATGAGTTGATCGGCACCCCTTCCCTCAACCTCGTACACCCCGATGAGTTCTCGGAAGTCAAGGAGCTCCATTACACAACAATATCCCAAGACCAAGCCGCCGTCCTGGCCTATCTACGCATGAGGCACAAAGACCCCTGCAGGGGTTTCGTCCTCTGCGGCATTGTGGGTGAAACTCCCCGAGCTGCCCTCCATAGCCCCGTTAACACCGTCAACCTCTCATAGTCTCGCACAGTTTGCCAGAATGTTCTAGTCGGAAGCGTGTCTTTTGCCGCACCCGGCCCAAAGGCCATGCACAACGCCTCAACTGCGCAAGAGGTCAAGATCATCACCCCGACTGCGAAGGACCTTGAGTTCCGAGTTAGCATCTTCTATTCATAACGTGTTCCCGCCCCGAGCTCACCCTTTGTTGCAGAGGTGGAATGATCCCAACCCAATGCCACCGTGTCCGATCCCGACCTCGCGTTCTCCTAGCCCAGAGCTCAGGAGAGGGCCCCGCAAAGAGGCCATCAGTTTCGACCCCCTTCCAGAGCAGTCTATTCGCACCGCACTTATTCTCGACCGCTTCAGCGTCAACTGTGGCATTCTGTACTGCTCCAACGACAGTCTGATCTCGACGACGGCGTGTATGGGGCGCAGCTTCTTTGACTTCGTCTCGCGTAAAGACGAAGAGCTCGTTCGGAGCTGGATCGACGTCATAAAATCCTGGGGCGTGAATGAGCGTGGTCAGCCGAGCGACGGGGGATTCGGATTCGGCAAGTTCACCCTCGTCGTGCGGGGCCGTGACTCAAGGTAAGATGTTCCCAAACTGGCCAGCATTCTATGGCTATCTTCCCGAAGCCCATTCATACGCTGACGATGTTGCCTGCGCCAACAGCATCCGACAGGCCGACCCCGTGCCTCCGCGCCACCGGAGTGGGCAACACGCCGGGTATGGGTCGTCGGACTATCTCTCGCGTCCAAGGGATGCCCGCACCTCCTATCAATCTTCTTTGTCTTCGGGCTTCCGAGACCGAGAGCGCGACCGCGATCGCGAGCGATACCGGGACTCCCGCACGACCGCACGCCCACGCTCGGACGACGAACGCATCGTGGACGCTATCTTCTCCGCACACTCTGATGGACTCATGGTTATTCTCCGGCCGTCGGGCAGATGAGGGTCGCGGCGAGCACCTGCGCTTTGGTTGGGTGCGCAGACAGCCAAGGCCGCCATACCGGCGATACACATAATCCATTATCTGCCGGCATTCGAAAGGTGTATGTCTGTCTCTTGCCTTCACACCTCCCGCATATCGGCTTGCATTACCGCTCTCGGGGTGCTCTTATATGCGTGTAAATAATCCATACCTTGCGCCTCCTCCCCCGTTCATCCCCACTTCCACCTCCACCTCACCATCATTGTCTCTTTCTCTGGTTCCCCACTCCATCTCGTAACATTGCACCCACGCTTCCCCTACCCTCGCGCCTCGCCCATCGCTCTTGACCGAAATTTGGCACCTCCAGCCCTCGTGCTGGTGGCCAAAACTTCGCTTGATCACCAAATCCCCAGTCCCCATTCCCGGCAATCGATCGTCACACGCTATGTCCCTCAGCCGCGTGTATGTGTACGTATACAAATGATGCATGCAGCGCCTCCAACGTCTAATCCTCCAAGTCGAGGCCCGAACCTCGACACTCGAGATTCAATGGTTGGAAACGTATCTCCGACATCGGCATTTCTGTAGGGAACCTAGGTATGTGCATATATATGTGCATCAAGTCGCGCACGAGGATTGAGGCTGATCATTGATATCGGACTGTATAGCGTCTATATTTCACGTTATTGCTAACATGCGTAGCGTGCGTGATCGCTCCTTTCACTTCCGACGAGTCTTGGAAGCCGCTGTGGGCGCGCAGCTCGACTCGTCGTCAATCGGACATTGAGCCCTTCAAGTCCTCCCTGACGCATATCGCCGTTTTTAGTGCACGCGCTGAACCCGGCATCACGCTAAGTTAGGGAGAACGTGCACTTCTGGTCCTGGTGCATGACTGTGAGTCCAAGTCCAAATTTTAGTCGACGGTCCCTTCGGTGGGAGGTTTCACCGAGGACGCGCCTCGGGGCCGTGAATGGACTCAGTGTTCCTCGCGCCGCCGATCGATTCTGTGCCTTCACTTCACCTTAACTCTGTTGCAAGAACGTAAACCCGGGGATTGCTGAGTTGCCGGCGAGGATTCAGATGCGAGACCCTTGACCTGGAGTCGGGTGTTTACCATTAATGTGCATTCTCAACTCGCCGCGCGACATTCTATGATGCGCCGTCCTGAATTGTATCCAGTAAGCTAACTGAAAGGGTCGGATCGTCGCCAACCCCCCAGGTTGATCGTGAGTAACTTGAAATCATTAAAACGAGGCGCGTATAAAACTAACAAATCGCGTCGACGTTCTGCAGAAGCGTCGCGCGGTGCCCAGCGCGCACACGAGGCTTCATAGGCTTCATGTCGCGCTCCTAGGCCAGCCACAAATCACGGACCATGCCGCCCGCGGCCCAACGCAGATCCCTCCACCATCTCGAGCCCATCCTCCCGAAGCCTACGCCCATCTGCATCTTCGTGCGCCAGAAGCCGCACCTTCCCTCCCCTCGCGAAGATTGCAGCTGTCCCCGCGAGCGTCGCACTCCACGGTTAAGCTCAGACCCCGACGCACGGCCATGGTCATGCGGCCCCATGACTCTGGGGGAGGGTGTCCTCCCGCCGGCATAGCCGGGGGTATTTTTGTCAATCGCCGTCCTCGCTCCCCCACCGGACGGGGGCGGTGTGGGAACGCGAGCGCCCCGTTCAGGACATCATTAATGTGGGTGGGCCTGAGATTCAGAAGCCTGGAGGGCCTGGCGGAAATATGCGCAAGGAAGCCAGGGGCCTGGGGAAGCAAGTGCTGGACGGACGGGTAACCTCAGGCCCCTCGGGAGCGTGCGCCTCGTGTTCTGCGCGAGATGGAAATGGAGAAGGCGGGCGCGGCATTCAAAGAATCGGCCGTGGGCCGTGGCCAGACGACGGGTAATTGTTTTCTGCGCAGCCGTAAATTGCAATTGCATTGTTCTCATGCCGTGAAGCTGGTCGCCGAAGAGCGAACGATGCGGTAACGGAGATGATGCGTTCGAACCTTGGCGGTAGTGCGCGACTTCCGAGGGATCAGAGGAATCCAGCTGATGGGCGTGCCGCGCGCGTCGCTATCACAGCGCGCCTTGTGACGAACGCGGCACTCCGTTTGAGGGGCAGCAGCGATGCGTTGGGGCGGCTGGCAGTGGTACCGGGAGTAGCAGGCACGGATAAGTGCGTCGCCGCGACTGTGGACTGTGGTCACCCATCGTACACATGGCCCCGGCGAATTGAGCTTGTGCAATACAAATGTGGTCCCGGCGATGCGTTCCTAGGCCTTCTGATATGCGGGCGAACACAGAGGCACATGTCCCGGCTGTGGAGTCTGATGAGGGAGACCTTCCGACGGACAGAACCGTTTGGTAGCATCGATCGATGCACAATAACTCCCACAAAGTACACCGAGATCCAGGGGACGCCATACAATCTCAGCAGGACTTGGAGTTAGTCTGGTGGCGCCGCACGGGGCTTGTGCCATCCCCGGTAGGAGATCCCCGGGCCCGGGGGAGAGGCTTGTCGGCATGGTGTCCACAAGTTACCGGGAGCGCTGCGCTGCCTGAATGACGTTCTACGTGAGCCTCCGAGACCGGAAAGCCGGGATGATATTGATAGGACCTGGGAGGCCTGCCTCAAGATATGCTTCAGTTGTCCGATTTAGACTGGGTAGTTCCCTACAGCGTGGTAAGGACGAGACAAGTAAGTGGTATAGCCGCCGGCCGGGCTGCATTCTGGTTGAGGTCATGGAAACAATGAGGCACGCCCCGATTGTATAGAATGATCGCGTGGAGACAGATCAAAAAATGGCTCTGCTCGAAGAGCCCTGCCATCTGGATAAAATGTTTGCGACAGACATATCGATCACGGTAAGCATAGCCCGAGTACTTAACTCAGGGCATACTAGGGCATATTGGTACTTACAAAGTCGATCATCCGGCTATCATGACGGAGCCTGGGGAGAGCTGCTATACTCAATCTGTCAGCACTGCGAAAGATGCCGCAGCCTTGGGGGAACTTGGACTCTTACATGCCGAAGTAAGTAACTTAGAAATATTATGGTCTCGGAACTACCTGTCTTTCCTGCATTATAAAGACAGGAGGGTACGAGATCATCGATCGTAGTGCTTGCCTGGTGTAACCCTCAGGGAAGCGGGCGATTGTGACCGGTGTAAGCAGTGGTGAGTATTGCCGGGGAATTGGCATTCGGCGCACTTGTGTGCAACCTCCGCGCCGGCGCCTGCACAGTAAGGGGCCGGACCGAAATCCGAGCATGCGATGGCAGGCACAGCGGCCCGTTGCGTTTGGTGCCACGTAAGTACTCAGTTTCATGTCACCGCTTTCGTTGCTTTGGTTACTCGACCACAAGAAATTCTGAATAAGTAAAAGAGAGTCCGGTAAGTTAGTGAGACACGCGCCGCGCTAAGGACAGAGAAGGCATTCGCATTTTCAGGGATATCTTCAACTTCGTCACCGCCATCAGACGTACGGTCATGCGATTACAGGGCCTCGAATAGCCATTCTTTCTCTTCGTCACCCCATCCAACTTTACAGTAACTTGCCCCGTCAGCACCTCGTCTTGCAACTTCGTCCTTGCCACTATCGTACGGACACCTTGGACCGACTCGGAAGCAGCGGAGGACTCGGAGTAGGGTCGTTCCATCACAAGAAGCGCTGGCCCCAGCCAACGATGCGACCGGTTGTACATATGGTTCGTCCCAAGTAGCCCATTTCTGCGCAGTTCTCCAGATGCTAGCTGACTTGACAACCGTGGCGTTGTGTGTCCAGTGTTCTTCAAACTCGGAGCTTCAACCCTCTGAGTTTGAGGCTGGGCGGCCTCCATCGGCGCTGGACAGCGGCGGCAGACCCAGACCAAATCATAACGAGATCGCTTGGAGGCCAGGCTACAACCGACGCGTAATATTACACTATCGCGACGACTTGGCTACCGGAAAATCCGTTCTGCAGCGGGGAAGGGCCTTGGCCGGGGACCGACTGGTTCACCAGCGAGCGGAATAAACGCGTTCGACGTTAAATTGTCAACCTTCGACTTGACCGGCGAAAGACTGATGGACAGGTCAGTCGATTAACGAGCCAATTTGAACGCAAATTCGCTGAGCGGCCTGTACAGAGGCCCCGACCCTGCCCCGCGCCCCGCGCACTGTGAGCGGTCGACTTCTCTCGCTTGGGGGCCGCCTATCATGGCTGACAGCATGCAGGGGGGGAGGAACGTTCTGCCTTTACACTTTATATATCGCCGCCCCCCGTGCTTCGAAGCCCTTCTGTCCGCCGCACCTCTATGCAAGCTTTATGGACGCCTCCACGGTGGCTTCAACGTCTGGAGCCGTCGATCAGCCGTTCGGTCCTTATCTGATCGGGAGCTATGTGGGCCTCATGTACGTTGACACAGGGCTGGTCGTATTCCAGCACGCGGAACGATGACGGGTTCTTTTGCAGAATGTACGGCGTCACGGTACACCAGGCCTACCGATACTTCCGTCTATATCCAACCGACCGACCGGTTTTGAGGGCTATCGTAAGTTATGATCGCCTGTTTCAGCGCATATGCCCACCCTTTCGGCCTTTTAGGTCATTATTCTGCTGTGAGTCTTGTCGCTTCTCGAAGGATTCGCAACTCTGGTCACTGAACTACAATATTAGCCTTTTAGACACGTTTCACACTGTTACGATAGCCCACACATGGTGTGTCGGCACGTGGCATATTTTTAACATTGGGAGGATGTTGATCTCCCCGTAGTTACCACTACATGGTGTCAAATTACTCTAACCCTTCCGCGCTGGCGTTAAATGTTTGGTGAGAGTTGCAACTGGCTAGCCATTTACGAGGTGTGCTTACCCCATTACGAAGGTCGTTTCGTGTAACTGTCTTTGGTGTGCATTCTTAACGAGCATCAGCTGATGGCTGTCCTTCCGAACATCAGCTGTTTAGCGTAACCATGGTGCGTCGTCCGAACTTCTTGTAGGGGAACCGCTTAACCTCCAACCGACGTAGGGCGCAATCATCTTCGTCGCTCATCTGTAAACGGTTTCCCCTTCCAGTCTCCTCAATGCTTGCTAATCTGTCGATTACAGGTTCTATATTCGGCGACTATACCTCTGTAAGCCCTCTTTGAACTTGATTAGTTGGAGAGGCTCACAGAAGTAGGGAATACAGTAAGACAATGCCACATAATTATCGTGATCGTAGTAGTAAGTCGCTCCTCCGTATCCATGATGCCAGATGATAACCCTCTTTCGTCTAGGGGTCTCTCATGTTAGTGGAGCTTGGTATGTCCCTCGCTCCGTACTTCGTTGGTATGGCCTTGCGACTAACGTTGCAACTGATGCATCTTTCGAAGGCACATGTATCGGTGAGTGATCAAGTACTCGTCAATGTCCTTGATACTCAAGGCGACTCAGCCGAGAGCCTGTTGGCGTAGGTCATGGGAAATTGGACTCCAAGTTAATGGGCCTTAGACTCATTGTTATTGGATGTAGTTTCCGCTTCGTGGAGATATCAGGGTGGTCGGGATTTCTGGTAAGCTGTCTTGCGGTTCCGCCAACCTTCGAGGACTTGATGGTCGAAATTTGAAGTGGCTTAGCATTTGGGCAATGTCCGTCATCCTCCTGAACGACATCGTTCTGTCAAGCACGCTCGTAGTTATCCTGCGCCGCCATCACTCTGTCACGGACTTCAAGAAGTTTGTTTTGCTTGTTTGATGACTGAGATGTTGCGCTTACATCAGTAATCAGTACACGATCCCTCATCGACCTTCTCACTGTGTACACTATAAATACCTGTGCGTCTGTCTCCCTATCATTAATCTCCCGGCGCTGAACCACACTTATTCCAGGCGTGCTAACAACGTAATGCATCTCCCGCCTCTGGCGTGAGCCACTGGGATGCTTATGGTGTCGTCAATTTGCAGTTTTTTGAATGCTACCGCGTTAGGGCTTGTAAGAGAGACCAAAAACATTATATTTACTGGCGCTGAACTGCTTTTGTCAATATTTAGGTGGTTGCCTTTCCCACCAGCATGACCTCTGTTGGGGTTCTCATTCCGGCTTGCAGATGTGAGTATATCGCTTTGATCTAGGAAGGTACACGTGTAGTAAAGATCTTGCATCCGCAGCGTATGTGAATGCCGTGCTTGCGGTGTAAGTTGCCAGCCTATAATTCAGCGGAAACGTTCCTAACGTGGTTAAACTTGGTGCAGGTTGAATTCTCGGAAGTCCTTGGCAGCGAAAATGAGCGAGGAGTTCGAGTTCGGGACATTTGGCATGAGTGAGCTTCGGTTCCCCACCACCCGAGACAGCTTAGACGATTCTGCACCGGTATGCGTGTCCTGTCTCTTTCTCTTTATACACCGTGGCGTTGACTCCAATGTGTAGACGCAGCCACGAGATTCAGATATCCCTGTCTTTCTTGATGTTGGGGACACAGAGACCACCGATCACGACCACGAAGAACCGGCTGAAGGATCTTCTAGCAAGGCCAAGTGACTCGTTTCAGATACGTGAGCTTCGCTCTCTTGTGCATCACAAATCTACCACTTGTGGTACAAGGTCCGCAGGACCTGTCAAATACACGACCTATACTCTTCCACACAAGCGCACGCTCCGAATCGGAACGACCAATGCATCTGGCGCCTGGTTTCAGTGTGACCTCAGTCAGCAAGAACCACTCGGCGGCTTGTCCTTTGGAACTCAGGCGCGAATACGGCGGCTTGCAAAACGATCGTCGTCTCCAACATCCGCTTGTCCAAGTTCGTGCCCTTATCGACTGCGAATGACACGAAACCTATGTCAGTCCCACGAAGCAAGTAGCCAGGCACCCGCGCGGAAACGATGCCATCCGATCGCAATTTTTGGGTTCGACATCGAAGGAGATGGGGGTGTGCGGTCATCTAGCTATGATGCATGAATGTCCACTTCCGCGTGTGACCACCGAAATCGGAGCCAAGTCCTTCCCCGCCAGCGCGCGATCTTGGTCCGGCACTGCGCCCCGTGTTGAGACCGCGCCTGGACGGCTCTCTATCGCGTCTACGCTGGCGTCTCGCAGTCGGTTTGGCATCTGACCTGAACAGGTCGTTCTTCGCATCCTTTCCGGTGGGGATATAGACTGCTCTCGCCCACGAAGATTTTGGCCTAGTCAGACACGCTGATGTGGAATGACCTATGTGATCCCAGCAACGGAAACCACTAGTCCGACGGTTGGGAACCGTCGGCCCAACGCATGGCCTCAGAACTTTGTTCGACCACTTGATGGTCACGCTGGCCATAGGCGGTGCCCGCGTCTCCGTAAAGGGTGAGTTAACAGCCGTTAACAGTCACTTTTCAGCGCGTCAGTGCCACTGCTCATGGATCTGTGGTACAGAATATCAGCTCCAACGTCATCCATCGTAGCTTCTCGGAGCGGGTCTTCCTAAGACACGCACCGGTTATCCTATGGCCCGTCATTTATATACCGTCGTCTCATCGTGGTTACCGGTGCCCGACCCTCTTTGCTGCTAAGGCGTCCTCCAGCATTGGTTTCCAGTATGTCAGCGATGACACCTCCCCAAATCAACAACACCTTTGGATCTATCCTGATTGGGACTTTCGTCGGCCTTGCGTGGGTGTGTCGTATGATTTACCCCAGACTTGACTCTGACGTGCGGGTCGACAGCATATACGGCATGACCGTTCAGGCGGTGTATCGATACTTTCGCTCTTATCCACTGGATCCTCTGCGTCTCAAAGTAATGGTATGTATGCGTACTTCATAATTTCTGCAACTCGGATTGATGTTCGTATCCTAGATCATTGTGTTGGTGTAAGTACAGCCGCTAGCTCTACCATAGGAGCGCGCTTAGGTATATTATTCGAAATACGCTAGAGTCTTGGACACGGTGCAGATGACTGAGGCTTGTCATACTTGGTAATAATGTTTCAGCCGCCAACCCGCCTTTTACTCACAATATTCGTACATCGATAGTTACTACTACCTCGTACAATTGCACGATTCAGACGCCCTTGCCATGGACTCAGGAGTGTGGTGAGTGCAATCCTCGCCGGCTCAGACGGTCCTTACTGCGTTTCGAACACACCGACTCACGGCAATTTAGGTCTATTAGGGTTTGCAGGTTTGTCTCATTGGCAGGCACGATCGTACTGACGGCCAATCATCTTCAGCTTCTCAGTGTGTCCAGGGTATGTTTCGAAGGTGCTCGGCCGTGTATTACACATCGCTGAGGCAATGGGCAGGGGATAACCGTCTTCATTGTACAAATGTGCGTCCTCAAGCCTTGTTCCACACAAATATCCTTACAGTGTTCTTACCTTCGAGACATCCCTTCACCCAGGTTCTATTGTCGACGGATATCCGTTTGTGAGTACTTCCGTTGACTCAATCAATTATCTTGATTGGTCTTAGTCTACCCAGTGGCCCCGACGTACTACAAATATTTAGCCGTTGGAATGGTAAGTATATGAATGAATAGAATGCGATTTTATAACATATCAATTGGCTCCCTCAATTCTAGGTACCTCTTATACTTTCAGAGCTAGGTGCGTGTGCCATGTGTTCTCGTCCAGGTCAACTGCGCGTAATACGACCCTCGGTGGGCTGTAGGATTTAGTATCGGTAAGCAGACCCTGCATTGATGTGAGTCGTAGACGGACACCGTACTTACAACTCTTAAAGCCGCTGCGGTCGAAGCGTGAGTGTCGATACTTCCAGACACCGATCTTATCCTGATTCTATGCGAATGATATTTAGGTTCATTGTTGGGACATTCACGGGATGGGAGCGTAAGGCGGTACGTCTCGTTGTCTTGTCCACCTGCTCCAATATGTTTTCGCACTCATCTGGATGCCGCCGATCCTTTCAGTGGATCGATGGGGCGGCACTGGCGATCGTGATGGTAGCCGATATCATAGTTGCAGCTACAATGGTCATTATACTCTATAAGAGTCGTACTGGTATCAAGAGGTAAATTCTTACTATAAGTACACTTCTCTAGGACAACTCATGCGACCCACCGCAAACAGAACCGACTCGCTCTTAGGTCTCCTGATAATGTATACCTTAAATACATGTAAGGTATCCTTTTGTGGACGGAGGATTTGCTAGTAGTGACCATGAGAGCACTATTCTGGCAGGCGTGCTCACAAGGTACTGTGCTCCGTCCTTCACCTTGACGACAACAATGCTGAAGGCGATCCCAAGCTTTCTGAATGCACTTACTCTCATTTTCGTGAGCTACTTCATGCGTATTCTTTACCATGGCTAACTTTGGCCATAGTTAATTACCTTCCCCAACAAACTTATCTACGTTGGTCTCAGCATTTTAGCTGCTCAGAGTACGTCTCGTTCATCCTCCATCCTAGAGTTAGGGTAGAATCTAAATGTCAAACAGTGTACTCCATTTCTGTCCTGGCAGTGTTCGTCCATTCTCCATATCATCTCAGTGTATTGGACTGAAATCCCGAAACCCAGGGTCAACTCCAGACAGTCCTTCGCCAAATTAATGGACAGAACCTGCGAGTTAGCCTCCTTTGGCCTCAGTGATGGGCTGCAGATACCTCCCAACGTCGTCAGCAGCCGCTCGGGATCAATATCACCGAATGTCAGTCTTTCTTGAGCTCTGCCTCCTCCTTTAGATCAATAGCTGATTGAACCCTTAACCGCTGTACAGACGCGACCATCCATACTTAGGATTCGGATGTCTACAATAGAGGAAGGCAGCCTAGACTCAGATGCGAACAAGATCAGCGAAGTCGAAATTGTCTAAAACGGTCTTGCCTAAGCATCATGATCACCATGCCCGGGCGTGCTCCTGTACCCTAGTATCATCCCCAAGTCATGTACGCACCTCTAGGAGTCCGACCGGAGTATGCAAGAAACCGAAACGCACATCTATATATCCATGCGCATATACAAGTACAGATATACTCCGAATACCATCCAAGATCAGAGTGAACCAAACTTCACGAAGACTGTACGTCCTCGGCACCTCAGACCAGTCATCAATCAATTCCCTTTTCCCAGCACATCGTATCGTTAGCGGAGCCCGACTGACAGACACCCTAATCCGCCGTATAGCGGTTGGTCTTGCCGCTGAGCTCGGCCTGGACCTTCAATGCACGTGGTGCGTCCTTCTGCGGCATGACGAGCTCAACAAGCTGGATGACCTCCGCCTTGGCGAATGTCTCGTCGTCGAGAAGGCTCGAGAGCTCCTGCTTCGTGGTCACGCGGTACGACTTAGCAGTCTTGCCCTCCTCCCCACCGAACGCCTCCAACAGCTTCGTCCACCTCCTGCAGACCCGTCCACAAGGGTCAGAAAAAACCAAGAGTGAGGGGAAAGCCGACGTTCAGGGACGTACCAGTTGCTGATGTCATTGTACTTGCGGTCCATACCGTGCAGGTATCGCTCGATCGTGTACCCGCTGTTGTTGAGCACGAAGATGATCGGCTTGAGCTTCGAACGGATCATGACCGACAGTTCCTGAACTGTCAATTGCCTGGCCGAACAACAGTCAGTCACTGACTATCATGATCTAGACGATCATACTCACAAGCTACCATCGCCGATGAAGAGGATTGTGCGGCCCAGACCACGGTCCTGCGCGGCGTAGGCGGCACCCAGAGTGCTGCCTACGGTCCAGCCAATGCTGCCCCAAAGGATCTGGCTGACGAACATTGCACCAGAGGGCAGCGGAATGTCGAGAACACCGAAACTCGAGGTACCTAACAGAGCGATTAGCATGAATGACATGCATACACCGACTGAATAATAAGATTACACACCAGTCTCGGCGACGATGATGTCGTTGGACTTGAAGAACTGGCCAACACGCGGCCACAAGAACTTCTGCGAGATGTCATCGTTGTCCTCCTGAGGTATCGGGAGTTGGAACTTGGGGACTTCACACTTGAAGGCCCCCTCCTTGAAGGGCTGCAGGCGGTGCGTGAGCTTCGGCAGGAGACGTTTCATGCCGATACCAGGGAAGCCCGCGAACTGCACGCGTGTGTGATCGGAGTGAAGCTAAATGGGGACCGAGCTGTCAGCAATGTCCAAAAGCAAGTGACATATATGGCAACGGACCTCGATCGTCCTGCTCGTGGGGATACTGTAAGTGAAGTTGCCGGTGTTGAAATCACTCTTAAGACCTCCGACCGAGAGGATCAGCTTTGCGCTCTCAACCTTCTCCTTGATCGCCTCGTGGGAGATAGATCCGACGTAAATCTAGAACGCACATGGTGAGCACTGAAGCCATCGCAAACAACTCGCGCAACATACCCCTCCGTAGCGGTCGTACGTCTCGTCCACAGCGGTCTTACCCATAGGCGCGGCATACACGGGGAAGCCGGTCCGCTCATACAGCTCCTTCACCTCGGCCTTGACACCGTGTCGGATCGCACAAGCGTCGACGAGGATGATGACGTCATTCTTAGCCTCCTCGACGAGCTTGACGATTTCGTCAAGCACAAATGCCTCCACGTCCGCGTCGTTCTCTGGCGGCTCAAGGTTCAAGGGGGTCTCGAGGCGAGTGACTGGGATCCGCTGATAGGCAACATCGGTTGGGAGCATGAGGTACACCGGTCTGGCCTAGGCAGAGGATTAACAAACGACATATAAGTTGACAGGCATGGCTACGCACCATAACGATACATTCCGTAAGTATGCGGTCAATTTCCGCAGCGGCGTTCTCTTTCGTGGCCAGAGTAGCTTGGGCGATCGTGAACTCCTGTGCGGCCTTGTAGTATGCGTCGTAGCTGGACATGCGAGCTCGGGGTTCAGTATCATATCATACCCCGTGGCGATCACACATACCGTCCATCACCAAGCGTGTGGTGGAGCATAGGCTTCGCCTTCTGTTGCGATGTACTAGGAACACCCGCAATGTGGAGCACCGGCACGTGTTCAGAGAAAGCTGAATACATGATAATGGCTTGAGTCACGGTGCCAATCGATCCCCGTCAACGCGTACACTCACCACCGGCAATACCGTTCATGGCGCTCAGCTCACCGACACCGAATGTGGTGAGCAGGACACCAGGCTTCCCCTCGCTGACGCGAGCGTAGCCATCGGCGGCATAAGCTGCGTTCAGCTCATTACTATGGTCGAGTGGCTAGTCAGAGCGCGCATATCGATGTCAAAAAGGGCAGCTCACCAATTGCCGACCCATTCGATCAGGGGATGATCCTCAACGAAATCCTACTCAGACATCGAAGTCAGAAGCCATGCGCGGCCTGAAACTGGTCGCGACAACGCACAAGGAAGCCTGTAAGGGACAATCAGCCTACGCATCAGAGCCCAGAAACGTCGTGACCTACCCAGGTTGAAATCTCCGGGGACACCGAACATTTTCTAACCAACAAGGGCCGATGTCAGAGCCTAGCCCTCGCAGGCTGTACGGGGATGCGCACCGTAACACCGAGCTGGGCGAGTCGCTCGACGAGGTACTGGCCGACGTACATGGTCTCGCCGGCGAGCGGAGAGAGCTGGCCATTGAGCCTGACGGTCTGCAGCTCATGGCGGAGCTTGTTCACTTCAGCCTGGAGCGAGGCGACGGCCTGGGTGGACATGGTGGTGGTAGTGGTGATGGAGGTAGGAGAGCTGCCTGAGATGAGAGGGAAGTGGAGAATGCGATGGTGTGCGGCCAGGGACGGCTTATATACGCGTGAGTTGGCTGGTAGAACCACGGCTTGGGAAAAGGGCGAAAAGGAGCATCTGTGCTTAGGAGGCGCGCCTGGCCTTGGTCACGGTGGGCCTCGTCGAAAGCGTGCAGATACTGAGATAGCGCACCCTTAACTCAGCTATGACGTTCGGACGCTCGTCCGACACCCGATCAGATTGCTTTACTTACATAGATACAAGAGACGCCATCGCGTCGCTCCGGCGGACTAAACGTCCAAATGGATTGGCCCAGGTGGTGTTTGTTTGGTAGACTATTAAAGACTTATGCGAGGAGAGGGCTCAGACATAGGTAGACTTCGCTATGGGGAGCGGTGGAGAATACGGCTCTATTGGGTATTGGAGGAGACTGCGACAACAATAAGACGCGTGGGTGGTCTCTCCCAGTTGGGAAAGAGAAGTAGGGCGCAGACATTTTCAAAGATGAGTGGCGAGGGCCCTGTAACGCTTCAGGGACTTATTTAAGCAGTATCTGGTCATGGAAAAAAGTCAATGCTGACAACATTGGGTCCGATGAGGCCACCTGGATCCCTGGTGGTAGAAATCCGTTGAAAGAGGATGCGGGATGAGACCCAATGACCACGCAGTAGACAAAAGCGCTGCGCGCGCGCGGAGCACTTGATGAAGAAAATGGCTGTATGAGCCCTAGATCATCTCTGGGACCGCGCGACGACAGGTAAAACACTGACTGAGGTTGGGGAAGACCGGCGCAGGCGGCGACAAAGGAGAAAGACTCAAGCGCTCAAGGGAGGTTGGCACCAAATGTGTTCAAAATAAGACCAAACGGGTTTCTTTAATAATACGACTTATCCGTCCGCGGCAGAGATCCCGCCCCGATTCCGAGCACGAGGATTCTTTCTGCCCACCACCGCCCACTCACACCACTCTCCCCTTCCCGACTTCGAGAGAGGCCCACACTCAGTCTCCGACTCTCCGTCCTTCCACCGTCCGGTCCGCGCCAGACACAACTCTCTTACGGCAACCCATCTGGGCCTCAGCCTCGAGGACATCCATTCGACAGCCTGGGCTGGACAGCCTACTCTCGTCCAGTCATCCATGCTCTCCTTCTATCACAGTATCAGGCCTATATATCAGGTTTCAAGACGTTTCAAGCACATGCAGCGTGCTCCAGCACGGCCCAAATTCTAAATGATAATCGATTACCCTAGATCCCGTTCCTGCCGCCATACAGTCCTCGACTCGATGCTCGTCGCTGGGCGACAATTCAGGCCGACTCCGCTATCGCTGCCGGGAAACGGGCGAGATCTAGTCCGTCCAGTACGAGCGCGACGGTGTAGAATATCCTCTGTACGCACGCTCTCATTGTCAAACAACCTATCTAGCCTACCCTGCCGTTGTCCGCGTAATCTTGATATGATTCAGACTACAATCACGCGTTTCATGAAACCATGACCGTGTTCAATATCACAACAATCCTCAAGCCACGCAAGGGGTACGCTAGGTCTGGATACAGGCAGAACGTCATGACAGGTCGTGAGTGTGATAGGTAACTGGAAGCACAAAGAGAACCAGGCAGATTATATGATAGGTAGCGCGGAAGCCCAGGCGACAGGCCCTAGGACTGGTCGCCGAGCACGAGTGAACTGTCCGGGTATAAAGCAGAAGGAAGGTAATTAGGCCACGACAAGCGCAACGATCCTTCATCATGATCATGGTAAGCAGACAGGCAGCTGAGCAACCGGAACTGCATAGATGCGACGGAGCTAGTACGTAAGGTGAGTAAGTAGACGTGTGTTCACGTATCTGCAAGTGGCCCCAGGGCGACGACCCAGACTTCGTGACCATCGAACTGTGCTCAGACAACCGAACGGGGAACGGTCTACGCGGATAATGATAGCAGGGACTGTGACAGCGTCAACGTGGTAAGGAGCAGCGTCGCGCCCAGTGGCCACCACGGCGTAGATAATGATGGCAGTGCGCCACTAGCACTAGCACTGAACGTCACATAAATGAATGAGTTGTGGAGGCGTGTATGATGCTAGCGAACGGGGGGTGCTCACGTTGGGGTCGACAACACTTTGACGGTAAGGACAGCGACAAGGCCGTCCACGGCCTCAACGCCGTTTCCCCCAACCGAGGACGCGTGGTTCAGGCCAGAGGTGGAATTTGACAAGATCCCGGTGAGGTATACCGCGTCGGTGCTGTAGGTATAGTTGCCGAACGACGTTTTGCCCGAGTATGTTGTGCCATTTGTGACGTTGCCTGTCGGGATGAGGTTCGACTGCGCTGTCGCGTTTCCAACAAGCCAATCACTGAAGTGAATTCAGGTCAGTCTCGACACTGTATTGCCACGGGGGAGGTGGGTTCCTGACCGGCCGAGGTTGTATCTGGCGTTCAACAGTTAGTGTCTCGACCATTGAGTATCGAGACCGATCAAACGTACCCATCGAATACAATATTGTGCCCATCTTTACGCGCATCCAAGCTTCAATGACGGACACAACTAACGAGGGAAAGGAACTCTCGTACCCTGAATTGGCATCTCATAGGATGTAGCCAGGAAGAACGCGCCACTGAAGTAAGCCCAGACTCAGTTCGGGGTCAGTCTTCGGGACCACAAAAGCGTCCACGGACCTGTTCCCGCTGGGTCCATCTTGGATCCAGTACCGGAAGTGGTTGCCACCGTTTATCGTCTCCTTGCACGTTCCTAGGTTGGGGTCGCCGTAGTCCCAGCGTAGCTCCGAAGTCTCGTTCACTGCCGGGGGGAGGTCCCAAATTAGACTGTCTGGCGGCACCGGTGGCAATCGGAGCAAAGTTCACGTACGCTGGCCATTGCCGTCGCCCAGGTTGGCCGTCTGAGCATCCCCTGCGTGCTGTCCGAGACACTCCGAGGCGAACCCGACGGAACTGTACGCAGCCGACGCGTCAACTCGGACCCTCCGCCGAGCATGAAGACCGAGATGACCACTCACATCATCCAATTCCTGAAGCCACCTTTGTCTTCGTTGTCGGCCAGTACCAGCTCGTCAGAGTTGCCAGAGACGATAACGTTGAGCGGCTCTCCGAGCCCGCCTGTGTTGGGGGCCACCTTCGGGGTTGCGGAGGCTCGGCTTCGGTCCAAGGCATAAAATAGACGACGAGAACAGCATGACTGACCGTCAACATCTCACCCCCGTTTGCGGCGGGGTTGTAGAAGCCAGCTGGAGGCACAGAGCGGGAACTTGAGGCGCGTCTCCATAGAGGACTTGGACTCCGGACGCGACTGGGAGTGTACGCGAGAGAGAGCGTGGGAGCAGAGGGCAGGAGCATTAAGAGAGCGGCAGCAGTGGCTGTTATGGACGCCATGGTTGTCTGGCAAGCACGGCAAGGGCAGACGGGCTGCGAGATGGTCCAGGTCCCCTCGTCGAGAATGGAGGAGGAGGGGAGGAAGAAGAAGGGAGGGGGAGAAGTAAAGAACGTATCGTCAGTGGGGCAGATTCGCGGCGTGAAGGACACCAAGGCAATCTAAAAGTGACCAGAGGACCGCCTGCCCAATCGGGCGACTGACCTCCCACCGCGGTGACGTAAGCATAATAATTGGAACAGTGCATCGCCATGCGAGTCCGAGTCCGTGCCCTCTTGCAGCCTCTCCTCGCCTTCCTCTCCATGCGCGCCAGTAAGCTGCGACCAAAATAAGCCCTAGACAGGCTGGTGGTGCACAGCCCAACTTCCGAATCGTATACTCTGCGATACAGTAATAACTCTCTTGACCTCGCGCGATCTCTGAGCCTCTGCATGATACACCCTCGGAATTGAAGAAGATCGGCGTGTCACGTCCGAGCGAGCCTGCGCAGTCCCGCCATGGGTTGACATCCGCAGTTTGCGTGTGGACCGCCAATCCTGGAACAACGCGGACCGCGCGCGGCTGTCCGGATTAGCAGGCCCCAATTGCTGCAAGTCGCGCCTACCGCCAACCGTTGTAACACCGCATAGGCGCCAACGCCGTGGACGCACATGCGTGGACAATGACCGCTCGAGACAAGAACATGAGGTGAACATGGTCGCCGTATCGATCGACTTCACGGCGGGCGCGGCCAAGGCTAGCCAAGGACGATGACAGGCTGTGTTGTCGCAGGTCCTGGCGCAGCCTCGCGTGACATACACAAGGAGGTCGAAGCTCTTAGCTCGTGTCGACATTTGGTCGACGTCGTCTAAGCTACGTGGTTTTGACTAGATCTTATCCGCCATACAATCTTACATGTCTCTGACTACCTGCTATATATCGGGATTAGCGCGTTTCCCCGACCAAACCACCAAGTAAAAAATTTTCAACTCTTCGACGGCCCTTTCGAGATCTTGTGCAAATGAACTTCAGTGATGGAATCCTGTTTCTGTTGCCCACCTCTATGACTCCTGTACGCTGTGCCGCAACCACCGACCTATCGGGTCGCATTTCGCGGACTGCAGAGCTAGAAACGCCAACCGGAATTGTTGTGAGCATTTGAACTTGAACATCCACGAGGGCACTAGTGGATTGTTCCATTGACTGCTTGACGACGAGGCCGGAGCTATTAACCTCCGAATGTCGTACGACGTCTTGTAGCCGTGACAACGTTCAAATCTACTGGCTAGCTGAAGATATTGATACTCCAATTGTTCCCGTACGGTAGGTCGCACAGTTGGGCTATTTGGGCTGATGGACTGACCCGGCCTTTCATGTAGACTTCAACACACCCTCGATGTAGACTTTCCCCGCCCTAAGCTTGCATTCAGCGTTCGGCGCAGTAACCTCTCCGAACCCACCGAGGAGTGGGCATGCGAATGACAAAAAGTTTGTCTCTCGTTTAACTACCAGTATCGTCTGCAGAAGCGCCAACATCCAGTCTGACAGGGAAAGATACTCCTTGGTTTTGTGATACCACTCGGACATGTAAATCAGTTCTGGTCGCATGGTCTGTTCATGTTCCTGTTAAGGTAGGCACTCCGTGTGCGCAGCAACGGTCCATGGCATATCTATCTGGAAAACCGCTGATAGCGGGCTCCGAGTCCGAGTCCTAAGATCGGCCAAAGAACGACGATAACCTTGCATTGACATGTATTCCAGTAATCTAACTTCTGTTTCTCAGATAGGCCATGAAGCCCGTGCATCGCGGCAGAATTTCAGCCACAATCTTGTGCCACTCTCGGAGTCTGTTCAGTGGGAGTCTGGCCGGGACAGTCCCACGCAAAAGCGTCGGGCTTTCGGAGGCGTCGCACATCCTCCGAGGCCTCGAAGCGTGAGCACGTCTTGAGACACCGCGATGCCGGGATGTTACTCAACAGGTGCATCTCGGAAGTAGTCTAGCATTGTTGCCATGCCCAGAGGACCAAGGTTCCGTCAAAGCGCTTTGGAAGTGAGTGTATGCCGTCATGGAATCCCATCATCCAGCTGTCCTCCGTCGTTCTCATGACCATGGATTATCCCAGATGATCCACGCTTTCGCCACGACGCCCGCGTTCTCTGACCGCAGTTTTAGGCCAGAGGCCGCCTGCCACCGCCGATAAAGGGTACCCGTCCCGCGTCCTTCGCGAAGTAGCGTTCAACCCCTTCGTCCCCGAGGCACCCGCTCGACTGCCCCTCCAAGCTCAGTCCCCTTGCTGCTCTCAGTGCACCTGGGCTCGAAGATGGCGACGATTCAGACATTCCCTATCACGTTCATTCCTGCTGATAGTGCCACTGGGATTGCAACGTCCACCGTACCGGCTATCGGAACTGGGACTGTGTTCACGACTTCGATCGCTTCATCTGTGCCATCTGCGACGTCGACTGGCGTGGTGTCCTCCCTCCCGGCCGGCGATTCTGCGCTCCTGCAGAATCTCCTCGATGGCGTTCACGATCTGAACATCGCTTCGGCCGCGCTGCTCGTCGGTCTGGTTATCGCCTCTCTGTAAGGAACCACATTCGTGCTGTAGTGTGTATAACACTGAGCGTATCCCGGCAGCACATTTGGGGTGATGTGTACGAAAGCGGTTACCTACCTCAACGGGAAGAATAGGGGTGGTGCTCTGGTCATCGGCATGGTGAGTCTGGCTTGTTCTTCATATTTATATCACCCGTGATATCGAGACGGGGAACAACAGGTCGTCTGCATGGTGTGAGTTCATGTCAGAATCTCCAAAGTTCAGATGCAGAGGATAATCTCGTACGCGAAGGTTGCTCAACCTGGTACAATTTATGGCAATGGTGGCCGCAGCGTACTCTGCGATTATCATTAACTTTGGAAACAGGGAGAGCTGGCTCAATAGCAGGGCGTGAGTTTTACGGCTTTTATACGCCCCTCGTATCCTGATGGGCATCTTGACTTGAACAGGACCATCACGGTAAGATGTAATTTGCTTACGATTCTGTAGCGTTGCTAAAGAGTCCGTGATCCCTAGATTCAAGTTGGGCTTGTGGTGAGCATGCACGCTTTTGCCACTTTCGGGTAGTTTACAAAATGCACCATCTTAGGGCTTTGCAGCTTCTTTCGCTCATACGTGAGTTCGCAAACCCAGCCTGTACGACAGTTGCTGAGGAATACGCATAGTTTCTTCGCCTTCCGTCTCCATGCTGGTAAAGTCACCTCTAGATCCCAATTTGTCTCGCTAACTTCTTTTCACAAAGTCAAGCGGAGTATGATTCTTACCATGGCTATTGTGAGCGTTCCATATCTGGTAGCAGGGAATGAAGAGACTCACTGTTTTTACAGCTGCTTTTCACATTATTGCAGTTTGGTAAGTTCCACGTTCCTACGTTTATGGCTCTGTGTTGACAAATTGTCTCAGCTTTTGCAATCGGTGAGCATTAGTCGCAGTCCACTCTGCGAGCCCAAGGTTAATCGAATGGGCAAAGTCACCGTGGCACAGATGTGAGCAGTACTCGTTGACATTACGCCGAAGACCTTACCTATTGTAATTGGACACAGGGCTCAACTAGGCTTCGCCAACGTACTCCTTTTGGGCGCGGACAATATCGTATGTTAACTGCAGTTATGAACTGAAATGCACGCCGACCTACCGACTTTCCAACAGTGGGCCGAGTGCGCGACATATTCTGTCCAAGCCGGGATCAACGTCACTATTGCCGCTATCGCTTACGTTTGGGTTCAGAAGCCCTACGTTCAGCAGAAGTAAGCCTTCCCGTTCTTTGTGGCGCGACCGACAACTTATCGGGAATCTTCCTTCCTCAGGTATGGTCGCACAACCTTTTTGGAGGAATTCCAGTACTGGACTATTAAGAGTCTGTTCGGGGCCTTGTAAGTTCATTCCCAACTTGAAGTTGACCGAGTACGCTGGTTCAACACGTTGTTCGCCTAGCTGTATCTCTGTGTTCAATGCAATTCAGTCTGCCATCTCGGATCTGGAGATGCTTTGGCTCGCGGGCACATTTACCATTGGCAATTGTACGTGCACACTCCCCGTCGATATATACATCGCTAACCACAAGACTCGACAAGTGTACACCCTGAGTGTTCTCTTGACGTAAGTCTAGCCTTTGGTCCACCTGTCGACACGCCTGACTAGTCCCCCCTCGCAGCCTGGAGACCGACCATCCCACTGGTCCTAGTCCAACCGTAATCAACCTCGCACGGGCTTCCCGATCAGACTCGCGCTCATTCGCTCGCCGCTCTTCGATGACCACGCTGACGGACGATACTGCGCTCTGGGAGGATATTGTCAAGGCCCAGACTATGAAGGCAGCCCGTCTGAGTCTTCCGAAGGTGCGTTGCTTCGCTCATGCTACTCTACATTGCTCTAGGAACTGCCTACAGGAGACCACTTACAACCGTGGATACGAGAAGGATGTCGGGCTACAAGCATAGACCACACGGTGTCTCGGCAACTTTATGCGGCAGACCTCAGTGAAGGCATCTTCGTCAGGTCCACCTCTTGTATCACCACCCTCTCTGAGATGTTGCTTCCCAAATTCCACTTTTGGCTTACTATTGGTCGGAGGATGGCGGATGGACGACCAATACAACTTTGGACAGCTTTGGGACCCTCACGTAAGCGTAGTAACGAAAGTCGCTGTATTCCTGTATCGCCCTGTCCTTAGAAATGTTCACTGTACAATATGTTGATGATATGAACAGTTCGTTAGTTTGGATCCCCGGCCTCGCCATCGGCATTCTGTTACAAGTACTCTCACTCACCATTCCTTCTACACAAGGACAGGTAGGACTTCTGAGACAGAATGGCAGCTGTCCCGGTCGGGTCAACGTCCCCCTCGTCTCACATACACGAGCAGCGGAAAATCTAGAACCTGTCGAAGTAAGGATAATCGGAACATTATCACATGCAGCACGCATACGTGGACAAGGGGTGGCGTCGAAGTCGACGGATTTGTTCTCGTCGCTGTGTGTCTATCACCTTGTCCCAATCTTCCATATGCGAGTGAGGTGCACCTTGTGCCGGGAGCTAGGGACCATCATCTTCCTGTGGTGGTGCAGCAGACGCACCCTTGTCTAGCCACTCAGGTCTCCGGGATAGCGAATGCACTGGGTACACGGCAGTTCTGTGATAGACGAAGTGACGGCGTCATTGTAGAATCGAATTGCTAGTCTCGCATTACAGCGGAGATGACAAACGTAAACTTTGAACATAATTGTGCCCGGCGCTGACGCACCGAAGTAAGCCTCCCCGTTTGGATCCTTGGCCTTATGAATCATTTAAGCTCGAGCCTGGGAGGTCGAGGCATACCGCAGCGCATAGGGTGCCGGTGGGAACGCGGCTGCCTCGTGGCCCTAGTTTTCTCCAACGCCCTTTGAGAAATATCATGCAGAGAGGGGCCAGGAAGATTAAGGTATAATTTGAGAATAATTGGTCCATATTCTGAAGTTTGAAACGGCGGAATGGACTCAGCTGGGCGGTGCCTAGGTCCGAGGGTTACCTGATGCAGCACGTCGAGCAACGCTGGCCGAAGAGGGTCAGCCGCATTAAGGAGGCTCAGAGACGCGCCGCCGGAGTCGGAGAGATAGAAGGGTCACAAGGGAAGCGGCGGACGGAGTGGAATGGATATATGGTGAGAGAGCGGCGGGGCGGACGTTGAGCGAAGACAAGATCTGCGGGGAAAGTGCTTGGAAACGAGGGAACAGGATGTCCGTTTCAATGACGCCGGTGCGTTACTTGTCTCTGTTCGTCACCTTCCTCGTCTTTGCCCGCCGTCTGCGACGCCGACGGCGTCCTCCCCGCCTTTCCTTCAGCCCGCCCCTCGTTTCTCATGACCATCTGCCCCTCTAGCTTCGTCCGATGACCCCTCGCCCTGCCCAGGCTAAGAAGTCTCGTCCTTTGTCGGCAATTTTCATCGGCTCTGCTGGTTCAACGCCTCCCACCCTCCCCGATCTACCTGAACCACCTAGCCCCAGTACATCCTCCACGTCCGGCCTTCCATCCCCACCAGCAACCAACTCCACGGGGAGCGGAAGCGTGGGCAAAGGCAGTACTGACGCCGGCAGTCTCCGTCACCGAACGCCCAAGCTCACGACTTCGACCAGTAGCATGTCGGGAGGTGGCCTCGGTGACAAGTCTTATGAATACCGCAAGAAGAGGTCATCAGCCATAGCGGACGAGGACGACGCAGATGAGAATGAGAACGATGAGGATAACACGGCGCGGCTGGATCTGCGGAGACGCTCCTTCACCAAAGGTGCTGATAACGCCTCTGCCCTGCAGCGGGTAAAGACCCTGACCGAGCGGAATCGTATGGTGCGTGGCGGGCATCTCAAAGGCATGCATATAACTGACAGTATATGTTGCCGATCTCCTCGATTGAACTCACAATGGAATGGCGCTACTGTGATCCTCTGTTTCCATACAACATGTCAACCTCTACCCCGCTCCGTGCCATGATATAGGTCCTTGACAAGCTTACTTCAATATCTCGTCTTGGTTCACCAGCACCTTCCACGACACGTTCACGATCTCCGCTATCGCCACCAACCGGTGGCTCCACTTCATCTTCCGCCTCTGCCACTTCGTCTTCTCGCAAATCATCTTCTCAAAGCCGGCCTGCCTCTGTAACCGATGCATCTATTAGTGCTCGCCGCCAGGACACCCAACTGTCTGGCTCGGAGACGGAGCGCGAGAGTCAGCGCCATTCTACATACTCTACATCTTCCGACGACAGAACAACTCCTCCACCTTCCGCTTTCCTTTTCTCCGAACCCCGCGGCTCCGCCTCCGTACGCCAGCGCCGTATCTCCGCACCAGCTTCGCCTGGTAAAGTTCGCGCCGCAACCAGAGATAAGGACCGTAGGTCGCCCGGTCCCTCGCGAACGCCTCGTAAACGTGTCTCCGTCCTCTCAGTAGATGGGGGACATGTGCACTACCATTCAGACGATGACGATGACGTGACAACAGCCGCGTTGGCCGCTGTGGCTTCATCTCGGAGGAGTCCAACCGGGAGCGGCGGAAAGAAGGGCAGGCAGCCCTTACCCAGGGAGTTCAGAGATAGGAAGTTGTCGGACGAGAAGGTACGCATACATCTCTCAATCACTCAAAGCTCAATGCGAACGTGCATGTTCCAGGCGCCAAACGTCGAGCCAGCCACACCTCACCGCTTGTCTAATCGTGCTGAATTGGGACGAGCGTCCCCTTCGCCCAGGAAGACCCGCATCTCTACCTCAGACCCACCAGAATCTCCCCGACGACTTGGCCAATCACGATACTCCACTGTACGGGAGCTCACGCGAAAACACCAGACGCGATGGGCGTCGGAAGACCTTTCTTCGCCCTCCCGCGAGCGCCCTGAACAATCGTTCGATGGACCAGGCCGACGTCAGGGACATCGGACGGGTAGCTCCGAAGGTCTGTTAGGGACCGCTGGAGGGAGGAGTCTGGTGGGAGAGGGACTTCGCGCAGCAGGTCTCACCAAAAGACGAGACGAGGACGTGTTCATATCCGCCAACGGTGGTGCACAGGCGTCAACCCTTGGGCAGCGGACGCGATCCTTTGGAAACTCCTCAGATATTTCAACCGCTGAAGGGGATTCCAGCTTCGACCGCAGTCTGGAGGAAGGAAGTCGCGTAGACGAGGGTGTTGGACCACCGCGAGATCCGAAGACTCCGATAAATGGCAGCATTAGAGCTCGGCCTCAAAGCGGGATTCTGCTCCGCCCTGGCACCTCCATGGCCGCCCTTCACCATGATGAGTCGGCGCCCCCACGTACAGCCCCTCCTGCGCTCAGAGCCTACCGGTCGACTTACACCCTCCAGGATAGGACCGTCGAGGACCTCCAGCGTCAGGCTCAGGATAGGTCCTCACCCTTCGGCACGATACGGTCATCGACCGCACAAAGCGGCATTCGAGAAACGAACGGCGACCATAGGAGGCTCATGCTAGAAGCGCTCACGATGTTCGAGTCCCATCTCTCGCGCTTACCCCCTATGGGTCAGACGACCACCTCCACTATTCCCGAAGTTTTCCAGAGCGCCCAGCATCTCGTACATTCTCTCGATAAGTTGAACGGTATGCTCAAGGAGGGGACCAACAAGGCTCTAGAGGCACAGATTGATGCCGAGCTCGCGGACTACAAGGATGGCGTCGACTTACCAGAGCTCTGGCGTGAGGTTGGTTCTGACCATCGGGAGAACCTCCGTGTCAGTGACGAAGTTGTGCGGAACATTACGGGCTTCTTGCTCGGTGTCGGCAAAATTCTCCGTGAAGCCACTTCTGGCACGCAACATCTCCGAACGATGAGCCTAGACGAGGAAGTAGCGCGGAGGATGACACCCGACATACAGCTGAACGGCAATGGGCGCGACCTCGATGGCCGTCGGAGTTCGCTAAGACGGAGTTGGGAGCCAGGCAAGGAGGCCTCCAGACTCATGGCGAGGTTGTCAACTGGCTTAGAGGAGAATGGACGAACAGGATCTCGCCCTGGGTCAGCCTTGAATGTACTGCGGAGCTCAACCACGACTTCCAGCAGCGAGGGCCGCAGTGTGGCCGAGGCGAACGACGGCACCCCCGCGACAGTCCGCCAGTCCGCACCCCTCTCTGCGTCGACGAGCGCCGCGCGCCGCCTATACACGCCTCGAGAACGCGTAGACAGCAATGCGATACCCCTCAGCCCGGACGAGTTTGGTGCTCTCCCAGACTACGAGCCTTCCCCTACTCCCCTTTCTAGGCAATCCCACGTCACTCTTCCCAACCACCGGGTGTTACCTCCTCTTGCTGTTGCCCCTTCTCTCCCCACCCTACCCTCTGAGAGACTCCTCACACGAAGTAGCACATCTTCTATGGCTTCAACTTCAACTTCAACGGACAAGCTCAGTAGGCGCAAGATTTCCGCTAGCTCTATCGTCACTGTCCGGCCTGAGACCACACCATTCACTCCCTCGATCAAGCCTTCGAACCCGACAACCGCTGTAACTACCGCTACAGTGTCTCTCTCTCCCGAGAGTGGCGCTGCGCCATTCCCGTTGCTGAGGAGCGAATCGGGTAGCTCCTCGCGATCGAACGGTGTCACCTTCTCGCGACCGTCGACGACGTCGGTGTCAACAACGCTGACTGGGCTGCAGCAACAGCATGAGAGGGGTGCGAGGAATCGCAAGGTGTCTTTTAATTCCATTTTTGCTGACCGGACCGTAGCGCCAACTCTATCTCCAGCAGCCGTCATCCCATCCCCCCAGTCTGGGTCCGAGTCGGAGAGGGAGAGGGATAGGGACCGGGAGTCGCGTTCTAGGACAATAAGTGCCCGCCCGCGAGTGTCAATGGAGACGACCCGCGGAGAGGCGAGTCCCGTGGAGGCGGTGCGAAGGAGCCTGGCCACCACTGTGTCATATTCCGCCGCACGCAAGGAACGACGCCGAACGATCACCGAGATATTCTCGCACCGATGAATTTCCTTCACACGCTTGGTTGGGTAAGTTCCTCGTCCTTTCCCCCGGCCATCATGTTAACTGGTATCGGTATCTGACACATTGGTGCACTGACAGGCTGTAGATCAGATCCCATTCGATTTTCGGCTTTTCCACCATTTCGCCGAGCCGTACGCCCTCTTACCCACCACCATTCCCACCACTACAGACGTTCTGGTAATTATGCCACCGGACAGTTCGTACATCCTTCCCTTCATTTTCTTGTTCATTTTGGCCCTTCACGCGCAGCGGCAGCACCGTTGGGTCCTGTTCATATCACGGCTGCGTGTGGAGTGTGGTAATGTCGTGTCTGTGTCTATGCCTCTGTCCATCTCTCGCTCTCTCTCCTCTCTCCGAATTTCTCTGTTCTTATATCTCTCTCCACCATCGCCCCTTGTATTCCCACGCCGAAAACCGCACGTATGTTTATGGGCTTCACATGCACGATATGACGAGCCGCCCCAGAGTACTCCTTGCTAATTAGCTATAGCAATGTAATGGGATGGTTGTTCGACTTACAGTAGCCAACGCGTTGGCGATGCCGTTATGACAATCTATCCGTATCGATATCGACGTATCCACAGAGGATCGAACCAGTCGATGGTGCGGGCTACTCGGCTTGAAGAAGCAAGTTGTGGTGTGCACTTCAAACAAAGGTCGTGAGTACTTCAAAATTTCCAAAATCTGCATGCGCTGAGGTTCTTTGTCGGATTGCAGGAGGATTCGTACAGGTGCGGGTTCAAACCCTCGTCTGATGGTAATCGAAAGCTTGCCGAACATTGGAAGCTCCCTTACCACCTTTACTTAAGTTATATTGTGACTCCCCCTGATTATTGTCGTCCGCTCAAACTCCTCACTCGTTGACCTGGATCGCGTTGGCGAAGCCTTGTTTGATGGATGACGGCAGCACTCGACCTAGATTGACCCTGTTGGGCCCATGAGAGGCAACTGGAAGATGTTCCGGTCAACGGTGGATCGGTAAGAGAGCGGGGAAACTGAAGTCTGACGGTACCTCGTACCGGCTGTTCATGAGGTTGTCCTGTTGAACGTGGTGGAAGGTTCGAAGTCGTCGGGGAGAGTATATGAGACAGAGCTGCGGCCTTCTCCTGTTGACGCCTTCCTCTCCTTTACTACCTGCTAGATACCTGCTCTCGCCTAGAGACGGTCCTCCGGCTACCGATTCGGTGTTCCTGTGTGAAATCTCCCTCGGGGCTCGTGAGCCTCGAGCTTCGATGGAAGAGGAGCCGCGATTCAAACCCTGAGACTGGGGCGCCTCGCACGCCCTTCTCATAGAGTACGCACCTCTAGCTCCGGTCGCTGTAGAAGATGCTTCAAGTTCAATACAGCAGGGAGTCTCATACGCACACGGCTGCACCTATCGGACAAAATCTGGCTCAAAGATCCTCCAGCACCCTCCGGATGAGCGCTGCACCAGACAGGGTCCGTTAGGGTCCATGGTATTGTAGCTGCGATAGCTGAGCTCGTCGCAAGGCAACGGCAACGAGGCACATCATCACCGGAGCCCCACCTGCACAATGCAAAGTCGGGTGACGTCAAGCGGGGAGAAGGAACCTCACAGGCCACAATTCATGCACGGACGCGCATGGAGATGGCCGGCGTCGGCGTCCCCAGGCGGGCAGGGTGCATTCATTTTGTGGGTGAGGATGGCCTTCTGCCCGGTTCTTGTTCTGTTTGACGTTGACAAGAGCTACAGATAGGCTTCGCCCTTTCCAAAGGCACCGGCCAAGATCAATCCGGGCATAAGTAGTAGGGGATAGCGACTCCACTTGGGCCGCAATCGCAGCAATGGCGTTACTTGAGGCCCTGAGGAGCTCGAGACTTCCGTAGAACGCTCGACATGGCTGCCCGCCACACGTGGATTCAATCCCAGCCGGAAGGAGATCTCAGGACGTCGTGCGGGGGAAACTTGAAATATCTGTGCGCGGATGAGGACGTGAGACAGGAAGCCAAGATCAGATCCACGAAAGGGCCGGGTAACTTGTTACTTTAGGGGTAAGTATAGCGTCGGCAATCGGCCCCCCCACCGCGCCTTCATCCTCCCCTGGCCTCCCTCTCGTCTTCTCATATCCCTCTCTCGTCGTCTCAGGGTCGTCTACGCCGTTGCTTTCTTCTCCTGTCCACGGCGTTTGGCTCGCCGGCACCACACTCTTTTTACTCACGTTCTTTCACTCAAGAGCAGCAGCGAACGCGTTCATCTGTGCGCGTTCCACCCTCCGGGATGCATGTTATGCCTCGCGTCGACATGCAGCACCGAAAGAGGCGGGTTGAAGCACTGGCAGAGCGTGCCCCCGCTCTCATCAACCTTCCCATTCCTCTGCCGTCCATCCCTCTCCTCGACCCCATTCTGACCCCACTCATCGATGGTTCTTCTCCTGCAAGCTCCACCACGACTCCCAGTACACCCACGACGCCTGCCAGTCAACCGACGACTGCGACTCAAGGCGCGTCTCCTTCCCAAACGCCCTCCACTGCTACCCAGCCCTCGAACCCCCAGTCACCAACGACTTCCCCCAACGCCTCCCCTACGACTGGTGATGGAAGTGGAGATGGTAACGGCTCAACGTCTGGCAATGGCTCAAACCCAGATCCCTCTGGCTCTAACCCGTCCTCCCCTTCCGAACCCAATCCCGCTGGATCGACGCCTTCTTCCGGACCGTCACCCTCTGATGGCTCGTCTTCCGTATCCGGAATCTCCTTTCGCCCGGGTGGCGCTGTCATCACGATCAGTAAAGATGGCCAGGCTTTCCTCTCAAGCTCTCAGTCCGGCTCGGCGGGGCAGGAGACTGGCGGGAATGCCTCCCCAAACGGTGCTACTCAGGCATCCATCCCCGGATATTCTGGGTCAGCCAGTGTCACGGTGACTGGGTCACCTACCGGCGCAACGACGGGTTCAACGAATATTAACGCTGATCCCGAGAACCCTGCCCAGTCTGGATCCACTCACCATGGACTGTCTGGCGGTGTATTGGCTGCCATCATCACCGTCAGTGTCTTGCTCGCCTTCGTCCTCCTGCTGTGCTGCATGCGTCGCCGTGCCATCGCTGCCCGTGTCCGCCGCCGGAGGGAGTGGTTCGCCGGCGGCGAGACGGAAGACACGGGATACGCGGACAGAGACTCGGCCTCCACCCGGAGCAGCTTCGCAACGCACTATGACCATGGCTCGGTCGAGAGCACGTTGCCCGCGTATGACGTTCCTTCCATGCAGGCCCCGCAGACCATGCAGCAGATTTGGCCATCGGATCTCTCTGGCTCCATCGTGGCGGTCCCTGCTGTGTCACACGCCGTCGAGTCCTCCTCGTCTCCCACCATTCGGGTCGCCGCAGACCGATCTAGCATCCATTCGGCTTCTAGCAGCCCTAGCCGCCCGTCATCCCAGGTGCCTTTGCCCCGCCTCGTTGTACCACCCCCCGCCGCGGAGGCCTCATCCAACCTCTCCCCGCTCTCTGTCCGCCCCTACTCGCCCACGGAATCCTGGTGGTTCCCCAAGCCGCCCAAGGACGACGCGATTGTCGGCGTCGCGTCCCTCATCCGTACCAGTTCCGTTACCAGCTCAATTCAGAGCCATGATACGTCCTTCCATGCAGCGAACCCGCAGAACACTCTTGTGGCGGCGGAGAATCCGTTCGCGGAGCCTGAAGACCCGTTCGCGGACCCCGCGACCGCGGCATGGCCCGAGTCACCCACGGTTCCCTCCTTCCCCGCTATCGAGACCGTCCGCCACGCGTTCATGCCTTCCATGCCTGACGAGATGGCCATCAGCGTTGGCGACCGAGTCCGTGTTATCCATGGGTTCGATGACGGCTGGGCAACCGTGCAGAATGTCGGCACGGGCGCGCAGGGGCTCGTCCCGCTCGACCGCATGCGCGACGACGGCAAGGAGGGTACTGCACCCGCGTTTTTAGCGAAGAAGCGGATCAGCAGCTACGTACGCCCGCGGGACTCCGCGCAGACCCGCGCGAGCTTCTTGAGTGGGGTCTCGACCATTGGAGCGGCCATCTGAACGAGCTTCCGTGTTCTCTGAATCTGTAATGCCTCTGTACTGCCAGTGCTACTGGTGAGTCGTCGACGCTTCTTTTTTTGGCGAATCGTCCGTGCTGACTTGAGGTGTCAGCTTTCGCCCGATGTGTGCGACGAGTCTGTTGTCTGTCACACTACTATCCATTCACCCTCCGTCTCGCTGGCCGTCTACCACCACGCGCCTCACCTGGTCTCGACGGCCAGCTGGTACTGGTATCACCGTTTCCTGATAGAGCTCCTGAAGGCCCCAGTTCCTTCGAATATTGTCACGCTCCCGCATTACCTCAAGTTCACGTTTCTTACCTCTCTGCATCACCTCATCCTTAATGTCGCATTCCTCCTTCTCTGTGCACCACCTCAATCCCGCCTGGCTGTAGTTGGCTTTCAATGGCAGACTTGTATCACGATGCTGTCCACGTTCTCTGTTGCTCATCATTTACTGCTCTCTACTTCATCGGTCATCCTTTGCCATCGGTTCGCATTGCTTCCGCCGTTGACTGCCGTGCCTATTTCGTTTGTCCATATGGCAACCATGATTTTCACCTTCATGTTGGATACCGTACATATTGGGGCCCACTTCGCGTCTGACGCGCTCCGAATGATCTGTATACCTCTTCAAAAGTTCATCCTGCTTATGTTCGATGTCCAGTGCTTTTTCTAACTACTTTTACCCTTCACGTAGTGTTCATACGCCTACACCTGCACCCCCTTTCCTGTGCGGCTGCGATCTCTCGCTCTTGCGTATATACCTGGCCGCGGCCGCGGCGATCCAGATCCTACGGTCATGTCTTCAGCCCTATCTGTACTGGCCAGGTCCTGGTACTAGCAATTTTTGCACATGCGTGTAGTTCAACAATTGTAGCATTGCTCCGTTGTTTTAGATCTGGTGCTATCATTTAGAACGCCTATACGGTGACTGGCCTCTGGCTTCGGACAACCAATTACCCTAATAATAATTTATTCGGTTTCTCCGACCAGCTCGGGTCGACGTCGCGGCTCGCGACCGCCGAAGGCTTTGAATCAATGGCCCTCGGGACTTGTATGATTGCCAAGTGTGAGTGGCTGGAGGGCCGGGCGTGACGCTACTGCACTGCGCAAGAAGACGTCCAATTTAAAAAAGAACATCATGGAGTCGAACCGGCTGATCATGATACTGAACGCCAGCTGAATTGCACGCCCTGATCACCCTTCGGGGCGCGACAGGACCCTGTCGGCACTACGATAGTCACCATGCTGCTGTCTGAATCTCCGAGTCCAGCAGCACGCAGTGTCGGGTTGGGCTGGAAACGAGATATAAGAAAAGATGCCCGGTGATCGGAGTAGAGACGGACGAAGTGTTCCAAACTACGGCGTTCTTCAATTGAGCCTCAGGGCCCCAGGCCTCAGGCTACGAACCCCATGAATCAGCTCTGCGCCACATTGGGCAGCCACATAGCACATCTAGGTCGATCCATGAGTAATCAGCCGTCCAACGGTTATTCATCCCAGGAGCTCGTACAGAAACGATCCTGGACACGGTCTGGATTTCCAGAACCTCCATGCCAGTACACGCACAACATAAGTACACCATATGCCTATTGCTAGGTACCCTTCTCCCACCAAGACCCTACGAATCCCTCACTCCCGCAAGGGAAATGTCAGCCTCATATACTACCCCAATTTCCGGCACGTTCCTCGCATCGGCAGGAGTCCCCACTGAGGCTCGTCATAATGACCACTCGACTTTCTCGATCTTGCCTCCTTCCCAGCATACAGGTGCGGGAGCACGCGGCGTGCAGGATCCGCACGGGCGGGTGTGCGTGCACACCCGCCCCGCGCAGCTCTACTGCGGTGGCCACGGCAGACCAGGTCTCCTCCTCAGGGTGGTGTGTGCTCGGTGAGCCGCCTGAGGGGAGACCGGCCGAGAGGCATGCGCCACTGGCACAGATCGTCGCCGATACAAAAGGTAGAACAAGTGTCAGGGAGTTGGAAGCAACGCACCTGATGAAAAGCTGGGATTAGAGTCTTGCAAGTCGACCCTGAGCGTGAAGCTCAGGCCCACACGGGACTTGGTTGTGATGGACGGACGCGCAGCCCAGCACAAACAGCGATACGATTACACGCCGCACGCGCGCTCCCGCCCGCCCTGGCCCTCGCACACCAAAGCGAGAGAACGAGAACGAGATGGACAGGGGGCGCGTCGCGGTCGGAACAACAGGGGAATGATTATGCGGGTTATCTAGTGTATGAGCGGACGGACGGACGGATTCAAACAGGACGGGGCGGAGGCTTGCGGGAGGCCAAGAACAGAACGAGCACCGAAAGCGAAGAACGTGTCAATTGCAACGTGGTAGAGCAGGACGAAGAGCGAGCATGTCGGGCGGAGGCAGCGGGGGTGAGGATGGGGGAAGATGGAGGGAAGTATGAGAAAAAGTTCGTGACCATGAACCGTGGACCGTGACCGGGAACAAGGAAAATCCAATTCAGAGACCTAAGGCTTCCAAGGAGAGATGTCACTTGGAGAGAACGAGAGAGGGAGATGGTAGAAGGACATGAAGAGAGCGTGACCGAGCGATGCTAGGCGATCGGCCAAGCAAACGCTACCGTTCAGCCATAGGAGAGTACGACGCATGAGAGGCATGACCGTTTCTTCGCGAGCCGCCGTTACCATTCGCGTAGTCCCCAATTGCACCCTCACCTCCGGATGGAGACGCCATGGGCGGAGCCGGATACGCGTTCATGATGCTGGCAAACGTAGCAGGAACCGGCGGCGGCGGCGATCTGTCTACGGGATCCCGTTCCCGTTCCCTGTATGCGGCTTCCCCGCCGTTCGAAATAGGCGCGTGCGACTCGTACGCAGAACGCTGATGAGGTGATGGGAGCGAGCCTTGCGAACGTGAGTGCGGTAGCGCCGGAGCGGGCAGCTGTGAATGGTTGTCGTAGTAGCCCCCCTCGCGATCTCGATCCCGGTCTACGCGGTCGCGATGCAGGACAGGCGAACGCGATGCTGTGCGCGAATGTGCCGGGGAGTGCGAGTCGACTTGCATCCCGTTTGCACCGTAGTCGTCGTACACAGGGGGCGGGGCGCTGTGGCTACTGTTGGTGTTGCGCGACCCTCGGCGTCCTCGGTGCTCGGGCGGGGCATTGGGATACTCCTGGTGGAACGTGATCGGCTTCATCGGGGCGTTGTTGAGTTGAGGTGGTGCGTGCCGGGGACGCAGTGACGGGTCCTCTTTCTCGACTTGAATGATCTGCAACTCTCCGTGCCTTCCAAGGACCGCTTGCGCCGGACCAGAAGAAGCGGGCACTGCTATGGGGACGGGTATAGGTTCTGGCTCCGTGTGTTCGAAGTATCCATTCCCGTTGCCTCCTGCACCAGGCGAGGGCGAGTCTTGTTCGTCCGGGAGCGCAGGTATCACTGCTGCGTGCCGCCCACCAAGAGGTCTGTGGGAGAAAGGAACGGTGGAGGACAAGGTGAGTGATCTGATCTCGTCTATCGTTCGCGAACCCCTCGGCGCCAATCCCACGTCCCTGTGTAGTCCGCGTTCTCCGACGCGCGGACCGCGTTCAAGATGCGATGAGAGCAGAACGGCGACGAGCAGGACAGATAGGCAGACAGAGGGGTAGAAGGCGCCATAGAGAGCAAGTAAACGCGAAAAGACGCTCACCCTCCTTCCGTGAAGTGCTGCCACACGTAGTCCTTGAGCTGGTTTGCGTGCGGCAGCTCCTGGATGAGGTGCTTGATCGTGTTCTGCCCCAGTCCGAAGAAGTCGGGTCCCGAGACCGAGTTCGAGTGCACACGGTTGCGGATGTGATTCGCCGCACGCACGATCACGGACCACGCACCAGTCGCTGTGCCCGCGACGATAGGCTTGTCTAATGCGTCGGCGGCGGTGATCTGGAACTTGGGGCCGTCGCCTCCGTCGAGGATCTTGCAGTGGTACACGACCTCGGCATTCATGTCGATCGTGGACAGGTAGCGCCTGTGAATAGACAGGAACAGACACGCGACCCATGCCAGACGGGTGGGACACGTTAATCATTAGCACAGCTCGGAGATTGTAGCCTGGACTCCCGAGCGAGAAGACGTGAACGCACCGCGTTACTTCATAGCCCACCGGGAAGATGTACCTCTCCGTGTGGAAATGCTCCCTCATGCAGACCTCTCCCAAGTTAATGACGGTCATGATGCCCACGTTGAGGGGCAGAATCGGCTTCCCCCGCTTGTCGCGCGGGACGGTCGGGATGCTATAGCTCTTCGTGGTGACGGTGTGCGCCTTGAGACGTTTTGGCTTCGTGTGTCGTTGGATGTCCGAGGGCCGCGAGTTGGCAGAGGACGTTGTCCGCAGTGTCATTTGCATCTGCGACTGCGTCCCGGGCGGAACCCCGTGCTGGTACGAGGGCGAAAGGCCCTCAGGAGGGATGGCGCCGTAGTCCTCCTGCGGCGAGAGGACAGGCGATAGCGATTCCGAGCGTCGGCGTACATGACCATGGGGAGTGCCTGCGAGCTGAGCGCCAGGATGAGGTGCGGGAGGTATAGACGACGAACCCGGAGGCCCTTCACCAGGGTGTTGAGGAGGCTTGAGGCGCAGACGCGTACCACCACTCGAGACCGCGAACGGAGGCGACGGGGGACCACCAGGAGCCGAGGCTGGCGGCGGCGCGTTGTGGGCGGGGGCGGGGGCATACGTTAGGGGGGCGCCAATGTCCTTGCCCTTGGGGGGTACACCTCCTCTAAGCTTACGCGTGGTTGCAGGCTGCCTTTTGTCTCGCGAGTCCTCTTCCTGCCTCTCCCTAGCATCGGCTTCCTGTCTTTTGCGGGCCGCGGGGCTGATGTGACGTGAGAGAAGGTGAGGGTCGATGTCTGGGTCCTCGCGGTCGAGCTCTTCAATCGCTTGTCGGAGATTGGAGACGAACATCTGCTGGTTCCGATTGTCGAGGAGTGTGCGAGGGAAGGCTGTGAATGGGGGTTCAGGGACTGGGGCACCGGGGTTGCGAGCGGGGTCGAGTTCCAGCTCCGCGATGCGGTCAAGGAGAACTCTGGGTAGTGTGAGGTTCTAGACATCAAGAGTCGATAACGAAGGAAGACGCACGATCTTTCCGACCTCCACTTGACGTTCCTCTCCCCGGAGCTCCGTAGCTGAAGCATCGCTTCCTTGTGTTTCTAGAGAGGGACGCCAGGTCATACGCGTCATTTGCGGACCAACGGCGGCGAAAAGGTTGCAAATTGATGGTGACGACGGACGATATTGAACACGGGGAAAAGACAAGATGATTGGATTGTACACACCTCCTCGAGCTCAAAATATTTCCTCTTTAGTCTGCTGTACTTTGCAGCAACGTCGGGGTCCTTCTGCTTGGCGGTGCCTGGCTGGCCTGGCTGAGGAGGAAGGGGAGGGGGTCCCATGACGATGTCCTGTGGCGGAGCCATTTGGGCCCTCTGGATGTGGCTCATAGGATGAGGGAGGGACGAGGGGCGGAGGGGGTGATGGGAGACAAGGGGAGAGATGAACCCGGGGTCTTGGGCTATATAGGTGGGGGCCAGGGGAAGCGGCCAGCTGTTTGGTCCGATCCCACATTTGCTCACTCAACCCGCACCACGTCGCTCGAGATCAGTCCGCGCATATATCCTGCCCGCATTGCACCATGCGGCGCTCACACAATGTCGGATGCACACCAGAGAACGCGATGAATATGATTTGACTAAAACTGCTACGACACTAGGTGGCGGGGGAGCGCGGCTGGATACGGGGCGTTGAATGGCGGAAATGGAGAGGATGGGATAAGGAGCGGCTGTACTGGGCGGCGTGGCGTTGATTGACTTGTTTGGATCTTTCAGACGCCGAAACCTTCTTCCCACTCGTCCAGGACCCCAGAACCCCGCCCACCCACCTCCTCCGCCTCACGCTTCTTCCTCGCTTCTCCTCCTCGCATCTTTCCGCCCAATACCCAAGAATAAGAATAATCCCTCACACCATCGTCCCCTATCAACATTTTCTCCGTCTCTTCCTTGCCCGTTCACCCCCATTTGTCCCCAATCTATCATCTGTAGCGTCCTCCCATTTCCTGCCCTTCGATTCATCCGGGCGCCTATTCCTTCCGCCCCATCTGGATCGTTAATAAGTGCCAAGTGGTGCTTGTCACCGCCATAACAGTCGTGTCGGTTTCCATCGTGGCACTCAGACCACGACATGCGATACGCCTCAGTGCATCACAAGACTCGTGGCATCGATCTCGTACCCCTTCATCAGGGCCGATGTGTTTTGGACTCTACTGAACGCCGGCCAGCGATCCCGCCGTACCTACTTCTTCGAGAGATCCGCTTTCCTTATATGGCTACTCTCCCACTTCCTCCTGACCGATGCCCAGGCCCGCCCCTCCCTTTCCAACCCCTCGGAACCGCCCGTCGGCGGCCAGCATCCCATCCGATGCACCCCCGCCACACCGCCACAGGAGGACCTGGCAAGTTCAGGGTGTTGGCCCCGTCTTCGCTCAGCCACAGTCTAACTAAACACGAAGGCACCTCTCTGCCGAATTGCCTCAGCTTCACGTAAATTCAAGAAGTGCCCAAGATCCATGTAAGTGTCCCCCAAATCTTCCTCATGTTGCCCTTCTTGCACACCGGGCACCCAGAGAGTACTGCGCACGCCACGATGCGCGCGAGTACCTGGCCACCTCGCTTGCGCACCACTCCGCGAACCGCCGCGCGTTCGGCGCGTCCTCCACCCCCAGCGTCTCGATCGTCTCTGCAGCCCCCCTTCGCGTCAGCATCGTGAGAGTCGAGACAAGAAGCCGAAACGGAACCCGAGGCCGCATGGGGTGAGCGGACGGCGATGTTGAAGAAGGGTTCCTCAGTATCGACGTCAATGTCAGTCAGGCACGATATCACCTGGGAGGATCCGGAACGGTGCAGCCCCCTCTCGCACTAGTACTAGTGGCAGCAGCCTGTCGGTGACGACAGTCCATCCGTGGCACAATCGTTCCCAAACCCGGTACAACAGCAGTTTCTAGCGACGCGCTTACCGAGAGAGAGAATCGAAAGTGACTTGTCAAACAAGGCTGCTGGGGCGCTGGCGCTTGACCCGTTGCCAACGGTCGAGATCGTGGAAGCTGCCAGCAGTGACCAGTGCAAGGAAGCAGAGTGGAAGCAGTGGGTGGGGCGCGAAGTGGCAGGGGGCTTCGCCGAGCCGGAAGCATCTGTTCGGAATTTGCATCTTTGTCACCGTGCGACCTGGAAGGATGATCGTGGGGACGTCTCAGCAAGATCCCGAGGCTGATACCAAACGGCGCGCGCAAACAAACGCACAGGCAACATGACCGGACCGCGTCTCTTTCATATGATGCATTGGCCAGAACGCGCGGTCGGACTCGGAGGAACCAGGCGTTTGCGCGCTCTGGGCCCCTCAAGGGGGCCGGGTGAATGATTGATGAGGTCGCCGAAGAGGCAGCACGGTGGGTTCGGGGTGCCGGGACAGAAGCGGCGAAGGGTGCTACAGAAGACGAGCACGAGTTGGCTGCGCGAAGTGTATAGACGTCATGCTGCGCTGCCTATTGGATAGACGATCCTCGAGGACGCGTGAGGGGAGCCGCATTCGGTGACAGGCGTAGGTTAGTGGGCTTTTGAATCTTGCGACATCAGCGTCAGGAGCCAAAAACAAACACGCAAGTTCTACTGTAAAGTTTAAGGGCCAAGGGCCGCCAGATATGAATTCGTCTCGGCGCTTTGAGCTCGAAACTTCGGCGCAGTAGTGAGGGGGTTGCGAGAGCTCGGACCAAGCGGCCAGTGAGCTTCCAGGTTATTGTCGGCCGAACCGTGAACCAACCTGGGACGAAGTCTTGCCCGAACGAGCAACGAAACAGGCGTGCGGGAAACGTCACGTAATCTCGCCATATCGCAGAGCCATTGCCAGGCTCCTAAGACCACCCGCTCGTTAGTGTCCTCGATCCCAGTACTCCAGCGGGGGTCAGGCTATATACTCCAGAGTAGAACCGAGCTTAGTCATGTACCGAGCAGCCGAGATACCTGTTTTGGAAGAAATGTGGGGATGAGGACACTACAGAGCGGCTGGCCAAAGAGGTCGTCCGACAATCTTCCGGGCCCGAAGCGCGCGACCAGATAAAGCCGGATAAGTCGAAGACTAATGCAGATTTTGGCCTGGCCTGCAGCCCGCCCGCGACGAGTTCCCAAATTTCGACGGCTCACCCTCAAGCACTCGAACACCGGCGCATCAAGTCCAATGGCAGAATATTGCAAGAAAATACGGTTTTCAGACACCGCGGGACAAGAATACCAAATGTAAGAGCCCGCGCGGGCGGCAGGAGAACTCCTTGGGCCTGACTGATGGCGTGGGGACATGCATGGCTTGAAGACAGGGGTAGAAGTATTAACATACGTAGCGCGGTCATTCAATAAATATATTTAGTTCGTTTTGCAAGAGAAGATGGCGCGAGGCCCTGATGGTGGAAGTACACTACATGGCACACTTGCAGGACATGGAGGGCAACTGCGCCGCCCGCGCGGGCTCTTACATTTGGTATTCTTGTCCCGCGGTGTCTGAAAACCGTATTTTCTTGCAATATTCTGCCATTGGACTTGATGCGCTGGTGTTCGAGTGCTTGAGGGTGAGCCGTCGAAATTTGGGAACTCGTCGCGGGCGGGCTGCAGGCCAGGCCAAAATCTGCATTAGTCTTCGACTTATCCGGCTTTATCTGGTCGCGCGCTTCGGGCCCGGAAGATTGTCGGACGACCTCTTTGGCCAGCCGCTCTGTAGTGTCCTCATCCCCACATTTCTTCCAAAACAGGTATCTCGGCTGCTCGGTACATGACTAAGCTCGGTTCTACTCTGGAGTATATAGCCTGACCCCCGCTGGAGTACTGGGATCGAGGACACTAACGAGCGGGTGGTCTTAGGAGCCTGAGCCATTGCGCGCCCCGCCTCCGGAAGGCTCGTGGGCAAATGCGGGTTGCCGGTGCGCCTGCACGGGGCACATGGCACCTGCCGGTGCCCTGACGGCAATCGCACGTCCATATCCCGCGAGAGACTGTGCTCCCAACACCCGACAAGGTTCGCTGGAGAAAAGCTCCGAGACGTCCTGCGCGCCGTCTCGTCGGGATGCCATTCTTGATAGCGGGCTCGCTGTGAACGGCGCAGAGCGATAACGATACAAATCTGCTTCCATATTCAAGACAGAGATTCTGTGGGCCACGTTTGTCAGTGGCTTTCTGATGTTGCGTAATGAGTACCCCCTTACCTCCGGTGTGATGCGTTACTACCGATGAACTAGTTCTTGACTCTTAGGGTAACTCCAAACCTCGAGGCCTTCTGCCCGCCGCGTCATGACGTGCAATATTCTTGGCTTTCCAGTTCCCCGCTTGAGGCTGAATAGGGAGGAGGATCCTGCGAATGTGATGCCTGACACCAGGTGCTTAAGCATGGAAAACAACAGTACCGAAAGTGGAATAAACGGATCGTGGGATGTTCAAGCTGTTACCGGAGCACGGCAAGTGGTTCCGCCTTGACCAGAGCATCCAACGGGAAAAAAACATACCGTTTTCCTCCCCGCAACGATTGCACACGACGACTACAAGCTCCTCGACCGGCTTCCGTCCGTCCCGCGGCGGATTAACCTCTAAATCAGAACCCGAGCCAGATCCGCTGTCACTGCCAGCACCGTCAGCGCCGTCATGTGCCTTGGTCTCGCCCTTCGCGTCTCCCACTTCCTCGACAATCTTCGCCCACAGCGGCCGCAGGCGCAGCGCCCAATAATTGATTGTACTCCAATCGGTATCCTCTTCAGGGTCCTCCTTCGAGTCGAGCCACGCGTTCAGCAATATGAGGAGGTTCGTGCGCTGTGCGGCGCAGTACTCCGCGACCTCGTACGGACCGAGCGTGAGGTCCCACACGGCGGGTGGCTGGACGTTCAGGTCCATGCATATCCCGAGTGAGACGGTGTTGAGGGGCGGGGGAAGGTGGAATGTCGTGAAGCCCGTGCCTGTGTTACATCAGGAAGACAGCATCAGTCAAAATCCGCGACAGCAATTTGAATGTTAAGACAGATTGTGAGCATATGCGACATATTTATGCGTCTGTACGAACCTGCACGCGCCCACGTCATGTCGGTCTCGTAGAGGTTCGTCTTGCGATAGTCGCCGACGAACTGGCCGTCCGGGCCATAAAGCGCGGCGGAGTTCGCGCCGACCTTGTCGACCTCTCGCGCCTCCGTCCCATTCTCGTGATCGGCCGGGAGGACGACGCGGTGCGCTTCCTCGGCCTTGAGCCGCTCTGGGTACCCTGCGACGACGTAACAGTGTAGGCGAGCGGCGAGAGAAGCGCAGAAACTGGAGGTCGGCCCGATGCGCGGCTCCTCGAGGTATGGAGAGATGGAGGCGGCGTCAGGGAAGACATAGCCTGTGACACCCGTGCGTGCCACAAGAGCGAAAACATTTCGTCATTATTTTGGGATGTGTTTTGAGGGGGGACATGGAACGTACCAGTGAATATCATTTCTGGCAGACAAACAAGGTCGACCGAGTCGGGTTGCAATCTATGCACGAGGCATGGTTCGTTTCATGGTGCGACTTCTGGTGAGATGCTACAAACCGTTCGCATAGCTCGTGCGCTTTCTGGATGTTCTCCTGCACTTTGCCGATCTTAGGTCAGGGAAAGAAACGACCGCGGGATGTGTGGGATTAAGGCTCGAGGTTAGACGAAGTTGGAGTAAACACATAACGATGGGCGAGCGGGAAATACAATACCTTGGGAGCAAACTGCACCACGGCGACACGCATGGCGCTGTAGCTCACAGAGCGAAAAGAGGATCGATGGTCGCACGAACGTCTTGGGAACACAATTAATGTGAGCGCGATGGTGGCAGGTACGAGGAGGACGGGTCTGCCGTCATTAATTAATTAAATCGAGGGGATGGGGGATCGTGGGATCTTGGCTGTCCGGGCAAGGCCGATTGGGCGTGGGACGGAGGTAGGGCACTGCCAGGGCGCCTGGGAAAGGCTTAGCGCTTAGGATGGGTCTGAGGTTGTGCGCGGATCGCTGACTGTGCACCCAAGTCTCGAGGATTATCCGTCTGCTCTCCTTCTGCGATCCCTGCCACTCGTCCCTCTCGGCCACTCCGTCTTGCGGGGCTTCCACTCGCGTCGATCGCTCAAGAGGAGGAGAGGATCTGTGCAGTGTCACGGTGAGTTTGATTTGTCAATGCGCACATGCACAAAACATTGACACAAGTGCTCCAACGTAGTCGCCCTGTGACACTGGCGGCCCCGAGTGGGCGAGCAGCGGGCATTTGCTTGTTTAGTGCGACCGCGACCGCTCACAGCTGCTCTCTCGCCCCGACCGACCCCGCCCTTCTCTCGCCCACCCGTCTGGGTCATTTTCTCGCTCCAGCTCCTCGCTGATCCCCTCGATTCGAGAGAGATCCAAGATCCTTGCTCGCCCCGCTCGTCACTCGTCGTAGCTCAAACTCCACTAGTCAGCACAGCGTCCGTAAAGTCCCCTCTGCTCAGATTGTTCCCGCCCACATCGCTCGCGCCCTTCTTCTAGTATGGGCAACACATCCTCGAACCCCCAATCCGCCCACGCCCGCCTCGACTCTCCCGCGCGTTCGTCCCACCACTCCCCCATCCGCGGCGGCTCCCCCAACCCGTCCTCGGCCTCGCACAGGGTCCACCGCTCTCTCCGGCACAAGAAGAAGTCGCTCGAGCTGCCCGATCTGGCGTCCCTCACCCTCACCCCGGCCTCCTCGATGCCCGCGTCGGTGTCGGTCTCGCCGCACCCGGCGCACCGTCGCCCGCGAGCGTCGTCCCCGATCCCGATCCCCGCCTCGGCGAACCTGCCCCCGCAGACGTTCCGTCCTCAGAACAACATGCCGTCCGCGGCGCGCATTGATCGCATGGGTGACGGTCGCTCGCGCTACAAGCACTCGCTCAGCGCATTCGCGTCGACGCGCTCCTTCCAGAGCACCGTCGCCGCCCAGGACTCTCCGCCGCGCAGCGAGGCACCCCTAAGGGCCGAGTTCGTCCCGGAGGTCGTGCACAGCACGATCCCGATCGCACTCATGAAGGCCGAGGAGGATGGACACAAACTGGAGCCGGTCAACACCAAGATCGTCTGGAGGGGTGGGGGAAAGAAAGTGATCCTGATCCGTGCGGGGCATGATAATTGGCAGGGGCGCCAGCCGATGGAATTCGAGTGAGCACCTTGATGTTCTCGTTGCGGTGCGTCCTGATCAGTTCTTGTAGTCCCCAAACGAACACCTACTGGGCAATGGTGTCTCTGCTCCCGGGAACGCACCACCTTAAGTTCATTGTTGACGACCAGATCAAGCTTACAGAGGACTATCCTCGTGCGGTGGATGATCGTGATGGCTCGCTCGCAAACTACGTTGCTGTTGCCCATCCATCATCATCTGGTTCTCCGCAGCGCACCCAGCTGGCAACTCCTCTCGCTAGCCCGCACCACACCCATCCAAACCAGTTCAACTCATTCTGGTCGGATTCGACAGGTGCGGGAGGCGCGGGAACTAGCTCCCGGGATACTGCCTGGACGACGGAAATCCCTCAGGAGCTCGTCGCCGCTGCAGCAGAGGAAGAAGCTTATCTCGCTTCGGCAGATTCACCAACGTCGTCCGCGAGTGGAGTCCCCACACCGAACATTCCGCCCGCCCCTGCACTTCCCCGGCACCTCGATAAGCTCATTCTCAACGTGCGTCCTCCAGCGATGGCCGGCCCCGTCAGCTCGTCCACAGGCACAAGTGAACGTGATAAGCGTCGAAGTAACCGCGAGAAAGAGCGTCAGCGTCGCGAACGCGAACGCGCTAGGGCTACCCCTCTCCTGGCCGGCGATGGTACCCCGGCTACCGAAGATGGTGCGGGTGCTAATGGTCCTGCCTCGCTAGCGCTTCCACCACCACTTCTCCTGCCTGTGGTGACTGCGAGTGGAACGGACGTAACGGCTCAGATGCTCGCACAGCAGCCGCCGACGCCTCCAGCGCACTCTTCAGGTCGGCCTTGGGATGGGCCTGGCATATCTGACGATGCGAGTGTCCTGCCGGTTCCATCGCACGTAGTCCTGCACCACCTCAGCACGAGCGCGATCCGTAACGGGGTCCTCGCCGTCGCCAACACCACACGGTACAAGAAGAAGGTACGTCGATCGATTTTTTTAGTTTGTGGCAGATTGTGCGCAGTGACTGACACCACTATGGCTGGCTTGCAGTATATTACGACTATCTATTACAAGCCGACATGACACGACGCGTACACCCTTGCCTTTCACGCCATGCAACGCCCCCACGTCATCATGTTGTCTTGTCCCCATCCTTTCCTGACCTGGCCGCCTCATAGATGAATGAGCCTTTGCCTGCACCTGCACCGCTGTTCCGTCATAGAGGGGAGTGCGCCTGGCTGGCGCATGTCCCGTGTTCCCCGCGCCCAGCCCTTCTTGAGGGATTATTTATCCGCGCCAGTACGTGGCTATTGTCCGTATCCGTCTGGAACGGGCTCCTGACTGGCGCCATTCCAGTGTGCCCGACCTGCAATCATCATAGACGTCCGCGTTCGATCTCCTCGTCATCACCTGTCTCCCCCTCCCACCACGATCCACGACAGACAAGAAGATAAAAAGAAAACAAACTGTATTCGTAACATCTCGCCCCGCATACCCCTGGCTCGTCGAATACCCCCCGGGTGTTCGCCACTCTGCTCCCATCCTTGCCTAATCTCTTAGGATTCGTCGATCGCGTCTTTGCCTCTATACACCGCTCTCAATGCCCGCATCGACTCTTTTGGAGGCAAAGACGACTCTCATCGCGATCGGAAACTGCCACGGTCCACGACGTCCGCGCGCACGGCTCAACCGCCTGGTTGCTTCACGCAGTCGGCGTTGAAATCGGAGTGGGGTTAAGGGAGGCTCAGGTGGCGGCATCTCGTATCTTCACGCTCGGACGTTTCACCGATCACTGGCGCCACGACGTTGGTACTCAGTTACGTACATAGCCAGCAGTCCTAGCCAGTCCGTAGTCGCTAGTCCCGATCGCAGTGATCCTATCGTCTTCTTCGTCTTCTCGTCCAGTCCGACCCTTTCTTCCGTCTCGGTTTCTGGTCCCCAGTCGAACTCGGCTTCGGCTCCGAAGTTCGCATTGTGTCCGCCTTCTGACCCGTGTTTCGAGCACTTTCATGTTCAGTCGCGCTGTATCCATTCATCTGTTGCTTCGATCTATCCACCGGCCTTTCCTTGTTTTCCTCTGGCTCTGTGTGTCTCATGTCTGCATGCATTCTTTCAATGGCTGTCCAAACATGTATGTACCATGGCCTGCCCTACACACACCAACCTCCACTCAGCAAGGGATCTCTCTGGACTTTGCAGCTATGCTGTACGTTGTTGTACATAAAATCACACACATGAACTACACACTGACTTCGCGTGTGGACAAGTGTGAGTGGATTGTACGATCACTGCGAGGAAGAGGGCCGTGCGAGTTTCCGCCGATCCGAGCCGAGCCGTCTCGTAGCCTTGTGTTGGATGGGGCAACCGCGCCGGCGTTATTTTTTGAGGTATGGCAATCCGCCCTTGGTTCTTACCCTGCTAGGATGCCTCATCGATTTTCGTCCCCAAACTTCCTTTTTACCGCCACTGACTCTGTCTCATTGATAGCCATAGAGGGCGTTACTGGTATCCAAGCCTTCAAGCCGTGGTGCCAGTGGACACACGCCAAGCTTACGTTGGTCGAGGCTCGCCAGCGTGCACCGGTCCCAAACCGGTACCGTATTGATGTGGTCTTGTTTCGAACAGTGCCATATGAATAGCTCGTATACCGCGAGTAAACGTCCTGAACGCCGACGAACGCAAGTCATCGATCCGATATGCTGTGCATCACAACTCAGGCGACGACACTCAATTTCCAAGAGTGCCTCACAAAATATCCCGGCCTGCGATATATAAAGTGCACCGCCCTGGAGTGCATCCGATGGTAGAACACAACTCATGATTGAGATCTAGACGGTCGGTACTCATGTACTGGCCACACCCGCAGCACTCCCTACTGTGCACAACAGGAGGCTCAAGCGGAAACGGGGACTTAGCAAATTTTGCGACCAAGTCCAACCCCTGGTCCTACGGGTATAAAAGGAGCCCGTCTTCGCTTCTAAGCCTCCACCAAAAACTACCGTCCCAAGCCCAAAACATCTAGTTGCACACATCGTCTTACTACCACATGTCTGCTACCACCCAAGTGAGCTTCTTCGCCGACGCCGTCCTGTTCGACATGGTGAGTACCTCGATGACTGCATTGACTCGATGTATACTGATGGACAACTTACAGGACGGTACTCTGACCGACTCCATCGCTGCCGTCGAGGCCGCGTGGGGCAAGGTCGCGCTTGACATAGGGCAGGACCCGGCCTATGTCATCGCTGCTACGCATGGCAAGCGCGCCGTGGACAACCTCGCCCAGTTCAAGCCTCACATCAAAGCACACGAGATGGACAGTGAGGTGCAGGCGTTCGAGGAGTCCATCCTGTTTTTCGCCGACGCCTACAGCAAACATGGCCCCGGCTCGCAGGAGGTGTCGCCCATCTCCTCTGGCGCGACTACGCCCTCCCTCGCGTCGTTGACCTCGGGGAATTCGGGGAACTCGTCGGTCTCGTCATCGCGCTCTCATTCGGTCTCGTCCTCCCGTCCTGCCTTCTTGCGGCAAGTCACGAATCACCTTGTACGGATTACCTCCGGGGACGCGACGACGGAGGAAGGGGAGATTTTGGAGGTAGTTGCGGATTGGAGAGAGGAGCTGAAGCAGAAGCATATATTTGAAGCGTGGCAAATCGAGGCCGCGGCCGTCGACCGCTCAGTTCGCATCCTCCCTGGGGTGAAGAAGCTCATGGACTCCATCCCAGAGGGTCGCTATGCCGTTGCAACCTCTGGCGCAAAGACTTATGGTAAGCATCCCACATATTCGCATTGAAGGCATCACTCATCTTTGCCTCTTCAAAGCTTACGGCTGCATGACGCGTGTCGGCATTACACCTCCCAAGGTAACCATCACCGCCGATGACAAGCGTCTCAAGGCCGGCAAGCCTGCGCCAGACCCGTTCCTACTCGCGGCCAAGGAACTTGGGTTCGCCGCGAGGGACTGCGTCGTCTTCGAGGACTCGCCATCTGGCATCCGCGCAGGCGTTGCATCTGGGGCAGTCGTCGTTGCGGTGTGCACCAGCCACGAGAGGTCGAAGATTGAGGGTTGTGGGGCGGACTTCATCGTGGATACCATGGAGCAGGTGCGCGTCGTTGTCGAAGGAGAGCGCCTGAAGTTTGTCATCACGGAGAAGCTGTAGTAGGCGGGAGGTTAAACCGTATCGATTGCATAGAGGACCTTGGAACCACACCTATAGACGTACAAGGCTCGCGCCCCGGAGGTGCATGGGTGACCGCTGTGCCGTATTTATGTAACTCTTTAGGGCCGTATTCCGGACAACAATAATAAAAGCCCTTCCATAATTAGATCCTTCTTCGTGGATAAAGGCCACTAGTAAGACATGATATCGCAAGGCAATAGAAGTGGAGTAAGATCTGGTGAATTGAATAGCTGTTGGGGTATGAATGCCAGTAAGCGGAGTCTAAACTTGAAGTAGTAGTGGTATAGTCGTAGTAGTCAATATTGAACACCCGCCTCGGGATTATCCGAGGCGATTAATAGCATAATAAGAGCAAGCCACCCTGAAGCCACCAAAGTTGCCTCCTTACATATCGACCCTGGCAGGCTGACGCTTGGGCAAGAGCTTCACGACCCTCTCCTTCTGGATGCGAAGGCCTTCCGACCCGAAATATCGCCCGCTCTCGAAGTTCCAGCTGTCGTTCGCGCGTGGCCAGTTCAGCACGTGGTCGACATAGTACTTGAGCAACTCGTCGACGTCGGGAGAGAACTTGAGCGCGGCGACCTGTGGCCAACTTGTGGTGAGGATCCGGTCCTCCCGCACCTTGTGTTCTGCTGCAAGCCACCCAAGCGCCTCCTGCAGATTGTAGCCCTTCTGGCGCATAACGATAGTAATGATGTTGTGGTGGTCGTCCCCGACGGCCTGCTCCTTGTTATATGACGACATGTCCTACGAAAATGTTAGAGGTACGTCACGGAAACGCTGTATTAATATGCTGACGTTGTCTAGGATGATAAGGTCCGTGACATCGCGCCGTAGAGCGACGAGGAGCGGGTTGTCGAAGACCTCCTGCGGAAGGTCCATGCTCGCCTCGGCCACGGCGTAGGACGGCTCCGCTCCAATGGTCAGTCGCCGGACGGACAGGTATTCCTCAACTGTGCGACAGCGGTCGGAATCCCTGTCCTCCGCCTGCTCGATGACGGCGCGCAGGAATTCCTCCCACTTGTACTTGAAGCGCCGTTGGAAGGTCTCCGATGTCGAGGACGCCAAAGCGTTCACCCAGAACCTTGCACAGACCTTTGTGAGTACATCCTTGGCTCAGGTCACCAATCGGTGGACGTTGCTTACTGCCTCGTAATCTCGCCAATCACCGACTCACCCTCCGGGCGCTCCTTGTCAGGGTTGTGTATGGCGTCCAAGCTGCAGTCCGCAATGGCTCGCACTTCCGCGGCGGAGAGCGGATCGGTGTGATCGTCCCAGACGAAGAAGAGGTTCATAAGATCGCATCCGATGCGGTAGTGCTCTGCCGTAACGTCAGCAAGCATGCACGGACAACGTGGGTGTCGTTACCTTTGCTTAGCGTCGGATAGCTCATTGTCGCAAGGAGACCTACCCGAATGCGAATGTCAGCAATGAGAACGCAACCGGCCCGCCATGACACCCACCAATGTTGCACTTGTCGAAGGCCAGTTGCGCCTTGGGACCGAACGCGCCAAAGCTGCTGATCCACTCTGCAGACTGTTCGACGACGGCGGCGTAGTGCGGGTTCAGCCGACGAGGGAGGGGCCAGTTGGCCATGGTCTCGGGGAGGCGAATCGTTTGGGGCATCGTATGCCTTCGGTAAGCAGAGAGCGAGAAGGTGCGTCGGGATGTTCAGGTGTGCTCCCGCGGCATTCTTTTAAGTCCGGGCGGGTACTTGTGGGTGCAGGCTTGTGAATGTCGACACTCCGACACTCGCGTTGCTATGATATGGGTGGGCTGCTAACCGACGAGTGCGTCGGCGCAAAAGACCTCGGGCGAAGGAGGGTGCCGCCGGGCCCCCTGCCCCAATGTCTCGATGATGGGGTCCTATGGCGCGGTTTGTTATCACCGTTAACGGCCTGTCATTCGTTGGGAAGGATTTCGCACAACCGACGGAAGAAAACGTGCGCGAGGACTAGTACTCAGGTTGGTCCCTTGTCATATGTCCTTATGAGGGGTGCTCGCCTAGCCCTTCGCTCTTCCAAGCCGCACTGCCTAGATTCGTCTTCGTCTAAAACATTCATCAGAATACGGCTTGCCTAATAATTTCGCCGGAAGGTGGGGTCATGGGCATTACTGTAATAGCCTTGACGATGGTAAGCTTTGTTTCATTCTGTTAGTGTTACTGTTCCGTTCAGAGGCTGGTTTGAACACTCGTTGCCTTATGTCCTTCCACAAGTCAAGAGCTCTTGTCGACACTTGAATCGGAGCGCTGGCCACCGCAAACCCAGCTAATCAGCCAAAGACACGGATCAGTTGCCATGCTACACGATGGTCTAGAGCAGCGAAATTGTTGATTCGGAAAGTTTCGCGAGGCATGCTCATCTTACCACACTTACACGAGTCTCAGTGTTGACGGCTGGTTGACGGTCGTTGGCAAGATTTAGGCCACATACCCGAGTGCCGAACTCCGACTTCATCTTTATTTCTACGACAAATTGATAGGCACTTTGATGCTCGACAAGTTCCTCAAAGACTCCGTCCCGAAACCATCAGCCTGCAAGTTGCCTGTTGTCTTGCTAGAGAGGGTGGTGACGTAGCAAAAGAGGAGTGAAGATAAACCGTTACTGACAGGAAAAGACGAGACCGTCAATTTCATACGCCCTATCGGCCGTTCGAGAACATAAGTGCGCCCGGTCTGTCACTGGTCTGAAACTACTTTGCCGAGGAAAATGGTCGTTCATTGCTGCGGTCGGGGCAGCTCTGGTGCTTAATAGGCGTAAGCTCCCCTCGCGAACAGCATGCGGTTGTACGTTCATACTTGGTGGGCATTATTGGGCCGCTAGAAGCATGAGCCGTTAGCGGTCGTCCTGGTGCCTTCGGAGTGTTGACCCTGCGTCCGAGAGCCGCCACAAAGCCTGGTGGCTGTGCACGGGGGACTGCGGCGGTTGCGAGACTAAATCCGGAAAAGCGCCTCGCTCTAGAGTGGTTGCCGATGGGCGCGCTCAGATAGGGTCAGACCGCGCGGTCGACCGGGCGCACCCTCTAGAAGCGCAGGTAGTGTATTCGTGTAACTTACTTATGCGTTAATGCTCTTTAGTCCCATGCATGGAGTCGGAGTCGACGCAAAAGCACTATTCACGTCATCACGATAAGTGCTGCCGCTTGAACTTAGCATCACGGCCCGCAGAAGATGAAACATAGAAATTTTATTCTGAGCACTGTGCGTGTTGTCATCTTTCACGGACCACGGAAGCGGATGCAGCGCGTACGATGACTGCCACAATGGTGATGCCGGGCTTGGCAGATACATATGGCACATAATAAGACACCCCATGGTACTTATCGTTGCATGCCGATCCCTGTCAGTTTGCCGCGGTCAAGATTCGAGAAAAAGCACTTCCAGTCAATGACCGGTTCATCTCCTGAGAGGAACGGGATGACAGAAATGCTCCCAGGCCCAGACAAGTATCGAGGCCTGAGGCTTAAATTTACATTCTAGAGCTACGGGATCCGGAGTTACCAGGGCGCAGACTGAGGGCGTGCCGAAGACGATGGACACGCAATCGTCCCACGTTCGCGAAACCTTCCTGCAGGTTTTGACTGATAAATATTATGAATGTGGTCATCAAGCAAACGGCGCTGACAATTACCTGGAGTAAGGACCCGTCGTCGGGAGACGTCTATGTCATCTGGGTTTGCCCCGTTTCCACGGGAATCGGTACTCAGTTACTTCATGGGCGCTGTTGGCCGCACGCAAGCATTCGTCGTTACTTAGGCATGTTGTATATCTGGCCAGAATTCAAGAGGAATCGGTTGGGGATTGGTGCCGTAGAACGAAACAATGATCAGTATTACTTACAGTGTGACTGACAGAAGTTCGCAGCAGAGCATTGTCCGACAAACGTCGAATCATCCTAAAAAGAGGCACGGACTGGAGTTGGTTGGCTGCGTAGTCTTGAGAGCAAGGCTCATAACGTGTAACGGTTTAGAGATTCAGAGGTATGTAAGTAGAACAGAAGATGAAGACTTGGCCAGCTCCACGGCTCTCCACGGCTGTCGTAAATAGACGCCCTCTCGAAAAGGGAGCTGACTAAGCGCAGAACTGCACAGAACTAATGGCTGGCTTCGAACTCAATTTTGCCGCTTGCCACAATCCACACACGGCCGCCGACGACCCGCCCGCTCCACTCCGCCCCGTCCTCAAGGTAATATCTTCTCCTTTCCACACCACTCAAAATGCCGGGCGTACGAGACATCAGGTGCGTGCTGTTATTCTCATGGCTGTAGAGCCAAGACGTCTGACCGAATGAAATGTCCGAAAATGACTATGTCGAACAGCGCGGAAGCCTTCATCTCTGCATACGCATCCCACCTCAAGCGTTCGGGCAAGCTCGAGGTGCCCACCTGGGTTGACCTCGTCAAAACGGGCTCCTTCAAGGAGCTTGCCCCCTACGACCCCGATTGGTACTACGTCCGCGCAGGTCCGTATGCTTGTTTTATTCGCGTAAGCTCCCGTAAGCTCATACATCCCGCTGCCCTGTTCCTCCGAATCCCCTCCGTTTTTCCCGTTTCATCGTCCTCAAACCATCACCACGTCTTCTCGTCTACACCCCTTGCATTGCACCCACGCTTGCCCCCTGCCTCCCAAAAACAACAGCCGCGATCGCAAGACACATCTACCTCCGGAAAGACGTCGGTATCGGCGCCCTCACGAAGCTCCACGGCGGCCGCAACCGCCGCGGCAACCGTCCCTCGCACCATGCGGACGCCTCCGCCTCGGTCCAGCGCAAGATCTGCCAGTCGCTCGAGAAGATCGGCGTCCTCGAGCAGACCGACAACGGCGGCCGCCGCATTTCCCAGGACGGCCAGCGCGATCTCGACCGCATCGCGACCGCGGTAGTCGAGGCCGCCCGCGAGGCCGAGGAGGACGAGGAGGATGAGGAAGAGGAGGATGAAGAGGAGTAGATCCTCGGCTCCCCCGTTTCCGAGGAGGTTGCTGGTGATCGTGCGCACGGTGTTGCGCTCTGCTGGTTCGGGCACCCACTCCCATCATCCATCGACATCGTCTCTTTGCTTTCCTCTGTTGTATGAATCACATCCCCGCCATTCCCCACGCCCTTCCCTGCGAGACGGCCGACAGTATGATCACGACGTATGCTACATGCCATCCCAAAACTAGGCAGTACACTGTATCCCCATGGCATTTTTCTTTTGGCATATGTTGCGAGCGTGGCTGGGTTACATTGTCCCAAGACATAGTTTCAAACGTCAACTCCAGCCGTGGAGAAGCGGTTTTCTGACGTTCAAGAGGAGCAAACAGCACCGACTTGGCTTGCCTTTCTTTTGAACCCTCGGGCAAGGCACAATCAGCAGCTCCGCCCAACACGTTTCGCATGACATGATATCGATGCAGCGAATAGAGTATCCAAAATCCGATTTACAGCCGTTTGCAAAACGATAGACGTCCTCGAAAAAAACTCGTTCGGGTCGGCTAGCTTGCCGACGGTGATGCCACCTCAAGAAGCTCGGCACAACCCATGCCGAGGAGCGAGAGCGCGACGCGTCGCGGCATGCGCGCGAGTGAGCTGCGCCAGTCCTCCCACTCGCAGAGTGGTGCGCGAGGCCAAAAAACTACGATATTCACCACCGCGCGACCACTTCCATCTGACGCGCAGCGATATAACTGTCGAGCGAAACTCCGGTCTTGGGTCGTACCTCATAGGTGTCGAGCCTCGCGCGGGAGGGACACCTCGCTCCATGAAGCGCTGTGACCTGAAGAAGACCAGCCCTGGGCGTCTCTGGGTCTTCCCAGCGTCGGCTACGTAGCCGACCTGAACGAGTTTTTCGGACGCGACTATCGTTTTGCAAACGGCTGTATTACTGCGCTCTCTAACCTAGCTCCGTGTGGGGGGGAATCTACTAGTCTCGTTCCGGGTCGTCATCGTACGTACTCCAAGCGCATTGCCCGCAGCACCGCTCGCGCGGCCGCCCACACGACCTCTTTTCTATGAACGAGAAAAGGAGCGTGACGAGACGTCTGGTGCGGTTTTTGTCGAGAGGATAACGAGCGCGGTGTGCGGGTGTGGAGGGTCGTGTCGCATCAACGGGGTAGATGTGGATGGGGCCAACCATGGTGCGCCGAGGACAGGTGGTTGTGGTACAGTGGACAAAACATCGACAGCGGCAATGCAAATGCGAGTTGGAGGACGATAGGTGCGAGGGGAGAATCATGTGAGAACAAGAACGCGCTAATTTACGCCTCCTTGTCGAAGATCTCGACACCCGAGTCGCTGGCGGTGTTGTCGTTGTACATCGGCTTGGTCGTAGCCAGGCCGTACGCGTTCTTGTAGAAGACGATGTCGCCCTCGTCCTCGACGAACTTGCACTCCTTGAACACACGGTAGACCTCAGCCCAACCGCCGGGGCGTCCCTCGAGTTTGATGCCGTGCTGCGCGAAGAGCTTGCGGAGACAGTCGGTCGCCTCCCATGCGTGGTAGTGAGGGATCTTAGAGGCGACGTGGTGGGCGACATGGGTCTCCGAGATACCATGGGTCGCGAAGGCGCCGAGCCAACCCATCACGCTGCCAAGGTCACCGAGTAGGTTGCGGTCAAAGGTCGCAAGGGCGCCACGGGGGAATGTGAACTCCGGTGCGCGGTAGTGAGGGAGAAGAGGGTCGGTGTGCTGGAGGAAGGTGATGAGGACAAGCCAGTGGTTAACCCTATAACGAAATTGACATCAGTATTTACTCGACTACATCGCGACGGTAAACGTACCAGAGGTAGGGAACGAGATAGACACGGAACACCTCGAAAAAGCCCCATTGAGAGATCGCATAGGCAATACCAGCCGCCCAGAGCAGGATGCCGACGTTCGAGATGATGATCTGGCCGCGGTGATCAGAGCGGAACATAACAGAAGCCGGGTTGAAGTCTGCATAGGTCCGTCAGTTCGTTCGTACACGTCTAAAACACAAGAGGTCGCTCACGGTTCGAGTCTTTGGGGTACCGCCTTTGGCCGGATGCATTAACGATTAGGTATGCGGGCCAGCCACCAATCTGGGAAAGCAGAGGGTAAGCTACAGGGCAATAATTGGGGGGTAGAGATACTAACGAGGTAACGGAAAGAACCGTAAACAGCACCGATGGGAGAGTCACCGAGCGCATCCCAAAGCTCGTTCATAACCTCTTCTGAAACGCTGGAGCCGGCCAGATCCTCCTTGGTGGGGTCGAACGCAGGGAGACCGAGCTCAGAGCGAGTAGGAGGAACAAAGACCTGGTCCTGCGTCATGTGGCCGGTGGAGGCATGATGCTTCGCATGAGTGATACGCCAGGCGTGGTAAGGAACACCAAGTCTGATGGTGAAGGGCGAATTCAGTCGCAACGCAAATCACATGTGAGCCGATTATTCCTGTTTGAGACAGAAGCGCTGGTGATTCAACAAAGTTCACTTACGCGGAGTGGAGAGCCCATCCGACGGCATTGTTGATGGCCTTGCTTTCCGAGAATGCCTGGTGACCGCATTCATGGGCAATGACCCAGAGGCCAGTCGCGAAAAGCCCGGTGAAGAACGTGTAAAACCCCCAAAGGACAAAGCGCGCTGCGGGGTAGAGAGCAGGGTGGGGCAGGGCAACGTTCTCTGGGGTGAGGAGCGCGTCGAGGAAGTAGGTGGTCTTGTAGATGGCGGCAATGATGGCAGCGTCCATCACGCTAGCAACGGGATGAGCATTGCGCGAGATGACACGTCAGAGGACGCGTTTGGGCGACGGGACACTCACATGTAAGTCGAGGACCTGAGCGCTGACCGCTTGTTGCAGTGGGCACTTTAGGAGGCATGAGGGCTTCAACAACAAGGCATATATAGTGCGAACTGGCGATACTCACGGAATGGCAGACAGCAAATCCTTAATGGTCAGGTCCGGGATGACGAACGGGGTCTGCTCGACGGTGAGCCTTGCGGGAGAGGGCTTCGCGGACATTTTGGGCGAGGTGGCCTGGGGCGAAAGAGGGGAAAGGGGGAACCAGGAAGTCTAGAGGACCGGGGCCGTCTATGGGGACTCTATGGGAGAGCGGAGGAGGGGAAGAGGCGCAAAGGGAGAGATGGGTTGCCGAATTTTTATGGGGAAACCGGTTAGGCGCGGCGTCTGCCGGAGGGAATGCTACACGTTCGCTTTGGGGTCGGGTCCATGTCAATCATTTTCCTCGTCCAGTCTCCCCACTGGGCCCACTCCTCATTTTCCCGCTTGGAATAAGACGCTTCTGGGGCCCGCGAGCCGTTTCCAGCCAACTCCAGATCGCCACCACCCCCTCCGCCGACGAAGGGCGACGACCACCTTTCCATCTTGTTGTAGCGAGAGGCCCATTCCGAGCAAAGCTCGCATTGGCCAAGACGGCATGTGTCCAGCGACAATCGGCGTGATTCGTCGCCCGCGGCCTCCCTTCTCAGCCTCACGCCAGGGTCAGGCCCGCATCGCTCCAACTGTCGCAACCAGGTCGTAACATTGATCCACAAGTGTGTGGCCACCTTCCTGTCTTTGTCGGTCTCCGGCATTGCCATTCATGAAGCGCCGCTGTATCAGACGCCGCCGCCGCCCAACTTTCCTTTATCCAATATACAGATTTCGAGCCCATGTGAATAGCGTATTGGACGCTTCCAAGTCAACGCGACCGGTATAAGACCTATCCCGTGCACCGTACAAGCCGCCACATGCATTCGCAATATACTTGCGAACTGCGGGACCACGCGAGACTTTCAGTCACGGTTACCCCGCTTTTCTGGCAAGCGCCTGGCCCAATGGGGAGCTGCTCGTTGGATCAAACGTTGCTCTCCTCACCATTCCAGATTCCATCCGACCGATCTCTGATCCTCGTTATCCATCTTCGCTGGGGGCTGTATACATAAGCACTTACTTAAAGCCCGCGTCTTGCAATCATTTGACTCTCGTCACTCGCTCACCATTCTTAATTTCGACGGTTGCCCCCGGGCCCAATGACGTCGACGCATAGCCATCGTAGATATCCCTCGTACGAACGTTGCTCCAAACCAGACTAAGTAGGGCTGTCTCATTATTCCGACAAGTTCGGCTACCCCACACTGCACAGGCTGCATCTACTAGGTATGTGAGAGTGTCAACCCTACTTACATATCTCCAATCCATGTCAGTTTCATGTTTCCGGCGCCAACTGTACCCACCGTGCACGAATTCCGCATATCTCCTTCCCGAACGGCATTTACGCTTCCGCCGATGGCTGTGAGCTTTCATTCATGTCATTGACGCCTGAGACCTAACTGACATCTTTTTCAATCGCAGACCTGGGCTCGAAGCGCCAAGCTTGGGCCTGTTTCTCGTCTTCCATACTGCCTGTTCACCAGCTGACCTCCCCTCTCACAGGAACGCATTCATAATGCGGTATCAACGCTTACCTTCTCAGTTTCCGCAAGCCTCCTTGCGAACAAGACAATGTCAAGCCTGAAGAAGTCTTGAAAACGCACGTATTTAGACCAAGTCGCCGACCTCGAGGCTGGCGTCCCGTTCAAACGGCGTCCGGTAGGTTCGGAGAAGCATCTTTTCATCCCGGAGCCTTGCGGAAGGAAGTCAACGTGACAGATTTAGCGGTGAAATATCAACAGTAAATCTGATACGCCCTTTGCTCGTTCCCCAGCTTTCCCAGCACGCGGATTTACGTATCACAACTGTGCCTCATCAACGCGCGTGCCCCACGCGTGCCTGCTCAAATCCTTCTCACAAACGTCCCGAAAGCGTTTGGCTGGAGCCTGACTCTAGAGCGACACGGCCATGCCTCGACGATAGACGGCTACAGGCGCAACATACATACATGTACAACGAGGAAAAAAACATGGAACAGAACAAGAACACAACTGTACAGTAACATATATCTCTCACAGCAGTAGATCCCATGCTCGAGTCCGCACCTCCTCAATCCACAACACGCAAGCAACCTGGTCACGATCAGGACAACGCCTCGATCCTCTGTGCAAGCGCATTCAGGAACCCAAACCCGTCCTTCGTGACCGTCCTCCCGCTACTCCTGTCGATGACCTTCCCGAACTCGGCCACCATCCCCGCCAGCTGCGTGTTACTCGCGGCCATGCGGACTTCCGTCCCCAGCCGCCACAGCTTGTTCATCTTCCCCTGCCGCGTCTCCCTCCCCGACGTATCGACCTCAGCGTTCTCCGAGGCACCGCTGGCCCGTGCCTTCGTGCGGAGCGGTGCGACGAACACGCTCGGGTCTCCGAGCTGCTTGTGCAGCGCGTCGAGCACCGCGAAGCCCTCCTTCGTGAGCATCTTTGACCGGTTCTCCTGCATCACGGCCACGAATGCACGGACGAGTCTTGCGAGTGCCGCGTTGTCCGTCGCCGCCGCCATTTCACGCGCGAGTTGGGCCAGCCGCGCCGCCTTCGTCAACCTTGTCTGCGCTTGCGCCTGTGTACGGGCATGGGCGTTTTCGTCCTCGTCACTGCTGACCAGGTCGATCACCGCCGCGGCCTTGCTCTTCCCCTTGGCGTCCTTGTCTGTGCCCTTGCCGTTCGCGACGGCCTCGGGGGCGCCGGGCGAGTCCCGGTTGACGAGGTTGTGGCGTTCGCCGAGCACCTGCCGCTCGGTGCCAAGTTGCAGGTTCGCGAGGCCGTGTAGGACGTCTTTGAGCTCGCCCGAGGCCTTGCGCGCGGATGGCTTGGGCGCAGCGGTCACGCGCACCGTCGGCTGCAATCCACAACGCCATATAGAGATTCGAGGTGGTGATCGAAGTACACGATCGTAAACGTTCGAGCGAGATACGAAGGCGGAAGACACACTCAGTACACGATCGTTTCCAACGTGTCTCGCACGAACGTGTTCGCACGTCGACACGATAAGGATGGGACGCACCTCCGGGAACGGCGACGGCCACACGAACTCCTCCACATCCCCAAACCCATACTCGTCCGCGACCTCCCTGAACTCGCTAATCCAGTGCTCGTAGTCCGGGCGCGCGAGAAAATCGAGCCTCCGGCAGTACCTTAGGAGGTCCTCGAACACGGGCGGGAGACCGCGGCACAGGTCCTCCGGTCGTGCGGAGCTTTTCTCGCGCATGAGGCGCTCATGCGCCTCGTCCGTCCGCGGCACGCCGTTGCGTGTCCAATGGAGTCCGCCGGGCGTAAGGAGGTGGATGAGCATGAGCGCGAGCGCCTCCATGTCGTCGCGCCGCGAGGGCACTAGAAGCGTGCCAGTGAAGGGTCAGCGCGGGTGCTCACGGGAACAGAGCGTTGAGAAGATGCAGATCGTCAAGAAACTGGATGCATAATCGTACGACTTCCAGCTATGCATGTGGAGAAGAGTGCGGAAGGGATCACTCGGGAAGCCAGAAACGAGGCAGGACAACATCAGTGCGACCGCTACGCCCTACGTGAGGGTGAATTGTGCGGCCTGAAATGGGGAACGAGACATTCTGCTAAATTCAACTCAATAGACCGGCCTTTGCGAGAACGTGCCTAGATATCCCATATACAATGCCGCGTACCGAACGCTAGTGCGCGCCACGACTAAACGGCACGCTCGGGAACAGAAGGGCTGCGTTGGCTTTTCCTGTCACACGAGGGTTATGTCGCACTCATGCCTGCTCACCAAATCGACCGTGTACCATATGTTATGAGATTTGGAAGACCTCGGGTCTCATAGACCGCCAGAGGCCTCACCAATTTAAAGTACTGAAGGGTCGAATGGATAGACATGCGCACCTTTATACCGACAGTGAACGCGGACCGACGAGAACCAGTAGTTGCCAATGAAATCTCTAGGCTCGTTGCTGTCGGGAATGTGTCTCCCCGTCCGCTGGTCGAGGTAGAACTTGGAGAAGCCAAAGTCGATCATATAGATCGTTTTCTCGTTTGATTCAAGGCCTAGGACGCAGTTGCCCAACTGGATATCCCGGTGGAGGACGCCCCGCTGGTGCATGAAGCGAAGCCTATCGATCTTTGGTGGGGCAGCATTCGGCACGTCAACATCACTACTTGCGCAAGAGGAGAACGGGGTGGGTTGAAGGGAATTCGAGTAAGGCAAAGAGTCAAACTCAACATCTCCTTGGGTAGGGAAAGAAGGTGGGGGAAGGAAGGGGGGAAATGGACTCACCACTTGTACCGCTATACAGCACACACTCCGAAGGTCCCACACGTCTTGCTTTAGCATGAGTTCACGGTGTAATGAGTCAAGGCTGCGGCCGAGGAGGTCGATGGCGAGGTAGTCCCAGGGACCTTGTACGCCGGAGGCCCATAGGGTGGGCATGCCTTTTCCGCCTTGGAGGGCGGGGTAGAAGCCACGCTCATATCTGTTGGTGGGGCATGGTTCGTCGATAGGCTGTAGTTTGAGTGCAACCTCAGTTTGGTTGTGCACATTCCATGCACGGAAGATGGCACCTGCAAGTGGGCGGAATATCAGTACTATGCGCAGGAGAGGTTGACGATGGTTGTGTCACTAACCAGAGAAGCCAGCACCAAGCTTATTGCCCAGCTGGTAGTTTCCAACGAATTTAGGGTATGTCTGCTTCTGTTGATGGGTCATGTTCTGACCAGAGCGTGCCGGATCGATGGATAGTGTGAGTAGGGTGTAGTGAGATTCTGATGTCTCTAGCCTGGCGTTCTGCTAAACGAGTTGGGTATGGCAGATAGAGTAGTACGGGGGTGCGCTGGATGGGGGAGAGGGGTGCAGAGGAGGGTCGTGGGTGTCCGGTCGTTGACGTCGAAGGACCGGCTGTCGCGCAACTCGAACATGAACCTCGCGATCACGTGTGCGTCGTGTCTACTGCGTGATTGTCACGTGGTGCTCAGGTGGCAGCGCCACTGAGCGCCATTGCCCTGGAGACAGCCTCTTTCGTCTCGACCGTGACACTCTCCTCGAGCTCTTGTCCTGTCAACGACTGCAAACAAGGCGATCGTGCACTCTACTACTCTCAGAGAGTCTCCGAACCCGACGTTCACAATAGTGCCCAGTCGTGCTTATTCGTCGCCCGCGTGCGCTTCGGGGATCAACCTCGCGCTAACAGCACATATCCCAGCATGTCATCCTTTCGTAATCCCTTCTGCGACTCAAAGTCCCCAGCTAATCGCGTTCTGTTACCAGTGAAATGAATCCGAGCATCGCTCTTCGATATTTGCGTACACTTGTGATCCATTTTGTCTACGCCTCATCCCGCTACCGAGCAGCCATTCGTCCCGAACGGCTCATATTCTTCTTTCGGCCTCCTCTGGCATCCTTTGCGCATCTCTCTCTGACACCGTCATTCAAAGACCTGACCATTAAACTCAAATGCAGACCATATGGCCTCTTCCGAAGACGAGGATCTTGTCCTCCGCTACTCTAGCAGCGCATCGTCTGATGCTCTCTCTTGGCAGCACTGCAGAAGGCTGTGCCATTGTGCCTCCTTGAATAGTTGTTAGATAGCGTCCTTTTGCTGCTATCCGCGCTGTCACTAAGTCACCATTATGTCGCGTGCGTCCATCCTGATCACCGCTCGCTTACCTCTCCCCATGGTTTATCGGCACCGCAGCCCGCTTCTCCCACCCAGTCTCCGCACAAGCAGCCGCCTCTAGAGCCACCTGATTCATCCCGTCCCGTCGCTCGTACTCGCACTGCTACACAACGGTGTGGTTTAGTGCGCTCATGGCCTCGCCGCTGAGGGACGATCCCCTCATGTGTCCGTCTATATGCGCCGTGCGCGCCGGTGGCCCACGCCTGGAACTTTTTGCATCCGTGCAGTGGCGGCGAACTAGGTTTCTTCGTTGCCAGAGCCAGTGCCTTCAGCCGTTGCGTAGTCGGCCGCATACCCGCTCGTCCGGGTTCCCTCTCCGCGCAACTTTGTTCTCCTCGGCAGTACTGGGAGCGCACAGTCTTTCTCCTCCGGGAGTCGCGCGTATAAAACCCGCGTAGACGAGATTGACCGTCTTCAGCGCACAGGTCCTATCTTCAGCTGCCTCACCATCACTCTCCGCAGACTCTCTCCACCCCCTTCAAGTTCTCATCAACACAATGGTCCGAGCCGCAGTCTTGGCTGCTGCCGCTGCAGCTCTCACTGCAGCACCGATTGTCATCGGACAGCAGATATACGATATTGTTGGCGATCTCCTCCCTTACTATTCGGCTTATTCGCTGACCCGCGCGCTTCCCATCGCAGTGGGCGACTACCTGGGAGAGGTCGAACCTATTCACGTACACCAACCTCGGCTCGAGTCCGATTAACTTCGTCACCAAGGGCGCTATTGGTGATGCTGACATCGTCGTCAACGATGGCTCTGTCCTGCAAAGCATGGCCGGTTTCGGCGCGACCCTCAGTACGTACCTGCGGCGTTTCTTGAGCTTCTTCGCTATATCGGGCGGCTGACGTTGTCTTCATAGCTGACTCCTCCGCCAAACTGTTGAGCAGCATGAAGGTAAATGCGGGCGTCGTTTCCTCGCACACGCCCAGCTTGCCTAACATTGGTGTCTTGCAGAGCGCCCACTCCAGTCAATACTGGACTTTGATCAATACGTTGTTTGAACGTGAGCAATCACTTTACCCATTCACGAAGGCCCGAAGTCCATCTAATCGGAGTACGTATTCCATGTAGCGAATAACCATGCCAACGCAGGTTTGTCCTATCTCCGAGTCCCCCTTGGAGCTTCCGACTTCTCGGCCAGCGGTGAGTCCTCCCTTCCTTGATCGTGCATACCATGGAAGCTCATCCGCGGATTCCGGACAGTATACAGCTTCGACGATACCTGGCTGGACACTTCGCTGCTGAACTTCAACATCGACAACGCGCCAGCGTACCTCTTCTCGACCATCAAGGACATAATGAGTGTCAACCCTTACCTAAAGGTGCATCTGCTGCCGTGGTCGCCTGTAAGTCGTTCCTCCATCCCCGTTCCGAGCGCTGGCTGATCCGTGGGTGCTGCATCAAGCCCGCTTGGATGAAGTCCTCCGGCACGATGAAGGGTGGGAGCTTCATCACCTCATACAGTACCGTCTGTGCGTCGTGTTCTCGCTTGTCCCCGACTGTGAAGAGTGTGTGAAGGGTGCTGAATACTCTGGTGTCCACGTTCAGACGCGAACTACCTCCTCAAGGCATTGCAAGGCTTCAAGAACAAGGGGATCACCGCTTACGCGATCGGTATCCAGGTCGGTCCTAACCTCATGGCTGGTTGTGACAAACACGTTACTATATGCGCTATTCTTCCAACAGAATGAACCGGAGAACAGCAACCCAACATACCCGACATGCCTCATCAGCGCATCCCAGGAGGCGCAGATTGGGACGACCCTCCGCTCGCTCATGAACTCGAACGGCTTCTCGAACACGAAGATCATCGGCTTTGATCACAACTGGAACCACGCGGGCGCATACCCCGTCCAGCTCGTACGTTAACCCTTCCAGATCGGCACCCCGTGCGTCCCGCAGAACATAGTAAGCATTACTAACGGCCTCCTCGGGATACCCACAGATGGAGTCCGCGTATAACGCATTCTCCGGCGTCGCGTTCCATTGCTACAGTGGGTCCGTCGGGCAGCAGGACACGTTTGAGGCCGCGTACCCGAACAAGGAGATCTACTTCACCGAGTGCACTGGCGAGTACGGCAGCGACTGGTGGTCGGACATCAAGTGGTACATGGACAACATCTTCGTCGGCGCTGTCGAGCACTACGCCAAGAGCGGCCTCATGTGGAACCTCGTGCTGGACGGCACCGGCAAGCCGGAGCTTCCCGGTTCGAACAGCTGCGGCACGCCGTGCAGGCCCGTCGTCACCGTTAACACCGACGGGACCTACACCCTCCACCAGGAGTGTAAGTCCCATCTCCACCTCTGCCGTTCTAGGGAAGAACTCATCTCATACCTGCCGTCCTCCAGTCTACGCCATGGCCGCGGCGTCTAAGGCGGTCACGCCCAAGGATTCGGGTGGACCGTTCGCCCAGCGCATCGCTGTCTCCGTCGGCGGTAGTACTTCCTGGGCGTTGCGCGTGACCGCGTACGTGACCGCGCGGGTCAACTCGGCTGACTGGCTCCGCTACTCGCTCGTCGTGCTCAACTGGGACGACACGAACAATGGCGTTTGGTCACCCACGCCCGTCAAGACGACGATCGAGTTCCGCGGCAAGCAGGCGACGTACACGTTCCCCGTTGGCGTCACGACGCTCTGGTGGTACGCGCCCAACGAGGGCGTCTCGCGTCGCGATGCGGGCGCGAACACCACGGAGGAGTTTGCGTACGCACAGACGGAGGACGGGCCGCGCAAGGCGTTCCGGTTCCACAGGACGGAGGTGTGATTCCGCCCTCTCCTCTCCACCGTCAACGTCGACGAGTCAACGTCGACGAGTGGGATCGGCATGAATTTTTCTCGATATTTCGAATGGATGGGCAAACGATACCAACGCTCTTTTTTCAGATTGGGACACTCATGTATCCATTATGCGGTCTACCCTCACTTGGTCTGTTACACACGTCGATACCCCTTGTACTATTACTATGCCACTGGTACTACTTATGTATAAAACCTATGAAGTCTGTCATACCATTGGTTTTTGAACCCGGTGTCGGCAGGCGTAAGGACTACGTGAGTGACAGCCTGTCAGGGTCCTCGCTCCCTACATAACCCTTGCTATCGCCGTGACCGGGCATCTAGAATGAGTGAACGATCCAGCATTTTCCTGGTGTTATCTGGCTGGTCGCCGACACCCGCCAGATGGTCGCAGCGGGCCGGCGTTTTGCTGTCCACAAACATCCACGCGGACATCATTCCGGATCTCAAAGCCATCATTCCCGGCAGCAGTTGCAGAGTTGGTCGCCGGGAGGTCTGGCCACTGGGCTGGGGACAGGCTCTGACAAACCTGGAGCAAACCAGAGCAAACCATCCAAGTTGGCAGCACTGCCACCCGAGTGAGCAGGGGCAGGGCCTAGAACGATCGCCGATTGAAATGGATGGATCCGAGAGTCCTCGCTAGTCCAGACATCGCGGAACGCCAACGTCGACAGGGACAACCTGCAGGCACCAAACCTTCCTTTACTGCCTCCTCTTCAGCCTGGACAGCTCCCGCCCTTTCCTTGGCCCCGAATTCCGGACGGCGGCTTGCTGTTGGGCCTCATTGGGCTCGTCTTAAGTTAAGTATTCGGTACCATTACCGGCAATTCGCCTGCGATGCCAATACCGAAAGCCTGAAACCTGGCATAACTAATTTAACGGTGCAGAAAGAGCGGTCAGGCACACAAAACCACAAGGACCAAGAAGCCTATTCGACGCCGTGAGTTTTAGCCGTCTGTACGTGTGTCGGACCCGAATATTTATGGGTACCTAGCGGAGGCTCTATCGGACAGATTGGCATCTGAAAGCAAACGATCTGGTCGAGTCATCCACACCGCGAATCGCGCCGAACAGCTGCATGCGAATGTGCAAGCCCAGCGCACATCGGCGCGTCGTGTATAATGCCAAATGCGAGGTATTACAGTGTGTCGATATGCGGAATCTACTATTGCTACAAACGGGAGCGCTGTCGGGGGAATATGAGAGCGAAAAACCAATGGGACCTCAGCGTGGATTGCGTGTGCGTGCGAGTCAGTGAGTGGTGCGATCGTGAGTAGCTAGTATGAGTAGTAGATAGAAAGAGGGCGAGGGATGACGGATGACGACAGCGCAGATAACGACCGGAGTGAAATGGATGCGCGAGCGGGAACGAGTGGAAGAGACACTATAACGATCCGTGTGACGACAAGTTGACCCAAGCTGATATGAGACAGCAGCCCTGTGGTGTGTGTGGTACTGGTGGCGAAAACATCGGAGACGGACAACAGCGGGAGAGCAGAACACCGGTATCCAAACAAACCTGCGTAACAAAGCGAAGCGGGCCAACCATGGAGACAGAAAACAAAGATCATCCCGCCCCGTGCAGCCAGATGCGTGTATGTCCCGGCGGCGCACAAGCGCGAGGCGCGTGAGTACGATAAAATATTAAGCAAAGACGTGTGCAGTGCGTGCGTTCGTGTATATGCGTGCGTGTGCCATGTCGTGAATGCCGGAACAGCCGCGGCAAAGTGTCGTTTCGTGAATGAACGAGAAAGAAAAAAGGACGGTCGAAGATAAGACGATGCCCAAGACGCTTCAGACCTAGATCTGGAACCGCCTCGCCTCCGGTGTCATGAACCTCCAAAAGGACCGAGGGCGTCCGCCGAGAGCGACGTTTTTCCCTGCAGCCTACGGTCGACGTCAACGGCCCCGCCCACAGGCGGCTGGTCGAGCTTGTCCCACTCGTCCAGCAGCTGCTGCCCGACGCTCGGCTCGAGCTCCGTCCCGTCCCGCGAGACCTTTACCTCCCGATCGTGGTTCCACGGGTTGCGGATGTGCCTTGTGCGCGTGAACGGCAGCCGCTCCGTCCGCACCCATTCCACCTTGAACGACTCTCCCCAGACCGGCCCATCGTCCTGCGCGGTACCAGCCTCCTTGCCTTTCCCTGCATCAGCGGCGCGATCATGTGGCGGCTCGTCCTCCTCTGCGACGGGGTGTAGCGAGCCGTCGGTCACAGCCTTCACCGCCTCTGTGACGCGTTCGTTTGGATCGCGGATGGCCCGGATGGGCGCCATCCGGTCGAGCTCAATGCCTTCAGGCTGCAAAAGCTGTTTCGGTCCGGCGATGGCGGGTGCGACAGGGCGAATCTTGGTATAGTCGTAACTGAACGCCTGTGGGTCGTCCATGGTAGCTTGGCTGAGTATACGGTGTGGCTGGAGCATTTCTGCGGGCGCTGATGCGGCGTTGCGGTCTTGCTGCTGTGATAGTTGGTGGTGGAGTGGTGGGCCGCTGGTGGGAGTCTTCATCGGCTGATCGGGCGACATAGGGTAAGGAGACTCGCCAAAGCGATGTTCACTTGGAGAGAGCAACGTGCCACCGCGCTGGGATGCGTCTTCTCGCTGCTGAGCGCCGCGGCGTTGGAGCGAATCCGCTCGGGAGGCCCAAGAAACCCGAGCTTCTCCGCGCATGATCGGTCCTGCCATCCTGTGAAAAGAGACTATGAGTGCGGCGGCGTAAAAGGAGAAAGCTACGTACTTCGCATAGCCGTAGAACTCGCCGGACTTGTTCACGCTGAAGATGAGGTACACCTCCTTGCTCGTCCGGAACGCCTGGTCCAAGATCCCTTCGTTGTGCCGCTGGGTTGCCCACAAGCACTTCTCCACGCTCAAGTCCAAGTCGAACTGTCCCGATCCATATTAGTCCAACGCCATGAATAAAAACAGCCCACATAACCAAACATACCTGCGTTAGCGATTTGAGGATAAAGTATCGCTTCGGGAAGTACGCAGTGAGGATACTTGAGCTGGTCGACGCAAACGACCCCGAACTACTCGAGTGCGGCTCCGGTTTCCGAATCCTTCTCCCCGCCCCTGCCGCGCCCTCCTCGTCGCTCGATAACGATAAGCCCCCAATCAAATGCGCCGGATCAGTCGGTGAATTCGACGGCGGCGGGTCGGACTCGGACGCCGCCGAACCGCGCCTCCTCGCCTCCTCGCGTTCGCGCTCCTTGCGCTCCTTCACCCAGCGCACATGCATCCCTGCCCCACGTTGCGCTCCGACGCCCGCGCGAAGGTCGTCCTCGCGCCCACGGACGCGGCACACTAGGCGCGGACAACGCGCGTCACCAGCGCGGAGCGGCACGCCGTTGAAGTGCATCACCGCCGCGTGCAGGTGCGCCTCCGTCGTGAAGTTCACGAACGCGCAATTCGAGCGCGTGATCAGGAAGATCGACGCCACGCCCCCGAACAGTGACCCTGCGCTCCCGCTCGAGGTGTTGGTGATCGACGAGTCCGTGGAGCCGACGGGGCCCGCGGGCGCGCTCTGTGTCGAATGCGCGCCCGCGGAGTGTGCGCCCGAGGAGGAATCGCCGGACCCGCTCCCTGGGGACGGCGGGGAGTTGAAAAAGCGCCAGAGCTCGTCGTGCGTCGCGTCCGAGGGCACATTCCCTGCCCACATCACCCATTCGGAGCGGTGCGCGGGCGGGTTGGGGTGGTACGGCCGCCGGACTGGTGGGGCGCGGTCGGCCGTTGGTCGAGGGCCTAGCGCGCTTGCGCTTGCGCTGACTGGGGACATAGGCGACTTGGGTGACACCGGACCGCTGTCTGGCGGACGCTCCTGCAAGTGCAGCGTGGGCGACGTGTCCCCTATGCGTTGGCCGTACGAAGAGCCCTGCGGACTGGCTGCTATGGGCGTGGGGCCCTGGGATGGGGTGAGACCAGGGCTGGGCCCTTGCGGGTGCGGAGATGTGATGTGGAAAACGCTCGGCGTCAACGGAGAGGATCCAGGTTGCCCATACTGCGTCTGCTCAACTTCGCGCGTATTGACTGAGCTATATGACATCGCGTAAGGCCTCTGGAAGGACTCATATTGTCCTGAGCCGGGCTGCGGCGGGAAGTAATACCACGCCCCGCGGTTTTCCTGCTCAGCGCCTGGCTGGGGGTACTGCTGGGGATAGGGCGTGGGGTATTGCGATGCGTACAGAGGCGGGGATGGGGCGAAAGAGTGTGCAGGGTACGCGAAAGGCGGAGTGGAATATCGCATGGGCGAGTACGGCCCCTGACCACCAAAGGGCGTAGAGTGTGGGGATAACGATGTAGGGATGGCATGCGGTGGACCAGAGTTGGGATGGGATAGCGGCGATTGTGGAGGAGGCGAGGGATGTGTGGGGTGAGTCTGAGGTCGCGAGTGTCCCGAGAACGCAGTGGGGGTAGCCGCCAAAGAATGACCGTGGTTGGAAGATGAGCCGGCCTCAGGGGCGTGGGGCGGATATTGGTACACCTGGGAGGGCGTCTGCAGCATGGGCATGAACGTGCTCTGGGAGTAAGTCATGAGCTGGTTTTGCGGCGGGGTCAGCATGGGTTGGTCGTGCGAATGGAGCCCTGGGTGCGGTTGTGGATAGCCGAACTGAGGTTGGGAGTGAGGAACCATGCCCACAGAAGGCTGGGCGGGCATCGTGTATCGCCCGACGTACCCTCCGCGCGCGCCATAGGTATACTGTGGTTGAGGAGGACCCTGAAAGGAGGAGGTACCAGGGCGGTTTTCTTGGGAGGGAGGGATCGTTGAGTTTGGAGGTGCGGAAGGTGCCTGGCCTTGAAACGAGGGACGGGCTGGAGGGCGGCGAGGCTGCCCAGACTGAGACATACCTCTGGCACGGCGAGGTTGTCCGCTCCGCTCCGGAGGGGGGCTTGTCGAGTGAGAATCAGACATATTCAACGTCGACGGAGAGGAGGCATGCCCCGACTTATAAAAGTTATTGTTGTCGTTGAGATGTAAAAGATCAATGAAATCTTCTGGACCGTTCTCGAACGAAGCAACGGCCGGCTTGGACGGTTCTTCGGAGGTAGGCAACTCATACACAGCGTGGAGGACTAAAAGGGGTGAGACTGTGGATTAGCCGAGGGACCGCGCGGACGTGGAAAAGGACGAGAATTACAGGGGGGGAGGCCAGCGGACTGGCGGGTAGGGGTTGGGGCAGATTCTAGGCGTGCAAGTGAGCGATCGACATATTAAAAGCGTAAATGCGATGAGAAAAAGAATATATGGATAAGGAACGAAGGACGGAGAGAACGAGCAGAAGAGAACGGGGATTGGATGGCCACTGGCGAATGGGCGAGCCAGCGACTGGAGACCGAGATCTGGATGGACTCCAACCCTCTCTTGCCAGTGGTCGCCGCAAAACAAAAATCGTGCCCACAGCCGCCCGTTTCACACTCCGGCACTTCCGCCAGATCCAGATCCCATCACGTGCGCCCTCCCCCGATCGCCCGCCCATGACAAACCCGCGACAAACACACGACTCACCTTCGACTCCTTCCGACCCTTCCAGCAGCGGCAGTCCCGCGGGCGACCCACCCCCAGGCGTGTGCAGGTGCAGCGGAGGCCGAACGTCGCTGGACGAGGACGGCCGTGGAACGGGCTCAACGCGCCCTGTGCGACCAGCAGTGGGCTGGGGCGAGATCGAGTGCGAATGTGAGTGCGAGCGTGACTGCAGCGGCGGTGACTGCAGCGAATGGGCGCCCAGACCCTGCCCGTGCGGCCCTTGCGCCTCCGGCTTGGGAGTTAAATCGCGAGCAAGCGAGGTGTCGGCGAATACCGCGCGCATGCTATAGTCCTGGTCCGAAAAAAATGAATAGAGCTGTATGTGGGCGACGGGCGAGCACGTAGGTATGTGGAGTAGGACGAGAATGTGTGATGGGGTCGGTGACTCTATGCAGACGTACAGATGGGCGCAACGAAGCGAGGAGTCGTGAGGTCGTGTGGCCGCGGAAAGGTGTGCTGTGCGGAAGATGGGGGAGGGTATGAGGGTGCTTATGAGGACAGCCTTGGTGGGGAAAGAGAACGGGGAAAGGAAGACAGGGGACCATGATCGAATGCGCCCAGTTAGCTGCAGGCGTAAGCAGTGGGGGTGGAGAAATGAGGGGTGGAAATGGGGTGTGGATCGGGAAGCCGAGAGACGCAACCGGCAGGCTCAGCTTCCAGCCACAGGCTCCGCGAGCTCACTGGCACAGGGTTGGGAGACCACCCCGCCACCGAGGCAGAGGGTAGTCGCCCTCGCCGGTGACAACCCTCCTGCGCAGGTCCCCATCTCTCCCACCCAGCAACCACGACGTCCTCCGCGAACCACCCAATCTAAACTTCCGATCCTTACCCTGACGTCATATCACCACTTTCCTGGGTCGCCTATCACGCCTCTTCGCCACCCCAGCGGCAGAGAGCCCGTATGTTTTACACCCTGCAACGTGGCCACATTCGAATTGAGGACTTGCAACCTTCTTCCGTGACACCGCGGACGGATCCAGGGAGCCGACCTAACACCCAGCAGCGCTCCCTTCTCGCCCATGAAGAAGGGTCTGCACAGCACACGTCGAGCTAGCGTGCGAGCAGGCGGACCCGAGGAGGGCAGAACGAGCGAACGGGGACGCTGTGTTGTGGGCGTGTGGCCAGAGGGAGATGATGTCAGGGTCACAGAGTTGGCGATGCATGGAACCATCTCCAATGTGTGAGATCGTGCTAGATACGATTCGATCACCTATACTCACCTCCATGATGTCATTCCCGGCCACCCTCGCGGTCCCCGCCTTCCCCTGCGAGAACCACCCCAAATCCGGCCACTAAACGCCTGTGCTCCACTCCGCCTCTCTTCGCGCAAACCACCTCCCTTCCGATAGTGTAATCCTGCCGCCGCTCTCACCGCACCATAAATTGGCCGTCTGGCTCACACGTTTGTGATTTGCTCCAGGTGACAAGGAAAAAAATTTCTCGGGACTCTAGTTGTACAATTGACCGTAGTGCTACATTGCAACCCCAAACTCGTCCCAAAACGCCGCCTCAGTCCCAGAATGCCTTGCGCCACGACGCGTACGACACAAGTACGTGATGCATTACACCTCTCAGGGCTCGAAAAGCCTCACGACGAACCCTCGGCGGCATTAGCCTCAGTACCTTCCTTCGCCTGCACGAGCGTCAGGTCCGCAAAATGGTCCGCCAAGCCCTCCTGCACCTCCCTGATGGTCGTCTTGAGCGCCACGAGCGCACCCCGTTTGCACTGCGGCGTCAGCGCGCACGACAGGTCTGCGTGCATGAACAGCTGCTCCTCCATCGCGCGCAGCCGCCCGAGCACATCCCCCGCCGCGTGCTTCAGCGTCCCCTCCGCCTTCCCGACGTCCCGCCACACGACCCGCCACGTCGACACGCACCCCTGCTGGTGGTACGTGCACCCGTCCGGCCGCTGGAACGCTGGCGGCGTCGTCCGTAGTGTCTCCCACAGCCGCGAGAGCGACCATGCCCCAGAGAGCAGCCGCTGACGCTGCTCGCGTGTAAGGCTCGCGGGCGTGCCTGTCGGTGCAGAGGCGGAGGTCCCATTGTCCCCGTTTCCGTTCGGGCCGGCGACGGTGGCGCCCAACCGGGAGCGTGAGTACTGCTTGCCGTCCTCGACGACACCGGGATCGAACCCGTCGCCCATCTCGAGGAGTTGCACGTAGTACGCGTAGCCCTGAAGCCGCCGGATGCCGCTCCTGTCCGCAATCTCGAGCGCGTGGACAGGGCGAAGGTCGCGAGCCACGATACGCTCGACCCACCGCTCTGCGACATAATTGCGCAGCGCAGTGTGCCCGCAAAGAAGGGCGACTTCAAGGAGTCGCTTCATCCACGCGGAGGAACAGTGGCCAAGCTCGTACTGTGGCTGCGGAGGGCCGTGCAGGCCAGAAATTACGTTGTACAGTGCGTCGACGGCCCACGTTTCGATGGACGCGAAGTGGTACTTGTTCGTCATTTCCGCAATCGTCAAAAGCCTGTCCACGTTCGCCGCCGGGGTGTTGTATATTTGGAGCTGTAGCGGCCTGAAAGCCAAAAGGAAATTTGGCCACCGGCAAACGTTAGAATTTGAATGCGGTGGGTGAGTAAACGCTGTACGTACAAATCGTAGATTACAGAGAGGAGGGCGCGAAAACGCTCCACGGACTCTCCATAAAGCCGGATGGGGTTCTCATCCGAACAGCCTTCCATGTTTTGCGAAAGTACGTGACTCTGCGCGGGCATGTCGAACATATGCTGGAACGCAGACGAATCCCGACCTAAGAAGTATCGATGGACCTACGGCGCACACAGCATCGCGCGCCGACAACATGTCAGTATTAAGGTCCGCGGGGCATAACAACAAACATCGAGATCGGCATCGAGATCACCGTCAGTGTTAGGAAGAATAAGTTACTCCAACAACATCGGCTGCAGAGCGGCACGATGCCACGCGTAGACGCGGCGAGAAGGGGCGAGAAGACGAGAAGCGAGGAGCACAGATGGGCGAAGGACGGGGAGTTAGCACTAAGTAGCATCACACTCACCTTGAACAACGTGTTGTCCACGCGAAGGACACAATCGGCACTATTGATGTAGAATTCCCCATCGCGTACTGTCGGTTCCTCCATACGATCCTGTCCTCCTTCGTGCGCAGGGAAATCGCGCCCGTCCGCACCATCGGCCGTGGGTTGCCGCTGTGTCGGGAAAGAGCTGTTCGCAATCACACCTGCGCCACCTGGGGTTACTTCTGCCGACATCGGTGCCGTTCAACGGCCCTGTGCGCATACGTACCTTCTGCAGCCACTTGACCCGTACAGGAATTCAATTTCGTGTCGGACTGAATGGACTCCCAGACCATCGCGCCCTCGCCGTCGGATCCTAGTGCCGCGAAGGTAAGCGTTGGCGTCGATGTGCCTGATGACGACAAGGGGAACGCACCCTCGCCCTGAACTGCGTTGCTGGCCCTCGCCTTGCCCTTCCCCCGGCCTTTCATTCTCTGTGGAGCCCCATCCGCATCGCCTTCGCCGCCGCCCCCCGCGCGGGCGCCCGGCTGAATGGAGCTTGAGCCCTGGAGAAGTGTCGCATTGCTCCACTCCGCTTCCGATTCGGATTCGTCGGCGACAGTACGGGACGCGTCAGAGCGACGCGCGCTCCTGCTGCTGCTTGACACGGAGGAAGACGGGGCGGCGCCCATTAGAACACCGCTTGTGTTGAGGACGTCGCCCAGGTGGGACATGGACATGCGTGACCGCGGGCGCGAGGCTCCTGGAGACGTCGATTGGTCCATGGGGACGTTTGAGGAAGCTGCCACCGCTCCCGACGATTTGGGTCTTGGACTGGGGTCACGACTGGAATCGGTCGTGGCGGGGCTGGCTTCGCGCTCAGCAGTGCGGGGACGCTTGCGTGGGGGCCCTGCTGTGTCAAGGGGTGCGTGCAAGAGGGACGAAAGAGTGTTGCGCCCTCGCATCTCCGGGATCGGGAGACGTGAGGCGGAAGTAACGATTGGCTGAGAGAATACCTAACAAGAGTGTATGGATGACTCCTGAAACGAGGCCTGTATGCTGTCGTTCCGGGTTTGTGGGGCCAAATGGGGCCGATTTCAGGCCCTCAGCTTGAGTCAGGTACCACGGGTCGAGGGAGGGTTGCTCGGTGTGGTCCGAGCAGCGATAACGACTGGCAGCAGTCTGCAGCCGTGCAAGTGCAACCCAGACGGGACAGAAGAAGTAGGTATATGGTCCGAGAATGAGAAGTTGAAGGCCCCGACGAGAAAGTCGGAGGAATAAGTGCTGTGGTTGTCGTCAGCGAAGGTGCGAGGACTCTGGCAGCATCGTAGCCGCACACAGGGATCAGAGGGATCCCAAAAGAGGAAGGATCGGAGACTGCCGAGGTAGCAAAAACTTGGGACGCCGTACCAACACTTGCATTTACTCGCATAACTTATCCTTCCCCCTTCCTCCTTCTACTAAAATGGTGCGTCTTTTGTGAACATGTGAGATTATTGGACTGACCTCATTTGTGCTAATAGAGGCCCATCCTTCTCCAAGGTCTGCACGTGTTTGAACTGCTGGCAAGTCAGGGAATTGATCGTTTTTGAGCACATTACAGGCCACGAACGGTCGCTCACTCAGATCAAGTTTAACAAGGAGGGAGACCTCCTGTTCTCGTGCTCAAAAGATCATGTTATAAACGTGTGGTACACCCACAATGGAGAGCGACTAGGCACATATGATGGGCATAATGGGACGGTCTGGACGATCGATGTAGACTGTACGTTCACCTCATGTTCTATGGCTCCAACCTCCTCACCCTTCCCTCCACACCATTTTAACCGCCATCTGTTATACCTTTGGCTCACAACCCTCATGATACCTTCACTCTGGGCCCGCTCTGTCCGACCTTCTGTTGCGCACCGCCCAATCTCTAGCCCAATCACGATTCCTTGTCAGCGGCTCGGCGGACAACATGATGCGCCTCTGGTCCGTACAAAGTGGCAAATGCTTGTTCCGATGGGAGTTTCCGACGGCCGTCAAGCGGGTGGCGTTTAGCGAGGATGACGACCAGGTTGTCTGCATCACCGAGCAACGCATGGGTCACCAGGGTGCTGTTCGGATATTCGATATCAACCGGGATGGAGATGGCACAGAACGTGAGTGCTTTGCTCCATATTGCATTTGAGGGGTCCCTGTGGGGTAGGAGAGAAGTGCCGTTCGGCTGCTCGCCCTGCACACTTTCAACCTGTGTGGATGGCTTTGTAAACGGGTCCAAGGCAACGCAAGACTTTTCAGTATCCTGCTTCCCCCTTCGAACCGGTCGCTAGTGCATGGATACTTATTACGCATGCCACAGAAAACAAGGAACCGCTCTCAATGTTTAACCCTATCGGTTCAAAAGCTGTAGTTTGCGCTTTCGCGCACCGGCCGGACGTCATCGTTACTGGGCACGAGTCTGGGAAAATCTCACTCTTCGACGCCAAGACAGGAGATGAGATCGCATCGAACGAACATGCGCATCGCGATGTCGTCACGGACTTGCAGCTTAGCCCAGATCGGTCATACTTCATCACCAGTAGCAAGGACAAGACTGCAAGAGTAAGTGTATGCGCTGCAATCGTCTTCCTACTCCAGCTGATTGCGCCTCCCGCAGATCCACGAGACACGTACGATCACCGTTCTGAAGACGTTCGTTACGGAGACGCCTCTCAACAGCGCCGCGATTGCGCCGTCGAAGCCCTACGTCCTGCTTGGTGGTGGTCAGGACGCAATGAGCGTCACCACGACATCGCTGCGGCAGGGTAAGTTCGAGACGCGGTTCTGGCACAAGATCTTCGAGGAGGAGGTTGGCCGCGTGAAGGGTCATTTTGGACCCGTGAACACGTAAGTGACAGCGGCCCACCCATTACCGGATCTGATGAAACTCATACGCCGTGCAGCATTGCAGTTTCGCCGCAAGGTGACTGCTACGCGTCTGGAGGAGAGGACGGTTTCGTGCGGGTGCATCACTATGACGAGAGCTACTTCCGGGCAAAGCCATACGGCGATCTCGAGATCGAGGAGTAGAGTGTGTGAGTAGTCTTATGCTGTGGTTTGCTTGGGAGATCGTCGGGATTGGCGAGATTTGAGAAGGAGTCCGCACTGTCTTGTTGCTGTGTTATCTCGTAATTGTAGCCATGCTGTATAACTTGCGCGGTGCACGTTCTTTCATATGACCTCGATCTGCGGTCCACGACGGCGGGGGTACGGTGGATTGTCGGCAAGCTAACTTGGAGAGTTGCCTTTCTTGTGCCGGCACCGGCTCATAGAGCGCTCATCCGTCGGGCACTGCATTGCGGATGGCCGGGGTCTTGGTCCGGAGCAGGGTCTTCATTTTTGACGCAAACCTGAACGCCGCGCCTGCTGGCAGTCGTAGTTATATCTTGTCCCTCCATGCACATTCCACCGTTCTGACGTCGCCCTCCATCGTGTCCACAACGCGTCTTCTGTACATCCCTCCAGCACTATGTCGCATATAGCCAACATATCTCCCCTCCACATCAGCAGAGATGACGCTGTAAACCCGGGCGGTCAGTCTCGTCGGTCCTCTCCTGATTCTCGAGAGCAATCCCGATCACCGCCGGCGAGCATGGTCGACGCGAACGGGGGCTTCTTCGATTACACGGAGGAAAAGCATCTCCACCACGTACGTTGCCCCATTTTCCCTGTCTGACCCGAACAAACGCTTAATACATGCGGCCGAACGACGGCCTCAATATAGATTGAGGCGAAGCTGCTCGCACACCGGCGAGGCTCCGACGCGAACACTGCGTCCCGTCCCACCTCTCTGCTCAGCTCCCCCAGCTCCGCTACGGCAGCGCCGCAGCACGAAGCTGCTTTCTTGAATACCCCCAAGCTGTCCGCGATACCTGAGCCAGCAGCCATTACCCCACCCGCCTGGGACGGACGCCTACCCGACGCTATGCGGCCCACAAGTCCAATCGATTTGAAGAGTCCGGCTAGACCCCACGGTATGTAATCAGCACGCTTCGAAGACCATGACTTCACCTCGTTGCCGTTTGGATGCTATGCAGACCTCGTGATGCCTGCGGAGAACATCCCTATCCTCGAAGCGCTCGAAGAGTGCCTTAGCTTGCGAGACAAATACATGTCGGTCTCCGGGCAGAAGCTCGGTTTCAACCCCCGCGACCACGATGGTAAATTTGGCGGTCTGGATGATGACATCGTTGGGGTGTGTGGAGTGCATCCGGATGTTGACTTCGCCTCTCGTGCACCCCCGAAGAGCCCCTTCCGGAAATGGCGCATATACCCTCGGCCCCCTCCGCCACACTGGCACTGGAAGGGCAAGGGCACTGTCGTTCCGATTAACGCGGGTTACGAAGCGACGGAAGACGAAGAGTTTGATTTCTCCAAGTGCGAGATCCCGGGTGCCGACAAGTCGGATTTCGCTATAGACGAGAAGGGCGTATTCCAGGTTTACAGCAGTACTGAAGGTTGGTCCTGCCTTGTCTGTCTTTGGCATCCCTATGTGCCGAGCTTCTCGTGTTACAGGGAAGTGCACTTCGAAACGGCAGGTTGTCATGCCGTGCTTCGATCCCGAGTCGGGGAACGCACTCCCTTGTGGCTTATAAGCGGAAGCGCGGCACGAATGGATGCCGGATTCGATTTCCATAAAGTTGTTCTTACATCTTGACAGAGAAGGGTAAGAAACCCCGTTTCTATGTGCCTAGTATCAAGGAGTACTTCCTCGACCTTGAGAAGATCCTTTCTGTCATTTGTGACGGGCCGACGAAGAGCTTCGCATTCCGGAGACTCAACTACCTCGCGAGCAAGTTCACGATGTATTCGTTGCTCCACGAGCAGAAGGAGTTGGCGGAAATGAAGGCCGTGCCTCATCGGTAAGCGACCCTTCTGGCTGCATCATCGCCCTTTTGTTCATGAAGGTTTCCAGAGACTTTTATAACCTTCGTAAGGTGGATACGCATGTTCATCACTCCAGCAGCATGAACCAGAAACACTTGCTTCGTTTCATCAAATCGAAGATGAAGCGGAGTCCTAACGTAGGTGTATACTTGTCAAGTTGAAGGTATCCAGTTTCTTAACATGAAGCTTAGGACGTCGTTATCTTCCGTGATGGGAAGGAGCTCACGCTCGATGAAGTATTCAAGAGTCTCGGCCTCTCCGCTTACGAGCTCTCCATCGACACTCTAGATATGCACGCCCACAATGATTCGTTCCATCGATTTGACAAATTCAACTTGAAGTACAACCCTATCGGGGAGTCCAGGTTGAGAGAGATCTTTCTGAAGACCGACAACTACATCCAGGGACGATATCTCGCGGAATTGACGCAGGGTGTGTATATAGTCGCATGTGCTCTGTATTGTTCACTCATCATGGCTATTAGAGGTGATGACGGATCTCGAGCAGAGCAAATATCAAGTAAGCGCACCACCATACTTCCGCGAGCTATTCATTTTGACGTATCGGTAGAACTGCGAATGGAGAATCAGTATCTATGGCAGGAAACTTGACGAATGGGACCAACTTGCCAAATGGATCGTCAAAAACAAACTCTATTCGCATAATGTCCGCTGGTTAATCCAGATACCTCGTCTGTACGACGTCTACAAACAAAACGGGTCTATCAACACTTTCGAAGACATCGTACGAAGTGTGTGCCTTTCATTTGCGTCGCAGGTCCCGCACCCCAATCCAATCATTCATAGATGTCTTCCAACCGCTCTTCGAGGTGACAAGAGACCCATCTTCGCACCCTGAACTGCATGTCTTCCTCCAACGTGTCATTGGCTTCGACACTGTCGACGACGAGTCGAAGGCGGAGCGCCGGTTCCACAAGAAGTTCCCCTACCCGCGTGTTTGGGACGCCAAAGAATCGCCCCCGTATTCGTACTGGTATGCGAATTGCCTTTTTTCACCTCGCTCTTCTCACGCAGCACGACTTGGCAGGGTATACTACATGTATGCAAACATAGTCAGCCTCAACCAATGGCGCCATGCCCGAGGATTCTGTAAGTTTTCAAGACAGACAGAGTGACGTCTGGGGTATACGTCGCTTACTCACCACCCAGGCACATTCGTTTTTCGGCCTCACTGTGGCGAGGCCGGCGACCCCGAGCATCTCGCTTCCGCCTTCTTGACTGCGCACTCCATCTCGCACGGCATCTTGCTGCGTAAGGTCCCCGCACTACAGTATCTTTTCTACCTCAAGCAGATCGGTCTTGCGATGAGCCCTCTGAGCAACAACGCGTTGTTCTTGACGTACGAGCGGAACCCACTTCCTGACTTCTTCAAGGTCGGCTTGAATGTCAGCCTGAGCACCGATGACCCTCTGCAGTTCCACTTCACTAAGGTTTGACATCCTGTGAAAGCTTCTATTGGTATCAGAGCCTCATGGACGCCCAATCAGGAGCCTCTGTTGGAAGAGTACAGTGTGGCGGCCCACGTGAGTTCAACGGACCCGTTTGCGGCGTTGGAGCTGGTTGCTAACGTATTTATAGATTTACAAGCTCCCTCAAAGTTCTCTGGCTGAGCTGGCTCGCAATTCGGTTATTCAGAGCGGTTTCGAGATGGAAGTCAAGCGACACTGGCTGGGCCTTAATTGGTACCTTCCTGGCGCTGCGGGGAATGACATTAATCGGGTTCGTCGTTTCACACAGTGTCATCGACTTCTATGCCTCTGTTCGCTCACCGCCCTTACGTCTCCCCCATTCCGCAGACTAACGTGCCAAACTCCCGCCTGGAGTACCGGCGCCAGACATTGTTCGAGGAGCTTCGCATGATCAGAACGAAAAGACCCGTTGACTCGCAAGCGTCCATTACTGCTGTCCTTGTGTAGATTATCGTATGTGCCGCCGTATGAGTAAACGTACTGACTTGTATCCTTGTCCGTGCAGCCTCTGCCTTGTAATAGTACATGTGGTGTGTATGTTCGCCTCGTGCCCCATGTGAAGCACTGCCTTGGCATGGCATTGGCACTGGCATCTGGCCGTAACTCGGAGAGGGTCTACCACATTACGATCGGTATTTGGGTTCTTGATCCGGTGCTGACTGACATCGTGAGACCACTCGCCTGTCTACCACTACTTTAGAGCACTAGCAGGCTACTCCCCATCCTTTTGCACCCAGTCATTCCATCCCGCCAATGTCGGCCGCTCACATCACAGAGGTATGTCGCTCGCTTTTGCTTTCATCATAAGCCTCTCATCCGATCTGACCAAATTCACAGACCGAATATATCCCCGGTGCCAGATTACGAACGACCCAAATACCCATTCCTTGCCCATTCACGGAGGATGAGATCTCTCATGCATGGGAGCGTTGTTCGAACACCGTTCAACAACATTGTGACCAGATGATATCGAGGTGGAAGGAAGAAATTGACATGTATCTTGTCTTCGTAAGCGGCAATTGCTCTATGTTCCTCATTCAACAAGCGCAGAAATTGACCACAGATCCGCAGAACGGCCTCTTTTCGGCAGTGCTGACGGCTTTCAACGTCCAATCATACGCCTTACTGCAGCAGGATAATACGGATCTACTTGCCAAAGCACTTATCCAGGTCTCTGCCCAACTTTCCAATTTTACCCTGAGTGGCACAACCATCCTGTCATCGGCATCTACATTTGTCCAGCCATCGTTTTCCGTACCCGTATCGGCAGTCTGGATCAATGCACTTTGGTTCGCATCCCTTATATGCACGCTATCGGCATCCTCTGTTGCCATCATGGTAAAACAGTGGCTGCACCAATACGACCTGGGACTATCAGGCAACTCCCACGAAGTCGCCCGTGTACGGCAATATCGTTACGAGTCGCTCGTGAAGTGGCGCGTCGTGGAGATCGTCGCGTTTCTGCCCATCATTCCCCAGGTTTCCTTGCTCCTGTTCCTCGCCGGCCTTCTCATCCTCCTCTGGACCCTTCACGCCCTCATCGCTGGGATCGCGACGGTTCTTATCGGAGGCCTAGTCGTTTTCACAGTAGCAACAACCCTCCTCCCCGCCATCAAGCCAGATTGCTTCTACCAATCACAGCTCGCACTGGGGTTTTTCCTCGCTCTGCAAGCTCTCTGCACTTTCTTCCGGAAGACTAAGGTTGGACCGAGCACCTTTCGCAATTGGCACGCTCGCGAGAAATCTGAAGTCCAGATCAAGCGTTCCGATCTCGACCGCCAACTGGCGGCAACGACGTACGGCATCTCTTTGGATGATCACGTCCTCAACGAGGTCGTCCTCCCCTGCATGTGGGACTTGCCGTCGGGGCATCTCTCGCCGATGCTGGATGACGTGTTCAGGATCGCCAACAGATGGGAGCCTCTCGTCCCTTGCGCTCTCCACTTCACCTTGATTGCAGCGAGGGACCCTGGACCTAACGCAAAGGCCGTCAGAAAGCTGCTATCGAGCACGTGGTGGCCGCGCATGGATCCTGCCTCCGAACTCGGCGAACTTTTCGTGAGGGCCATGGCCACACTCGTCTCCAGAGGAGTAGAGGCGGACTATGCATTCTACAGGGTGTCACGGACATTGTCGTATTTGACGTCCAACAGCGGATCGCGGGTAAAACAAGAGGTTGTAGAGCATCGTGAGCATTAGTCCCCTTCAGATCTTGTCTACCCTCTCGCTGATGGGTTCTTGGACCAGTTGTGTCCATCTATCCCAACCCCAAGACGGGGAAGCAATTCGCCACCCTAGTCCGTAACAAGGATCCCGAGGGCATGCCAATAGTCTATTCCTACCTACTAACGCTGCCCACCCTCGTGCGATATCTAGCACGTTTGGTTGTCGATTCTCCGCACGAGACTGAGCGCATTCAGTTGCATATCGACGCTATGTTCCACACCCTCCAATCCTTCTTGATGCACATCGCCTGGACCCAAGACCTCTCTAATCTTAGCATCGCTCTCTGGGCTCTTGCTCGATCGCGACATGTCGCACAAATGGTCGCGTTGAAGACAGACGCGTATTGTTCGCCCCTCGTCCCGCGAGACATCGTCGAAACATATCAAGACGTCCTCTCGAACATCGATTCGTCTGTAACAACCAAGGCATTCCAGATGTACTTCAAGCGGCACCTGGATCGCTTGACCACTGCCAATCTGGGTACGAAAGAGCCAGCAGAACTTGTAACCATGCTCCAGGACGACGTTGACGTGCTTGCAAAATTATTCCAAATCAATTTATCTCACTTGAGCGGCAGCCCGGATGTACGAGGAATCCATAGTACGTAATTGTCTCATAGAGGACGGACCTTCTACCCAGTGCTATTTCACTCCAGATTCTGAGATCACGCCACCTAAATCTCCAACTTACAACTTGCAGCGATTCATATCGGAAGCAAAGAATGAGAACAAGGCTACCGGATCACCACAGCTTGCCACAGACAATGGTGGGTTCAGTGTTATTCTGGCCTGTTATGGTGCAGCATAATGATATTCTCGCTAGGGTCCTCTTCGAGAGCGACCGGGTCTCCCAGAAGTTCCAGGCATAGAAGAATGGCAACTGCTCCAACACTGGGTGTATCGAAGCCTCTACAACCCAAATTGATAGAAATATCTACGCCCCCACCTCAAACTGGTATGATCAGTCTCAGAACCGCGTTGGTCGCTGGGTCCTCGAAAGACGGCGATGCCGATGGTCGTTCATCTGTAGACAGTATGTCCACCTTCGAATGGCGCGTCAAGAATGTAGCTGACGCATCCATCTTTCAGGCAACGGGGCAGCGACTGTGTTTCCTCCTACCGCCAGTCAGCAGGCTTATCAGCAACGCAACTCTCGCGGTCTGGCGGTACACACAGGCCGTGTGCCACTTCCAAGGCCCCTCCCGCAAAGACCTGGTTCTATTGCTGAAGAGACGATTTTATCACGTCTTGCCCACACCCCATCGGATGAAGATATGATTTTTGAAGCTGGCGAGCTATCACCTTTCCTGGCGTCTTTCCGGACGTCTTCCACTATCCACGGGCGGGATATTGTATAGCCTAGCCTTGTGGCATATTATGCGAGGATGGTGAGTGTTCTTTTCTTCCTTGCCTGTTCGCTTGGGAGCTTATTTCTCGATAATCCATTTTGAGAAAGCGGTCTGGTGCTTTGTGGGTAGTCTACAATTCGGGGAACCAGATTGGGATCTCCTAATATCTTTACTAGTTCAATTGAAAGGCTATTTCAACTGTGGCGAAAATGTGAATGGCCACCCATGCGCTCATGCTATCCATTAGAGTCGAGATGGGGCTGAATCCGGTTTTAGAGACCACTCTCACCTCTCTGTGGGATGACTATACTACTTATGTAGTCGGGGAGTCCTCGAATACTTACCGTGCCCGTGCTCAGTGTCAGCCGATAGCAATGCCTTGCATAGTCCTTGAATGAATAGAACATAGAAGAACATCCTGGGTATGTAGGCCACATAAGCGACCGGATACGAGTAGGGCGACCCATCTAGCCTGAGACATTCGAGACATCGTTCTCCCGCACATGACGTGCCAGTGGTGGTTCATAGAAGACGCCGGCTGCACATTGGCAGGTTTTTTGAGGAGACGGCGTAAAAGGGTCCTGAAGACGTTTCACGAAAGACGAGACGGGTATAATTTGGTGGATGGATAGAAATCTGACGAGGTGTCCACAATGTTGACGTCGAAACCCGGACGTTTGCAATTGAACCACTCCCAAGCGCGGAGCTATGTTCAGGCGGAGTCCGCCAATTTTCAGTTCCATTCATCGGCGTTCGGAAGAACAAGACTTCTCCGCTCATAAATTCGTACTCCGCGCGTCCTGCACTGCGAAGCAAGCGCCGTCGCACGCCGGGCTTACTCCGATTGTGTAAGTAGGTTCAACCGTGAGGTTGGTCCCGGGGTGTCCCGGGTAGCCTTGCTCTTATGCTCATCTCTCTAGAGCCCACCATGGCAAGCTCCGCATCGTACATGCCTCAATTTGAAGGAGGGGACCATCTTCAATCGTCAGAGGTGCGTAAGTAGCAACCAGGGGACTCCCGCGGATCGGAAGAAGACGGCAAACTTGAAGATATACGATCTTCGAGCTAATAATCAACTCTGTGAGTAAAGGTTCCGTGCGTCTCGGCTTCTCCATTGCTAATTGTGTTTGATGTGTCTGTGTCTTCCTCCGGCATTGGATGGCTTTCGTGCCCTTGGGACTCCATGACTCAATCGAGGGCTAGTCCATATGGACTGACGTCGATTTCACCAACAACTTCAAACGGTCACAGCCACTAGATTTAGCGTGGCGGTCCTAATGAGGCTACACTAGTTCCTGGACGAACCGCTTTACCTCCGCCTTCTGTCGTCAGTATGTACATTGCGTCAATAAGTGGCTGCGTGGACACGCCGCTAGGGGATTCCCACAACCCACAATCTGGGTCATGCTGGACCGCGTTGGATACCTTCGCTTGGTTGACTGGTGACCCACGGTCAACCACCCAACCATCCCAAGGCATTGCCGACATCGACCGTTACGGAATATGTCACCTCTCGCCTCGAGTGCAAATCAAAGCGATACTCTACAACAACTTGACATGCATACGAAATTAGCAACTGCCGACCAGCTTCCGGGAACTTCAACATCTTCACAGCAACCTGATCAAGGAGCTGTGGACAGAGCCCCCATCTCTTCGACCGCCCGGCAATTGCAAACCGGCGTTGCTCCGCCCATTATCGTAGTTCCACAATCTTGACAGGTGGCCATTTCAAGTCAGGGACTGGACAGGAGGGTATATAATATACGTCCCATACACACAGTCGTGCGCCTCTTTTCTTCCCTCGCTCGTTGAGCATGGGTGCTGACTACGAGTCCAATGTCCTTCAGAGCGCGGTGTCCGCGACACCCACGGAGGCACCGGTTGCCCCCATTGACAATACTTTCGGAGCTATCCTCATTGGCAACTTCGTCGGGCTGTTGTAAGTTGGCTCTCCGCGTGCCTTTAAGAACCTTTGCTGATGCCAGATTTAATTTGTCTCAAGGATGTACGGTATTATTCTTTACCAGGCTTACGACTACTTCAGACTCTACTCGAAGGATACCAGGAGATTAAAATGTTTGGTATGTGCCCATCCTTTCTCTTATCTGGTGCCTCTGGGAGAGTAGTTCATCCAGCGTTTCTAGGTCTTCGCCTTGCTGTAAGTTGGGCGAGATCTCCTGCATCAGCCGCTCTCACGCTAGCTCCAGTTTTTTGGACACCCTGCACGTCATCGGCAGTTGTCACGTATGGTAACGGCTGATACCAAAACATCTCTATCGGACCGCTGTGCTCACCCTGTCAAAGCTACTTCTACCTTGTTACAAACTATTTCAACCCTGCCGCTCTCTTGATTGGTACCTGGTACGTCGACCGTACCTCTCTTCCTCATGCAGAATGACGTGACGTATCTTATCCACAGGTCTGCAGTGGTACGTACAGTTGTCTTTTGCAACAATGCGACAAACTCCTGATATTCTGGTGGTCCTTTAGCTCATGGGGGTGGTGATGGTACGTCCATGAGACATGGATGAACGCAGCGCTGAACCTTACTGTCACCCTCCAGAGCATCATAATTTTTGTCGCACAGGTGTGCGTGTTGCCATACTTGGCTCTCGTGAGCTCCCATGCTCACAATACCTTATCAGGTTCTACGTTCGGCGCATCTATCTACGTGCGTTCCCTATCTTCTCTCTGCGGGATCCCTCCGAACATTAAGGGCACGTGCATTCCAGTGAGTCGGAGCTACAGAGGCCTGGTGGTCGTTATGGTACGTATATCTCAGTTCGGCGGCTTTGCCATCATTCTTAACCTAGATTCAGTCTCTGCTCCTTGTGGGTGAACTAGGTGCATGCAATCCCTTTCGTCAAATTTCCCATGACTTATCACGAGCGCATACGATCTTCGCGCCGGAAGGTGCCGCTACCTGTAAGTAACATGACGGTATCCCGGGCTGCGTAGAGGCCCCAGCTCACAGTTTTGTACATTGTAGTCGCAGCGATTGAAGGGTGAGCCACCTTCTCAGTTACAACGCATTATCAGACAAGCTCACGCTCTAGTGCCAGGTCGACAAGGTATCAGTTCATGTCTCAGGCAGCGCTGACGGTAAGCCCCTCCTGCTCTACCTGATGCGCATGCGTGGTTTAACTTCTTCGGTCTCTCGTAGCGCATCGAATCGACCGCCCTAGTAGCTGTACTGGTGGTGGACCTCTTCCTCGCGAGCACGCTCGTCGTTATCTTCCACCGCAACCGCACAGGATACAAGCGGTCCGCAATTCCATCTTTTCTCATTACGGGATGATGTCTAACCCGTATACCTCCAGGACCGACTCGCTGCTCAATATCCTCGTCATATACACGGTCAACACTTGTATGTTCCTCGCTAAAGGTTTCTAATAGACCTCTGCATGCTCATGGCGGTTCATTGAAGGTGTTCTTACCAGGTAACTGCTTCTTGAACTCGTAGATCTCTTGAGGACTAGGAACTAATCACTCCTACAGCGCGATCAACGCTCTTGCCCTCAGTTTCGTGAGTCTAAAGACAGAATATTACACACCTTAGTCTAACGTTCGAGGGCAGCTGATCGCATTCCCGACCAACATGATCTACTTCGGAATCCTTACCCCTGCAACCAGGTGTAAGTCACGGGCATAACTATATATGATTAAACAAAGTATCGACCTCGCTAACCACGACAACTCACAGCTTATACCATGGCTGTTCTTGGAGTGTAAGGCCTTTCTTCGTTCCTTTGGCCCAAGACGTGCTAACGACCCTTGTTTACAAAGGCTGAACTCTCGCAAAGCCCTACTGGAAGAGTACAACCGCACAGGCAAGTCAGGTGCAGGTGGCCACAAAACCGACGAAGAGAGTGGGAACGCGAGCCAAACCCGGGTGAAGGAACTATCAACGGAGAAGGGCATCAAGCACTCTGTGACCTTTGTTGGAGAGGACACTCTGATAGGTCAGGAGTCGACGAAGGGCTGCTTGTAAGAATACATGGGAGGAACGCGCCTAGTTAAGTTATTCGCCAATGGTCCCGCGCGCTGGCTGCAGCCGTGGTCAAGTCCTACGGAAAACTATATGTACAATGAGTAAATAAGTAACTAGACGTAAACCATATACGTGAAGTACATCATGCGCTAATATACAACTCCACGCCTGCGGCGTGTTGCCCGTTGTCCCTCCTTGATATTGAATGATTCTCCATGACTGGTTGACCACGAAAGAAAAGGTGACGTACAGGTAGATGCCAACAATGCTATCCTCCTTCAAAAAGGTTCCCTTCACGAAACCCGCAACCGGTCTCCTAACGTCTCCGCGAGCGCCTGCCCATGCTGAAACAAGAACTCCGAGCACCCGACAACTGCGACACTCTCCAACGTCTCCCCCCTGCCCTCTGCCGCCGCCCTGTCGGTGAACCTCACCCGCTCGCGGAACGCCTGCACGACCGCGTCGCCCGTGACGCGCTGGCAGTGCCAAACGGCGAGCTTCTGGAGGCTGGGTAGACGCACCGCCCAGGAGCCTCGCGCATCGTCCTCGTAAGCATTTGCGAGCCCGTACGCCATGCGGCGCCGCTGGTACGGCGCGAGCATCGCGACAACGCGGTCGGACATGTCCGAGCCGACGATACGGAACTCACGCAGGTACGGCAGGTGCTCAAAGCACCACCAGAAGTCCTTCGTGCGCATGTCTGCATAGTCCATGTGCAGCAGCCGCAGGGGCGGGCGGGAGCGCCGCAAGAGCGTGCGGAGGCCCATGCCTGTCCGTACCCGAGTCCAAGCCGGAGTTGGGGGTCGGATCGGCCGTATATACGTGACCATGCGGGTGCGGATGCGGATGCGGATGGGGGTGCGGAATCGGGTACAAAGACACGGGAAAGGCAACGCATGAATGAAGGCGTTCGGGCTCAGAGCGGGAAGAGCGATATGCGTACCTGTTGCGTGGTCCGACCACGGAGACTGCGAGAAATCATGCGCCTCGTCGTCCGACTCTCCCTCGTACGGCGGCGCGCGCAGCGCCACATACGGTTCCGTGCGGAGCTCGAAGTCCACGTTCGTGTGTTCGAGGAAGAGCTCCTCGAGCGCGGGCGCGTCGATGTGCTCGAGGATCGCGCGTACCGACACCGTGCTCCGCACCAGCAGCGTGCGGAGGCGCGTCAACAGCACGGGCACGAGCACCCCCGGTTGGATAGGCTCGCCCTCCTGCGGCCAACCGGTGAAGTGGAGCGTTTCAAGCAGGGGGGTGCAGCGCAGGAAGTTGACCATGCGCGCGACGTCCGTGGACACCTCGAGCGAGAACTCGGTGATACAGACGGACGTGACGGGGATGGGCTTCATAACGCTCTCGAGGGGGAGCGCGTACACGGAGAAGTGGAGCGCGAGCTCCTGGGGTCCATCCGCGGGGCCGTGCACGCGGAAGACGGTCGAGTACGTCCTGTCGTCGGCCACGTCCGATGCACCGTCAGTGTTGATGCCGAGGGTATCCAGGGCGGACACGCCTTTGATGAGGAGGTGCAGCTCGTCGATTAGGCACCCCCTCGTGCGGTCGAACGCGTACTTGTCGAAGTCGAACTCCTCTTCGTGCCTGCCGGAGATCACGCATCGGCGCAGGCGCTGCATGTTGGACAGGACGGGGGAAAGGAGGGGAAGGATCATGTCCGGAGTAGCTGCCTCTATGCGGACATCGAATGGGAGCGGGACGGAGCGTTCCATCCAGCAGAGTGCCTGGTCGTGCGAGAGGGTGGTTCCATTGGATTCGAAGAGATAGACGTGCTGCCAGATGCGTGGCGAGAGGCAGGAGACATCCTTCCAGTAGCGGCAGACGCGACCAAAGACGATGGGGTTGAGCTGGTCGGACGGCTCGTCGGAGCAGTGGACGAGGATGTCGATAAGAAGCTCGGGGGGAAGACGATGAACAGGAGGAATGTCGAGGGGCTGCGAGGGACCGAAGGCGGACATTGTTGTGGGGGTAGCTGGATAGAACCGGATCGGAGATGTTGATGGCTGAACAATGGCGGTCGTGGCTCGCGGGTCTCGGGTCTCGAGTCTCGAGGACGAGTAGCAGATATTCGAGCTTATTCAAGTCGCTCGCCCCCCATGGAACATCTTTCCCACGCCCCGGCCACTCTTCCTCGCACGTCGCTTCCACCCTCAGAACCCGGCCGTGCAGTGCAAAACACCCAACACTCGGCCGCCACTAGAATGGAATCGGCGGCGATGGAATCTATTACACGGACCATACAATTACAACAACGAGATGCTATGCATATGCAACGAGTCGACAGCCATGGACAACAGCCAGAGATACAGGAGGAAGACATGCGAGTGAAAAGGATACAAGGCCAGTCCGTTCTATGTGCGACAAGAAATCCAAAACCACGCTCAACCAGAGCACATGAGGCACGCCTCCTTGTTCTCGATCGAACACATCAGCTTCGCCTGCTCCAGTTCGCGATCCCGCTGACGCTGGAGGGCGGCAGCAAATTCGGGATCAGCCTCGGCTGCTTTCTGCGTGCGCTCGTCCAGGGAGAGCTGCGCCGCCGCCGAAGCAAGCGCGACGTCACTGGCGACTGTGGCAACCGGCGAAGGTGATGGCGGGTCCGAAGCGACAGCCCCGTTGGTCCCGTTGACACCATTGATCCTGCCATTCGAGATGGGGGTGGCAAGCGAAGGAGTGACGGGCTCCTCCTTGATCGGAGTCGAGGGCGCGACGGGAGTCACAGCGCCAGCGGCTTTGGCCTGCGGTTTCTTCACGGCATTCTTCAGGTATGAACTGTCGACGGTGAACTTGATCGCCTGTGCGGCCGGACGCGTGCGGAGGTAGTACATGCCCGTCTTCAGGCCCTTCTTCCAGCCGTAGAAATGCATGCTCGTCAGCTGCCCGTTCGTCGGGGCTTGCAAGTGCACGTTTAGCGACTGCGACTGGCAGATGAATGCGCCGCGGTCCGCGGCCAGGTCCAGGACCTTCTTCTGCGAGATCTCCCATACGGTTTTGTATATCGCCTTGACGTCGTCGGGGATGATGTCGATGTTCTGCACAGACCCGTTGTTGGCAATGATCATGTTCTTCATGTCGTCGTTCCACAGGCCAAGCTCAACAAGCTCGCGGAGGAGCCACGGGCACACGACCTGGAACTCGCCCGCGAGCACACGACGGGTATAGATGTTGCTGGTGTAAGGCTCGAAACATTCGTTGTTACCCAGGATCTGCGACGTGGAGGCGGTGGGCATGGGCGCGATGAGGAGCGAGTTCCTGAGGCCGTGCTGAGCGACCTTGGACTTGAGGCTAGCCCAGTCCCAGAGGTCCGTGGGAGTAACGCCCCACAGGTCGTACTGCAGCTGGCCCTGGGATGCGGGACTACCCTCGTACGTCTCGTAGGGGCCGTCAGCCTGTGCCATCTCGCAACTTGCTTCAACAGCAGCGTGGTAGATCGTCTCGGAAATTTGTAGGTTGAGCTTTCGCGCCTCGATCGAGTCAAACGGCATACGGAGCGCCATCAAAGCATCCGCAAGGCCCTGCACGCCGATGCCGATGGGACGGTGGCGCATGTTCGAGCGACGCGCTTCGGGAATAGGGTAGTAGTTGGCGTCGATGATGCGGTTGAGGTTGAAGGCGACTACTTTGGCGACGGCGTGCAGCTTCTTGAAGTTGTACTTGCCGTCCTCGATGAAGGAGGGAAGGGCAATGGAAGCAAGGTTGCAGACGGCGGTCTCATCGGGAGAGGAATATTCGATGATCTCCGTGCACAGGTTGGACGACTTGATGGTACCGAGGTTCTGCTGGTTCGACTTCCCTGCATCCCTTCTTAGCAACAGCCGAACAAATAAAGAAGAATATCCTTACTGTTGGCAGCATCCTTGTAGAGCATGAAAGGACCACCGGTCTCGATCTGAGACTCCAGAATAGCGTACCAAAGCTTCTGAGCCTCGATGGTCTTCCGTGCACGACCCTCGCGCTCGTACTGTTCGTAAAGCGCCTCGAACTCGTCACCCCATACCTCGTGGAGGCCAGGTGCTTCGTTAGGACAGAAGAGAGACCATTTGCCACCCGATTCGACACGCTTCATGAACAGATCGGGGATCCACAAGGCGTAGAAGAGGTCACGAGCGCGGACCTCCTCCTTTCCGTGGTTCTTGCGGAGATCGATGAACTCGAATACGTCGGCATGCCACGGCTCGAGGTAAATGGCGAAGGCACCAGGACGTTTGTTGCCACCTTGATCCACATACCGCGCTGTAGAATCGTATACACGGAGCATAGGAACGATGCCGTTAGAGTAACCGTTGGTACCCGCGATGTAAGAACTTTGCCGGAGGATTAGCGTGCGTACACCTTCATGGCGATTTAAGGGACGTACCCGGTTGCACGAATGTTATGGATGTTAATACCAATGCCACCAGCTGTCTTGCTGATCATGGCGCAGTCCTTAAGCGTCTCGTAGATGCCCTCGATGGAGTCGTCCTTCATGCAGACGAGGAAGCACGAGCTCATCTGAGGGTTGGGAGTACCAGCGTTGAAGAGGGTCGGCGATGCGTGGGTGAAGTATCGCTCCGACATGAGATTGTACGTCTGGAGAACGCGTTCAATGTCGGCCCCATGGATACCGACGGCGACACGCATGAGGAGATGCTGTGGCCGCTCTGCCACGCGGCCGTTGAGCTTCAGAAGGTAAGATCTCTCTAGTGTCTTGAACCCGAAGCTAAGCGACAGGCGTTAAGGAGTTGGTAACTATATGCATTGCCAGAGCACTCACAAGTTGTAGTTGAAGTCACGGTCATAGATGATAGCGGAGTCGAGTACCTCGGCGTTCGCCTGCACGACCTCGAAAGTTTCCTTCGAGATCAGGCCAGCGGGCTTGCCGTTTTTAGGATCGACTACCAGATGGTAAACAACTTGGCCCTCGACGGTGTTGAAAACCCACGTACCATAGTGATACAGGTCACTGACGACAGCAGAAAAGCTCTTCTTCGTCTCCTTGTGCAAATTTGATACAGCGATGCGGGCAGCGAGGATGGCGTAATCAGGGTGCTTTGTTGTGAGGTAGGCAGCGGTCTCGGCAGCCAGGTTCTGTACACCACTTTAGGGGGCGTTATGGCGCAAGATCAGGGTGGCACTTACGTCAAGTTCGACCGTCGTAACACCGGCGTATACACCAGCAATGACCTTTTGGGCAATGCTACACAATGCATGAGTATCAACTACGTTCAGGAACTGTCGAACAACTCACCCAATGGGATCCACATGATCCTTGTCTAGACCATAGCAGAGCTTAGCTATGCGAGCCGTGATCTGTGATAAACATGAGTTGTACGCGTGGTGCGACGCGGGGTGAGACGCGTACCTTGTCAAACTGGACGCGCTCCTTGCGACTACGAAGGCAATGAAAGTCAGTACGAGACTTCAAGGACGCGTGTCGACGCGTTACGACGCGACTTACCCGTCTAGAGGAAGGGGACCATATTCAGCTAGAATCCTTGGCGTGAAAAGCAACCAGCAGTGGAAAGCTCACCTCGCTTGAACACATAGGCCATCTCGGAAGGTATGGAGGAGCAGATATGAATGGCACTAGTGGAGGGAGAGGAAGGGCGGCGGGGAGGAGGTGGTGGTGTGTGGGGATGAGTTAATGAGACGCGACGCGCGCTCTTATAACGCAAACGCGTCCATCAGGGCTGACTAAGGCACGCGTGATTCCGAGTCGCTTTCAACGGACGCGTTGTTTGTCCTTGTATTTCGACGCGTCACGTCATTAGTGAACCGCTTCTCGCGCGATAACTCGGCCGAGCACACTGCACCCTCTCCCGACATCGGACATTCCAGAGGCATTCTCTTCCACATCGGACACCGCCTCCATAGTCCGCCATAGCCATACCAACACCCTCCAATATGCCCAACCAACCATACATCGTCCACCCTACCGATATGCAGTATGTACCCACCATCATGAGGGCACCATCACCCTCGAGCACGATCGGCACAGACTATGGTCCGGACGAAACCACCATCGTCGACTCGGAGCTGTCAGAACACGACTTTGTTCGCAAGTGCGAGGAGATAGTTGGCATCAACAGACCTCGGCCAGAAGAAGATGAGGCGAACCGGGACCCTCTCGTTCTTCCGCGGCCGTGGTCGCGCCAGAAGCTCACGCTGTTGGAAGAGAGACGTACGTCCCCTCCCGTCCATGTCTCCGTACGTTCTCTGACAGACTGCGCAGAAATGTTTGAGCAAGTCATGAGCAACCTCCGTGCTGCGGTTAAGCGGCTCGAGGAAGACGAACTGTTCGAGCAGACCGCTGTCAAGCGCGCCGACGCTGTGCTTGACGATCCCAATGCGACGTCTGATGATGTCGACACCATCATGCAAAGCCTCATGGGGCTCTCAGCGTCGTCCGGCCCAAACGCCGCCGCCGCCACCAATGCCACCGCCCACGCAAGTGTACACTTTACCTCGAGATCGGAGACGGCGACACCCCATTGGGGAGGCCCTTCCCATACAGCCACGACCCCGTTCGGTTGGTCATCGAGAGCGGGATAATGTGTTGCGAAGAATGTTTGAGAACAATGTATGTGGATCCCATTTGTCATAGTCGTGTTGCTGAACTGGGAGGAACTGTCGCTGTATCACGCGGTATATACACCCAACAATATCCTAATTCGTAAGAGCAGAGCTAGGAGTGAATCATGGTGAGCACTTCATTAAATCATACCATTGTCTGGGCAGCGTGCCAAAGACGCCCATCCCCTGAACCAAAGCGGAGCCTTCTAGATGTCCTCCTCAGGCTCCCTTTGGTCTGATTCAGGAATCGCCACCACGCTCGCATTGTCATCATCGTCATCCCCAGGATCTATGAGACAAATTTACATGCTCTTTCCCACCGACTTCGTCAGTGATTTGCAAGAATGAAGGCAATCACGTATGCCAAGGGCAGAGGGCACAAAACAACAGCGATGAGATTTTCCTTGGGGTGGGGACCAAGAACGGTCTGTGTGGATGTGAACGGACATATAATGGACAAAGAGCATGTCGTTGCATCCAGCAGTACCTTTGAGGAGTGGTATCGGTGCGGCGTCGTAGCAAGGTTAATTTTACCGTGACATGTAGCCAATTGCATGTAGCTTACAGCAAGTTCGGAAAAGAATGAGACAGCTGATTTTTTTTTCGCACCGTCAAAGACGACGTCACAAGTTGCACTGAGTCACAACCTTCCGACGTATCTTCCGACCGATCTTCCAGCCTAGCCATAGTAGACGCCCATTGCCCTCTCGTCCACCGGGAACCTCGACTGCGTTATAGCCTTCCTTTGTCTAAGATATATGCACCAAAGCGCTGTAGTTGGTTGTCGAGGACAGTCATTGGGGCTCAGAGCGTTGGGATTGGACTTCCGGCAACCTCATCCCCATCGCGGTGAGCTGGATCTTGCAACTTGCCAGTGCGTCTGGTCTGCGAGGGTTTGTGAAAGTACGCGTGGTACCACTTTGGCCATCGCGATGAATTTCGGGGTCTTGGGATGAAGTTGAGGGTGAGGGCGGAGGACCGTAGTGGTGGTGAACATCGCCAGGGCGCTCTGGTAGGCGCGCTCTGGTAGTCCTGGGCTCGCGTTCAACGGAACACAGGTTTATGGCCCTCTGAAGCATTCGCTATTGTTATGCTAACCATGTTGGCTCCGGTGCACTTAGTATAAGATGAGGGAAACCCGTTCGTGCTCGGGGCGCGTGAGCGTCTAACGGCTGGAAGATAGGTCGGAAGATCGGTCGGAAGGTTCGACAGGTGTCAGAGCCTCGAAGAAAAAAGTTGCCTGTCTCATTCTTTTCCGAACTTGCTGTAATGTTGCTCTACTCGTAAACGCCAGCATCGCTCAACGCGAGCTCCTTGCAGCCTTACCCCCAGTCCAATGGAAGAAAAGGCCAGAAGAAGCGGTCTTGCTTCGAATACGTGACTTTCAGAATCCAGGCAGCGTTTCAATACAAGTACTGTCTGACCACAAGTGCAATTATTCTTACAACGGCAACATCCATTCTGCAAATAATTCTTCCCGGTCACAACGTCGCCTTATCAAGCGTCATAGGCGATGCGCGCGCCGACCCACGCGTACGGGTAGTTGTGCTGGTAGTAGTTGCGCACCGTACGACGTTCGGCGAGCCGCGGGATCGTCGCGTACGACCCCCCGATCACGGCCTGGTGGTGGGTATCGAAGAAGTCGGTGGAGTACCTATCGCCCACGACGGATCAGCGTCCGAATGGGCAACAAAAAGTCGTAGAGGGAAGACCGCACGTACCCAGGGTATAACTTCGACTGCACGAAGCCCTCGTGCTTTTCGAACACGGTCGACGTCCACTCCCAGACGCCGCCGTTGTGGCCCTTCCCGCCGTCGTGGGTGCCACCCGTCGTCGCCGGGACAGGGTGCCAGTTTCTGAAACCTATATTGGCACCGCCCTCGTAGCCGCACTCAAACTTGTCCAGGAACAGGCGTAACTCAGGCTCGGTGGGGATCCGCCCGCCCTTCACGTTAGCGTAGACCGACAAGTTGTCAAACGACGTCTTGATGGGCCAGTGCTGGGCGATCTTCATCGGAACGGGTCCGTACAAGGTACGAATCTGGTGGCGGAGGATCAGCGCATGTAAAGCAGACAATGAGTTAGAAAATTAACGCACGAAGACTTCCCCGTTGAGCTCGACCCAGCTCTTCGGGAACTGGACCTTGCCCTTGCCGTGGCCCGCATAGAACTCGTAGAACTGTCCATTGGTGACAGGACGCCACTCGATCCTGAATTTCTCGATTTGGACGGTGCGTTGAGGATTCTCGTTGTCCCACCCTAGCGAGTGGTCAAGAACGTCAGTGGAGTGGTCATGAACCTCATCGTCGTCGTGACCAAGACTGATCTCCGCGGGGCCGAGCGTGACCGTCTCCGTAGTGGGGAGGGACTGCATGTCCCAGGACTCGGCAAGAACCTCCCAAGGAGGCGGGATAAAACCGGCTGGAGGGATAGTTCCAGTGCCGGCACGCTGCAGAAGCATGTACAACAGAGTCTGTACAACAAGGCGTCACAGGGTGCGCCGACACGATGAAATGGCAGGGCACTGACCTCAACGTGGAAAGCTTCGTGCTCGAGCGTCATCTGGAGCACCCGTGCAATCTTGCGAGTGAGCTGAACCTTCCCGGAGTCGATGTCGCGGTAGAGGTTCATGACACGCTCACGGACCCTTGACTGGAACTGCAGGATGCTCGACAACGAAGGCCAATCCTCATCTTTCTGGGGGACCTCAGAGTGCGGCTGGAGCAAGAACGAGAGTCAACATGACGTTAGGAGACGGATACCACAGTACATACGTGACACTGGGTGGGATCGTCGACATTGGGGTCGATACCGCGCTCGAAAATATACTTCAATGTCGGGTCCCGAGTCAGCGTATATAGTCCGCAGGTATTGAGCATAAGGCGGGTAACGTACCTTGAACTCTGCGGGCTCGGTATCAGGTTCCTGCAGGAGCCTCGAGAGATGGATGGACAAGAAAGCAGGGATATGTCCGCAGTAGAACAAGCAAATGTGCCGGAGGTCGATGGGTTTCTCGAACAGCATCGACGCAGGGATCATCTGACGCGTGACGAAGTCCCACGCAGCCCACATGTCGCGCCATTCCTCCACAGTAGGGAGCGAGAAGGGCGAACGTACGGCCGTCGTGGAGTCTAACGTCGACGGCATCTTGAGAAGGGGGAAGGAGAACTGCGGGCGCTCGAGGAGCCAGAGCGAGTACTGCGACGAGCTGTCGGTCCAGCGGTGGACGGGGCGGAGGTTTGCGCCGGCGAACACCGTGTAGGCGTCCCTCTCGGAGAACTGAGGGCCGATTGGTAAGGGCTCCAACGAGAGAACCAACGTGCGTCATACCTTGTGCGAAAGCTCGACACGAATAAGTTCATCCTTTACGAAGGGGAACTGCGTTTTCGTCTCAGGATCAACGACTGCCTGGTCGCAAGTCGCCCTGTAGTACGCCTCGTGACGACCTGCGGACATCGGTGAGCGGCTTTTCAAGGCGCATAAGCGGCGCACTTACGCAACTCTTCATTATACGTGCCGACGTACTCCCACTTGTCTTCGTCAAATAGGTGCTCATCACCGAGAGCGCGGCCTGCACAAGTCAAACCGTTCATAATAAACTTCTTCGTAATGCCCTTTGCGTCGTTGTATGCCGCCTCAATCTGCTTTGTGTCGTTGCCGTGGTCCATCCCGAGCAAGAGCGTGTCGCCGGAACCAGGGCGCAGCGGCAGAGACTTCAGGAATGCAGCATCTTCGCCGCGAGAGAAGTTGCCCAGGGATGAGCCGAGGAAAAGAATATGAAGGGGCTGCTGGGAGCCGGGGGTCGAGGGAGGGGTTGCCTCCGTCTCTTCAGTCCGGCTGTGGGAAGAAGTGGCCGAGCTAGGAGACGCGTCTCTGCCGATGCGTTCCACCGAGTATTTGGATGCAAGAGAGGTGTCGATCGGATCGAGGGACGCGCGATCTTCAAGCCCACCCTCCTCGATGAACTTGAGCCCGTCGTCATACGTGCCGCACAAGCCGGCAGTGGTGACTCTACCCTGGAGTTGGATACCAATCTCGGAGGCGTTGAGTTCCATCAGTGTACGTTCGAGTTCGCGCTTCTCCAGGTCGAGGGCGTGGTAGTTGATAGGAGGGACAGAAGAATGGTTAGGGACGAGGCGAGCGAACGCGCTCAAGATAAGGGACGTCTTCCTCAACGCACTGCCAAAACAGGTAGGTCAGAAGGCTTCATTCGTTGACGGGCCGATTAAGAAACGCTATGCCGATATTGGCACATATGACTGAACGTGGAAAGCGGAAACATGTAGGGCATGATTCGCGGGAATGGAAATGAATTGAATTGAACAGAAGGGGGGATCATCTTGGTGCGCGAGTCGCGCGCACTTAACGGCATAAGCACGCCTGAGAAATGACGATGCCGTGGTCTAAGAGGCCGAATTACAGGACTTCAAGACTCACCCAGCACCAAGTTCTACCACGACCTCGTCCATGACATCAGCGTCGGGGACACCTGCGTGCATGATCCGCACAATCTCATCTGCTTTGTTCTTGAGGATCTCCTCCTCAGCAGGGAACAGGTAGTACTCTGATGCATCGGTTGTTATCTCGTCGTAGATGCGGAGGCCGCGCTCATCGTAGAGGAGGAGCGTAGGCAAGGTCTTGTGTCCGACAGGTTGCGCGAGGCCCGACAATATCTGGTCACGAATCGAGGAGCCGGGGAAAGGCTCAGCGCGAGCGCGGATGTCGATGATGCGGACAGCATTGGCAGGGCCGTTGGAAGCCATAGGGAGTAGCAGAGGACAGAGAGTGCAGAATGAGGAGACCCATTTCGACAGCCTGAATATATACTATATGGGCTGGGCGGCAGTGTTTCAGACGGGAGAGGAGGGAATCCAGAGACGATGACCGCATCGTCCAAACGCTGTCTGTAATTGCCTATATTGTCGGGTTATGTAAGCAGCCCTTCGTTCCTTGCTCACCCCAGGCTTACCCCCAACGCCGGACCTCCCATTCACCATGAGCCCCATCATCACTTGACCCCGCCAGCCCAACAGGTCCCGGCCGGCTTGCGCCCAGCTACTGGTCTAGCTCGGGCATGTGTCGAACAGTGGGAGTCGACGTTTAAAGGTGTACGCGCGTCGCGCTCAACGTTCATCATCACCGCGTTAACGTTGGAGGGGCAGGAAGCGGTCCTCCTATGACGACAGGGGCACGGTCATCGCGGAGCAGCATTTTGGGATTGATGAAAACTTGTGCATTGCAGGTGGATTGGACCAGGAATACTCACCCTCTTGGTGTACGTTCTGTCGGTACGAGCGGCTTTGCGGACCTCTCGCACGCCTCCCTACTCGAATTCGAACACAATGGGGTAGCTTCGAAGGGGGAAGCCCCCTCGCCTCCTCAGGCCCTGATGGAAAAATGTTGTAAGCACTTCTTGGTATGTAACAAGGCAGCCAACTTACACACCTCAAAGCCCAGAAGCGTCCTTTTCACCGTTGTGAGTCACTCTCGCATCCATGGTGTTCCAGAATAGAAGAAAGCAGATGGGTTTAGACCTTCGCTACTCACGGAAACGCACGAGCAATTCACAATGGCCGTGCACTTGCCGTCCAATTTGAACACGTACCGCTCGTCTATCGTTTCTCTGCACACAAGCCTCCCAACGCCGGCGATCTAGCCTCCATAGGGAAATGATAGATGAACAAAATGGGTATATTGAACGGTCCAAGGGGTATGATGAGGCCGATTTGGTTCGAAATGACTCAGCGGGGGACCTATACGTGCGGTAACATAGCAGCAGGAGGCGCGGTTCTCCTTCGGGCTGCTCTGTCAGCCCGAGATATTCCATCACAAACATCGACGAAAGCCCTTGCGACAAACGTGGTCCACGTCAGCAATAGCTAGCCATTGTGAAGGCATCCGCACGCACCTGTTCAGTGACCTCTGGTAGACATTTTAAATTTCCATCCGTAATCCGAAACTCTACGTCCGGCGGCATGGGTGCCGAAATCTTCGGGAGAGGTTCGAGCTTTCGGGGGTAGGAATGGCCAATCGAGAGCGATGTTGGGGAGAGCAGAGGGCCAGCAATCCAGAGGAGCATAGTTTGGAAGTGGAAGGGAGATGTGTCATTGTGGCGAGTTGAACTCGCGCCGTCTTTAACTTACAAAAGACGCAACGGATACAGCACGCGTTGTGGCGACATTTTGGCGCAAAGGCGTCTCAATAATTGCCGCCTTTGTTGGGTGCATAGTAGCGGAAGTTGCGCGACCTCATGAGACCATATTGACCACCCCTTTGCCGAAAGATCCAAAGGGAGCCGTGGACTACGGTGTGGAGGAAGAAGTGACTATGATGCAACTGGCCCTGCAGTGATAATGTTAAGTAATGGTTAGTTTTCCATCCGAATTGTGTATCGGATCTTACGGTTTGATACTGACGATATGTGTACCATGAGACTCAATGGGAGTTCTGAGGCGTTGGACTCGGTTTATATAGGAAACATTGTCGAGGTTGAGTGGACAGGTTAGAAGTTCAGAGGGATCGTGGGCCAGAAGTTTAAAGTTGGGTGTGCCGATGGCCACGTGGCGGCCGGTCTATTAGCCGACAGCCTGAGAAGCAAAGCGCCGACCCGAGGACTGGCCGGGCGACTTTGTCCACTGGCCACGACCACCATGGCCTTTAAAGCTGTACTTACTTACTCGATCTGCCAACGATGTCGGTGAGTTGAGTGTGAGCTTCGTTGTCGATATCACTCATGCTTGTTTTTGCCAGGCTTCCGCTCTCATTAAGACGGTCTATAAAGGCTTGCGTCCACGGCGCCGCTCCGTCGTTGGGTGTGCTTTGTATCGGCACAAGGACCTTGACTACATGCGACGCATGTTACTCAACTGATGCTAGGCGTACCCGCGGTAGTAGCGTCCGGGCGTGGCATTTCCAACCTCGGAACACCCTTACAAAACACTCGGGCACGTTTCTTAACGCTTCGAATTCTACTTCCTAGTCCTTGCGCAAGTTTTGTCCGAGAGCCTAAGATGATGTCCGCATCTCCTCATGTCATGAAGGTTGTGTCATCCCGGTATGTTTTATTTCGTTGCCGCCGTTTTCAATTGTACTAATCGTATGCCTGGGCTTCCTCCTCATAGGCGGACTAAGTATAGATGTGATATCCCAGAGATACTTTCGTCGCATCCAACCCCTCGTCGGGAAGCTACACTCTCGTTTTTATAACGATTTACGTTGGTTTCACAGGTGAATGTGAGAAATTTAACACAGGTCATAATCCCCGGGGCACATGCGGTCCACGGCGACATGGAGGACTCGGCCAGAAGGGCCGCTTCGACGGACATCCGTTCCATTTCCTTTGCAGCGCGCGACTTAGTCGGGTATGCTACACTCCAATGATATCCGCAACCTATGGCATTCCACAACATAGAAGCGACGACGGAGGCTAGCCAGACGACTGTAGTGACATTGATAGGCTCTCACAGAAGGTACGTGGAAGTGACGGTCCCTTGGAGATCCGTCTATACACAATGGTCCACAATTCATATGGTGACCATTCTAGATTCCAATGGCTTGCGTTGATGCTGTGCCACGTGTGTCGACTACCTCCGTCACACTGGAAAATGCTGTGATGGTCCACCACATTGTGAGTAAGTATGTACCGTCACTCTTTGCATTTACCCAGGAGGCGAGCTTACCCTAAGGCCCGCGGCGTCTTGGTTTTGTTCTACCAGCAGGCCAGTGCCGTCCAGTGCTTTCATGGGAGAACCTTGTGATTCTTCGGTCATCCTGGACACATTCCAATAATGCATCCGTTTATGCTATGTGTCCGCTGCGAGGCGTAGCGGGTGCGGGGCAGGGTGCGTATGCTATTTTTAACTTTCTCCTGGCGGAACTGAAGACGGCGGCTGTGTAGCCCGGGTGTTTATGACAATCTCATCCGCGGAATCGCTGGTTGCAAGTTACCGGGGATGGCTTATCGGACACTGTTGTAGTATCACCTCCACTTCGCCGTGTCATCCGTTCCTCGGCCTGGCGAAGCCTTCTGGTGGGGGTTTATGACATGCGCGGTAACTCACACGCAAATCCTTCGTCTTCTCGTCACAACGCCATCGGCAAAATCTATCCTCCTGCTGCGCAAGAAGCATCCCACATCACAGCCTCAGGTGCTGTAGCATGTGCCGTATGTTCTCTCAGAGACCCTTCAGAGGGTGACTCTGCGGCGATGCTCGGGATAGGTCTGCCTTCTGCCAGTCAGGCGGGGACGCGACCTTGACCTCGCTGCTGTTATCCGCAGGTAGTGAATGGCTCCATGCCTTGAATCTAGGCTTCGCTCAGTTTTGTTCTCATGGGCGATATTTCGGGCTTTGCGACGATGCTTCCCAGCATGACGTGCTATCTCTCCTTCACTGTCCCTGACACCATGTCCACTATGCATACCAAATGCAGACTTGCGATGACGACGGCCCAGCCTTGGACGCAACACATATAAGTACCTCCCTATGATCTCCACTTCCCTCCAGAACACCTCCAAGCACAACATGTCCTCCATCCCCTTCATCGCTCGCATCGCCTCTCGCCACGCGAAGGATATCCTCACCCGCGACCGGGCTCGCGCACAGAAGATCATCCAGAACATCAACCCCCATGGTCCCGCTGCGTTCCGCGAGGCCCTTCGGAAGTGTCATGAGCATCATCACCACCACCACCACCACCATCACCACCCCCACCACGGCGGCGGAGGTGCTCCCTCTGACCCTACTCCCTCTGACCCTACTCCTTCCGACCCCAGCCCCTCCACACCGACCCCGGGCGGTGTCGACGTGACGGATGCCGGTGTCACCTACACCGCGTCCGTTGGTGTAGGCAACCCTCCCACCCAGTACACCCTCCTCATCGACACCGGGAGCTCGAACACCTGGGTTGGCGCTGACCAGTCCTATGTCAAGACCGGCACCAGCAAGAGCGCCGGGGAGAGCATCGTAAGTCCGAATATCGATCCTGCTATATGCATCACGTGTCTTACAACATCATCGTCTACAGCAAGTCAGCTACGGTTCTGGTTCCTTCTCAGGAACCGAGTGTACGTGTTTTCAGTTGGGTGGAAGACACGAGCTGAGGCATGTCGACTCGCAGACACCGACCAGGTTACTATCTCGGACAGTCTTGTCATCCAGAACCAGGGCGTCGGCGTTGCCGAGTCTGCGCAGGGCTTCCAGGGTGTGGACGGTATCCTCGGCATCGGTCCCGTGAACCTCACCGAGGGCACCGTCTCCGACAACCAACCTGTCCCGACCGTGACGGACAACCTCTACTCTCAGGGCGCGATCGCCAACAACTCGATCGGCATCTTCTACCAGCCAACCACTGAGGCTGGTGCCCTCAACGGTTCGCTCAACTTCGGCGGTGTCGACACGAGCAAGTAAGTCTTGTCTCCTCATACCTCGTTTTCGTGAAAGCGAGGTGCTAACATTCGCTGCACTCTTCAGGGTCTCGGGCGACGTCGCCTACGTCCCGATCACGTCCACCTCGCCCGCCTCCAACTACTGGGGCATCGACCAGGACCTGACCTACGGCACCTCGACGGCGCTCCTCTCCGGCTCTGCGGGGATCGTCGACACCGGCACCACGCTCCTCCTGCTCGCCACGGACGCGTTCCAGGCGTACCAGAAGGCGACCGGCGCGACGCTCGACAACGAGACCGGGCTCCTCACGATCTCCGAGTCCCAGTTCAGCAACCTCCAGAGCCTGTTCTTCAACGTCGGCGGCACCGAGTACGAGTTCACCGCGAACGCGCAGATCTGGCCCCGCTCCCTCAACTCCACCATCGGCGGCCAGGACGGCAAGATCTACCTCATCACTGCGGACTTGGGCAGCGAGAGCGGCCAGGGCCTCGACTTCATCAGTACGCTGCTGGCTTTGTGTTTCGAATTTTGCACCGCGGCTAACGAAAGGTTTGTGCAGACGGCTTCGCGTTCCTCCAGCGGTTCTACAGCGTCTACGACACCGGCAACAGCCAGCTCGGTTTGGCCCAGACCCCTTACACGTCGGCGGAGACGAACTAGAGGGTCCACACAATGCACGCGTGGGCCAGGATACCATTGGGTCCCCAACAAGTTTGGGGACTCGTAATCACGGACTTCGTACACTACAGCCGATGTTTGCAGCATCTTCTTTGAACGACCATGTTGGATTCGATTACTCTACGTGTGAATGGGTGGCGACGCGGCGCCAGGGTACCATTCAGCCCATGTCACTCCGAATTCAGGCCGCGATATATGCCCGCGGAATTCGTCGCGTACCTACCAGCTCGCAACTCGAGCTTCGCGTTGCTTCCAGTTCGCCGTTCTTCGCGTGCCACTCGCATTCATCCCGTTTTAGTTGGTAGTGGGAAACGTGCGTGAGCTGTCATCTGCTCCTACCCATTCTTCTCGACGTAGGAACGTGTCCGACGAGCGCTGTCCAATGTACCATAAACGTCTTTGTCGTCACAGGATTCCTGTGTGTTGCATTTCATGATGAACGTACTGTTGCAGCGGTATCCAATATTAATGGCGACATTAAACACAATGACCTGTCGCCTAGGAAAGTCCTCCGTATAGAAGACGGAGGTTAAGGGATGACATGGACAATGATACTGTTGATACAAAGTACCAGGCTCGTGCCAGGGCCGGGAGAGTACGGGTACAAGACCAAGAGAGAAAGATTTGATATACAAGGTAGCATCTATTCAAGAAATCCGAATGAACCATAAGTAGGATGGTAGCGCAGCGAAAATCATACGTCATGTGTTGTCGTCAACTGAGATATCCCCACTAGACAGTACGTGCGTCATATAGGATAGACCACGTAGTGATGGCAAGGGGGATTGTAAGGCAAGGACCGGGAAACCAGCGGCAACAAAGGCGAATAGCAGCGTGGAGGGAGGCAGAGACACAGGCAAGCACCTCACTTCGCCGCTCCTTTAGAAGTCGTCCGAGAAGTAGTCCGCCAAGCTCTCCTTGATCTCCCGCATCCGCATCGTCGTCGCCACCATCGCGTTCTCCCTGCAATGCGGCATCCCGTCCAAGAATCCCTGACTAGGAATCTCCCGCTCCACCAGCGCCTTCATCATGCTCTCCGCGAGCATGATCTTCCCCAGCACGTCCTCGCGCGCGAGCCCCGGCATCACCTGCGTCCCCGTCTCGAGCACCGTACGCCACAGCGCGCCCCACGCCTTTGCGCACCGCTGCTGGCTCGTGCACCTTGCCCCATGCGTCAGTGGCGGCGCCTGCGCGGGTAGCACGTCCCACAGCTTCGACAGCGCGTAGTACCCCGCGAGAAGGCGGACACGTTGTGCGCGAGTCAGAGCACGCTCGGCGTCCCAAGCGGACTTGCCTCGGAGCATGAGTGCGTGGTACGCGAGCCCGAGGGCAGGCCGCAAGTTGAAGCGCTCCCCGATCGTCACAGCGAGGACGAGGTCGCGGCCCTCGCCGATGAGCCGCTTCCAGCGTACGAGCGTGCACTCGAGCAGGTCCGCGCGCTCGCACAACGCGGCAAGCTCCGTGAGCTGCATGAGCGTGGGTGGGTGGGAAGACGACGCTGCAGGGAGGCCGCCGGCAGTCACCATTGGGGGGTGGTGTGTGGTGGTGAGCGGTGTGGGGGCGTTGCTGGAGGGGAGCGTGGTGAGGATGTCGTCGAATGCACCAGGTCGCGAGTAGTAGTGGTGCAGCGCGGAGAGTGTCCAAGTCATGATGTTGCGGAACTGGTACTTGTGTGTGATGCGGACGAGGTTGGCGAGCTGGGTACAATCAGCTTCGGCGGTCATCGCGATCGTAAGTTCGTGTGGTCTTTGCGATGACACGCCAGCATGGGGTGGAGGGGATTACACGCATACATGCGCGACGCGCGATTAGTTGTCACGGTGAGAGAGATGCACGAACAAGGTTGGGGTGGTGGGGACTTACAAGGAGTACAGTGCCCACAAGAGGGCGCGAAACTCATCCGCCGTATCACCCTGCAGCCTGATGGGGTTGTCGTCGCTCTCGCCCTCCTGCGCAACAGTCATACTCGAGTCCGAACGCGCCGAGTCGGTCTCGCCAGAGAGCTGGAACATGGTTTCGAAGGCAGATTTGTCCTTTGTGAGGACCGATCGATGCACCTGGAGTACGGCGTGGCACGTCATGGTCAATATCCGGGACCCAGACATCTGGCTGGGGCTGGATACGCACTTTGAAGAGAGTGTTTTCAACAAGGAGAACACTGTTTCCGTCATGGATGTAATAAGTAGGATCTCTGCTGGGGCCAGGCATAGAGAGCAGAAGCATGTCTTCGTTCAGGAAGGAGTTGGTCATTGTCATAAGCGGGCTGTCGGGAGGTAGCGTCGGCTGGTCGTACTGGTTCATGGTGCAGGAAGGCGACGTCGTGGATCGACAGTGGCAGGGAACTGAAGAGTGGGAAGCACGACAGACGAGGTAGGGCCAAAGCTCGCGCACAGGCTGGGTGAGATGTTTACGTGTGCGCCGTTTATATGCACCTGTGCCGGTGCGGCGGGCGAGAAAAGACGGCGAAGAGTCAGGCGGCGGGGACAGAGCGATGCTCGCCAGGATCAGGTAATCGACATGGGGGTCGAGCGCAAGAGGACGGAGAGGAATGTGGGAACCAGGCTCACTGTCCGCCGAGTAAAGTATGCCGCGCCGTCTGCGGGGACGACGGTGATGAGCGCATTGACAACACTGTTATGTACACTCGGACTCAGGGCGGATGACAAGCCCCAGGAATGATACATATCAACTTCAGGCGCTAAGCCCACAGGAGCACCCTCTGCGTTCCTCTTAGCACTGCCCTTCTTGCCGCTGACGTTGACGTTGATCTCTCCCAGGTACGTATGGCAGTACAATTCCTCCTCTTCAGCCTTCCATTCGTCCGCGATCCCAATGGTGATCCCGATCCAGCGCAAGGGCATGCTTTCCGTACGCGCACGTGTGATTTCGTGCGCGTTGCAACAATTCAATCATACTTAATGCTTAACCATCGGCACTCTGCAGAGTTATTGCAATTGGATGACATGGTTGTTATCAAGAGTCTGCACCGACAGGAAAGATGTGATGAGAATCATCTAACAAAATGCCGTAAGTCTATGGTTAGTCCAAGTTGGCCCATGGGCGCACTGGCAGTCCAGCGCCGATAATGAAGCTGACATGCAGGAGGTGGGTTACGTTGATCATTACTCAATGCCCCTCGTCTCGAACAAGCTCATATCAATGAGTCGACGGTCGTACAAATCTTGAGTTCATGTAAAATCACATTTGCGACCAAAGCCCAATTAATCAATTTACTTACTACTCTGCCATGACGAAGGAGATCTGCCTAGCGATTTCATTGACCAAGTCCCGCAGGACCTCCTCCCTCCAGTTATCCGCGCCCTGTGGCAAATACACCATGTCAGCACCGGCAGACGGAGTAATTATCATCAGAGCTCCCCAACCTGCACCAAAATCGAAAGCTTTCCCTGGATTGACCACGAATGAACAAGCCTGAAAACCCGGCAGTAAGCTCCCCCCGACATCTGCGAAGTCCTCAGGAGTACTCACGGTCTGACCCAAGCCATCCGAAGGCCGATGTGCATCTGGTCGACCCGGAACACCGGAATTTCCCCCGGACGCACATTCTTAGGCCACATCGTTGCGATGTAGTTCTCCACTCTCCCGATATTTGTCATGCTCGGCGCAAACGGGCTTGGGCTGGGTGTGACCTCCTTGGGAGGCGCAATCTGCGCGAGCTCCGCCGACATGTGCGGGAGACACGGGTTAGCAAGCCAAGCGTCATACTGCTCTTTCGCCTGTCTCAGCGCAGCGATGAGGCGAGTCTTGCCGGAGAGCTTGGCCAATGGTGCATAGTGAATGGTGAGGGGTGTGTTGACCAGGCAGGAGACGATGTGCCTTCGCCGGTCGATGGTGGAAGGCAAACGATCCGTTAGAGAGACTCTGTCAGTCGGTGTTAGGTGTTAGAATGATCGCACAGACGAGGCGAGGACGATGACGTACACGCTAACGTCGTTGGCAACTCGAGCTGTCTCAAACTTGTCCTCTGAAACCGGGTTCAGCTCGAACGTCGCGAGTGCAGTCGCTGCATCAAGAAGTTCGGAGAAGGTGAATCCTAGGGACTTGAGAGCTTGCACGATTTCTTTGGACTCCTGTGCTGTGAAAGTAACCTGGAACCGTTGAACTTTCCTAATGTCTTTGATGCTGGTAGTCTCGCCAACCAGGCCATGAGAGGGCTAATAATAGGAAGAAAAGTTCAGACACACATGTACGTTGCCAGAGCACTATCAGAGAGATCGTACCGTCGGGTCCCCGAAAAACGCCCCAAATTTTTGTAAAAGGGCAGTTCCATTGATATCCCAGTCTTCACGAGGACCACCAGTAACGGTGATTGGGCCAGGAGGGAGGTTCTGGTATTCTGTACCCCACGGGAGATTTGCAACACTCTCCAGGTTGGAAATAGACATCCACTCTAAGAGCAGAGAGATGGCATTGAGACCTGGTTTCGCGTCAATGACGGAGTGGCTTGTATGCAGGAAGATGCAGAACGTGTTGAGAGTATTGTCCGGACGCATAACGTAGACGCGAAGATACTGCTCGAAACCGTCCGCGAGAGTGTATGGGATTCTTTTCGAAACTATGGAGTGGAGGAATGAAGAAGGATCCATTGGATCAGGGTGATATTGAACTGTCTCGTCGGCCCACTGGCGTACTTCTTCCACGCTCTTGACGGGCGTATACACCCAGGACCCACATCAGGGAAAACCTCAATCCCTAACGAGCGCTGAAGTATATCTTCTGGCCTTCTAACGTTCAATAACACACCTAAAGCACGCTATTTGTTTCATGACCTTTATAATTCGGATCTTCGTAAGGACGTAGCGATAATTGTCAACAGATTAACTTGAATGTATGTCTATCTACAAACGGATTTACATAGAATGCCGCACATTTGTCTAGGACGTTAGCCGCCGTCCATTCGCGAGGTACAGTGCGTCCGAAATCTGGGAATAAATGACAAGAACGAACGATATTTTCAATAGGGATGATGCTAGCTAACCGACTCCCATTCCGGACGGAACGCTTTATCTTGTATAAGCCATGACTGCTACCAGGAACGGAAGGGAACGGCGTGAACCACTCTACGTAGGCAAGAAACCGAGGGTATGGACGGGCGCTGTTTGTGAACAGCGCTGGAAGTGCGCCAGAAGGGATTCGAAACACAACGCGAACCTGTGCAACCCGATATCCTAGTATCGCAAGTCAATGGACTTGACTGCAGAAGATATAAGCATTGAGCGCACCTTGCACACCAGTGACGCCGCCCGTCCCATCATTTACGAGCACTGTGTCGAAGCGTCCAGGAACAGTTGTATCATACTTTCCCTTGCGTTCGGGGTGGGCATGCGCTGCGTCAGAGCTGGGAAGAATGTGCCTTGTCAGGTCGTATGGATCACTGATCCAGAACTTGATGCGATGCCACACGGGAACCTTGGCAAATGGGAAGTAAATCCCTGCCGCTGCCGACTCCACCTGAGCACGCGAGAGCGATCCTGAGCTGTTGTGCTCTACGACGAAGCGCTTGAGTGCATCTCGGAAGAACGTCGCCCCATACTTGTCGGGGAGTTCGTGGACGGGTACGCCTCGCACAGAGGGATGCCGCGTCATCTCGAGAGGGGGCTTGTGGTCGTCCTGCGCCCTGTCCTGTCGCGGACGACCAGGAGGGCGCTGGGTTGTTACGTTAACAGGCAGGAGGGAGCACTAGAAGATACGCATGAGTGCGCAAACCTGACATTAAATAAGCAAAGGTGCCTGACCTGCTGGACGGTATCGCTGCTTCTCGCTGCTCTAGAAAAGAAATGTCAGAAAAGATCAACACTCTCACCAGAGTGGAATGCATACCTTCTCGACGAATGCACCAGTTGATGTATGTCTCATGACGCTCAATCTTCTCCTTACGCTCCATCCAGAGCGTCATTTGCGACAACTCATCCTTTCCATTCGTCGCTCGGAAGGCCTCCTTGGCGAAATCGATGTGAAGGCGCTCCGAATGCTGCGTATCGTAGTTGTCAGTGGTCCCGAACATCTCGATTGATCGGCGGTAGTGGTCGAGAAAGTGGAGCTTGGGTAACTTGAAGTGTTCTCGGATGCCGAGATCAACGAAGACAGACTTGTTGGCATGGAACCGCTTCAGAGCGTTGTCGAGAAGCTTGAGCGTGCCAGATGTGTGCGTGGGATAAGCAGCGTAGTATAAGAAGTCGAGGAGGGCGCGCGTGGCACGCTCGATGCAGACTGGTGAGACGCCATTGTGGGGCGGGAGGCCGACGATGAGTCCGAGGAGAATATGACATATATCTTGGTGCTCCTTCCCCGTGACACGCGAAAGCTTCGAGATACCCTTGGAGAAGTGGCGGAGCGAGTGGTTCTCGGGCAGGCGGCGGCACCGCGCATCGATCTCTGTTGTCCCGTAAGCCTCCTTCAGCCACGCGATGAGATGCTTGATGACGCCTTGATAAAGTTGATGTAGAAGGTCGGGCGTGATGGCGAGGAAGATGTTGGCGAAAGGAAGCTCCTCCCAGAATGGATGGTATATTGGCTTGATCCCGGCCTCGCGACAGGCCTGCGTGTATGCGCGTGGGCCCTCATCAAGGGCCGAGAGGGCGTCGAGCACTTGCGCGAGGTCGCGGAGGGGACGCGAGGTGTCCGTGGCGGCGCCCAACTCTGCGCGAGGCACGGGACACTTTGGGCACTCGCCATTCTTGCATCCGGTGGCGAGGAGCTGCTCCGGGGTAGTCGCCGACATGAACAGCAAAGATGGGATGACCGCGATGCTTCACACCGTCGCCTCTCGGGAGCTGAATACCATCCACCCCAGCAGACTTCAATGGGGCAAGGACGCGTCGAAGACAGGCGTGGAACAAGTTTGCGAGGGTGCGACGACGTGCAGCCTTGTTCGTGATGTGCTCGAGCTTCGACGTTGGTAAGTATGCAAGGAGGATCTGCCCGTGGCGGGAAGGTTTCGACCGGATCCTCTTTGGGAGATTTCCAATCGTAAGGTAGACGGGGTAAGCCGTCTTGTTGCCGATAAGGGTAAGTTGGGTCTTGTCGGAAGCGATGATGACAGGGATGACAGTTGCCCCCTCGCGTTGACGATCTAGGGCTTCCTACAAACATTTTGATCAGCAACTGGTGTATATGTTGTCGCAGAACAGCATGCGCACCTGTACTCTCCACCACCATTGCCCTGTGTTCATCTCGAAGTAGACACGCACTTCCTGCTCCTCGTCCGTGAAGTGGCGCTCGGGCGCGAGAAGGAGGTCCGCGGTGAACTCAGGATCTCCGAACAGCGCCCGGATGCATGACAACACATCGCGGTAATACACCTCGAAAGCTTCACCGGCAACGACGATCTCGTGGCGCTCAAAGGGAGGACGCCCGGACGACATCCGTTTGTCGATAATCTTGTTCAGGCCGCGCGAGTTCGTAAATGACAGACCAAGCTTCTCTGCAACCTACGATGGGGAATTCAGGATGAAATGAGGGTATCTCTTGCACAGTGGACTCACGCCATCAATCTCAAGGAGCTCCGTTAACGCGGTTGAACCGGGGCCGCGTTTCTTCCCCCACCGAGCGACCTCCCAGTCAAGTTTCGAAGTAAAAGGCCAGTAGATGGGACGACGGGGGTCCTCCGACTGCAGCTCCTGGCCGTAGCGTACATGTCCGGCTTGCTCCGCTGTAGCGCCAGGTATAGGAGCGCCAGCTAATGCGCTCTTCCCATAAGGCACAACGTAAGTCTTCGTTGTTGTTTCGGCTTCAATGTCTGCACGAACGTCTGGGGAGTCTGGACTATGCGCGGGGTCATCGGAGATGGGTGGTGGTGTGGGGGGACGATCGTGTTGCGCAGTGGGGATGGCATCGCCAACGAGCAATGAGGCAGCGCCCGAGACCTCAGCAGGTGGCTCCCATCCATCCTCTTCTTCCACGTCAAATTCGGAATCTTCGGATGGGGATCCTGGGCGGGAGACAGAGCCATCGACGTGGTAGAGGTCATCGTCGGAGGTATAGGCTCCGAAGTAGTCCCCGGCAAAAAGGATGGGAGGTGAATCGAGGTCGCAGTCGGGGAGGTCAGGAAGGTCCATGTCCACATCCTCGGGGTCGAGAGTGCCCCTAGACTGGGCGCCATCATGACCGCAGACCGTTGAGCCGGAAGCCGCAGGCGCAAGTCCTAAGAGCAAAGCACGCTCCATAGCTTCCTCCTCGTCACGCACTGCAATACATCTCGGGTCCCTTGTCTGCGAGAGGTGATTTGACCAGCCTGAGTTGGTAAATGAGCCATTGCATCCCTTGCAGATGAACATGGCAGACGACTGAGGCGGGCGTAGCGGGAGAAGGGCGTGTGGGCTCGGGACTCGGGACTCGGGAGCGTTGCTAGGGGGGGATCCTCGTGGTGGTGGTGATGACTGAGCAAGTGCAACGAGGCAATGGAACAGATTTCGCTTTCGAGGCCAAGCGTCTCGACTCCATAGGCATCGAGCCGCGAACAAGTTCGGTTTAAGCGGTACGTCTGGGCTATACTGGGCTACGCAGGCAAAACGAGACAATGCTGCGGTTGAGACTCTTCAGAACAGTATATAAGGGGTCCACGCACTCACAGTCCGCCACCGGCCAACTCATTTTTCACTAACTTTCCCTTCAGCTTCAGTATCTCTCCTCTTATTGCTCGTGAACATCCACCACAGTAATGGCGAGGTCGGCGCCATCTGCCACAACTTCAGCGACACCTTCAATGGCAAGGGGTCTGGATCAGCAAGGTGCGCCCCTCGAGCATTGAGTTGACATACCGTAGCAGCGTCTTATTGAGACCAACACCGGCTTGATCGCAGCTGCAGCTCGGCCCGCACCCGTTCGCGATCGGCCCGTTCGTAAAGCTAAACAAGTCGCGATGGATCGAAAGGGTGAGGACTCCTTCATAGCTTGAGTCACTTAATACTTGCTTACCGGTGGTATCGGGGGTAGTGTGGACGAACGACCTCTCTGGAGCGCGGAAGCGTGCCCTCTCCCTCGGAGAGGACAAGGCGCTAGCCGCAAAGCCCAAGAAGACGAAGCACGCATCTAGTAAGCATGGTAGCATGAGTTAAATTCAATGCATTGGTTAAAAAAGCGCACCATATAGGCCAGGTTAAATCGTCAGTGAAGGCCGGCGCCCAGGATAGCGCGGTGAATCTTCCTCCTCGCTTCGAAAGGAGTACGTTGCTCTCTTATCTGTTACTCGAAACATTAGCTGACCTAAGCTGAGCAGAGAAGAATGTCTTGCTTGCAACCGACCTCGACAATTCTGGAGATGAAGACGTACCGCTTAGCGTTGCGGTGGGTGCGCGCTCTACTCTGAAGACGCCGGTGACCGCATCAAGCGAGAAGACGACACTCGTGCAGGACGTCCAAGACCCCCAAGACGATGGTCACAGCAGCGAAAATGACGGCTCCGACGACAATCTTGACCCTGAGGCACACGTTCAGGCACTCGCTGAGATGTCCGAGTCCGACGATGAAGTGCTGGTGTCGATGGAAGCCCACGGCGAGACGCAGGCACTCGGGGATCACCTGGCAGCCGAAGTGAGCGTTAGTCCCTACGCTGCATGACGACTCGGACTTACTCACACTCCATAGCAGCCTGAGTGGTCTGACTCCAAGCCCCAGCCAGACTTGAAGGGCAAGGGCGTTGCGAGCCGCGTCTCCTCCGAGTCCGGTGACGACCTACCAGAGGATGCGAGCGATTACGAGCACGCAGAGCCGGAGGCACAGGTAAGTAATGTAAGCTCTAACAAGGACGCGGCATTTTGACTTACTGCGTGTGGGACAACGACTCCAGCGGAAGGACAAGCAGAAGTCGAACCAAGACCAGGCTGGCCAGGCAAGTGCACCCGTAATGCCCCCTTTCGGGCAACTCCTGACAGGTTGTTTCCCAGGCCTCTGGATTGAGCAAGACGGAGTTACGTGCCTTGCAGGAGGTCCGTGCGACGTCCTCTTCTCATTCGTCAACGTGCACACCTCTCACTCCCATCTAACTATTCTCTAGCGGCCTGTCTTCAAAACGCCGATCCATACCACCAGTACTTCCTCCCTGCCGACGTCTTCCTCCTCCAAGTCTACGTTCATCCCCCTTCCTCCTCAGGCTGCTGCTGCTCCTCTTCCTCCTCAACCAGCGACCGTGACGACTCCGGATGACGACGGCTTTTTCTCTGACTCAGACTCGGACATGGTCGACGCCGACGAGCCAATCGACCCGATGGCTTATCGTCTCGTCTATCCTCGAAGGGGCGAGCTCTCGCACTCAAGGCCCAGCATCCCGATATCCAGGACGCCGTCCAAGCCGCCATCGTCCGTCTCGAGCGTAAGATCGTCGTAGAGGACGCATTCCCCGACGCGCACAAACGTGGCCGGGGTGTTCGACTGACTCTCGTCGAGGCGACTCGGAGTCTCATGCCCGCGCAGAAGTACCAGGGGCTTGTAGCTCGTCTCATCAGCGACCCAATGTTCACCAGAGGTCTTGCTAGCATTGTACGTACTTTATCATTGCTTACATATGCGCTGATTTAACAGCATTTGCAGCCCAATCAGCGTATCAGTACCTTCCGGCGCAAGCTCAAGGAGAAAAGCGACTCCTCAGTCCCTTCGTCCTTCGATCTTGTAGCTGGAAAGGCTCAGGGCATCGTCGAGTGGATCCTTCCCCACCTCAGATACGTCTATCCCATAGATATCCAGGTACGCTTCCATCTTCCGTCACGATTCCCTCTTTGCGAGTCCTTGCGGTGGAGTTCTCCGCCCACCCTTGTCTCGACCGCCGAAGGCCTGTACTGACCTTGACACAGAAACATCAAATCTCAAACAGTCAACCCTACCATGCACCCATAATCATCATCGTCCTCCGCGAGTCGTTTTTCAGGGGCCCGAGGTCGTTTTACTTGCGGAATGAGGACATCTTCCGGTCTTCTCTCCCAGGACGTGAGGAGCGTGAGATCCCCATGGTCATGTTGGCCCTTGTGGGTGCCGCAGTGCGTTCTCCTTTTCCGATTCACTCTGCATGCGCTGTATCATAGTTGACATTTCATCAGATCCATGCATCTCTTGTTGACTGGAAATCTGGTGAATGTATCGAGACCAACTTCTCAGCGGAGAAGTACATGGACGCGTACAGTGAGCACATGACGTTCCTCGAGGCGATCAAGAGCTCTGGCCCCGTCAAGTATCACACAATGATGTACAAGCTGTTCGACGAGGCTAGGTAACGCGACTCCTGCCTGTATCGTCTGATTGGGCGCATGCTGATGACAGTTCCCACAGCGGCGGGGCTCGCACCATTCATGGCAATCCCGTCGGAGATCCGCCTATCGCTCACCTCAATCTCGAGGCGATGGCGGAAGACTAGTACCCGCAGATCCCCTTCCACTCCAATATCTACTGTATGATTTCGCTTGAGTTCTCGTCCATCGCATCCCCATCTTGACCCTCTCTGTACTCGCTCCTAATGCGGAAACCTTCCGACATATGTACGTATGCTGCTTGTTGAACCGCCCACCACTCATTCTCCTTCTATATTGCTGTATAGCATCATATCAACCCTGTCACTCCTTGTTCACTCTCGTATAATTCAGTGGCACGCTGCCGCTCCCCTCCACTCCCTGGATAATCACTAGTACAACGCATCTTGTCTGTTCTTTACCATATAATACATGCTTTCTAATGGACCGCGTATGTGTGAATTTCGTCTGGAAGTGAACAAGTAAGATAAAAACTTGCGCTAACAACGATGTTATATAGTACTCATTATTCCCATATGTTCACGTTATATAGCACTCGTTATTGACGTGTGTTCACGTTATATAGCACTCGTTATTCACATATGTCCCTCTATTGCTACTAATTAATCTCTCAATTCCGGCCGGACCTTACCCTATCTGACTACTCCACTAATACGCCTTATTACAGCTAATTACACTCATATTCGTCTTTTTAGGACTTGGGGTTTTTCCTGATGCAAGGTCGGGATCATGGATACCTTGCTTGATCGTGGCACCTACAAGGGGGCATTCGTATCTAGGGGGGCGTCGACTCGAGTGAGGGGCAGCATAAGATACTGGAACGGACTTTACGCTTACCGTAACCTGATTGTCGCTTCCTTCACACGTTTCTCGATGTGCCGTTCGGGAATCGTGGTGGTGAACTGAATGCCTATGGCAAACTGCGTCGCACTGTCGTACATGAGATTGAATCCCGTTAGTATCCCAACACTGCTTCGTTCTGTTCACCCCCCTCACCCGTCTTGAAGACGCATCGTCTGATCGATCAACAACTCGGAACCAAGGAGGGGTCTGTGGACGCGGAATGAAAGGCAAGCGCACTCTGTAGAGGCGACACGACGCACCGAGTGTACACGTTGAGGGCTCCTGAGGAGAGGATGCGCTGCTCCCATTCTGGTTCTGGGACAGACATCGTACGGACTGGGTGCAGGGTTGGATACTCCGCGGCACCGTTAGCGTTGGTCGACGGCTTATAAACGTCCAGATCAGCCCCGCCCAAGTAGATAGTGCCTATACAGAATATACGATATCCCCGTCTGAGACCGGAGTAAATCAAGCTGACATTTCCGCGATCCGCCCGTGTGGTATACGCCGGCTGGATCTAGTGCTGCACTCAGCAATCCACATTGACCATGAGCTCATCGCCAGCGTGTCGGACTGACCTGTGCTGCCTGGCCTAACCTACCACGTTATGACATGTCGCCAGGCCTGCAAACTCAGCGCACGCATGCTAAAACTAAACAGAGGTACAGGGACTTGGCAGGCTGGGACAAAAACATCCAAGCCTCGTCGCCGGTGCTACGATGAGCAGACGCCTTATTGCCTTAGCGCCAGTTTAGCGCCGCGCTTTTGGTACGGAGCAGGCTCACTTCAGTTCTTGCTTGTACACCACTCCTCACTCTCCAGCCTATTCTCTCTTCTCTTTCTCGACAACGCGTGGGGAGGGCTAGGGGCCTACATGGTTTCCCATATTTTGCCGCTGAATCTGAACACTGAACGGCATCGGTGATCTCGCCAAATTGCCGTGACCACTGCGAACCTATGGCGGACCTCTTTCCCCCAGATCTCCCTCGCTTCAATGGGCTCAACGCAGCGGGAAGCCCTAGGAAGGATGCGCCCATCTTTGCTCGACGCCATGCCTCAGACACGTTGCTTCGAGATGGGCTTCCTTATTCCAAGTTGAGGCGCAGACACACGATGGTTTGCTGCCCCTCTGACCCGTCCTTGTTCGATACAGGAAACTTGTCGCACACACGTCATGTGTCAACGCTCTGGCGGTCTCCAAAGATGGGCGATGGCTTGCTAGTGCTGGTGACGGTGAGCTCTCGTGTCCTCTTGGGTCCCTCGGGTAGGCTTATGCGTGCACGTTTAGACCCATACTTGCAGGTATGGGATTTCCACCAAGAAGCGCTGTCAGAACCAGCTTCTAAGTTCGTTGGACCAAGGGTGAGTATATGATAGCTAGGTCGTCTGGGCCACCCCGGGTGCCGCCAAAACTCACAACCTGTTCTGGTAGGGAAACGTCTTCACGCTCGCCTTCTCGGCCTCGGGGCAGTTTGTCTACTCGTTAGTTCTCATATCTTAACCAACTACATACGACACGCTCACGAATGAGGCAGCGGGGACACGCGAAATATTATACACCAGTATGACATATCCGATTTGAAGGACCCTGTAACCCGCATAGAGCGAGGCTCCCAAGCTGGTTCACCAAGCTGGAGTAACCACCAACACGGCGTAAGAGCACCATGGCTCATCCAATCTTGTGGTGACCCTAACATACCTTAGGATAGCCTCCGTGCGATATCTTGCCACCCCGAGCAAGACGCTCTGTTCCTCAGCGCCGCGTGAGCATCATATTCGCCACCATCCTTGCATCTGCTCACGCTGTCTTCGTCCACTAGCGAAGATGGGTGCATGATTCTGCACGACATGCGTGCCGATCCGCGATATACACGGGCGCAGCGTATCTTACAACACCGCGCGGAGCTGACGGGCCTGCAATACCATCCTACGATGCCGAACATCTTCGCGACAAGCGATAACCGCGGGTGTGTGTGCCTGCGCGATATTCGGATGGCGTTCGGACCCTTGTCCCAGCGTCGGGATGAGGGCGTTGTTCACAAAGTATGCCCACCCTTGACAATCGGCCGCTTGCATTCAGGGGCTTATGATTACACCAGTATGTTACAACGGTGGCTAGACAAGGCGTCTCGAATATGGCTCGACCCGAGGCCAGCAGCCTGGTCTTTGACCGTGAAGGCGAGCGTTCGCCAGACATCACCTAGGCCGGGTACTGATCTACAAGTTTAGGCCGAAGACTGGCCGTCACCATGCTCGTAAGTCGTATTTTTTCCAATAATGCAACCCGGAGGCTGACGAACCACCAGCACCATCTCCCCACACTATATGCGTTGAATGACCCGTACCCCATTGCCGTATTCAGTGGACGCCATTATCCGAACGGAGCAGCAGTCTCCCCGGGGGAGAAGACATACTCGAATAGCTGCACAATGAAAGTAAGGACGAAGCGCTGCGAGAGGGCTGATTGCACTGACTGTGCCGTTTTGTCAGCATGGAAGCTTCGGCTCTTTGGGCTCAGACAGAGACCTGTATTACGCGCAAGGCTCGGATGATTTCCGCACGTATGTGTGGAAGATTCCAGAGGAGTCCGCTCTCCTTGAGAGCCGTATGGTGGTCGAGAATTCGGATTGGATGAAGGCCAGAAGACCCGGAGAGCTTGGTGGGCACTATTTTTGCTGAATCACCATCAGCAGTACAACACGCATTTACGTGACGTTTCCACCAGGATATTCAGCTACTCTCCTCGGACCGAGATACGTTCCGCAGGAGATCTCTACACCTCACGCGCGGTTGACCGGTGAGCCCCGCGCCGCATGCACACGCTCTTTCTTCAAGCTACTTATTACTCACGTTCGCGCGCTTGTCGCCCAGGCCACGACTCCATCATCAACACCGCGCTCTGCCACCCCTATGAGCCCTACATCCTCACCGCGGGCATCGAGCGTTACATCCGCCTCCACAGCCCGACCGCCGCGTCGCCGAGCACCGAGCCGCTGGTTCCGACGCCGAAGGCCGTGCGGACGATCGCGTCATCCAGCCCTGGCGCGCACGACGTATTCCTCCGCGCCATGGGGATGCTCGACGAAACAGATCTCGACGACAGCGACGACAGCCAGTCGATAGCCCTGTTCGACCAGTGCGTAGGGATTTTGCCATTGATAGCGTGGGTTGGGGCCCAAGGACTGGGTGCGCTGACGAGTTTGCCACACGCAGGATACTGCGGATGGAGGGCGACGGGGACGTATTCGCGATCCGCGCGTGGAGAGAGGACGAGGAGGACACGAGCGACGAAGATGAGGACAAGGATTGGGCTGAGGGCACTCTGTATCAATAGGTTAGCCGTCTCCACCTTCGTGCCCATGAGTCCGACACCGGCATTTGTGCTTGTGGACAGTGGTGGTGGCGCGGCCGCACATCGATGCCATGAGCAGTCATCGAGGGTATGGCGACAAAACGCTGTTACTTTTGCTGGGTCGGGCGACAGGAAACAGCCGGAGTAGGTAGAAGGTTTGCTGTTCGACTCGACATGAACATGCTCGCTGGTCGTCGCAATTGCAGAGCACTGGGTAGTTATACATCTACAGGTGGTATCACTTCTTCTGAGTCCGCTTCGGATCTGGTCCTGGCCTCCTCGCCTACTGCTTCATTTGGAAGCACATCTCTGAGCTTACGCTATCGCAGCGACGAACGCCTCAGTCTCCTGGCCCTGGTTGATCTTCACGATATGGATAGACAGAGCCGCGCGACCCCCAGTCTGCCTGTACTTGTGCAGGTAGTGTTGTCCATATTGCAGCGCGAGCCGGCGTTCCGTAAGGGACGCACTGGCCCCAATCCAAACGTAGATGGCGGCTGCGACAGAGTTGGCGCCATCGTCCAGGACGAACGCGTCGTCGGGCGAAAGCGACGATTTGGTTGGCGGGGACACGGGCTCGAAGACAAGTTCACCCGTAGCGTCTGAGAGGCGGAAGAGCGCCCTCTCGGCGGCGAAGGCCGTGGTCTGCGCAGGGTTGACGGCTTCGAGGCCGAGCTGGGAGAGGAATTGGCCAGCGCCTTGGCCGTGCTCGTCTATCGTGCCGCCATCAGCTCAATTCACAGAGCACCTGGGGGTTCGAGATTCACGCACCGAAGACAGTCGTGTCGCACTGGCTCTCGCGCTCGTTCATGAGCGACTGCACGAACTCAGCCGCCTTGAATTTGACCTTACCGACCGCTGCCTGGGTGTTGAACTGCCACACCTTCGCGCCCATGTCCAGCACGTACACGCCGCCCTGTGTGATGCTCGCACCCTCGGCGGCGACCTGGCGAACCTGCAGGAGAACCGTGGGCTTGCCCGGGACATGGACGGAGGAGATGCGGTAGAGGCGGCGCGTGTTGTCAGGTGGCGGCTGGGTGACGTGATGGAAGCCGGAGGCTACGCCGCCGTGGAGGGAGACGAACTTTGGGAAGTAAGAGAGGAAGCGGGCGGACTCGTACCCCTCGACTTCGCGGTATTGGACGGGGACTCCGCCAAGATCTGTGCAAGCATGTTAGGTAATTCGATAACGGCGAATGTGAACCTAGATGAACACACGGTCATCGAGTTCGACGGTCTTGTAGGCGGCGGTGCCGGCTTCGTCTTGGGAGGTGTCGGATCCTAGCCAGAAGTGCAGGTCATACGAGAGCTGCTCGTTATCGGGGTCCTTCTGATAAGTCTAAGGAAATGTCAATTCTATAAGAGAGCCTTGTGCAGCTGGTAAGGGGAACGGAACGCACGTGTAGGACGATGTAGGAGTCGCCATCGTAGAAGTTGCCATAGTTTGCCTTCGGCCACTCCTTGACATGGAACTGTTCTATCCTCCAGACCTGTAGACCAGGTTCTTGACCGGCTGACTGCCATGCAGCCTCTTTGTCCCCCGCATGCTCCCTGACTTGCTTCTCAAGCTACTTGGGTAGAGCGAGAGGGAGGGTTGTGAGAGGGAAGTTTGAAGTGTCAGACCGAGATCAAGCCCGACATACATCCGATCCGAGGAGGGCGATGTTGGAGTCCTCGATGCTGTACTTTGTCGGGCGTGTGAGATGTGCCATGTTCGGGATGTGGGAGAAATACGAGATGATCAGAGGAGTGAAAGTGCCTAGTCCGGCAGTGGCCACACCCGCAGCGCTCGATCCAGTAGCAGATTAGATTCAATGGGACTTATCTAATCTCTGACGGCACAAGCGGCGTTGATGAGGCGAGGAATTCGCGTACTCACGCAGCCCCTCGCATCTCACTCAGCAGCATGTCCAAGTCCTATTCTTGCCCACCTTTCCCTCCTCCCACCGCTTACCCCACCCTGCCTTGCTCGACGGCATTCCTCTCATGCCGTTTGGAACGGTCAAGCTCAACGATGGCAATGAGGTATGCAGGCCGCACCCGTGCATCGCTGTACGGACCACGACCTTGACTGTGTCATCGCACCTAGATGCCCGTCATAGCGTTCGGAACGGGGTCCAAATGGAAGGGAAAGGTGCATCTCTACCCTCGTGACATCGCTAAAGCATTTGCTGAAGTGCTATGGCGGCCTTGTAGGACGTCACCGACTATGTGATCCAGGCCATCGAAACCGAATTCTCTCACATCGACACCGCGCAATGTACGTTCTGTCCCGCCCATTTTCCCGCTCGCTGCGCCCCTATTCACGCGACGGTCGCATGATGAAGGGTACCAAACAGAGGACGGTGTAGGGGACGCGATCCGCGAGAGCGCCTTAGATCGGCGCGAGCTATACCTCACCACCAAGTGGTCGGGTCTCACGACGATTCCAGAGGCTATCGACAACAGCCTCAAGGAGGTTCGCTCTTTTCCTGTGACCTTCCTGCCATGTCCACGCCCAATGATACCCTTTTTTTCAGCTCGGCGTGAAGTATGTTGACCTTTACCTCATACACAACCCACGAACGGCCGGGGATTTGGAGCAAGCTTGGCGCGAATTCGAGAAGATCAAGGAGACTGGCCTTTCTAAGCATGTTTCCACTCACCGTTACCCCTCAGCTCTTCGCTGACTTCGTATCAATGTAGGAGTATAGGCGTCAGCAACTTCAATGTCCAACAGCTCCAGCAGGTCGTCAAGATCGCTAAGTTCAAACCCGCCGTCAACCAGGTGAGGATTGCGAACACCTAGCCAGTTGTGTAGGCATTGCTTAGTCTCCGCGCAGATTCTTTTCCATCCGTACAACTACGCCGAGACCAAGGAGCTCTTGGAGTACAGCGCAAAGCACGGTATCGTCACCGAGGCTTACAGCAGCCTTACGTGCGTTACCACTCGCATTACCCCCTTTTTGCATCCTTGTGTTGACATTCTGGTTTATTTAAGCCCGGTCACGAGATACCCAGGCGGCCCAGTTGACGCACCACTCAAATCTGCGGCCGACCGCCTGAACGCTACTCCCATCCAAGTCCTCTTGTCTTGGGTCAGGAGCAAAGGCGTGGCAATCGTGACCACGAGTTCAACAAAAGAGCACTTGGAGGAGTATCTCGAGGTTGCTGATCTTCGTAAGTTCCCTTTCCGTAATGTTCTGCTATATAATGAAATTAATGCTATGCCTGCTGCACCAGCTTCCCTCACGGAAGAAGAAATCGCTGCGATTGACGAGGCAGGAGCGAAGGGTCCCTCGGGCAGCGTATTCAAGAGACTCCAGAACAAGTACATTCTCGCTGTGGCTCTTATGTCTGCTGTTCTCATTGTCATGTTCATGGAATGCGCGGCACGAAGGCCGTAGATCTTGGAGGACTATCCAGTATTCTTGAGGAATTCCGTTTCGTGCTCACGGTCATGTCCGCATATCTGGTTCTTCTCCCGTTGCTTGGATCCCGGGCAGAGATGGTTCAGACATTCGAGGGCGACAGACCAGTCGGCCGAGTTCATTAGGTTGTAGTATATAAATAGAACGAGCGGGCATGTAACTGTACGTGCAGTCATAGAGTAGGTGGTTTCGTAGCAGTCTACACTGCGTAGGACAACCCCCGATCCATCTTGTAGTCGACGTCAACCGATGGCTCGCTATTCTTGCCCGCGTCGGTCACCACCTCGCGAGTCACCTGGATACACGCGGTGTCTCCCCTGACGCGATCGAGGTTATCCATGCGGAAGACCATGTTCCCTAGGGAGGACGTCGTCACGGACTTGTCGGGCGTCGACCCGGGCAACCCGTGTGTGAGCCCAAAGCGGGACCGCACGATGACGAGATACACGACGAGGGCCTGTGAGTTCCAGACGACCAGGTCAGCAGGAGGGCTGGGAAGCAGAGAAGATTCAGACATGACGAGAAGTGAAACGTACCGCAACCTGCGTGGCGACGTCGAGCACGGCCAGCGCCGCAGGGTCATTCAGGTTGTACAAGATGAACACGACGATGGTGATGCCGATGAGGAGCGCGCCGGACTCGACGAGGAGGAAGATGTGGCGGATGTACTTGTTGGTGCGCGACGGCTGCGACATCGCCTGCGAAAGGCGGGAGCCGGTAGACCACAGGCGGGAAGCGATGGCCGCGGTGACGGAGATGTTGATGACGAGCTCGACCGGCCAGCCGACGTCGCTCAGGATGCGGACGATGGGCGCGGTGGCGTCGAGGCCCTGCGCAAAGCAGACGATGCCGGCGACAGAAACACCTAGGCTCCGGCATCAGTCTTTGCCGGTAGAATCCTTAACAGAACTGGCAGATACGCACCCAGACGCACGAGCACAAGGGATATCTGTATTCTCCGTCAGCACATGAGTATGGACGCTATGGAATTGGTTCCACAAGGGAACTTACTGGTAAGACTATGACAGACCAATTGTATGCCCAGACGACATGCATTCGCCAAGTCTATGTGCCAACTTGTAAGGGATTGACTGGATGAAGCGCACTAGAGAGCACGTACCAAAACAAGATCTTGGATAAACATCTACTAGAGCCGTCAATCATTGTGTAGAGTTTTATTCGTATGTGTAGGACGTACCGCAATGGCGTAGGTCGAATTCTTGAGTAGCGCTATGCCATGCGACTGATCCGCATAGTAGAGCGATGCATAGTATGAGGGTGCATCGGAGGGAATGAAGATGAAGGCTTCAAGTTCTTGTCGTAACGAGGCAGCCACGTGGATCGTCGCGCAAAGGTACAACAGAGCGGATGTCCCAAACAAGATCCTAGAACCGTCATGGCGATCGGATTTGGGGAAACAACCATACTAGGTCAGGTAAATCACGCACCATTTATTCCGTTGGCCCCGCAGTTGTCCAAAAAGAAGGTGGCAAACGACTGCAAATACGACCGTGCTGTGGAGGGGTGAATAGGAAGCTCCACATCGGAGGGGTCTACTCACTTGAAACCTTGGGTGGGACAAGTTAGAACACGGGGTAGAATGGGGATTAATGAATGCCGTACCCCAAAGAGCCGTCTCAACCCAGGTACTGATGATGTAAATCCTGTTCAGGGATGGGATTGACTGCGTGGAGGAAGAAGCCATGGGATCCGGAGGACGAACTTCGTCCGGTCGGAAGGGGAGCCAGGAACACCTCCGTCCCCGGTCCCAATTATATGCCTGGGGTTATAGAGTCGAGCCGCAGCATTTGTCTGTGGCACCTGCGCTCTCGACGCCGGATTGTATGTAATATGTTTTCGGGGGCGACCCTACAGAGGAAGGGACGCCTCGTTGTGAGAATCGGAAACTTAAGCGGCGCATTCTTCGCATAGGACATGAAACGCTGTTCGGCGTTACTCAAAACTGCAGGTTGTCAAGGCCGGTTAAAGCCCACAAAACAAGCGGTCCATCATATCTTGTCATACGCCACGAAGCAGCCATCGGGGACACAAGCCCAAGGTCGGGAATTTGAATCATAAAGTGCATGAATTGATTTTACGTTGCCGTGCGGGATTATGGACGCAGCCTAGAATACGGAACTGAAACAAATCTAGAGTCCCGCCCGACGGGCGGATCGTCAAGCCGACCAGAGCAGCCCATATACGGCTAACGTCGCGGTATGTGTATGCATGCGAGAGCCTGCGCAAGGTTTCCAGAATCCAGAGGGTCAACAAAGCGCAGGATAACGCTGGCCATATCACACTAGTCCAAATAATGAAGGTCGTATCTTCCGCTGACACCCATTCGGCGATCCGACGGTGAAGAAATTCATCATATGATGTAAAGGGCTCCCGGTGCGCTTGCGAACGATGTGAAAACATACACAAGTGCTCACCAAGCACCCTTGTTGGTGACGCGAGCGATTGGCTAGCCGGGATCAGGCATAGACGGTAGCTTGTGTATGTAGGCAGATTATGACTGGGGCTAATGGTCATACGGTGAACCATCGAGTAGAAGCAAGGTGGAGTGAAGACGATGCATGTCGTTGACGACCTTGGGCAAAACCGGGATATTCCGATCCGCATCGGCCATATCCGAGCCCAACTTCACAGTGTACAGCCACCGCTTCGAGTCTAACTTACATAGGGGGGATCGGGGGCTGTAAACCGGAGCGACCGTCGGAAACTTGGAGCTCGGATTGATGGGAGTTTGGAACAGGGAGTTACGCATGTCCCTAAGCACCGAATGGGGCCTTACAGTCAAGCGGCTCACAATCTGAACATCTGCAGGGTAACTCATACGAATAGCACCGTCCATGAGAGGCTGCACAATGGTCTAACAAATCTTGCTGCGGGATACCGTGAACCTACGCTTTCGTTTTTATATCTCCTAGAGGCGGCCCCCGCTCTCGCAACCCTCGAGCTTTCTTCTGTATCGGAGCCCATGGTGTAGGACGTACGTCAGCCATGTAAGTACTCAGCCTCCGTTTCGTCTTATTCCAATGTTTAACGTTCTTCGTCTGTTCACCCTTCATCTCCCTTCCCTCAGTCGACTTCTCTGCGTGCGTAGAGAACATGAAACATATGGCCAATACCCGCACGTACGCAACTATATAAGTATGGAGCGAAACTGAGCCGACGCGAGCTCGCCTCCTCAATCCCCGAAGGCTTCCAACCGAATATGACTGCCCCGATCGGCTGACAATGCCATGACGGTGCGGTGCATCGATGGGTATCTCGTCGTAACACCACTCATGAGGTGACCAGAGCAACCATCTCTTTGGCCCCCACACAGTCCTATAAGCGACGACGACAACGACGCCCAAGATGCCGCCATTCATCCTGATCTCTCCCGCGACGCGTGGGCTATCGCTCGCACTCACCCGCCACTACCTCCGCACAACCTCTCTCCCAGTATTCGCAACGTTCCGCCCCAACCCGCCCGCCAATAGTGGTTCTCAGGGCCCCCGAAGCCAAGAGTCTGTCCGAGAGAACATCTTGGAACCACTCCAGGACATCGATCCAGCGCGTCTCCACCTCCTCCCGCTCGACCTAAGCTCCGAAGAAAGCATCGCGTCTGCTGCGGACGAACTCGGAAACACCCTCCCCGAGCTCTCAGGCACCGACAACGACGCCCCATCTTTCATCCGCACCGCGTTCTTCACCGGCGGAGTGCTCCACCCCGAACGGCAGCCGTCCGACCTCGCGCTCGACGACATCCTCGAGACGTTTCGTTTAAACGTCGTCTCGCACCTCCTCTTCATCAAGCACTTCTCGCGCTTCCTCCCGCCCGCCTCCGCGTCCTCCCCCACCGCGCCATTGGCGAAGTGGGTGCACGTCTCGGCGCGCGTCGGCTCGATCTCGGACAACCGCCTCGGCGGGTGGTACTCGTACCGCGCGTCCAAGGCCGCACTCAACCAAATTGTGCGCACGTTCGACTTGCACCTGCAGGCAAAGCGGCTGCCCGCTATTGCGGTGGGCGTGCACCCAGGGACCATGAAGACGGACTTGAGCAAGGACTTCTGGCGGGGCGTGAGCGCGGAGAAGCTCTTCTCGCCCGAGTACTCGGCGGCGAAGCTCGCGGAGGTCGTGGCCGGCTTGCGCGCCGAAGAGAGGGGAAGGGTGTGGGACTGGAAAGGGGACGAAGTCATGCCGTGAAGCTTCCACAGCTTTTCCCTCATTCACACCTGATTTGGACTGCGTGAATACCATTGGGTCTATGAAAGTGGCACCTTTTAGGTTTAGAAACGAGGATTGAAGTTTTCCAAGTATGACGCGATGATGAAGCATACGATTATAGAATTTATAGTACAGGTTAGATGAATGTACATGCAACATGCCCACCCGCAGCAACCCGTCTACCAAGGTATACAGGCGCTGTGTCCAGTCCCAAGCATCCATAATACACGTGTGTCCCGAAAATCCGAATACTGCCAGATATCCGCTGTAGCGACAGGGGGTGTTATGCCTGGGTAGGCGTGGAGGCGAATAGATCGTCCAGCCACTGGGTGAAAAGCTCGAGCTTCGCGAATCCCCTTGCACCAGTAAAGCCACCGATGACCAGGACGAAGTGGGCTATCGAAACCGCAGCGATGAACGCGATGACGGACGTCGCAGAGTAGGTTGCTGAGGGGGCCTCTGCTGCTTCATATACTGTCTTCGATCCACCTTGCGCCTTGATTGCCGCGAGCAGAGGTGAGTTGCGCATATCCTCCACGAGGGGCGTGGACGGAGGCGACGTAGAGTCGACAGGCGAATGAAGGGGAGAAGGGAGCTCCACATTGACCGTGGTGGCGATGGACTTAGGCTTCAAGGGTGCCTTCAGCTCGTCGAACAGCGCTGTGTTGAACTCAAACGCGATGTTCGCTTCATCCAGGATCGCAGCTGTCATATGCCGGTAAGCACGTAAGCACTCCCCCCGCGCACCCCACCCTGCCACACAACTAGAACCCGTGAGCCAGTGACTGACCTTTGAGCTCCGCGTTGTCCCCAACGCCAGCGTTCATGCCCTCCCGGTACCATTCCTTGATCCGCTTCATCTCGCCAGCGTTCGCTGCCTCGCCAACCGCCCCTGACAAGGTCCGGAAGTCGAAGAAGCTCAAGCCGCCCACGCCCACGTCGAGGTCGTACGCCTTGGAGATGCTCCGTCGGATGAACTGGCCGCCAGAGAGGTCGCCGAGGTAGCGAACGTAGGCGTGCGCGAGAAGCCGTGCGGGATCACGGCCGGCCGCGAGTTCCTGTATCCGCGCGACATAGCGTGAGAGTGCGGCCGGCTGTGCGGTCGTCGTCAGCGCAATGTGGATGGGGTGGGACTGCCACGACGACTCGGGGACTTCAAGGATATAGCTAATGTCGGCGGCGAGGTTGGCAGAGCGGGCGAAGAGCCCGGGGTTGTGCGTCGGCGCAAGGACTGGATGTGTGGCATGCTCGTCGAGGGCGCGTTCAAAAGAACTGAAGAAGAGGGATCACAGCGTCTCAGCTGTGGCAAGCCGTGGAGCGGGAGAGGAGGGAACGCAAGGACTCACTCGTAGACGTGCCAGAGCACCATGAGGAAGCGCACATACTCTTCCCTGTCGAGCTCGCCACGGGTGAGCAATTGTGCACCTTTGGAGTGCTCTGCGCGTTCATGTGCTGCATGGGTGCCTTCACGGAGAATAACAGCAATGGGTTGTGTGAGGTCAACTTCTGGAGTTGAAGTCTGAGTGGTAGACATGGTTGAAGAACGCGAGATCTAGATGAACGGAGAGACCAGACGGGCACGGTGGGCGTTGCCAAGGAAGGGGGAGGAAGTTGTGTGGGGGGCAAAGGGAGGGGCGGAGCAAAAGAAAGGGCTCGGGTGTTTATATGAAGTGGCAAGTGCCCCACCAGGAGGCGGTGGTGATCCCCGAAAGCACGGCTGGGACGGAGAAGGGGAAAGACGAAGAAAGCAGGGGAGCACGCAACGGTGACAGCTACTGTAAGTGCGATCCATACAAGCCGACGTCACCCCCTGCCCCGTTATCTGATAAGATAGTAGTAGCCCTCACGTTGCCGCCTCTGCCTCGATCATCCCAGTCTCCCTTGGATCGTCCGAGTCCCAGACCTCCCAGGAACTTGTGTCCAAAATGGCGTCTCTCCCATACACATGCTGGCCAAGAATCGCAGTCTGACAAACCTCCAGACGGGCCCATCAAAGACTCGTAACCGCAGCGTGTCGGACGAAGAAAGGACTTCATGGGCCGGCATAAATTTGCAAGCACACGTTCACATTGAATTGGGGACGCTGATCAGTACATGGATGGGACGGGAGATAGAGACAAATACAAAACATCTATAGACACGACCGGCATTACTGCGGAACATTGCCGCAAGAACACAACTACAGCGGAGGAAGAAACCACGTAACACCGGTACGGAAACCTGGATCCTATGCTAGAATACATCGTACGTGGGGGGAGGGCTGGGATGGTACAGCAACGCGAATATATACGAATGTGGAGTAGGCAACGTGAATACGGGGAACACGAACTATAACGTAGGGGACAGGTCTGTGTGGTTCACACTGCAGCATCGGGGCTGCGTGGGATTAAAGAGGAAGTATCTCTTCGTCCATGATGATAATGAAAAGAGCGAAGGAGTGAGAAGGAACGTGCACCAATTAGTAGCAAGGACCGAGAGGCACCAAGGTGGAAAGGTAAAATGAGCCGGAACATCGAATGTGGACGCCGCACGCATCCCTACCGTCTCGGCGCCTGACTTGTGTCTTCGAACGACAGAACCCAGGAACACCGCCGCACCTTGAACGCGGAAGCTGTAGCATCTTGAGAACCCGAACCCACGAACGGACGCGGAATCGGACCAGCGTTCAATTAACAATGCTTCCGCGCCGCCGGACACCGAAGCGTCAAGGCATCTCCGCAGCGAACAGCTGTGGAAGGTCACCCGGGCATCGTCAGACGTGCGGCGATAGAGGCGAGAACGATCGGTCTGGACGCACTCTTGCAACCCCAGCCTCGGGCCCATGGATGGCGTATGGCGGCGTCGATACGGGTCGGACCATCGACCGCGCTGCGAACAGTGTTTCCGCATACAGGCCGCCTTCGGGATACAGGTACGGCTGTTGCGCCTGCTCCACCAGCGTGGACCCGTCCACCACCCGGTGAGGAGAGTAGGCCGGATACGGGAGACCGCTGGGTTGGGCGTTCGGTGAGGTCATCAAGCTTGGCAGGACAGTATGTGTGTATCCGTTTTGGAAAGCCTCATCCTGGGTTTGGGGGATGGCTGCGGCGGGAAAGGGGGCGACCGAAGGCATGTGACCGGGCATTGCCGGGAGCGCGAAGGGCTGAGGCGGGGAGATGGTTGGGTACATGACGGGATATGCGTAGTAGACTGGGGAGATCATTGGCGACATTGGGCTGTATATCGGTGGGGGCTCTGGGTACGTGACGAGATAATCGGGCTCGCCTAAGTAATGCATGCGTCAGGTTCCTGAGCAAGCAAGGTGAACCAAGCTGGACTCTACGTACTCGTCTCGGGATGAGCATACCGACAATCTGCTCCTTCGGAGCACCGACCAGCCATGAAAGCCTCGCAAACCTCCCCTATAGATAGAAGACAATAAGATCAGCGGAAAAGGTGCCGTAGAATACGTCTTATAACGTACGTTTGCCGCTCATCATCACGCCACCCCCTACCACCCGCCATGTCACAGGGTAAAAGTTCTTCTTTGCCTCTGCATGCTCCGACACATGCTCGGATGTGGCAGCAGTGCTGGGGGACAATGGCGAGAGGATGTCGTCTTGCACGCTGGACTCCGCGCCGCTGAGCTCGAGCTCATGGTCGCTCTCGGAATATGCCTCCGCAGGGGCGACGAGGCCGTTTGCATGACGCCCTTCGTCAGGGTGCTCGTGAATGCTAATGAACGAGGAACAGTCAGCAACGTCCATATCAACAAATCTTAACTCTATAAACACCTACAAGTTGCATCTGTCGCCCTTGATGCACCCACCAGGCTCCGCGTAGAACCGGCACGGTTTCGCTACATCACAGACGAACAATCAGCACCACAGGTCCATCCATCTCGACCTAATGAAACACGTACTTTTGAAGAACTGGTTCCGGTGCTTGAAAAACTTCGGTGCTTGCGCGTTCCCAGCCATCGTCGACGGCACCTGCTGTTGCTGCTGCTGCTGCTGCGGAGACGGCGACACCAAACCACGACCACCAGCGGCGTTCACCCACTTCAGGACCCCGTTCCCCGTCCACCTATATCTCTCCCCGGCCCCGTCCCCGTCCCCTATGTTTTCCCCGAGCTCCTTCCACCGCGCCTCCGGTGATGCGACCGACACAGGAGTCGCGGGCGGCGCGGGCGGGAACATGCGTGCCTCCGCCTCCACGGTCGGCGCGCACCTGGCCTCTGAACTAGTTGCGGGCGACACGCTCTCCTGGCGCCGCCACCGCTGGATGCGCGCCACGCTCGCACTGGCGCGGTCCTCATTCCAGCCCAAATTGAAGTTCGGGTTCGAGGCTTGGCTATCCGGACACTCGCTCGCGGTATATTCGCCGGCGGGCGTGTGCGGGCGTGGGAGGAGACCCCTCTTGCTAGTGTGAGGCTGGTCCCGGCGAGACGCGCGGGTCCGCCCATCGTGGGTCTGTGGGAGCGGTCCCGGGCCCGAACCCGTTCCTGGACCGGGGGGTGGGCGGGCGTCCTTCGTCGGGGCGTCGGGCGCGGTCCTTTGCTGGGATGCGGCTGAGGCGGAAAGCACAGATACAGGTGCGCTGGGGACTGATAGCGTGGTTGGATAGAAGAACGAGCGCGCTGCGGTGGGGACGGGGGACAGGAGCGGTGGGGAACGTCGGCTGGGCGCGATGTGCAGGTACGAGCAGTTGTGGCCGTAGCGGCAGGTGCCTAGCGGGAAGTTGCGACAGAGCTTCGCTGGGGTGGAAACACAAGTCAGCGCAGTAGAAGCCGGGAGATGGATGTCTGAAACATACTCCGATACCGAGAAGGGCGCGACTTGTGGCCGGCTGGCCCAGAGTCATCATCGGGACACCGGTTGTCTGTGTATTCGTTCCTTTTTCCGTGCATGGTTTCTCGTCTCCAATCGTGTTGCAGGCTGTGGTCGAAGGTGGTAATGATACAGAAGGAGCAGGAGGAAGGAAGAAAGGTGAGAACGAACGACGACGGCCCTCCACCTGCGGCAGGGGGCAATATATAGTGCGAATCAGAAAGGAGGGCACCCGCGGCGATAAACAAGAAAAAGAGCTAGGCAATGAGCGTTCGTCACAAGCATGGATAAGCGCACCGTGCTCACCTGAGTTGCTTATGCGAAGTTGCCCAAAAGCTATTGTCTCTGCGTCACCCGGTGCTCCGAACGGCAGGAAATAGGGATAGTGCGCCGTGCGCAAAGACTGATCGGTGCGATATGAATCAGTGCGAGGTCGAGGCGGTACAATGCCGCGCAAGCACTCCGCCGAAATGCAGCTTGCGAGCGCGTTTTTAAGGAAAGAAGGAGCGAAAGGAGCTGGGAAGGTGGGAGAGAGCGAGAGGGGTCGAATCGATCCGGGTGTCGGGCCACAAAAGCAGGACCAGATGCTCAAACGCCTAGTTCAAATGGTCGCCGTCCGCGGAGCAAGAAAGTCGGAGATCTGGTGTACCGCAGCGCTAGCACACGTAAAGCTCTCAAGCCTGAGCTAAGGTCCGAGATATATACGTCAGCTGGGGATCGACGCAACGACCGACGCGAGTGACAGGCCGAGGGTACCGGTGAAGCTGCAGCGGTGACGGTCGAGAACTCTGCACACGACGAGGAGGAGGCTGCAGCGACAGGTGGGTGGCCGGGGCCCGTCTTATAGGAGCATCGGCGAGCATTTGCGGGTGAACTTGGTCCATCATGGGTCTTGTCCAGGCGGCGGGCTGCGAACGACGGCTCACTAGAACGGCGAACAATGTGCCCCCTGGTGCTTAGTCAGCTCCAACTCTAATGGGTTTCTCCTGCGCTCTTTTGTCCTTGCCGCCCTCGTCGCAGGCGTTGCGGGGCATGGGGGGCCAGGGATGGGCGATCGAAGATGGGGCGAGACAATAAGATCGGGCATCGCGCCTGAACGGGGGCGGCCCACGTTTCAAACAAAACAATTGGTCGGGGAAGGCAACCAGACGGGTTCTGATGCGTGTCGTGCGTTCTCCTGCCATATCCTGCGAAGCTGAGTCGGCCCTTCGCAGACGGGGGAATTTGTAGGCGGCCAAGTCTTGTGGGTGGGTTTCTGTGTCGCTGGAGGCCAGTCAAGAGTCAAGACGCGATCGACTGAGCAGACAAGAACCTACGTCCGAGTCCGATTTGGGCAAGGTCCCTTCCTCATCCGTAGACGTCATCCCAGCGCCTCCTCGGTACCGCAGCTTTGTCCTTTTCCGGTCCGACCCCCGATTCCACCTTGATGCTCGCGACAGCTCATGCATGTCCGCGGCCTCTGCCACGAAAGAGAGCCAAGGCAACGGACGCCCAGCGGGCGTCATCTCGGGTGGGGAGACGCATCGAACTGGAAAATAGTACACCTATGTATTACAAGGACTGCGTTGTTCACCTCCCCCGAAGCATAGCAAGTATACCTACAAATAAAGCCCAACAGGCGACATACTGTAATGTGGATGAGGTCCTACGGCCTCAAGTCCGGGGTATCGATCATGACTGTCGTGAGTGGTGCTCCCATATGTTATGACGAAGAATCGGCCTGCTGTTCGGAAGGGGCCTGGAGAAGAGGCGTCCGTTCATCTGCTTGTGCAGACGAAGACGGGGATCGCGACGGCGTAGCCTGTTCATCATGTGTCTCAGCCGAAGGCACAGACTGTTGCGAGTGTGGTTTCGTCACATCCGCCTTGCAAATGGGACACTGTTGGAGACAATATTAGGGACAGTAAATATCACGTGCGCATGAGTAGGCCGAGAACTCACCAGTTTCTTCTTGTGAATCAACCACTCATCAATCTCGTTGATATGGAAGAGGTGGTAGCAGGGAAGAACGCGGACGCGATCGCCCTTGACGAACATCTCCAGACAGATCGCACACTCTACCTGCTCCTCAACCCATGCCGGCAATTGGGGGTCGTGCGAGCTAGATGACGCATCAGCCCCACGCTCGAGATCGGGAGGAGGGCCGGCATCGGGAGTGTCTGCAGGAGTGAACAGAGGTTCGTGCTTCTCCCAACCTGTGCCGGTCCATACTCGGGATGGAAACTTGTGGACGATGTCCTCCGGAGCTCGATCACGTTGAGCTGCACGAGCAGCCCGCACACGATGGATAAGGAGTGTGAGGAACGTGAGGAGCGAGGGGAGTAAGAGAATAATGATGAACGTGATTATGGGACTGAGTGTAGGTAGATTAGGATTTGCTCGCTTCACGGCGCACATAGGAAGGAAAACTCACGAGTACCACTCCCATGCAGAATATTCGGTGCTGATGAGAAGGGAAAGGGTCTTGAGGCCACTATGCGTAGTGTTTGACGTTGCGATCATGGCCGAAAGCTGGACATAATCCCAATATTTTATGTACGTAGCGGCGATGATGACGTCCGACGCATCTCCTGCTCGCAAGATCCCTCGTCAACAGATGGAGGCCACAGGAGCAGCTATGAACTCACTTTCGCTGAACATGTTAAGCAACGCGTCCGGATTATCCCTATCTCCTCCAACCACAACCGCCTTTGCACCGAGCTTCTGCGCCTGTCTTGCCTTCTCGACGAAGGGGCACCCACCCCGTTGCACCAGGGCGATCCAAGTGTCTGCATCCTCGGGCTGGTGGACCCCGCTGATGCACAGATCCGGACAGCCAAGTACAGGGTCTGCGTCGAACGGATAGCCACTAAAGACCGTCTCGGAACCGTTCGTAGGCTCCTTCGGGCACGGGGAGGTGAAGGACGAGAGCGGGATCACGTAGCCGAGGAGCGAGTCTGCGAGCTCCGCACCGAATGAGGCGGGGCGCGCAGGGAAGGTGACCGGAGGCGTGCGGTCGACGACGGAGACGCTGCCGTCCGACGCCCACGCCCAGCCCCAGAGCCAACTGCTGTCGTCGCGGGCGCCGCCGGGGCCCGCAGGGCCCGCAAGCTTGCGGAGCCAGTCAACGGGGGAGCTGCGGGCGGGAGCGATGAACGACGCAGACGAGAGGGCAAGAACGAGGGCGAAGTGGAGCATGGAGTGTCTATGAAGGTAGAGCGTCGGCCTGGGAGGGTTGGGGAGGCCGCGCTTCCTGAGGACGAGGATGAGAATGACGTTGAGGACGAAGACGAAGGCAAAGACGGGGATGGAGACCAAAGGGGGACAGCCGATTGCGGGGTTGAGGCGTCTGCCGAGAGGCTAGAGCGACCGCAAAATTACCTTGGGTACCAAGGTTACTGGAGGGTCAAAATGTTAGCGCCCGCATCAACCGATCGTCTCACCCGGTTTCTCCCTCTGTCTCCGCCTGCTGCCGACGAATGCCAGTGCCACACCCGCCGAGCTCGATTGTAGTGTGTGCTTGTCCTTCTCCTATCGCTCCAAGTTCGCAGGTTTGCCACAAGCAGTACGCAGAAAGCGCCGTTTAAGGTCCGCTTAGTCCTTACAGCAATTCCCCGTACCCAAGGTTGCGCCGCGCGCAAGGGCGGCAGTCCTCTAGTATACAGGCCGCTTGCCATATCCGTTAGTGCGGTCGAGAACGCACGCGGCTCTGCCCACGCCGCGGCACCTGTGATTCGACGCTCGGTTCAACCGGCCACGAGGCTCGACGAGAGAGCGTTCGCAATGCAGAGAAGCTTTGCGCTGATGATGCCACTGGAGCGTCAGGACACGGTGTGCCAGGTGAGTGTGTGCGCACACTCAATCGATGCACTGGTACTTATGCATATGCATTATGCCATGCGGTTACCAACCCGCCAGGACTCTGATCATGAGTGCCATTGGCCCTGCAGGTATACTCGTTTGGACACCGTCTCCGGGCAGGAGCCTTCGCGCCTCGTAAGCAATCCCCACCCAACACGTTCGCAATGCCGAGGTCGAGCAAAGCTGTCATGGCATCGCACACGGCGAACTTGCAGAACATTCCACGCAGCGAGGAAGCTTTGTCCATCAACCAATGACAACACCGCCCGAGTCGACACGCCGTCCTGCCTTCTGTGTCGCGCCCAACGCTCCCGCCGACAACCCCACGGTTGACAACTCAACTCCTGAATATTTTATTCCGTGAGGTCGCCGTCATTCGCGTAGCGCAGCATAGGGTGTGTCCAACCAGTTATTGTAGCTTCCTGGTGGCTTCTGAGTCTAGCCTGGGTATTCGGCATTAGATTGCTAAATGGTAGAGATTGAATAATATACTATATTATACGTAGGTCACCTCAGTTTTGTCACACCAGATTGGTGGAGGAATTATCTGCCGGCGATCTTGGGTTCAATCGCATTCCGAGCGTCATCGTATAGTCCCCATCTATGGTATCGAAGGCAACGTGGCGCTCGACTCCGTCACCCTGCAAGAGTCCCTTTGTAGCGCATACGGCGCGCTCCCGCTCTGCCGCCCGTCGGCTTGATCTCGTTCCCCGCGCTGATGCGCCACGGTCACTGCCTCCCATGATCTCTTGTATCGTCTTTGTATTCCACATATCTCCATTTACAATGGCCTGTCTTTACAGGTCTTTACGCTACTATCCTTAGCCTCCCGAGTTCCTCCGAGCCCCGACCCGCGTCATGTCCGTGCACCACTCTCCTTCATAGCGCCCGTGTCCTCATATATAAAGCCCGGTCCTGTATCTACGAACCTTTTCTCCTAGCGTTCAATCGAGACTCGTAACCTGTCTGCTCCCTCGTGCGAACCTCCATCTTCTCCGTGAGTCGCCACCTACCCGTTACGGGTAGCGAGCGCCTCACCCTTCTCTTCCATTTGTAAAACTCGGGGGTATCGAGCTGGACGCTAATGGATAGTGTCGCCGTCATCTAGTTTCTACGCCATGGCATCAAGCCTCTATTTCGCATCCTCGCTCACGTTTCTCCTACTTATCCCTCAGAGTTGTAACATAATCAGCATCCTCTTCCTTAACTTATTTGAGAGGGAGGTTGTGTTGAACTACAACTATGTAAGTACACCATTCAATCTCAACTACCTTGACGGGGTTAAACCCCCTTGTCCACCCATGAGGACATGTCAATAACATGCCAGTCTCGTTCATGGCTGTTCTGAGCTCGAATGTAAATAGTGAATTGTAAGTGAGCACAATCTCCATCGGTTTCGAGATGGTGAGGTTGACAATTTTAACCACTGTGAACTCCCTCCTCTCCTACGGCGATTCATGACCATTTCTTTGGCTACGGTTGCATTTAGTTTTCGTGTTTAGCGTGTGCAATTTTCTGGCCGACTCGGACACGATCCTTAGTCAACCAGGATAGTTTGGACCGGTATACATTGAGTACTGCGTTCAACAGAAGGCTGCCTGCCCTATTTCTCTTGACCTACTGCTTCAAATGTCATATTTATCTTTGAGGAAAGACATCTTAAGTGCCAATGACGCGAGCAACGGTCTCAACTGGATGTTGTCATGTCATCGGTTCCAAGTGTTGAGAGAAATGTATGGCACGAATACCTGATGTCGTCACTACGCTTTCCGACTGCGGGTGGCACATTAGTATTTCTACTTATGCCCTCCTCCTCCCATGACTCGACTGGCTCCAAGAACCTCAAAAAATCCTGCATTCAGCTGGTTGGAAAAATAGTTACAATGCACCCTGGTTTTCGGTCCCTGGTATCCAGTATCACACTAAGAATTGTAATGCTTACCTATCGGGCCTACTAGTAGGCTAGGCCTTTTGGCCCTGGGCGCTTGGTTGTTTGTAGCGCTTCGAACTTCCTCGCATTGTGCCGTCATTCGCGGGGGCAGAAAGTGATATGATGTTAGATGTTAGAAAATTATATTCTCCTTTCCTTGGAGAGCGGAAGGGAGGAGTGAAGTGGGGTTACATTCAGCGGTCTTAAGCCCACCTGCAATTCCCGGCGGGTTTGAAGTCACTTGGGGCCCAGCGTCAAGCGGGACACTAGATCACTAAAGGCTCATGGCATTCGTGGGTCCGTGTGGAGATTTAACAAGACCAGAGCCTAATGGCCTTCTTTCAGACAGGGTTTTTCCCACAGGCTGTTCAGCGTGGCATCGTCTTCGGAAGGCCGTATTGTGTCCTCAGGCTCGGGCCTGTCTCGTGGATGATCATGAAATCCGCCCCCGGACCCCCATCTGTTTCTTCCATATTCCTTCCCGTCTCCCCCCCTCCCCTTCACCATATTGCCTCCCCACCCCCGTTGGTTTATTCATCTTTTTCGCTAACTAATGCCCTCGGGTAGTACTGGAGAGCCAGTGAATATTGGCACTAGTGTACGTTCTGTCCGTCAATCCGTCAATCACATATTCTCATCCCGTATCGCGTTACAGCACGCTGCGTCGCAGCTTCATGATCCACTAGGCCACCCCCCTCATCCCAATGCATCTTCTCACCCGCGGAGGGAAGCATCTGGTGACACGGAGTTGGGCGTGTGGGCTTCTCCACTGGCGATCGACGAGGATAGCAGTGAAACCTTCGGGTTTGACAGCAAGCAAGCCAAGATGCGATATGAGCGTGCTTTGCACTATTCTCCCCACCAATTCGTTGGCCTCATCCCTGTCGAGGAATTCCTCGAGACTTTCATGGATTGTGGACGTGTTCTCCGCGAGTGGTCGGATAGGATACCTCCATCGGCGGATGCATTCACCAAAGTCCCGAAGATGGCTAATAAGGAGTCTCAGATTTATGAGCCATTGGTGAGTGGAAATAACAGCCAGGGTGACATTGGCGACATCTCACGGGGCTGTATGGATAGATCAAAGCACTCAACTCGTACATTGAACCGGAGTCGAGCCAGGCGCGGTTCCGGTGCCCTGGATTCCGTTTTCTCGATACGTCAGACCGGCCTGACAGGGAGCATGGCGACGTGGGCAAACTCAAACCCGATATTTGTTGTTACGCCGAGCCACACGTCGAGTTGGTGCAGAGTGCCTTGAGCGAGGACGACAAGATCAAGAACCGCGGGGCCACAGTCATGGGGTACGCTGCCCTCTTCATAGAGGTGAAAAGGGTGCCGGGCATGGACCCATTCGTTGACCTTCCTGCATCGCGGGACCGCTCTCGGTGGAGGTTCGTTCTGAACTTCCAGGGAGTGGGAAGTGCAGTGATGCAGGATGCCATGAGAGGCTGTTTTGGCCAGAACGTCACGTATGCCGCAGAGATCCTGGCCCGCCAGCACCGTCAATTCCTTTATTCAATCTTGGTGTGCGGCACTGTAGCTCGATTCATCCGCTGGGATCGTGCTGGCGCGTTGGTGTCCTCTGCGTTCGATATTCATCGATCGCCAGAGCACCTGTGCCGTTTCCTCTGGTGCTTCGCACTGGCGAGCGATATGGGTCGTGGCTATGACGTTAACGTCGAAATGGCTCATCCCCACGAACATGAATTATTCGAGGCTGTCATCCGCCAGCATCTCGCTTCGCAACTGCCCACCAAGAGCACACCTGCACAACTCGAACAGGCGCTCAAGGTCCACTTCCTTCAAGATCATGTTACTGCAATCCGCTTCCCGCTGGACAACTCGAAGGAAGTGAAACGGTTACTCGTTTCTCGCCCATTTGTCTATCCTCTCGCGGTGTTTGGGAGGGGTACTCGCGCATACTGGGCTGTAGACGCTTCTGCGCCCCGTGATAGTGCGCACCGGGTCGTCCTCTTGAAGGACACGTGGCGGGAAGACCCACCTTCCAATACACAGACCGAAAAAGAGGTCATGCAGAACCTCCGTCAGGTCGGTGGACTAGACGGTGTACCGTCAGTGCTATTCGATGGAGATGTCATCCAACGAGACGAGGTTGTGACGCGGTATCCTGATCAGAGATTTTACATGGCGGTACAAGACCTCCGTACGTCCTTCTTTATGCCTTCTGACCTGAGATTATTGCCAACCGTCGTCACAGCTTCCTATCAATCAACCCAAACCCAAGAGTTTTTGGACGCGGCCTGGATTTGTGGCACTGCTCGTCATGATCATTTGTTCCGCGTAAGGGTCAGAAAACATACGCATCATCGATTAGTTCTCGATACTCCCGGACACACACTGGCTCAGTTCTCAGGGACACATGAACTTCTGACTGCAAGTTACGACGTCTTGAAAAGTGGGTCACCCTCGTCATCGAGCTTAAGCGCATTCACTTATTTCCTCCTGATATCAGCACTACATGGAGTATCCGCAAAATGTCACATTGTACATCGTGCTTTGAGCCCGAGAAGCATCATCCTATACAGAAAGCCGACTGAGCCGCTCTCACGTCGAAAGGGGTACTTGATGGACTGGGACCAGTCATGGGGTGAGGAAACAGATATGAATCATGACAGCCCTTTCTCGGTACGTGAAACAGCGACTTCGCGATAGACCCTGCCCACTCACCCCTGCCCACTCACTGGAACGGCCTGGTCCTCAGCCTCCATGGCAGTTCGTCTGCGCAGACTTGGCTTTGGGCGCTGAACCAATGGAAAAGTATAGGATGGTTCACGACATGGAAGCCCTCCTCTATGTTGTGTTATACCTCGCCGTCCTCTGCCTGAAGCCAATGTCCAAGAGTGAAAATGAGGACGCTGCAGCACGCGCTCTCGATATGTTCGACATGAAGAGCGTCGATGGGGGACGGCCAACCTCTGAAGCGAAGCGGACGAACAAGACATCTCAGGAGCGATACACCAGCGACCTCCTGTGGAAGGAGCCTGCTGCTATGCAAAGTTGGATGGATACCGTATTCCGTACCCAGTGGATTTACGGCAACGTGAAAACCGCCTGGGAGAAGATCGTCGTCGGACTCGAAAAAAACCGGAGAAGCATGACAGGGCGAAGTCGCTGCCGCCACTGAACGGACGGGAAGGGCATGCGCCACGTGCCCTGACTGCAGAGCCCAACTGCCCCACCATGTCCAGCCCAGCAGCCGGATCTAAACGGGTCTTGGAGCAACTGTACGGAGGAGCGGAAACGGTTGGATCCTCCCTCCTCAAGAAAGTGAAGTTGGACCTCACACTGGAGTCGGAGAAAACGGACGAGGGAGCCGAAGCGGGTGAACGGACCGCCTTCCTACCACGGAACGTACAGTGGTCGACAAGGCGGGACGTCCTGCGTGCAACGAACGCAGAAGCAGCAGGGCCTTCGCGCTTGACGGGTCGTCGAGTTAGTGTCGGAGCGTCCGTCACAACTTCTTCCCGTCTCAGTTTGACGGCCAGGGACCCAACGAACCTGCACGACGCGCCATCTCTTGGACCGTCGCTCGCGGGTGGCGAGGGGCCTGATGGGGGGAGGGACACTCGTCCCAGTACGTCGACACAGACCAGCTTCCCTCCCCCCATTCTGGCTGCGGAGGCAGACTTTCTTGCTAAGTTATCGAAACCTCTCTGATATGGCAAAAACTAGCTACGTACTTGGGATATTTTGCTGGCAGCACTAGTGGCGTGTGGCGAACGTCCTGCCACATATATATCCGAGCTCGAAGGGATTCCTGGACCCTTTGAGCGATTTTACGTAGGATGCGCCAGTAGTATCATGTGTAGCGTTCATGGATCGCAAGAGAGCGTTGTATGGAGTGAGTCAGTGGTGAGATTCGAGGAAGGGCAGCGGAGCGGACGGATGTTAAAATGGTGGCCTGGAGAGTGACGAACATATTCCAAAATGTTGAAATTCGTGGGAAGAGAGGAAGCGCCGATGGCACGGCCCACGTCGACCAGGGTTGATCGCCATGGTTGGCTTTGGTGTCCTCCTTCCTGCCCCGCCAGCCCATGCCCTTTGTGCCGCCCCCTTCTCATGACCCAACTATCCCGCCCTGCTCTTCAGAGATGCGTTTATAACGTCCCCCTTCCGTTAGACCAACCTCCGCAGCCATTCCGCCCGAAGAACCGAAACCTCGAGTTCGTCGACCGTGCCCAGGAGCACATTGTGGGGCCCATGCCTGTGCGTGACTTTATAGATGAGTTCCTACATCTGGACGACGAGCCATCCAAATTCGGTCTTCTGTCCAGCTGGAGGGCATTTCGGTCTGTGCCTATCCAAGCGGACGTTCCTTCAGGAATCTACGAACCGTTGGTAAGTGCCTCATGCTGCTTCTCTGCCTTGTCAATCCTCAATCTTTCCGTTAGATCCGTGCAATAAACAGGAGATCTCCACACAAGGCTCGATGTCCTGGCTTTTTTTCGCCAATGCTTCAAAGCGAGCCACTCTTCCTCGGAAACTTGGACACATGAAGCCACACATCAGCTGTTATGCCGAGCAGAACGTTCGGGCCGTGCAGGAATCTGAAGCAGGTCTCCGAGCAGAGCTAGGATACGCTGAACTGTTCATTGAAGTCAAGCCGTACCCATCTCATGACTTCTTTGTCGATCCTCCTGACGTGGCCGGCGACCGTGCTGCCCACGACTTCCTGGCAAAGTCGCCTGACGATTTCTTGGAGAAACATCGGGATAGGGCTTTCGGTCAACATATGGCCTACGTCGCCGAGATCTTCGCGCGTCAACATCGTTCATTCATCTTTTCCATCTCCATGTCCGGTTCTTGCGCTCGACTCCTCCGATGGGATCGTGCAGGATGCGTAGTTTCCGAATCTTTCGACATCCGTGAGCAACCAGACTTGCTCTGCGACTTCTTATGGCGATTTGCTCACATTGGTTGCGTCGGGCGTGGCCATGATCCTACCGTCGAGTTGGCTTCCGCCGAGGAGGAAGGCCTCTTTCTTGATGCAATTCGGCGTCATGTTCGGTTGCAGCTGCAAGTGGATGGACAAGCGCTTGAAGACGCAGTTTCCGAACATTATGATCGGAGCCATGTTGTCGTCATGCACGTCCTGGACGGAAGCGGTGTCTCCCCAGAGCACCCCATTCGGCGGTTCATTGTCTCCAGACCTATCGCTTCTTCGCTCCGTCCAACCGGGAAAGGGACTAAAGGCTTTTGGGCAGTCGACCCCTCCACGCACGGTGTTGTCTTTCTGAAAGACACGTGGCGTCTTCCTCCCCTTCAAGTGAGGGAAGGGTCCAGGATCGAGCGGCTGCTTCAGATGGGGGTCAGAAATGTACCATCTGTTGTGCTTCACGGGGATGTCCCCCGGGTACTACCGCAAGTAGACAAGCACGACTACGTTTGTGAGTGGTGTTTTATCTCATCGGAAAGCCTTTCTACCTTGTTAACGTCTGATATGTAGCGAACGAGATGCAAAGCACCATGACTGATGAGTTCTGCGATGACAAATGGGCCTGCAAAGTCCGCCGAAAGAAGGTCTGCTTGTGCAAGCAATGCCACTATCGCCTCGTTATGGGTACCGTTGGGTATGGCTTGAAACGTTTCAAGGACACGGAAGAGCTCCTGCACGCTACCTATGACGCATTTCATGGTGAGTGATCAAGTGTATCCCAAGACTCCGCGTTTCTGACAGCTAGATTAGCGGTAAGGGATGCCGTTCGCGTCGCGTCTCGCCTCCATCGTGACGTCAGCATCGGAAATATTATTTTAGTGAGAGAGGGTGGTCAAGAAATTCGTAAGGGGTATCTGATCGATTGGGACGCCTGTTGTCCAGTCTCAGAGACCGGGGAGTGCGTAGAAGCTGGACGCGTTGTGAGTCATTGCCTTTGTGTCATAGTTGTCGTATGATGTTTAACACTGCGATTCAGGGAACATGGCACTTCATGTCCCAAAAACTACTCTCCCCCGAAGGTCGTGAGCGAAAGCCAACACTCGAGGACGACATGGAATCGCTTTTCTATGTCGTCTTATACTGTAGCCTCCTATGGCTACCTCACAACCTCGTCAAGGCGCGTCTTGCGCTCATTGTCTTCAGGATCTTCGAGAAGAGGGACTGGGATCGCGATCAGTTCTACGGGGGTGATGGAAAGCTGTTGAACGCTTTCGATCGTCTGTATACCAGGATGGTCACGTTCAACGAGCCCCTCCATGAGTGGCTGCAAACAGTGATGGACTACCACTCACCTCAGGTTGATGGGCAGTATGTTGGATACTGGTCCAACCCGGACCATCTTGACAACTTCTGGGGCAACTTCCTGGAGACTCACGACCTCCCGCAGAACGACCGCGTGACCCATGACCACCCTGCTGCGAGTGGCATATACAACCCTAGAAGCTCGGAGATAGGCTTGTACTCGTCGGAGGTGATATGGCTGGGTAACCCTTGCCAAGAGGATCCCGAGGTTGCAGCCCCACCTGTAGGGACGAAAAGGAAGAGGCGAGCTCCTGTTGATTGGGGGCAATCTGCAGCCTACAGGGGTCGCCTTAGGTCCGGCGGGGCTGTAAATGGGCCCTAGACGCCGAGAGCGCTGGGCCATTCGGGCTAACGTCTTCTTTTATAGTGCCCGGGTTCTCTGCTTCGCATATCCACTTGGATTATCCCTCGTCTTCTGGCGGTATTTTCAAGCACTCGGGATCATTATACTCAGCCTTTCATTTCACGTCCTCGGATGTCTTTCCAAGGTCCTCTGGTTTTTCCTTGTCGTATGTATGGTGTTCTTCCGACGTCTAGATTACGAGTACTCTAGATTACCTAACGATATTTCTGCACCGTGTGCACAGTGCAGTCAAGAGCCGTAGCCGCACCTCAACGTTCACTCCTTCCGGGCTTATTTTCTGATCCTAGCCCAGACATGACAATCAAACTGCTCACACAAGCCCGCCCTCGCCTTGACAACTCAAACTATACCTCTCAGTCCATACAATGCGAGTCCTTCAAACGCCAAGTTCCAGTGGGGCCACGAAGACACACGACCCCGCATAATATGCCATGAATACGAATGTCAACGTCCGGCTGCATTTCCCATACTAGCTTGTAGTGGCACACATTGCTCGAGAACCTGTTATGGGGCTGATTTTCAGCTATGGGCTAGTTCCGATTGACAATCGTCTCCATTAGAACGTGGTAGTACATGTTACGGGACACCGTGTTAACCTCCAGTTAAGTAACCTAAAATTTCAACATGGTGTCGTGAAGTCGTGAGTAGTCATCAACAAGGCATAGCGCGTCGAGCGCAAGGCATCTGAGATGAAGACGATAGCGTTTGACAAGCAAGTAGGTGAAGGGTGTAGAGATACAATGTGGATGTAGGTGAGATGAGAAGAAAATCAAAAAGGCATCAAGGTCAGAATGCGGCGCCATACCACCTCACTGTCTGCGGAACCTGAACAGCCGCGTCTGCTCGTTCAAGTTCTCGGCGTACTTCACGTCGTCCTCGTTGAACTCGGCGTCAGCGTCGCTCTTCTTCTCGGCATCTGCGGGCTTGAACACGACGCTCTCACTGGAGTTCCCGAACGATGCCGTGGCGTTGACGAAGTCGCCATCGAACGAGTAGCCTTCGTTCGGCGCGTACCACCAGAGCGTCGTGACGCCCACGGGGAACGTGTACGTCGCCTGCATGTCGCGGAATTCGATCGTCGTCTGCACCGGGACGGGATCCCAAGACCCGTTCGGCTCGTCGTCCCTGCGGACGAAGCAGATTCAGCTCCGACCCCTTCTGAGAGCGCCGAGAGGGGAAGAGAAGAGACACACCAGTTGAGCACAACCAGGCTGTAGCGGAGCCAGTCTGCAGAGTTGACACGGCCGGTCACGTACGCGCCCACGCGAAGGGCCCAGTTGAGCGTGCCGCCGACGCTGACGCCGATACGCTTGCCCCAGGGACCACCGGCGTCTCTGGGAAGGATCGCCTTCGACGCCTGGCCCATTGAGTAGACTGCGGATTGCACGCGAGCGTGAAGATCAGCATCGAATCCCGTTTGAATAGAAGAAGGCAATGCGGGGGAACGGAAAGTTGGGCAAAAACCGGGGAGAAGCGAAAGAACGAAGACGCACACTCCTGGTTCACACTCCAGCTCCCGTCGCTGTTCACCGTCACGACTGGCCTGCAGGGCGTGCCGCACGAGTTCGCCCCAGGGAGCATCGGGCTGCCGTTCCCGTCGAGGGCGAGGTTCCACATCAAACCGCTGTGGGAGTTGTGCTCAATGGACCCAATGAAGCTGTGTCGCACGTCAAGAACCAGGCACCGAGAGACGAAATCAGACTCAATCTCAGATGCATGCAATGCCGCTGCGGACTCACAGGTTATCCATATACCACTGTGACAAGGAACAGGAAGGGTTAGTCGAACCACTTGCGGGAGGGAGGAGGCAATGAATGTGAGAAACGGGCGGACCTTGATGTCGCTCCACCAGTCACTACCCTCCACGCCGGAGCATTCCGTGAAGTAGATCTCCTTCTGGGGGTATGCGGTATGAAATGTATCTTGCTCGCTCACGGAGCCCGAGTAACAGTGAAATGCAACGCCAGAGAAAGCGTTCGGGGCGTCTTCCATCTACGAAAACAACAACGTTAATGCTTCCGTGCTGAGGGTGGGGCGTACTACGTTAACGGCATCTCGAAAGAGAATGATAACATACCAGGGTAATGGGATACCCTGCAGCATCGCCCCAGTTGTGGTCGTATCCAACGATCTTTGTGCCGGAGAAGCCATTGTTGTCCATGAGTGAGCGCAGCGCGATGCCGATCGCCGCCTCTTGAGAGGCCGAGACCTTGCACGTTGGGTACGTAGGGTTGCTATTTTCAGGCTCATTCTACGTTGAATGCGCATACAGTCAGCATCCCGTCATACATGAAAGTTTGTTTTCGCCGTGAGCACTTGTGCTGAGCTGCGGAGCAGACGAACCTGGATGCTGATAGCGTAGATTGAAATGCCCTTGCTTTGGTAGCCTTGCAGGGCCTTGAGCAAATAGCTGGCATCTACATGGCCATCGACGATCATTGAATATTAATTGTATGCAACCATGAGGTGCACGGCACCTTGCCAAAACGAGACTGCACTCACAAACGGTTGTGTAATTAGATAGGAAGTTCCCGCCGTTCATCGTTCCAGAATCTTTCATCCATCCTGGCTGCATTGGTACATGTTACGCAAAGTCAACCCCACTGAGGCCCAGACGTGTTGTGCCTGGAGACGCACCGGAGACCATGGGAGGATATGGATCCGAAGAACGTTATTTATACTTCGGATGTCGTTGAGGACGGAATAAAGATAGGATGGCGCCTTGTTGATGTTAAAGTTGGACAAGGACGTGTCGTCACTCGTGTCATCGAAACTGTAGACTGCACGCGTGGAAGCAACGTGGTTGTCGTAAGTAACACACCGATGATGCACACAAGCCGACAACCGTGTGCTGCATGGGCGCGGAGCGGCGTGTGACCCCAAAGAATGCCGAATATACTCACGACTAGCGGAAAAATCGGAAGCCCCGAGGGGGATGCGCAGGTAGGAGAAGCCCGCGGAATTCGCACCATCCGTCGCTGGAACAGTAGAGGATGCAGGGGTGAGAGTGAGAAGACGGCGGGGGTGGTGAAGTGGCGGAGGGCAAGTAAAGTTAGCCCGGTGTTGTCTGCGGGAGCAATGCCCCATGCCCAAAGTAAGCACTCACGGTCAAAGAGGTAGTTGAGCAGGCTCCAGTAGTTAGTAGAGTTCGTGCTCTGTACATGTGACCAGCATGCATCAGCCTCCGCTCGGACCCGCATATCGCCACCGGGGCACTTGCCTTGAGGTTGTTCAGAATCTGCGCAGAAGAGTCGGCTGGAGCATGAGGGAACATCAGCGGGCGCAGTCAGATGACGCAATGTACGCCGCCTCGCGCTCCCCACACGAGGGCCGCCGTAGTAGCGAGGAAGCATGACAACGCGACCTACTCAAGCTAGCGCCGAAGCCCCAAACGGACTGGTAAGTGGAGGTGTCGGTGATGACGATGTCCGCGTCGCCGATAGCCCCCGGGGAGACGAAGTTGATTGGGTTCGGGGAGAGGTTCGTGTAGGTGAACAGGCTCGACCTGTCCCACGTCGTCGTCCACTAGTCACCTGGAAGTTAGCATAGGGTTCCCAGTGCAAGAAAGACGCCGTGCGGATGAAACGGAGAAGCAAGGAGGCTCACAATGTCGTAGATTTGCTGACCCAAGATGGGGACCACGAAGGCCAGAACCGACGAGAAGGCAACGGGGCGCATGTCGGTGCCTCCGATACGATTTTCGGAATCGACGAGTGGTGGGTTCGAGGCGAGTTCGGAGGAACTCGCTAGGCCGCGAGGAGCGGGATTGGTGGGGGGCTGCGGGAGTGAGTGCTGGCGATAGACGGGAATCGGAGGGAGACTTATATAGGCCACGTATCGAAGTTGCGGAAGCCATCCGGATGCGAGCGATGGAACAAAATAAAATGAACAACAGTCTAATCCGAGGTAGTGACGGAAGTACACGCCGCCGCCTAAAACATCTACGCACAAGCACCCCAATAATGGGTCCCTGCCAGTCAGCGTGATTCTGAGGTGTCTGTGCCCGTCATACAGACGCGACAGTCTGATTCGAATAGTTGATGAACACTCTCCACCCCGCCTAAATCTTCCCCGTAGTCCGCGGGCGCAGGTCACACGAGAGCTCTATGACCCAGAGAGCCCCATATGTGATGCAAAGTTCATGATCGTTCACGACCATTCTTCGTATGCTCCGCGAACCCTGTCTCCATGAGGTGGATCGCCACAGCCCAGATCCGAACCCCGCGCTCGACCCGATCATGGACGATCGCCCTTGGCCAAGCGGAAGCGAACGAGGCTGCCGGATCGATATCCTTCATTGTGTCTCTGCAGCTGGTTGCACACTCCCACGGGAGAGTCAAATGCAAAGCGAAGAAGACCACTAGAAGGCCGTCCTGGTACCTGGGCATGCGCAGCAACAACACCTGAGCACCAGGACGAGGGCTCTTCCGGGGTCGACAACCTCCGGATATGGCCTCCTCGGCCACCACAAATTGGTAGACTTTCGAACAAGAGCTGTCGTCTAGCGCCACAACGTCCAATAAGCTGGCGTCACAGACTCGCCACGCGAGCAAGCTTCAACCGCCCTAGTCTTTTTGGGTCAAGAACACGGGAGTTGTGCTCACCGGGATCGTTCTCCTGCCCATCGCAGCTCCACGTTACGACTCATATCCAATCCAGATCGTCCAATAGTATGCTACAACATCACAAGGGCGGATAAGTAGCGACACAAGCTTGTCCGTGTATTCTTCGCGTTGTTCGCAACAGTCTTCAACTGCCATCAGGTCTAGACTGTTCGTCCTCAACTTCCTCGAGCTTAATAATCTTACAGAGTCTTCGGGTCGCTAATAAGCGTAGGCCAGATCTGGCGGGGTCGGAGGAGAGGACCAATCGTCCACGACGGCGCTCGTCATACTGTCGACTGACCACGGGTCCGTGGTCAGACGGATGGGAATGACCAAGCGCATTTCCTTGAAGGGTGCCTTGGCCGGCTCAGGCGGGTGCATCGTGAACTCAAGGAAATCCTGCCACAACGATAAGCATCACAAGCTGCGCGGTGAAGCGTATATGTTCCCGCACCCTGACGATGAGGCCGCCGGCCTTGAAGCTTCCGACCTTGACATCCTTGTCCAGCTGAATCTCGCCGCTGAAGCAGAGCCATTCATGGCCGTCACCCTACCGCGGGCATAACGTCAGTCACCGCGACCGACAGGCACTCCCGAGATCCTCATCGGCGCGCCCGCCCCAACGGAGATGTCGGACTCACAGCATGCTTGAAGTCCCCCTCGCCGATCGTGTCCACCCTCCATATATCCGTCTTCGTTCCCAGCACAAGCTCGTTCCTGATCACACCGGAGAAGCTTCAGCGCCGCAAGCACAAAAATGGCGCAGCCGAGAGAAACCTCCGTACCGGACGTCCACCGTGGACTGCCTTAGGACGCGGAGGCGCGTGAATTGCTTATTAGGTGCTAGGATCGTCGCCGTCGGCCCATATGGCATGAAAGCGGCAAGGGAGAACGCTGATGAGCAGAACACGACGTGAAACGGGATCGCCTGTGTAAGGCTGAACACCCGTGACGCGGGCAGGTACAGCTGCACCACAAAAGCTCAGAAGAGGTGCACAGCCCTGGGCTCGGAGAATGCACACACCTCGCAGACGACATCCTTGCCACCGGCCTGGCGCGTCCTGATCACCGACTCGTGGCAGTTCCACTCCGGATTTGGGATAAACTTAAAGGTCTCGGATGACTGGCGCATCCGCGCTGGGAGCGGCACGCTCGGACGCGAACGCGGGTGGTAGATGAACGGGGTCGAGACGTTCCTGGAACCCAAAGTCAGTCAACGCCAGACAGATCTCAATAAGGTGAGCCACCACTAACCCATTGCCCATCCGTAATAGGAGCGACGACGCCCTGCTGCCTTTCGCCACAGATACGCTCACCATATACTCGATGGTTGCGTTGAAACCTGGGACGCCGGACAGGTGGACGTCGTGAGTGGGTGGTAGTGGCTGGAAGCGGCGAGGTCGCGGGTGAGGATCATTGTGGCTTCAGGAACGCGCATGCATGCACTCACGTAGGTGTCTTTGCCATCGGAAAACGTCGTCGGGAGGTTTAAGCTGAACTCCAGCGTGGTTGGACATGACTCCGGATCCGTATTCCTGTTCCACAGCGTGACGGTGTCCAAACACAGCTTGTACGTCGTCGTCCCGCCCTCTCCGACCTCCCTCAGGATCAAGCTGCCCTCGATCTACCGACAAGGGAAGGGGAATGGCGAGTGCCAAAAGGGGCCCAGGGTTGGAACAATGATCGGCGATCGCTCTTCCTCGTGGACAGTAACATGCAACACGCACCTTGACGTCAACAGCGGTGACCCCCTCCACCTTCGACAGAGTGACAGAGCCCTCAACGGCTGCGCCGCATCCATAAACCGGCAGGCTGGCGTTGTCTTCCTGTGCGTAGAGGCGGAGGCTCACGTTCTTCGATTGCTTCACGAAACTCCCCGCGGGTCGTTGGGCGGGGCGGTTCAGGGCAAGGCGCTGCTCGTACGCGTGGGGCTCGGCAGAGTAGGTCGGTGTGCGGGTGAAGGTCGGCGGCGCGACGTAGCTTGGAAGACTTGTGGTGGACATCGCGTTTCACCACGCTGAGGCAGGAGTCGAAGTAGAGTGTGGACAGTGAGCGGCCTTCTCCTTCGCGACGGCAGAGAAGGAGCGTTGAGGCAGATGGGGCGATGCTCGGACGAGGGCGAGGAAGTCGCAGGATTGCGGAGGCAGTGACTAAGAGCCGTTGCGCGTGGTGTAGGACTGGATTAGCAGGTCGGTCTGACACCACGGACGAGGCCGTGCGGAGTGGGAGGGTGTGGGGACGTCTCGGGACCTGATGGAATATGTTTGTGGCCAACCAGGGAGGAGGAGCGGTGAGACCGAATGCTCGCTATCCCACTGTCGCTGTGGCGTGCCGCACGGTCAGGCCGGTCCCGGGGTTGGGTGGGAGGCTTGCGTTGGAGTTCTGACAAGTCCGAGTCCGACAAGCTTCCGACCACTGTCCAGAGATGGAGTTGAGATGGAGCGGCGTCGACAAGCCTTCCTATGCCCGCTGATCGAACGTTGCCGCCCTCGGGATCAACAAAGATGCGTCCGCACTAATAGAAGATGCTAACTGGTTACTGGGCCATATATCGTGGTAGACCGACCGACCGCGTGCGTATCGGACATAGAAGCAAGAGCACAGGGGAGACCATCATCTAAAGTGAGCGAGCACATGGACGACCGTAGGAACAAAGAGACGAGTGTGGCGCACACCCCCCATATTTTAGCGCACGAGTGCTGCGCATACAAGCACCTTTCCACACTCATTCAGTGTAAGAAACGCATCCGCTCAACGATACATTGTGTGGTAGTAGATACAGAATGTCTTTGAAGAGTCCTAGATGCAAAAAATAAGTACTTAGGATGATAAGTCGCGTGGTTGGCTGTGGCGCCGCGTCGACACCTGTCAATGGACAGTGTCATGAAGCATGAGATGTACCTTACCCCGAAGGTAAGTACATACCACGGCACCCTGGCATACGAGACTACAGCTACTGCGGATAGCACCGTGGCGTCGTGATCCAAGCCTTACCTTATATTGGACACTGGGATGCCAACGCGGGAGTTGACCGGGTCGGACGTCAAGACGATGGGTATCGTCTCGTTGAGCGCCAGATACTGCGACCTGAGAGGAGGCGGGGGTTCTATCGAGAGAACAACACTATCCTGTCACCCGACGAGATGCCATCAGTACGCTTTGTTCATACATAGCCGTTCCCCAGGTCGAATGGGCTCTGGGATGACCAGAGGTAGGCCAGGATATTCCGGAGTAACCAAGGTACTCCAGAAATAGTCCATCTCCAGAACGTTGATCGATGAACGGAGCGGGGAAGATGGGCACGTCGATATCCGTAACTGAGGACTCACCATGACCTTCAACCCGTTAACTTCGAACCCCCCACTGAAACCCTCCTCGCACGGCGGAATGACGATCGCACCAGACCACACGACCGACTTCGTCCGCCTGTTTGCACTGTGCACGATACCCTGCCCGATCGCCTGCGCGCTGTGCATCGACGCCTTCTCCGACCGCGACCTCCCCGACGCGCTCGAAGAATAAGACACGTCGCTCCGCGTGAACAGATCGCGGACCGCCTCGATCTGTCGCCCGTTCCTGCTCGACTGAGACTGGGTTTGTGATTCCTGGAGGGCGAGCCCGAGCCCTGCGCTACCCACGTCAACGACAGTCGTGCGGTGCACCCTGATCTTAAGCGGGCACTTGAGCGCTGCTTTGCGCGATGAGATATGTGTTTGGACAGATTCGAAGGACACATAGGACGCGGAATCGGAAATGGGGAGGAACGACGAGGGCATCGGGCGGTACTCCGCGAAGGGCTCCAGCGTCCGCTCATCCGCGAAGAGGGTGATGTGGAAGGGGATAGGCTCCAGTTGGCAACACACCGACGAGGACGGTAGGTACACCTGTTCAACGGCACAATATTGGGTTTACATCCATCGCCGTGTCAGTCTGTCAATCAGGAGCGTCCACAGTACGAGAGCTTAACAGCGGTACCCACATGAACCTTTATCCCAGGCGCGCCCTCCTTGCGCGCCTTCATGCTGAACGTCCATAGCGTGCGCGGGCATGACGGCGTCTCCGTCCTCTGCGGGCTGCATGGGAAGGGCGGGGGTAGCGTGGGCCGTGTCCGGTGGCAGTAGCGGAAGGGGACACGGATGCTATATGCGCGCGGAAGGGCAGAATACGGGAGGTCGAGCCCCACAGCAGGATCAGCACCGCCGACGGAAGGGATTGGGATGCCGGAACAAACCCACTTGCTCACGCCGCGCCATAGCGTCGACGGCTCCCGCAGCACAGTGAGGTTGACTACCACGGCGTACTCTATTTGCACCGAGAATCCCGGGATGCCGTGGAGGTTCGCTACGTAGCTTGGGGGCAGCAGATAGTCTTTGCCGACGGACGAGTCACGGTAGTTGCTCGGGATGGTATATCGAAAGGAGGCTCTGGTGGGAAAAGAGCTTGTGGGCGAGGCCGACCAGGAGTATATCTTCGTGTTGAGCGTCTTCACGCTGACCGAACCGCCCCCACCGACTTCTTCGACATGAATTCTCCCCTCAATCTAGTACCAGTTAAACACATTCTTGCCGATAGAATTCTGAGTTGCGCACCTTAACGTCAACCGCCAGCACTCCGGTCGGTCGAGCGATTGCAAGAATTCCCTCAATGGTATCGCCATTGGCGTAATGCGGAACGCACGTGCCTTCTCGCTGACCGCTGAGCAGCAACGTGAGCTTGCTCGAGTGCTTGACGTAGTGTCCAGACGTCTCGCTTCTCCTAAGCGCAGGCGGTAAAATGGGTGCTCTCGCCACTAAGTCGGGCTGCGAGACGGAAGTCGGCAAAGGAGGTACAGGTAGCCGTTTCTCATTAACAGGCCATCGTTTGCTTGAGTGTGGCGGAGGTGTGTTGCTCTCCGACGCGGAAGACCTGGAATGAAAGGAAGGGGGCCGAGGATATGAAACGACGGCGAATGGATGGGGCATCCTCAAACGAGTGTGGAGGAAGTAAGACTTGGCAAGGTGGGCCGAGCGCGGCGTGGCGTGTGTCAAGGGGCCAGAGAGATGAGAAGTGAGAGGGGTATGTCAAGTGTTCAAGTTCAGGTGCCAAGATGGCATGAGAAGTGGAGGGAGGGGGATATAAGCCAGCGGGGTGAGTGGGCCTGTGTGGAGGGTATCGATCATTGATGTTCGTGCTTCGGAGAGGAATGATGAACAGAGAATGTACGGCGAACGTAAGTAACTTGCCCCTTTGGACGGCAGTTCGTGGGACCTGATAATGGGTTCGCCCGATAGAAGCTTGCTGCACGGGACGGAGAACCGCTAACAACGCTATTGCACGGAGCTGTACGACGACACGACTCACTGACGCCGCTTGCCGCTTTGCAGGCTCCGGATCGTGTTGATGAATGGATGAACACAGCTGGTGCCTTCAAACCAGTACGGCGGCATATTAGGCCTTTGAGTTCCGGAATGACGCTGCCCTGCGAACTTCGAAGTGCGAAGTCTGCCGTCAAGCGCTGATAGAACGTTACGTGACTTGGGCGTTGATTAACTTTAAGTTCTCGCCAGTCGCAGCGGGCCGGGTTTGCCACTGACGTCGTGTTTGCATCCAAAGAGATCGATCAGGTTATTACATGGTGCTAGCAAGGTCTACTCACTGTGGACTCTGGTGTGGGTTTCAGCTAGTCCACGTAGCGGCGGGCAACTGATACCTGCGTAATCGACTGCAGCCGCGGGGCTAAGGGGGTTGGAAGTAGAGCCGATGGAGCGCGAAATGACAGTCCGAACTTCCTTAGATGATCTTCTTCGCCTTGAGTTCCGCTATCTCTTCGCGTCCGTACCCTAGCTCGGAAAGCACCTGATTCGAGCACGATTAGTCTCAGCTGCTGAGACGGAGCGGCCAAGCTCACCTCGGTTGTATGCTGCGACAGGTAGGGAGGGGCCCTCGTAATTGGCATACGCTTCCCATTGTAGGTGACTGCTGGGGAGACCAGCTTAACCTTGCCCGCGCGTGGATGCTGCGCAGAAAAATCAGATATCTGGGAACAGTAAACCAGATGTGGTCCTCGCGTACCTCCACGTCGGAGATCATCTGACGGGCAGCCACTTGAGGGTGGGCGAAGGTTTGCTCGATGTTGTTGATGGGGCCGAATGGCACACTGGATAGCGATGAGTGCTGCGCCGGAGAGTTGGCTCAATTGCATTTACGCACCCCAGGCCGGTCAGCTTTTTGATCCAGAAATCACGCCCCTCCTTCTGCAGTGTCTCCGAAATCAGGCCAACAAGCTCCTGCCTGTTGGCAACTCGAGCCTTGTTGCTACTAAACTTGGGGTCCACTGGCAGGTCAGGTCGCCCCAGGATAGTCTCAGCAAAGAGACCAAACTAACAGAGTATTAGAGTTCAGACTCCGGCCCGTTCCGAGAGAAGCTGTACGGCATCCCGAGGACGAACCTGTTTATCGTTCCCTGCACCGATCATGATAAATCCATCCTTGCATGGGAAGACCTGGTACGGAACTATGGAGGGGTGCGCAGTGCCGTGCCTACCACCCTCTTGCCCGGCGATGAGGTAGTTTGATGCGATGTTGGCCAAGCCGGCGAGCTGCCATTTTCGTTTGCATTAATGGAAGCCTCTGACTGTGAGTGACAACACGGACGCACCTGGGACTCGAACAAATTACAGTCGATCCAGACACCCTTCCCAGTCTTCGCTCTGGATAGTAAACCGGCCATGATCGCACCGTGAGCGTACAGGCCAGTGGCGATATCTGTTGCGGCAACGCCGACCTTGCATGGGGGCCCATCCGGCTCGCCAGTGCTGAGGGGACACGGTTCAGGCAATATGAAACACGAAACCATGGCAGGAACTCACATATGCATAAGCCCGGCCTCAGCCTCAACAATTACATCGTACCCAGCAGCATTGCGATATGGTCCGGTCTGACCATATCCTGACCGCATGCGACTTTGAAAATGATGGACTGTATGATGCAGGACACAATGTAGTATACGTACCCGTAATACTAGCATATACGAGTCTAGGGTTCAACTTGCTGCAATCCTCCCATCCCAAGCCCATCGAGGCGAGTTTTCCAGACACGAAGTTCTCTACAAGGACGTCTGCCTTTTGGACAAGCTTGTGTACGACGGCCAAACCCTCTGGCTCCTTAAAGTTGACGGTGATGGACCGCTTGTTCCGGTTTACCGCGAGAAAGTATGCAGACTCAGGGGGCAGATGGGAGGCGTGGTTGGGTGCAGTTTCAGACAGCGGTGCTGCAGGCGGGTACCATGATCCTCACAACACAAGACCGTCAACTCAAGAGGGCTTAAAAAGAGGATTGGATCTGACTCGCAAGACTCACTTGTGTCGTCGCCCCGAGAGACTTCCTCGACCTTGACAACGTCCGCGCCCAAGTCGGCGAGAAGCATGGTCGCAGTGGGGCCCGCGAGAACCCTAGTGAGGTCCAGGACCTTGACGCCTCGAAGTGGGGGCGGGATACCCTGTGGTGGCTGAGCATGGTCGACGTTGAGGGAACGAGTGCATATTAGCTGTGTGTTGCGGGCGATTCTAGGCAGGTTCGCGCGCCTGAGAAGAGCAGAGGCCATGGTCATGCTGGGGCGAGCAACTGCGACTGCGATGGGGGCGAAAACATAGTATTCCACTGGAGCCGTGTAGAACCACGGGAACGTCGCTTGGGTGGGCGTGACTGGTCTGCGAACTGCGGGCAGAACCAAGGCATTGGTCGGCGCCGATATGTCCGAAGGAGGTAACCGTGAATCTTACGTAATCCGGGAGAGTCGGACCGGCCGGATTGGTCGTTTACCACGGTCCGGGAGAAGGTTAGCGGAAGGCTGTGTCTGCTTCCTCTGGACGGCCATCTGCAGTTGACGGCCATGACCTGCAGTTGACGGCCATGACCTGCAGTTGACGGCCATGACCTGCAGTTGATGTGAGTGCCTCGGCTGGGGGTCTAGTCTCGAAGCTTGGGTGTATTGGTGTGCTTCTTTTCTCTCGCCGCTTACCCCGTTATTCATACATTTGCGCCTTAGGATGTCCACCTGGGCGACTAACGGACTTCAGCCTACTTCCAACCGAACGGCGTCCCCTTGCACGAGGTCCATCAACTTGTGCTCTACGCCGGACTTGCTATTAGGATGTTCCGGAGCGAACCCAGATTCCTTCTCGTTCGAACAAATCTTTACGCCATCCAATGGATGGTCCGGGGCAATCTCACGATATACGAGGCGGATATTGCGGAGACTCACCGCCGCGGTCTCACGTACATCCTCGGGTATGTCGGCCTGCCTGGTCATAGGTCATGCGGCCCGGCGACGGATGCTAACCTCGGTCCGCAGAGAGATGAACAGCATTGCTTGTCACGGCGCCCCCGGAGTTAGCAACACCGCTGGTGCAGCGCTCTGGACCATAGAATTTACCCTACAGGCGGCCACCTTGGGCATAAAAGAGCTCTTCTTCCACGAAGGCATCGGCTACAAGTACAACTTTGTCAGTGTCGTGCATGTCCTCCACATACGCTCGCTCGCTCTGCTTACGCGAGATTACACAACAACAGATGCAGCCCATCTCTCTAAACCGCTCGATAGTTGATGGCTCCCCGCTCGACCCGCCCGCTCCCCCGCACATCCAGCCGCCCTTCTACGGCGGGCTTGTCGTCAACACCTTCGTCGGTCACACGGGTACGTCGGCGCTCGTCGAGCTTGACGTCGACGACGCGGACGTCTCGGCTACGCCGCGTTCGAGAATGGGGTCCTCGTGCGCGCTGTGTTCGTTAACCTCCACGCATGGCTGCTCAGCAGCACGGGCAACCGCCCGTCGGTGCATGTCGATCTCGGCTTTGTGGCAGGAGGCGCGTTCGAGGTCCAGGGCCGCCGTGCCATCTTGAAGAGGCTCGTGATTGAGCATGCGGACGATACGGAAGGCTTGACTTGGGCAGGGCAGAGTTACGAGAACAGCAACGTGTCGCCGGAGGGGAAACTTGCGACAGAAGAGGTCGACTTGAGCGAGGGCTTCGATATACGCTCGACATGTTCTAGTCGAATTCCTGACGTTGTAGAGTACAAAAATCTTCGCTGGTTCGTGTATACGCTGTTGTTCAATGCATTATGAACTGCGACCGCCGACTGCACGTCCGAGCGGTGTACAGCCGGGCTGTTCTGAAGCTTTGAGCATGCTTGCGATCCGGAATGCTCTGGCATCGCTCTCAAACTAATCAAAATACTCATGATACTCGCTCGTAGATGGTCGTGGGGGTCGTAAGGATTACATAGTACTACCGATTTCAAAGATGTACATTGAAAGACTCGACAAGATCCGGGGATAAACTGTCAATAACAGTACACTTAACGGCTCCTTTCGCGGTGTTAGCATGGAGAAGAGGTAGAAATCCACCTGGAGAGAAAGGGGGAACTGACCATTGACGACGAGTGAGCCTGGTTACTCGACATAGATCTCAGTTCCTGCAGTCCACTTAGCGCGAGGCGTGTACTTGAGGTCTGCGTCTTCCATCCGCTCCTTGACAGTGACATGGAACTTCGGCTTATTAGGCAAGTCTCGACCCCGCCCAAGGTGTATCCTAAACAACGCAAGAAGCATCGTCAACCAGACCGCAATCCAGATGAGAATAATGAAGATGGAACGACGGAACATACCACCACTTTGTCTGAGTCCTCCCGTTCGTATCCCTGACTGTATGCGTCAGAGGGATTATCTCGAGGAGCCACCACGCAGGATCGATCTTCAGCTGATCATGAAGCGGCTGCAACGCGTCGACGGCGACGTCCAGCGGGTCTCCCCCACCGCCCTCCGTCGGCCCGGTCGGGGCCTGTGGGCCCGGGTCCTGGGTCTTGTTCGGGTTCGAAGTCGATGGGTCGAGCTGCCCGGGTAGATTGACATCCTCGACAGTCTTAGCCTCGGCCTCTGGAAAAAATAGCAACAAAGCGGTGAAGAGATACATAGACGACGGCGCTCTAGGAGGAATTCGTACCTTCGAAGATGGAACCGGGGAGGTTGGCGCGTTGAATAGCGACCGGATCAAACGCGATCGGGGCCTTCGCCAGGACGACCTCGCGGACCATCCAACACAGCGTAACCTCTGAAAGACTAAGTTTCGTGGAATCGCTCACCGAGCCTCCGCCGATGTCTACGAAAAGTAATAATAAGTACGCAATTTAAAACTGATTAGGAAACTATACTACCGCTGTGACACCCTGCGAACCAGACTTCGAGCACGTCGGTCCCCCCATCGATCTGGTCGCCCAGACCAGATGACATGCTCGACGAGGACTCCGCATTATCGGAAGACGCGGAGACACCGCTCTTAGTCGCCACAACAGCCTCAAGATCGACTTCTGCAGCTTTTTGGCTCATGGACAACGATGCGGGCGCACGATTCTGGGGTTGCTTCGGCGGCCACCGACTCAGGAAGGATCTCAGAGAACGAGTCCTTGCGTTGGGGCGTCCGTTCAATTTCTCTTTGGCGCGAGCCGGGCTGTCTGACAGGCTGACGGAAATCTTGGTCTTATCACTTGACTTATTGCCAGAACCTCTTTCTGCGTCCCCCCAGTGGTAAAGGTTGGGCTGAAACTTGACGCGATGCTAGGACATCGTGTCAGAACACCTTGGTTCTCGGAGTGGTCAGATAGACACTAATACCTCGTCCAATGACAGAGCGTGCCTAAAGGTCTTGATCGTCGTGTTCGCCGTGGTAAAAGGAAGACTTGGGCTCATGATCACGCCCACACTGGCAATGGTTTCCCTGAGGTTGGTGGTCAGTCTTCCTCTATAGATGTAGGGCGTAGCGCTTCGACACACCAGACGCCAACAAATTCGATCTGTACGTCTCTGCAGAACGTCTGCTTGAACCCAGCCGCAAGGGCGGTATTGTTAGCGTCAGTGCTCTTGTAGAGCTTGTACGCAAACGGGATCTGTTCCGGGTTGTCTCTGGGCAACAGCCTGATCTAAATGGAACATGATATCTGAGTTTAGGTCCCAGAACGCACCCCATGAGCAAAGGAACAGAAGCACCTTGTGCAGCATCCCCGCCAACGCCCGTGCGGTATATGCGCCCCGCGAGAAGCCTACAAATGCGGAATTGATGAATGGTCTAGAATACACGGGTGGAACGCCGAGCGCTGTAGAAGACGCACCAAACATACAAATCTTGTCGCCGCAGATGTAGTTCTGCATGATGAACTGATAGCCCCCACGAACGTGCGCATCGAGATAGCTGAGAACCCCGATAAACGACTGTGCTTCGGGTCCACGTTCGCTGAGCTTACGAACCAAGCGAAAGCCTCATCCAGTATCTTTGCGCACCACTGGAAGAGGGGGGACACGACGCCGGGGTTGAAGTAAGTGCCGACGCCCGGCTGTAAACATCGTTAGCAGCAATAGGGATGAGCACAAGGGCGATGGTGTGATGGCATCCGAACCTGATAGTAGCACAGCTGCTGGTTGGATTCATCATCCTTCTTGAGGAGCGAATAAAACTTGACAACATTGGTATTCTGGGAGCGGAAGATGAGTTCCCCTGGGTCGATGTGAGAAGGGATCTCCGGGGCTCCTTACGTCACCGTCGTATTGGTTGGCAGTCCCATCGAAGCAGAGGATGAGCGTCCGTGGCTGACGTTGGGGATCCCCCGCCGTCCCATCCTTGCACGCTGGGCTGGGACGGGCCATGGTGACGAGCCGAGAGCGGCAAAAGGGAGAGACGAGGACCGCGAGAGGAGGGGGAGCTGCGGAGTCCGGGACTGAGGGGAGCTATAAGGGCAAGAAGCTGAGAAGCCGGATACTTAAATTATGAACGCGCGACGTAAGACAGGCTCCGTGCGTCTATGCCCAGGAAAGGCAGACCAGTTGCCCATGGGGTTTGAGAACTGAACTGGAGCCGGAGGTGGGGAAGGACGTCGACCTGGGAATCTGACGAGGCCATGGACCCGAGCCGCGTATATGAGCTATTCTCGCACCCCATTCGGGCGGGACAGCATGAACGCAACCGGCTCGTGGGGTGCGACACGCTTGCCACATGACAACGTCGAGAAACGTGGGCTATGATCACGATGAATGAGTATGTATACTAGTTTCTGCCAAGTTGATGGCTGAGCGGTAACTCACCTGGTTGCGGCCACTTTTGAGAGGAAGTCAGAATGAAGCTAGACCACAGGTCATGCCCTATTTGGTACAAGTGAGCCTATGCCGATGCTCGGGGTGTTATGCGTAGGTGCGTCATCGTTCTCGTGATGAGCGTTGGGGCCGATGATATGCATCCATCGTCAGTTACTCGGCGAGGCCATCTATCGCATAGATGTCGGGAATGAATGTAGCTGACAATTTATCAAACCCGCATAACAACAAGCCTTCTTAGCTCAGTGGTAGAGCGCGCCACTCGTATTACGGAATACGATATGGTGAGGTCGGTTGTTCAATCCAGCCAGGAGGCACGACTGCAATCCGTTTATACGACGAACCCCAATTTTTTCATGACGAGCCCCTGTGGACTAATACTACCAACACTAAGAGGAGTTAAGCTAACGGGTCCAATTAGGAGCACAAGACGACCGTGACTTCTGAACCGTATGTCCGGATTCATCGCGTCTTAACTACACTATTGTAGCATTCTATCCCGCAGGCATCAGCGATGCAACTTCCACATACCGTCTTTGACCGTTACTAAACCCTCCCTCCGCGCTGCTTCCATGAATTCTGCAAGCTGCTCGATCGTACGGTCGTAACCGTTGGCAAATTTGAGCATTCCCTGGATGCGTAGCAGACTTAGTGCACCGAGGTTCGTAAGCATGCCCTCGATAAACTAACAAGAATATAAGATCACTGATTCATCCTGCACACTTCGGACGGAGAAATTGGTGTCACATACCTTCCAGTACACCTTCATCTGTTCGGCTTGCTGCTGCTGGACGGTGAGTATTGGCGGCACGTCCTCGATGACTACGGCTCATCTCGTCAGACGCCCAACCATCCCACAACTAATAGAAATACGCACCCTGTCTAGTAACAGTCTTCGTGCCGGCAGGTGCATCCTCTGCGACCTCAAGCAGCTTGTATCGGGTCGCGTCTTCTTCCTTCAGCACGCCTAGATCCACCCATGTCATCAACGCTTTGAGCACCGGTGCTTTGTCAACCTTAATCTCCGCCACGAGCGCAGAGACGTCCCACATGTCTATAGATACCGTCAACTTCCCAATATTAGCAGATTTAGCAAATAAACAAACAGCACCTTTGGTGGAAAAGAGCTCGATGACAGCAGCTTCGAGGGGAGGGACCTCCGCATTGACCGTACGGTCTTGTAACTCGATCTCGAGGGAGATCGTACCAAGATGTGGCAACCAATACAATTTCTTGTCCGGTTTGAATGTGTGGAATTCCCCAGCATACGCGTCCTGGATCCTAGTGCAGTCCACATCAGTCCAGTGCGGCTTCGTGCGATATTCATGGAACGTACTCCTTGAACTGTCCCGGCATGTTGAAGCTGCCGGTTTGCAACGGGGGCCAGAAATGTCGAGACACGATCGTTGGATGCATAGGCATCTATGTTGACCGATGAGCGTGGTGAGTGGTATGGGAGATGGAAAACGCACTGTCTTCTTCTGCTGGACATGCTGATCGATACGTCTCGAGTCCGTCATGTCGCGTAGCATGACCTCGCACACTTGCAGCGCCGCCTCCCCGAAACGAATCTTCAAGATTTCGATGTTCCGCCTCTGTATGCTACCCATTAGCCACCGAGTCTCTGGTCCGAATGCATGAGGACGCACCTCTCGTTCGTAGTTGCCATCCGTGACAGCTAGGAGACGTTGGGCAAGGAGAACCTGGAGCTCCTTGACAAAGAGATCTTTCGAGTCATATATACTAACGAGAGTGCTTATGACGTCTGTCGGCTTGTTTGTGCGGAAGTCTGTTCCATTTTCAATACCCGTTCAGCAGCAGTACACATAGAATCTGATCCAGATAGACATACCTGGGCCAGCATCGATTGGTTCTGGCTCCCAATTGGGATCAACAAAATCATCGGCCTGCCTTTGTTGTAAGGGCTGGATGGGCTCATTCTCGTTCACCAACGAGTCGCCACTCTCCCCGTCCCCCACAAGGCTTGCGACGATGCAGCGGATGGTGTCCGGACGTTCTCTGAGGTACTTCCGGATGGGGTCAGCCACCTTGTATAACAACACGCCTGGCGGGTCTATCATGCGAAGACATCGGATGATAGAAACATATTGCGTGAGGATATCCTTCGTATCAGCACCTGGGTGCAAAAGGCGCTTCTTGTTTCTAAGTTCAACGGAGTTGCGTTAGTGGATGATGACATTGACATATATGGCACCAACACTCACGCCTTCCGCAAGGTCATGACTAGGTCGTTACGCTGGTCAACCCGGATGAGGCACTCCTTCAAGTCTTGCAAAGCCGGCTGGGAATCGGGGTAGTCGATGATGATGTCGAAGATCTCTTGTGTCCTAAGGTCGCAAAGGGTCTTGCAGACATGATAGTCAAACCTCGACCCAACGCCTTGGAGCATAGAACGTGCTTCCTCCCCTGGAGACGATAATAGGTCTATCAAACTGGCATCATTGTGCCACAAACCTGGAGACGCACCACTCCTTGCTCCTCGAGCATATGGCATCACCATCCATGGTACGACCTTCTCGGCCATCCATTCCCTCAAGGGTGTAAGCATAGACTCGTCCCATTTCTTGGCGCATGTCTCCATGACATGCTCTTCAATGTACTCATAGCATACACTCGCAATGAGTGATTCGTACCTGTCCAACAGACCTAGGGTATCACAAGCAGTCCACAACGGCAGGTCTGGACGTTGTGGAGACGATGATGAGATAGCTTGGGGATCGGAGGGTGCGGCCCACGGGGGTGGGTAGGACGCGCTGGCGAGAGTGAATGTAGACGCGATGAGGGCCTTGAAACCATGTGAGAAGGTTGGTGGAAAGGTTGCATATATGTGAGTTTGGAAGGTGAGGGTGTATGCGGAGAGCAGGGTTGAGCCAAGCCTACGGAGGTAGTTGAGCAAGGGTTCTCAGAAGGAGGAGGACAACGACTCACTCAGGAATTGGAGACCAAGCTTTATACCACTCCACTAAACGGAATAGCAGCCTTCCAATTGACTCAGGAGATTCTGTTTCCTGCTCATGATCAACAGCACTACCTCCGGTGGACATGTGCATTACTCACCCCGTATTCGGCCATGTACTTGTGGATATCTTGTTCAACCAGGTACAGCTGCTGTCGCATGTTCTCTGGGGTTGATGTAAGTATGATGGAAACGCCATCATGAACCATGCTGCTCACCAAGGAAATTCTCCATGAGTAACGGAAGCATCTTGGGCTTGCCGAGGATGTCAAACGACGCCCGTACATCCTGGATATCTGGGTGGCTAGTGTCAGCCTGCAACTCTCGCACGAATGTAGTCAATATACACACCGTATTGCTTGTATGACGAGGGGTTGTTCAAGTCTCTAGGATAGAGAAAGGCGGTCGCTATCATCCAAGCCTGTGGATAAGGCATTAGGGTGGCCTCAAAACCCGGAACGCGTAGGTGGCGAACCTGACTGAATGATAGGAGACCTGAGATCCCGGGCTCGCCCCGGTTGAGGCGGCTGAGGGAGTTATTCCATTTTGACTGGACTTGGTTCACGAGTGTTGGGTCCGATATTGACATTGTATGAGAGGTAGGACAGAGGTGGGGGTGGCTGGGGGTGGTGGTCCAGAAGAACGCCGAGATCGCCTCGGGTCGCGTTCAACGCACGATATCGTTCCAACAGACGCGCGGACCTCATCCCCATCCACGACCACTGGCGTTTTCCAGCTTCACAACAACTGTCTGTATCGGCCTTGCTTTCTCTTCATCGACTACGCCATGGCCGTCTTGCGCTCATCGGAAACGCTTGAACCACTATCCTTTCCTTACAAAACCATCATGGACCAGCCCATCAACGTCGATATCTACCCGCCGCCTCCTCTAGTTCCTTCAAGCTCATACTCTGAGGACCACATCATAAACCCGATACGGCTCCCCGCAGTACTCTATTTCCATGGCGGAGCGTTGACTGTAGGAAACAGGAAAAGTTGGTTCCCAAGCTGGCTGCATCGTGCGTGTCGAGCGACCCTCTGCGGTCGCGAGTCTCGCACTTACACGCTATCTGCACCTACAACACTCCTTTCCCCCAACATTGGCGTGTGACAAACAAGGGCGAGTGGTCTCCGCCGGTATGGTTTTCATCTCAGCGGACTATCGGCTCCTACCCCCTGCTACCGGACATGATATCCTCGCCGACATCAAAGACTTGTTCGCCTTTATCGACCGCGACGTGAATGTCCTCGTACGAGGCTGCAAGGGAACGCGCGCCTTCGAGATTGACAGCAGCGCTCTCGCCGTCGCGGGAAGCAGCGCGGGCGCACTATGCGCATATCTCGCTTCGATGCACGCGTCCCCAAGACCCAAAGCCGTTCTTTCCCTCTACGGTATGGGTGGCGATATGCTGGTATGTCCCCGTCTTGAACTGCATACCGTTCATGGTGTTCTCATCCGCCTAGACGTGGCAATATCTCACGACGAAAACTACCCCCTTCTTCCGCGGGCGGGAGATGCTCGATCCTGTCGAGTTCTCTGATTTCCTGTACCCCCAGTGCCAGCATCTACTGCCTACTTCGGACTCCCCTCTAGCGTACCATCCACCGACATATCATATACCCGGCTATCCTGCCAATCCTCGGCAACTGCTCGGTCGACTCTACCTCCAACTGGGCACCTTTCTTGACTATTATACTGGTGCCCACGAGCCTAGTCTTAGCGGCTCGTTGCAGGAGATACTCGCTAAGAGCGGAAGACTATCGCAACGTTCCGACATAGAGGATACCAATGCCGATTACGCAGCACACGTACCAGCAGAGCATCGCCCCTTGTTCCCTCAGTTCAACGTCAATGCTCAATTCCCATCCACTTTGCTGATTCACGGATCTGCCGATACCGCAGTTTTCATTAGAGAGTCGCAGGCTATTCACGCGCAGCTGAAGAGCTCAGGTGTTCGTTCAGAGCTCAAGATCGTAGAGGGGAAGGAACATAACTTCGATTACGACACGAAAGCTGAAGAGGAGTTCGGCCAACCTGGAGGCTTATTTGAACAGGCCATAGACTTTCTGAAGGAACACTTGACCAGTGAGTGATGACTCCAGAATGACGATACCCACCATAATTGCTCAACCCTGACAATCGCAGAGAGAGAAGGCTAGGTTAGAAGTATAGCCGTAGAGATTTACACAACAATGCAATACGATACCCAAAGCAAAACACGAGAGCAAGAAGACAAAAAAATACGACACCAATCGCCCAGCCTGTGTATCCCAAGTACAGCGCTCTATAGGCAACCGTCCATCCTGGACCAAATCATCATCTACTCCACTTCAACGAACTCTCTGTGATAATCTCACAGCCGTCCCTCCACAGGGATCGCCGTCCCCCCCAGGATATACGGGGCCTCGTCCACCGGTGTCGAGTCCCCCGAGTCTCCCCCGGTGTTCGTCGCGAGCAGCAGCTCCTCCGCACTGAGCGTGCGCGCCGCGAACGTGGCCGCGGCCTCTTCCATGAGCGGCACGATCTTCTCCGAGCTCTCGAGCGCGACGCGCAGCCGCTCCGTTAAGCTCTCCGTCGCGCCGAGCTTCTCCTGCCACTCCGCCGCCGTTGGCGTGCTCGTTCCGTTAGCGTCACCGGCCTCGGCACCAAGTCGCCCTGTCTCGACTTGCTCGTGCGGCGGCAGCAGCGCGTCCTGCGCTGCGCCCGCCCGTAACCCCTCGTTGTGGCTGCTGTCCTTGGAGCTGAGGATGCCTGTTGAGGGGCGCGAGGACGGGAGCTCGGTCTTGGCCCACTCGCGCTCGAGCGCGTCTGCCCAGCCGAGCTCGAGGCAGAGGTCGCGCACGATGCCGTCGCACTTGCCGAGGAGCAGGACGTCGTCGGCGCGCATGCCGATGTCTCCCGCAAAGTCGAGGTTGATGAGCACGCGCGGGCACGTCTCGGGCGCCATGGAGGCGAGCTTAGCGAAGGGCTGGATGGTGAGCGAGGTGCCAATGACGAAGAGCAGATCGGCGCTGCTGATCTTGGGGATCGACTGCGAGAGTAGCTCGGGCAGCTGTGTCATCGATGTCAACAGTTTGTCGTGTTTTTCTTTGGGCTCCTTGGACTCACCGACTCGCCGAAGAACACGACGTCAGGCTTCACGAGCCCAGCACAGGACTCATCGTCGCAACGAACCACCTCCGCCTTCTCTATGGCCAAGCGCATCTTCTCCGAATCGTATTCCTTCTTGCAGTCGATGCAGTGTTGCGACGCGAAGCTTCCATGGGCCTCCACCAGCCGATCGAGGGGCACGCCGGCCTGGCGCTCGAGGGTATCGATGTTCTGGGTGAAGCACGTGTGGAGCAACCCACTGTCGGCGAGCAGCTTGATGAAGGTGTGGGTCAGCGTTGGCCGAAACCTGCCGGGATACAACTCGTGGGTCAGTGTAAAGACTATTAAGCAGGCGCGGCCCGTTCGAGAGGGTAAAAGCAGGGATGTGGAGCCCCACGACCAACAACAAGGAGTGAACATCAGAATGCCGAGAACGGAGAACATATGAATGCCGGACGTACAGGGCACGGGGTTAAACCGGAAGTATTTCAGTTCGAAGAGTGCGCGGGGATATGGAAGGTTGAGTTTCGCAAGGTTTGCCTACGTGCGCCATGAAGGATTTGAGTTGCGTCAGATGTTTAGAAGAGACTTGGGAAGAACGCGAAGTGGGTGTTCGTACATAGAGCCCTGCGTTCAAGATGTCAGTCGCAGATCGAGCTGACTTCGGGGCCAAACGCGGAGCGGCCACGCACCAGTTCTCGGGGATCTGAAGTCCGGGATTCCGGCAGCGGTACTCACGCCTGCCACCAGATTGGCGTCAGCGGCGGGCAAACGCAGACTCCATTCCCCCGTCTAATGCCTCACCTGCGCCAAGCTGCGAAGTGGCCCAAAGAATGTCAGAACACCATCGTAAAGAGGGGGGAGAGTGTGCGTACCATGACGAAGACCCGCTTGCATTGCGGAGATTTCATGAACTTTGCGATCGAAGGGAGGTCTCGATCGTCGAGGACCACGGTGGGACCATCATAAAGCATCAACAGCTCGTCCGCGTCGTCCATGTTCGTCCAGGCCGTCCCGTAGGCGTCACGATGGTCGGTCCCAGTACGTGCGGAGGTCGTCGCCGTCTTGCGCGACGCTGGGTGCAGGGCCCCAGCACGGTCAGCGGGCGGATGCATTTGCAGGGTCCCCAGGCGTACCTATTCCGGGGCGATTGCGGAGGGAGGCCGCAGGCGATTGGAATTAGATATCGGGGAGTTTGCGCGCTGCAGCTCCAACAAGCTTTCGAACCCCCACTCGGGTCACAGGTGCTTCCGTGTTCGGGTCGGGGGGACGCGGGGAAGTGTGCACAAATTTACCTGGTGGGAGACGGAGTCTGACTGTCAGCACGTCTGCATTCTCGTCCATAGGATGCACCATGTCGGTTTGAGGTCGGTGGACGTACCTTGAGCGCGCCTTTGCCTAGCTAGCACCGGATGAGACCGCAGGGATTGTCTAGGATACGAGGAGACAACGGGTTGTGAGAATGGTCAACGTCACTGTCGAGGAGGTCATTCTGCGAGAGACTCCGCTCTCGCCCCTTCTCGAGCTCTGGGGTGTGTGATTGTGAAAACCGGGGGGGCGTATCACCTACCACGATCAGACCTCGCCATGCCAAACCCGATCGCTTGCACACACCAGCAAATATTGGCACATGCCCATTCGCTGCAACGGGTAGATGACGTCGCACGACAAGGAGAAGCAAGGTACGTGCACGTAATGGGGTTAGATACATGGCCTAATGGCCAGCCACAACGCCGCCAATGACGACCACCGCATCGCGATCACTGCAGCCGAGCATCGAGGTCAGTGCCTGTTGTCGGCAAGCGCGGGAGTCCACCGGTGTCTACCGGAGTACGATCGAGGCAGACGCGGGTCCGGACGAATCGCGGTTGTGCGAACACGCTTCTTAGTCCGCTCGACCCCGCCGTAAACAAGAAGTGTTCCAAACTCAGCATTCATACATATACAAGATATAGAGCTTATCCACCAAGCCCTTCAACAAGGAAACGGCGGAACCGGTCAGTAAAACAGCCCCACTGCAAACGCCCCCAGGTGTGGGCATGGAACCAAACGATCGTCACAGTTTCTCCTTCTCCTTCGCACTGCTCGCTGTGCCCGGTTCCGCATCGCCTTTGGCCCCCACCGGACCCGGGTCGGAAGACTGAGCGTCAGTATACTCTCCAGAACCCGAATCCGTTGTCGAGCCGCTCGGATGATCACCCAATGGGGTGATCGTTTTCGTCCGAGCCGCCTCCACCCCCCTGTCCCCCGAGACCTCGAGGGCTCGGGCGACTTTCTCAGTCAACGCCTCAATCTCCGCCTCGACTCGCGCGTCTTCGACGTCGGCCTTGCTAACATTAACGGGGAGTGCCTCGCGACCGTCTGCGGAGATAGGAGCTGTGGGCTCCTGCGCCAAGGTGGTCGCCGTAAGGTCGACCGCCCCCGTCACCTCCGTCACCTCCTCCTCCCGTTTCTCCTGCTTACCGAAGGTCTCCAGGGGAACGAGGGCTTCGGTCTTCGCCCACTCGCGCTCGAGCTCGTTCCCCCAGCCGAGCTCCGCTGCGAGTTCTCGGACGACATCGTTGCAGCGCCCGAGTAGCACGACATCGTCCGCACGCGACCCGACGTCGCCCGCGGGCTCGAGGTTGATCAGGACGCGTGGGCAGCTCGACGGGACGAGCCCCGTGAGCGCCGCGAACGGGTGCACCTTGAGGGAGGTCCCGATCACGAAGAGAAGGTCCGCCTCGCGCAGCTTCGGTACGCTCCGTTGGAACAGCGGTGGAAGCTAAGGATGAAAAGGCCGGCGGAAACAAACATTCAATATCCAGTGGTGGGCACATTGGCGACGGCACCGAACGGCTGAAATCGCTCACCGATTCGCCGAAGAAAACGATGTCGGGCTTGACGAGCCCCCCACAGTCCCCGCACCGAATGATCTCGGCCTCCTCGATGGCGGCCTTCATCTTCGCGCCGTCGAAGCTCTGACTGCATTGGATGCAGTGCTGGTCTGCGAACGAGCCATGCGCCTCGACGATGCGGTGCACGGGCACGCCTGCCTGTCGCTCGAGGGTGTCAATGTTCTGCGTGAAGCATGTGTCGAGGAGCGCATGATCAGCGAGGAGCTTGACGAAGGTGTGGGTGAGAGTGGGCCGGAACTTGCCCGGGTACAGCTCGCGAGCGAGGGTGTAGACTATGTTACGTTAGACACAGGCGAATATATGTGGTCTTCCACCTACACGGGATGGGGTTCTCGGCAAAGTAGCTAATTTCGAAGACGGCCTCTGGGTATGGAAGATTTAACCGCTCTAGATTGGACTAAAAAGTCCCCAAGAGTTAATCAGTAGAAATAGTTGGATATATGCGTCTTAGTCCGTAGATAGACGTACGTAGAGCCCTTCCAAAGAATGATTGTGAGATGGTTCATGTACATGGCACGCAGGGGAACATACCTGTTCCAGGAGTACGGAAGTCCGGAATACCAGCTGCTGTGCTCACACCTGCGAGACATAAATGTCATCAGCGGTGGGCAAACTTCAAAACATACTACTGCACAAATCGCATCTCGGTCTACAACGACCATCATCACTCACCAGCACCAAGCTACAAGCTTAAAATCAGCACATAAGGGCTAAGGAACGAAAGAGAAGCAAATGACGCACCATGACGAACACTTTCCGGCATTCCCTCGATTTCATGTATTTCACAATAGCACGCACATCGCGCCCATCCAGGATCTCGGGCGGGCCTTCATACGCGGCAGACTGTTCGTTCCCCATCTCTGCACAGTCAGAGGTTGTTGTAGTCGAGGTCAGAGGTGCAGGAGTCTCACACGGCGGCGGAGGCGGAACTTGGCCATCCTCTGTGCAGGCGGTGACTCTCCAAGACACCGAAACGACGCCGGGCAGCCGGCGACTTGCGGCGATACCGGTTGCTTGCCTAATCAGGTTCCTCCCACGCCTGACGTCACAAAATATTCAACGCTCATAAGTAGACAGATCTAGAATGAAGTGCAGAACAAGCTACTATTCCAAAGGTGAAATATTCAACAGCAAGTTAGCTTGCAAGCAAAATTCTCCCCGTACATTCGAAGTGCACATGTTAACATGTTATGTTTCGGCATGGGCAGCACGCTTTGCCGCCCAGTCGTCTAGCCACGAAGTCACGAAGACAATGATGTCCTCGTGGATCATCTGGATCTGTGAAGGTTCCTCGAGCAGATTCCTGCGGCCATTTTCATCCCAGTGGTGCACGCCACCGCCAATGACCTTGAAGGGGCGCAAGATTGTATCCTCCCTGTCACGCGCGTAGTCGCTATGGGGTGTCACCGGTCTCCAGGGATCGACTAAGATAGAAACGATGAGGTTCATGGCTCGAGCGTGGCTATGAGTAGGAAACGGGAGCACCATACCTTCACCGTCAATAATAGCCAATCGGTCAGCAGCAATGTCGAAATCTCCCAGTGCGTTCACAGCACTGATGTTGGGGAAGGAAGGAACAACGAAGTGCTTGCCTGGGGGGTACGCCTGCTTGCAGATTTTCGATTCGTACTCGAGTGTAAGCAGGCGGGAGACGATGCGAGGTTTTCCCGCAGGCGGAGCAGTCTACAAGAGTGACGTTGTCAAACTGAGGAATGCCTTTCGAAGGAAAGAGCCCAACGAACCGAAAAGTATCCCCACTCGGTGCAAACCTGGAAAAGCCAGAGTCTCCAGATCTGATCGAGTCCAGTGTCGCGGAACTTCGAGTCATCATAAGTGCCGAAACACTGAGTTTTAGGGTCAGCACGTAGCACAGTTTAGATCGAGAGAGCAACGCATACATCCTCAACAGCACCATCAGGGCATCGAGAGACATAGTTCTATCGCACGGCGCTGTTAGTAGAAGAGCACAGCTAACAAAATCCGGACAGAAAACGCCTGACCTCCTTTATGTACCGCGCGTAGTTGTAGACGGGTACAGGAACCGTGAGGTCTTCGGCGATAGTGACCATGTCCATACCTTCGTCGTACGAGACGAAGTTCATGTCGGGGTCGTGAACGAATTTGCCATCCAAAGCAGCACAGAAGTCGTCCCAGCCCGTCGTGCCAACTTCCGGATCCCAGTTACGGGCTTGCCAGTTACCGAGGGGACTCTACGTGCAGGGATGGAACCCGAGGGTCAGTACTTAGTATCCTCACAGCTGGGGCAAAGCTCAGCGATCAGCATACCTCTAAGATGGAGGCAAAGTCCTCGTTGTGCTCCAAACCAGCAAGACCGAAAAGTGCCTTAATAGCTCTACTTGTGATGGGGTTACCGATGAGCGAGTCGACGATCTCGACCGTGAGCTGGATGTTGCCTGAACACTTGATATCCGCGGCGCGCCGAATGATCTCCATGTATTCCCAATTCTCCAGGCTTGCGTGGGTAACACCTGCAGAGTCACATTCGTATTACAGTCTACTTTACAACTTTGGGAGCGTACCGCTAGAAGCAATTGCACCCCAGACAAGGTTGGGGTAGAGAACCCTCATGTGTGCCGCACGAGCACCAGCATATGAACCCTACATAGGAAAGATGTCAGCTTTCAAGCGAGTTACTTCCGTGTGAATACATACCCCATAGTAAATCCATGGATGGTTTGGCGCGGTTAGGTTCTCGTCGATCCCGGGGAACTTCACGTTGGCCATGAAATTCGCAGAGTCCGCCGCGGACTGCGCGTTGTTCAGGAAGCTTTACGTCGCGTCTTGTTGAGTCCCACAAGAGACAGCCGTCAAATACTGGACAAACTCACCGAAGGGAATCCGTAGTCAGGTTCTTCACGGGAAGAGAATTGCCTGACCTACACCTCAGCTTTTCCCCAGATGCGACGCTATACTACGCGTAGAACACGCACCATAGTATCTGTATGCAAGCCCAAGCTACAACGCGACAGTTCTCTAACCAACACTCCAAGCAGAATCACGCACCTGTGCTCCAACACGACACCAATCCCACCCGTCGCTCTCGCCAAAATGTCCGCAATACCCGTGTCCAAGAATCCCAATCGGTCCTCCCCGCTTGTCTCCCCACCGTCGATGACAATAACAGGCGTATTTTCTCCCGGGACGTAGTGCCTCGTATTGATCCAGTACCGCTGCCTCCACGTCTCCGTCAGCTGGCCGTCCCCGGAGAAATGGTCTAGTGGCTGGGAGAACCAGTGCTCGGGGAACTTCCCCCGTAAGGCATCCTTCTCGTCGTTCCCAACTTGAGTTTGGATCTGCGAGTAGTCTTGCTCTTGGACAAGCAGCGAGCCCTGTGCTTGCGGCCGCGAGTGGGCACGCGCATTCTGCAGCTTCCAGAGGTTGACCGCCTGAGGACCAAGGACGCGGAGCTGGTCCGAGATGCCGAGACCGCAGCAGACTACCTGAGTGTAGAGCGCGAGGAGGACGACAACTGCACGGCGTTTCGCCATGTTTTGTCGTGGTGGAAGTCGAGTCCAAGTTGGCGTGGGGACCGAGAAGGACAGTTCACACCGGTGCGGTACCGCGGGGAGGCGTGTCGGCTACGAGACGCGTCCATCACGTGCACACACACTAGGAATCCGTTCAACGTGGGACGTCGAACGGAAGACATAGCCGCAGGCATTCCGAGACCGTCATATGCTAAGGACACAAAGCTACAGGTATGATGGTATTCATGACATAGAGGAAACAGACCGGGAATAAAGTAATCGTGCGTGTCGTGTGTTCTGGGACTACAAGTGCTGCTGCTGTGATGCTACATACCGTACGCGTTACACGAATACAGGGCCATGTGGTCGGTCCAAAGAACGACGCCCAGCTCGCTCGTACACAGAATGGAGTCGTGATATGAATGCAGGTCTGGCGAATAATCATGGGAGATGAGAGACGAATGGGATGGGAAACACATGCAAACCAGGCAGAACCGCGCAGGGTCCAATCGTACACCAGCATCCTTCATCGAGGGATCAATCGGTTTCGGGAAAGTCGAACAGAAACCATACTAGAGTTAGGCCGTGGGCAGAGTCTCCGACAAAGGCTTCACACAAACGCGTTTGTGCTCTTCCCAGTCGAGCTTCTGGTGCGCCGTCGAGCAGTACTTGACCAGCTTGCACCGGCTGCACACCAGACCTGCGAAGCCACGCTCGCCCTTCTCCTCGCTTGCCTCGCTCCCCTCAACACTCCCGTCGCTACTCCCCTCAGACACGGGCGACGTGTCGTCAGCGAAGCACCTGTCGCACTCGATCCAGTTGCACATCTCCTTCGGGCGCGCCTTCCTGCCGTACCGATATCGGATCTTCCGGCGTGCGCTCTTGGACATGGGACATAGAACGGCGGCGTTCTCGGGGCCCTGCTTTGGAAAGCGGACGAGCTCGCAGCAGTTGTCTGTGCAACCTGGGTTGGGGCAGCCGGAGGGGAAGTCGTGGTACATGTCCTTGGACGGGACGAAAGTGGGGTGCGCGAAGAGAATCTGAGAGTAGGACATGGTCTGGTGCGAGAAGAGAACGATGAAGGGGGGACGCTTCTCATGCAATATTGCCCGGAGTGTGAGGTCGATTTGGGGGAAGCAGGGTGTTCGGCGGTCGAGTGCGTTATTGAGCACTATGTCTGAGAAAGAAGACCGGAATCAATATTTGAATCCATGGCAGTGCGGCACCGTCCAACCACAGGTTGTAGCTTCCCCATGGGCGGGAGGGGGTACACGGCAGCCTAGTCCTCGAAGCCTCCCACAGTCGTTAACATAGGACAGGGTGTCCCACGGAAAATTATCGAGGTGATTGACACCTTGCGACCACAGAACAGAAAGGGGAGAGTCCGCATTCACGAAGGACGACACTCACAATCGTGATTAATCTTCTGCTCCACACTTGGTTTGCAGTGCCCTCCCGCGGTATTCTGACATACATACTTGAAGTAATCCGTGACTTGGTCCATCTCGTTCCGCTTCAGATCTGTGACAATGACATAGATATCGTCGCAGCCGCGGTCATGCATACCACGGAGGAGCATGAGTTCGGGGAGCTGTCATGGCGGGAAAAAACACAAGCTCGTGTTAGTCGGGGGATAGCGAGCGCGCACAGCCCCGGAATGCACATACCATACTGAAAATGACAGGCATCATAGTAAGCCGCTTCATGGAGCGGTGGTGGTAGACATGGGTGACCCAGGTGCGGTCTAGGGGGATGAGGCGACCGGTATCGACGGTGCGGGTAAAGATGTTCTCGGGGACGAAGACGCCCTTGTTCCAGAGGAGGACCTGGTCGCGGCGAGTTATGTGGGCATTGGCGTTGGCGAGGTGCTTGCGCTCGCGAACGCGCTGGAACCAGTCGTGGTATGAGTCCGGGCGGTGTGGCCGCTCGAGCCATTTGTCGATGAGCATGTCTGTAGCGTCGTTGTCGAGCTTCTGGCACACGAGCTCGCTCATGGCGAGGCTCGGGGGAATGAACTTGGAGTAGTGCCGCGCGGGCATGGGTGCTCGCGGGGAAGGAGAGAGGGGGCGAGGAAGGGTGAGAGAGGGAGGAAGGTCGAGAGAGTAGGTGATGTGAAGGTGGAGGCCAGCCTGGTCTTCAGTCAAGGTGAAAGGGGGCGGAAGCGAGTGCGGGTCTGAGTCTGATGCCGACCCCAGCAGGCAGGCGCCCAATTCAGGCAAGCCATCCGCGGCCGATGACGCGAAAAAGCCCGCCCTAAACTGAGTCCTCTTCTGCGACCGACGCGTCTCCATCCTCCTTGCTGCCCTCTTCTTCCTTCCTCTGCACGGGCTGCGTATATATGCGGCACGTTAACCTAATTACCTCTCTCCCGTGTTTCCCAGGTGCTGCCGTGTCTTCCAGACACACAGGCAGAAGACGACCCCGCACAGCCTTTGTCCACCACGATATGCAAAGACCCCACTGGCTTCCCCATGCGGTCATCTTCGGACCTCTGGACAGCCAGCTTCCTTGGATGCGGTGTTTAAGGCGCGTATATGCGCTTGCTGCCGCAGATCTCCCGCGTACAGGTCCGTTGGCCCGACATGATGTCTAGTTGGGGAAACGCTTTCGTTGATCATCGTAGCTACAGGCACTCATAATCCAGTAGGATTCAGCCTCCCCAGTGATTTGGACACACGCCACTCCATATTCATATCTTGTTTACTTCCGGGTACCCATATGATGAATGCGTAGTGGCGCCGGGCTGGAGTTCTGTGAGTTGCACTTTGATCGCCCCGTCTACTCTCCATCGCGCAGATGTTCAATGTATTGGGTCCTCCTCCAACCTGTAGTGTCCCAAAATGCTAGCCTGCATCGCTATCTATGGTCCTTCCCTGCTCTGGAAACAGCCGTACAGCATGTTCCTCGTTAAAGCGTGGGTTCAAGCTTCTGCATGATGGTGTAGGAGAGCCGGCTTTCCTTGTGAGCTTTTGGAGACTTCAGGTATGTTCCACTCGAGTCCTTGACATCTGGTCCTACTGACTGCCCACATACCTCATAGGGGCGGTGGTGCAACGCCCCCTCCTCGTTGCCCGTCATTAACTGTGCTGGTGTCTTTCAGGTGGCAGTATTTTTAAGTTTGCCAGTGCCATTGAAGAACCAGCCACCGCGAGGCGGACGGCAGTCACGATTCGCACCCGCTGACCTTGGCTTTAGTCCGGGATACCGGTTTTCAGTCTAAGGTCCCGCAACTCAAGAATGCTGCCGACGTCCAGATCGTCAGCTTTGGGCGCACGTCGAGCTCCCTGCACACCTTGACCTCACAAACGTGGCCCCTAGGCCATGTATGCCACGACTGTCCTTACGTTGGTGTCTGTCTTCCAACCTTCGTTTCACTGGCGTCATTACCTTTTCTATCTGTCCGACCGCACCATACCTGGCTTCTGTGGGCGTCCTTGGTCACTGCCTCCGACCCTTAGCTACTCCCACGAGCACTGCAGGAGTCATCCTCGCTCTGATGCGCGGGACAGGTTCGTCCATCGTGTACACATTTGACGCACAACGGACGGTGGATTCTTCCTCCCCCTGACTCAAACGCCGCTGGACGGGTTCCTACCGTGCTGGACTCTTCAGAATTTCATCGTCGCGCTCTTCTGCAACCGCATTTGGAGTCCTGGCGGAAACGAGCATTGAACCTCGTGCGATGCGGCTGCTGCTTCTCGCGATCGAAGGTCCGGTACAGGTACACTCGAAGTAGAACCCCCATATACCACTTACAATCGCCTCGGATGCGGTGATTGCCGAACCTCTTTGCACTCAGTGTGCTGTGGTAGCCGTATATCGGTGAGTGGACAATGTTGGTTGCGCATAGGCTATACTCGTCCTTCTCCCGCCGCCGGCTTCGATATGTTAGACGCAGCCTTCTGAAGACGCTATTCCGCCAAGCGATGCTGCAGGGCTTAGTGACTTGACAGAAGCTCGAGGGGTCTGTCGATTGTTTTCTTTGGATTTCTAGAGTGCCTCGACCGTTGTAGAAGACAGTATTTTGCCCTTGACGTGAGGCACTGGCCAGGACTGCGGTTATCCATGTAGCATGAGCTCTAGCCCTCCTGAACCGGCGAGTGCCTCATAGAGAAATTTCAGCCTCGTCCCCGGTATATTTCGCTTTCAACCCGACCCCCGTTTATTTATTCGCTATGTTCGATGGCATTCGAGAAAATATACTATTTGATGCAGTGTCTCGGGATTGAACGGGAGTCTCGAGTTCCATCGTCGATGATGTCATCGCCATGATCAAGACACGCCAAATTGGCTTCAGCTCGGGCCTATGCCTGACGTCCGCCTCCATCGCTCACTAGCACACACGTTGCTCTCCACCGCCAATCGACTTGCGTTATGGCTATGCGATATCTCACCTCAAAGCTTGCCCAACAAGTGATTAACCAGATCCAAAACCTGATCATAGCGGGCTCACGCGATGCCGTTGCTCGATAGATCGACGAAGAGCTAATGGACTCTGTGGGCAAGTTCAGCATCGATCAGGTCGGTTATACGCTTTCTGGAATCTGAAGACGAGACCTCGCACTTGACAAGGCCTTGCTCATGTTCATTCCTTGGTTAGTTGATGGAACTAGCTGGCTTGGCGTGCGCACAGACTCTAGCGACGGTGTATGAGAAGGACAAGTATTCCCGTGTCCTTGTGTGCTGTGGGCCGGGTAATCAGGGAGGAGATGGGCTGGTTGCTGCGCGACATCTTGGTGCGTTATCCATTTGAGCTTCTGCGATGGCTTCCAGCCGACCTCACGACGGGCAGGACTCTTCGGTTACAAGCCAACCATCTGGATGCCCAAGGTAGGTTGTCCTGCTGGAGGCACAGATCTGGTCTGTATGAAATACTGAAACTGCGACTGCCTGACCAGCCAGGATCGAAGGAGATTTATCAGGCGAGTGTGGCCTCGCCAACTCCATTCCTCTCGATATCTCTGTTAATCTGGACCCTACCTTCTCCCTCGTGCGCAGCGTCTCAAAGTCCAGTGCGATAACATGCGGATCCAGACGCTCGAGCCTACTTCAGACCTGGGGCCACTCAAGAAAGCCCTCTCAGCCTCAGACGTCATTCTCGACGCGGTCTTCGGGTTCTCATTCAAGCCACCCGTCCGTGCCCCATTTGACGAAGCGCTACCCCTCCTTTCCCAGTCCGGGCTCCCGATCGTCTCAGTGGACGTACCCTCAGGGTGGAACGTCGACGAGGGGAGGGTCGACGCCCGTGCCCTCGAGCCGGATGTACTGGTGAGCTTGACGGCACCGAAGGAGGGTGTGAGAGCGTACAAGGGGAGGCATTTCCTGGGGGGGCGGTTTGTCCCCAAGTGCGTTGATGTTTTCATTCGTTCAAGGGCTAGTCACTGATATACAAGCATTGACTAACAGGTCCATGGAGGAGAAGTACCAGCTGAACCTACCGATTTACCCTGGCATCTCGCAAATCGTTGAACTGCCTCGCGCTGAGGATTCCCAAAAGTTGTAGAATTAGATTGGCGTGTCTGTAAAAGCTATGCATTGGAACGGTGTATGGTACTGAATAAATGCGCGAAAACCCTTCCGCCCCATCCTACAAAATACCGCGTGCACTAGGATTCGAACTAACGTGGGACGCGTCCAGCTCAGCCACCGACGCGTTGCCCGATCGCGGAGACGCGCGCTTAGCACACAGTCTTGTCTCTCAACCACTACGGTGGTAGCAGGTGGTAGCCTTGCTTCGAGCAACATCTCGTCCGACCATGTCTCGACACCACGACCAACTTGTGAGACTGCTTTGCAACAACGATTCTACGTTCTCGAGAGCCAAGGCCATTCTCCACACTGCGAGCCTGAAGACCATCCCTGGATCTGGTTACGACCTGGGCCCTGGCGCAACTGGACTGCCAGCTATATGCGCGTATATTGCTGCTGAACAGTACGTGTATCTCGTGTCATACGATCTGAACAATATGTTAATGCATCCATGCAGGCTGGGGGACGACGAGGTTGACGAGAAGACCGCGCAAGCCGCGTCCTGTCTCAAACCCAAGGTCTTCAAGACCACCCTCAACACTGTCCGTGCCGCCCTTGCCGCTGCTGCTGCAGCGACTTCCCCGAATAAGAAGAGCTCGCGAAGCGTGAGCTACAAACAACTTGTTGATGAAGCGAAGATCGGGAGGAAGGGGATAGTGACGGGGTGGATGAACGACGCCGAGAGGGCGCTCATGAACAACCGGGAGATGCGGAGGCGGTTTGGGAGTGCGTACGACGCGATTACCCTCTCGGTGTTTTGCTGGGTTTGCGGGCTTATGGGGGTGCGTCTGCCTTGTCTTCTAACTAACTTGACGGTGTGGAGTAACGCGGCTGTAACAGAACAAGAAGGTCAAGCCACCGACTTTGGCGGACAAGTACGCCATCCCCCGGGACCAATTCGACGAGCTTACCGACGCACTCCATGAAGTATGCAAAGAAGTTGCGAAGAGCGTACAGGAGGACATCGCTGCGATCAAAGCAGGCACCTATGCCCCCAAGCCACCGCCAGTCGCGATTATGCCTGTGTCCCCAACCAAAGTCTCTGCAGCTACACTTCCTCCACCTATCCCCGTCCCGTCACGCTCGGTCAGCCGTTCCCCATCCAAGTCCGCCCTACGTGCTCCCAGCGTCGGCCTGACACCGACCAAGACCCCCACGCACAAGCGCAAAGTCGCCTTCGACGGCCCCATTCCGGAAGAAGATGAAGACGAAGAGGAGTTCGACGTGACCGCAACTCCGTCCAAGCGCCGCAAGTTCTCCTCCCCCGTGAAGCCCTTCCCATCATCGGCCACCCCTCGCGCCTCCTCTCGCCTCGCGGACGCCGCGGCGGCGCGGGAGGTAGCGCTGCCACCCCCCTTTGCACCTTCACCCGCAGCTGGACCGTCGACCCCGCGACGACAGCGGACGACACCTTCACAGCCGTCCTCGACACACTCATCGCGCTCGGTCCGTTCGCGCTCACAGACGGGTAGCGCGCCGACAACCCGGAGTAGGAACGGGAAGCAGCGGATGTCGACGGTGCGCGAGGACCAGCTGGACGCGGTGCCGAGGAGGAGATGCAGGCCAGTGTTCGCGGACCAGCAACAATGGCTCAAAGGCGACTCGCGGTTGGAGCGCGAGTTGAAGCCCTGGCAGGACAAGTGGCAAGAGCTTGTAAGGAGGGCCGGTGGAGATGTGTGGAAGGCGGCGGCAGCCGCTGCGACGGTGAAAGTGGCTGCGTAGTTTTGCAGGGCATTTGGGTTTTCTTGATTTGGTTTTGGTGGAGCATGCCACCGTGTGGATCAAGTGTGTGGGGGGGAGGTGGGATAGGTTTCAGATTGCTGGATCTTTGCTAGTCTCCGTTGCCGCCCATATGCCTGATATAGATCTATTGCCATAGATCTTTGCGCATGCAACCGTTTTGAAACGATACTTGTTTTGTTAGTATGTCAAGCTCTGAAAATACCTGGATTGATTCAGAGACGCGAGCACCAGGCCTGCAAGCCTGTTGCATGCACGTGAGGCGCAATGGCCGTGTAGACGGGTGCGCAACGCGCGAACATCATTTCATTGCATCACAACTACTGGATATAGATATATCGTCAAGATATCAGGCAGAGGTATGTTGCGAACGTGAAGCAGTGATACATAGAGCAGGTATTCCACGAGATACAGATTCAGGCCTCCGAGTAAGCTGCACGGTTTTTGTAGCATGTCGAAACTAAGGCGTCCCAGTACACTGAGGCAAAGATGGAAAGAGAAGAAATGGTAATTTATTCCCTTAATTCTTCTTGGCCTTTGAGCTAGCCTGGGCGACACGCAGCGAAGTCGCGATGCGGCCGTACGAGTCGTACATAAGCCATAGAGGGATGAAGACCCAGCTGCAAAAGGGCGCCTGTCAGTAGGTGCACCAGATTCGACGCGTCGCGGCAAGGCTTACATGACGTTCATGAACTAGGACGGATATGCGCGTGTGAGTGCTCATATAACAGGGCGTTTGGAGATGGACTTACGACGAGGTACACCCAGAGGAAGAGGAAGTTAGATGTATCGAGGTTCGGGCTGCCGGTAAGCCACTCCGGGCAGAAGGTCATCCACCTGCAAGAATTCATTCATATCAGATCACATGCGAAAGCAGCGCGGACATACCCGCCATAGATCTCCGAAGTGCTCAGGACAATGATCCAGTAGTGCCTCGCGGGGTCGTCCTGGACGAGCTGCTTGATGACATAGAAGCACATGGTCCCGACGCCGAAAACGGTGAGGAGCTCGAGCGAAACGACGGTGGGGTCCGAAACTGCCCAGCGGAAGTCCGCGAGGGCGTACTCTTTCCCTGCATATGAGGGATGTTCACTTTTGAGAGGCACAGGAAGCGGATGGGAACGTACACATCTGAGCCATAGGTCCCGGACTGGTTGCCACTTGCCGTCCGAATAACGAGTAGTAAAGGAAGGAGCCCTCGAGGGTGTAGTGTATGATTCCATCAAATGCCTAAATAATACACGTTTCGGTCAAGAGCTTCTCGAGGTTTCACAGAAACATCGCACGACTTACCAGCCATATAAACGTAAACCGATCCTGCCAGCTCGCGTTCTTGGGAAGGAGGGCCTTTGAAGCGATGTATGCAACGGCACCAACGCCGGCAACAAAGGCCAGCGAGTACGCGGAGGTCGCGGTGAATATGGGAGGAGACGGGGACATGAAGGAGGATGGGTGGAAGGTGGGAGGACGGCAGGACACTGGACGGCGTGATGCAGGAGTCCTGGTGTGGGTCTCCTCACACGATCACATGCGCGACGCGTCCAATTGCAGATCGCGTCGCGATAACATGGAACGGCACATCCACCCTTCAAGTTTTTCCCTTCCGTTGCGCCTTCGACCAACGAAACATCGACTGTTCCCCCAAACTCCCCTTGGTGCAAACCACTCCCCGAGCTCAGGCTAAATCCCAGTCGCTACTCTGCGAGAGTATCATATAACTTGAACTTAGCACGGACGTATGGCGGCTCAACCGCGTCAAGGCCGTTCGGTCCTCATCCGGGGCGACTTCGTACAGACACCCACGCTGGGAAATCTAGAAATCTTCCGAGACTATCTTCTCCGTGAGATCCGATCAGTTTTTCCAGACAAGTCCTTGTGAAAACTCACCTTCAAGTTGTTTGTTTGAGCAGACACTAACGAGTCTGGAATCATCGTCTATTTCTCTCCGGCCACCGATCCGACATCCTTGGCGATACTTTCAACTCCAGCTTGCCAGAACCCGGAGGTGCATACGAATGGCACCTTCATCCTACCGACCTTCTGCGATCTGCACCTCCATGCTCCCCAGTTCCTCTACCAAGGCACCGGTCTCCATCTCCCGTTGATGCAATGGCTGGACGAGTACGCTTTCCAGGCAGAAGAGAGCCTAGATGCCGACCCAATTCTCGCGGAAAAGGTGTACGAGAAGCTGGCCCACAAGTTAATAGAGCATGGCACCAGTGCCGTGTTGCTTTTCGGGACTATCAAGACGGAGACCAAGTGAGCAATATACCTCGTCATAAGGTCCGTGTTCGGGGAGTGACTTGACCGCCGCCCACCACCGTGCTCGTTTCAGCCTCATACTTGCCCGTGCGATGCAGCGTGCTGGGCTCCGCGCGTTCGTTGGCAAGCTATCCATGGATGTGTCTTCTCGCCCGTCGTATAAGGAAGCATCCGCGGAGGTGGCCCTGGAGGCCGCGCAGGACTTCTGTCGCAAGTGTCAAGAGTTGGCCAACGGGGTGGTCGATGATATATGCCTGGTTGAGCCGGTGCTCACGCCTCGTTTCGTCCCAACCTGCTCCAACGAGCTCCTCTCGGGATTGGGGAAGGTCGCCAAAGAGAATAACTTCCGGATACAAAGCCACATGGCCGAGTCGCACGACCAAGTCGAGTGGGTGCGCGCGGAACGTCATGCAGAAGATATGGACGTCTTCGCTCAGGTGATATGATTCACGACCCTTGTTCCACCTCCCAATACATTAAATATTTCCTCAACACAAGTACCAGGTGCTGATCTTGACAACAGCACGACCTTCTAACCCCCCGAACCATTCAAGCACACTCATCAGGAAAAACCCCAAGTCCTAAAAAGACGAATATGAGTGTAATTAGCTGTAATAAGGCGTATTAGTGGAGTAGTCAGATAGGGTAAGGTCCGGCCGGAATTGAGAGATTAATTAGTAGCAATAGAGGGACATATGTGAATAACGAGTGCTATATAACGTGAACACACGTCAATAACGAGTGCTATATAACGTGAACATATGGGAATAATGAGTACTATATAACATCGTTGTTAGCGCAAGTTTTTATCTTACTTGTTCACTTCCAGACGAAATTCACACATACGCGGTCCATTAGAAAGCATGTATTATATGGTAAAGAACAGACAAGATGCGTTGTACTAGTGATTATCCAGGGAGTGGAGGGGAGCGGCAGCGTGCCACTGAATTATACGAGAGTGAACAAGGAGTGACAGGGTTGATATGATGCTATACAGCAATATAGAAGGAGAATGAGTGGTGGGCGGTTCAACAAGCAGCATACGTACATATGTCGGAAGGTTTCCGCATTAGGAGCGAGTACAGAGAGGGTCAAGATGGGGATGCGATGGACGAGAACTCAAGCGAAATCATACAGTAGATATTGGAGTGGAAGGGGATCTGCGGGTACTAGTCTTCCGCCATCGCCTCGAGATTGAGGTGAGCGATAGGCGGATCTCCGACGGGATTGCCATGAATGGTGCGAGCCCCGCCGCTGTGGGAACTGTCATCAGCATGCGCCCAATCAGACGATACAGGCAGGAGTCGCGTTACCTAGCCTCGTCGAACAGCTTGTACATCATTGTGTGATACTTGACGGGGCCAGAGCTCTTGATCGCCTCGAGGAACGTCATGTGCTCACTGTACGCGTCCATGTACTTCTCCGCTGAGAAGTTGGTCTCGATACATTCACCAGATTTCCAGTCAACAAGAGATGCATGGATCTGATGAAATGTCAACTATGATACAGCGCATGCAGAGTGAATCGGAAAAGGAGAACGCACTGCGGCACCCACAAGGGCCAACATGACCATGGGGATCTCACGCTCCTCACGTCCTGGGAGAGAAGACCGGAAGATGTCCTCATTCCGCAAGTAAAACGACCTCGGGCCCCTGAAAAACGACTCGCGGAGGACGATGATGATTATGGGTGCATGGTAGGGTTGACTGTTTGAGATTTGATGTTTCTGTGTCAAGGTCAGTACAGGCCTTCGGCGGTCGAGACAAGGGTGGGCGGAGAACTCCACCGCAAGGACTCGCAAAGAGGGAATCGTGACGGAAGATGGAAGCGTACCTGGATATCTATGGGATAGACGTATCTGAGGTGGGGAAGGATCCACTCGACGATGCCCTGAGCCTTTCCAGCTACAAGATCGAAGGACGAAGGGACTGAGGAGTCGCTTTTCTCCTTGAGCTTGCGCCGGAAGGTACTGATACGCTGATTGGGCTGCAAATGCTGTTAAATCAGCGCATATGTAAGCAATGATAAAGTACGTACAATGCTAGCAAGACCTCTGGTGAACATTGGGTCGCTGATGAGACGAGCTACAAGCCCCTGGTACTTCTGCGCGGGCATGAGACTCCGAGTCGCCTCGACGAGAGTCAGTCGAACACCCCGGCCACGTTTGTGCGCGTCGGGGAATGCGTCCTCTACGACGATCTTACGCTCGAGACGGACGATGGCGGCTTGGACGGCGTCCTGGATATCTGGATGCTGGGCCTTGAGTGCGAGAGCTCCGCCCCTTCGAGGATAGACGAGACGATAAGCCATCGGGTCGATTGGCTCGTCGGCGTCGACCATGTCCGAGTCTGAGTCAGAGAAAAAGCCGTCGTCATCCGGAGTCGTCACGGTCGCTGGTTGAGGAGGAAGAGGAGCAGCAGCAGCCTGAGGAGGAAGGGGGATGAACGTAGACTTGGAGGAGGAAGACGTCGGCAGGGAGGAAGTACTGGTGGTATGGATCGGCGTTTTGAAGACAGGCCGCTAGAGAATAGTTAGATGGGAGTGAGAGATGTGCACGTTGACGAATGAGAAGAGGACGTCGCACGGACCTCCTGCAAGGCACGTAACTCCGTCTTGCTCAATCCAGAGGCCTGGGAAACAACCTGTCAGGAGTTGCCCGAAAGGGGGCATTACGGGTGCACTTGCCTGGCCAGCCTGGTCTTGGTTCGACTTCTGCTTGTCCTTCCGCTGGAGTCGTTGTCCCACACGCAGTAAGTCAAAATGCCGCGTCCTTGTTAGAGCTTACATTACTTACCTGTGCCTCCGGCTCTGCGTGCTCGTAATCGCTCGCATCCTCTGGTAGGTCGTCACCGGACTCGGAGGAGACGCGGCTCGCAACGCCCTTGCCCTTCAAGTCTGGCTGGGGCTTGGAGTCAGACCACTCAGGCTGCTATGGAGTGTGAGTAAGTCCGAGTCGTCATGCAGCGTAGGGACTAACGCTCACTTCGGCTGCCAGGTGATCCCCGAGTGCCTGCGTCTCGCCGTGGGCTTCCATCGACACCAGCACTTCATCGTCGGACTCGGACATCTCAGCGAGTGCCTGAACGTGTGCCTCAGGGTCAAGATTGTCGTCGGAGCCGTCATTTTCGCTGCTGTGACCATCGTCTTGGGGGTCTTGGACGTCCTGCACGAGTGTCGTCTTCTCGCTTGATGCGGTCACCGGCGTCTTCAGAGTAGAGCGCGCACCCACCGCAACGCTAAGCGGTACGTCTTCATCTCCAGAATTGTCGAGGTCGGTTGCAAGCAAGACATTCTTCTCTGCTCAGCTTAGGTCAGCTAATGTTTCGAGTAACAGATAAGAGAGCAACGTACTCCTTTCGAAGCGAGGAGGAAGATTCACCGCGCTATCCTGGGCGCCGGCCTTCACTGACGATTTAACCTGGCCTATATGGTGCGCTTTTTTAACCAATGCATTGAATTTAACTCATGCTACCATGCTTACTAGATGCGTGCTTCGTCTTCTTGGGCTTTGCGGCTAGCGCCTTGTCCTCTCCGAGGGAGAGGGCACGCTTCCGCGCTCCAGAGAGGTCGTTCGTCCACACTACCCCCGATACCACCGGTAAGCAAGTATTAAGTGACTCAAGCTATGAAGGAGTCCTCACCCTTTCGATCCATCGCGACTTGTTTAGCTTTACGAACGGGCCGATCGCGAACGGGTGCGGGCCGAGCTGCAGCTGCGATCAAGCCGGTGTTGGTCTCAATAAGACGCTGCTACGGTATGTCAACTCAATGCTCGAGGGGCGCACCTTGCTGATCCAGACCCCTTGCCATTGAAGGTGTCGCTGAAGTTGTGGCAGATGGCGCCGACCTCGCCATTACTGTGGTGGATGTTCACGAGCAATAAGAGGAGAGATACTGAAGCTGAAGGGAAAGTTAGTGAAAAATGAGTTGGCCGGTGGCGGACTGTGAGTGCGTGGACCCCTTATATACTGTTCTGAAGAGTCTCAACCGCAGCATTGTCTCGTTTTGCCTGCGTAGCCCAGTATAGCCCAGACGTACCGCTTAAACCGAACTTGTTCGCGGCTCGATGCCTATGGAGTCGAGACGCTTGGCCTCGAAAGCGAAATCTGTTCCATTGCCTCGTTGCACTTGCTCAGTCATCACCACCACCACGAGGATCCCCCCCTAGCAACGCTCCCGAGTCCCGAGTCCCGAGCCCACACGCCCTTCTCCCGCTACGCCCGCCTCAGTCGTCTGCCATGTTCATCTGCAAGGGATGCAATGGCTCATTTACCAACTCAGGCTGGTCAAATCACCTCTCGCAGACAAGGGACCCGAGATGTATTGCAGTGCGTGACGAGGAGGAAGCTATGGAGCGTGCTTTGCTCTTAGGACTTGCGCCTGCGGCTTCCGGCTCAACGGTCTGCGGTCATGATGGCGCCCAGTCTAGGGGCACTCTCGACCCCGAGGATGTGGACATGGACCTTCCTGACCTCCCCGACTGCGACCTCGATTCACCTCCCATCCTTTTTGCCGGGGACTACTTCGGAGCCTATACCTCCGACGATGACCTCTACCACGTCGATGGCTCTGTCTCCCGCCCAGGATCCCCATCCGAAGATTCCGAATTTGACGTGGAAGAAGAGGATGGATGGGAGCCACCTGCTGAGGTCTCGGGCGCTGCCTCATTGCTCGTTGGCGATGCCATCCCCACTGCGCAACACGATCGTCCCCCCACACCACCACCCATCTCCGATGACCCCGCGCATAGTCCAGACTCCCCAGACGTTCGTGCAGACATTGAAGCCGAAACAACAACGAAGACTTACGTTGTGCCTTATGGGAAGAGCGCATTAGCTGGCGCTCCTATACCTGGCGCTACAGCGGAGCAAGCCGGACATGTACGCTACAGCCAGGAGCTGCAGTCGGAGGACCCCCGTCGTCCCATCTACTGGCCTTTTACTTCGAAACTTGACTGGGAGGTCGCTTGGTGGGGGAAGAAACGCGGCCCCGGTTCAACCGCGTTAACGGAGCTCCTTGAGATTGATGGCGTGAGTCCACTGTGCAAGAGATACCCTCATTTCATCCTGAATTCCCCATCGTAGGTTGCAGAGAAGCTTGGTCTGTCATTTACGAACTCGCGCGGCCTGAACAAGATTATCGACAAACGGATGTCGTCCGGGCGTCCTCCCTTTGAGCGCCACGAGATCGTCGTTGCCGGTGAAGCTTTCGAGGTGTATTACCGCGATGTGTTGTCATGCATCCGGGCGCTGTTCGGAGATCCTGAGTTCACCGCGGACCTCCTTCTCGCGCCCGAGCGCCACTTCACGGACGAGGAGCAGGAAGTGCGTGTCTACTTCGAGATGAACACAGGGCAATGGTGGTGGAGAGTACAGGTGCGCATGCTGTTCTGCGACAACATATACACCAGTTGCTGATCAAAATGTTTGTAGGAAGCCCTAGATCGTCAACGCGAGGGGCAACTGTCATCCCTGTCATCATCGCTTCCGACAAGACCCAACTTACCCTTATCGGCAACAAGACGGCTTACCCCGTCTACCTTACGATTGGAAATCTCCCAAAGAGGATCCGGTCGAAACCTTCCCGCCACGGGCAGATCCTCCTTGCATACTTACCAACGTCGAAGCTCGAGCACATCACGAACAAGGCTGCACGTCGTCGCACCCTCGCAAACTTGTTCCACGCCTGTCTTCGACGCGTCCTTGCCCCATTGAAGTCTGCTGGGGTGGATGGTATTCAGCTCCCGAGAGGCGACGGTGTGAAGCATCGCGGTCATCCCATCTTTGCTGTTCATGTCGGCGACTACCCGGAGCAGCTCCTCGCCACCGGATGCAAGAATGGCGAGTGCCCAAAGTGTCCCGTGCCTCGCGCAGAGTTGGGCGCCGCCACGGACACCTCGCGTCCCCTCCACGACCTCGCGCAAGTGCTCGACGCCCTCTCGGCCCTTGATGAGGGCCCACGCGCATACACGCAGGCCTGTCGCGAGGCCGGGATCAAGCCAATATACCATCCATTCTGGGAGGAGCTTCCTTTCGCCAACATCTTCCTCGCCATCACGCCCGACCTTCTACATCAACTTTATCAAGGCGTCATCAAGCATCTCATCGCGTGGCTGAAGGAGGCTTACGGGACAACAGAGATCGATGCGCGGTGCCGCCGCCTGCCCGAGAACCACTCGCTCCGCCACTTCTCCAAGGGTATCTCGAAGCTTTCGCGTGTCACGGGGAAGGAGCACCAAGATATATGTCGTATTCTCCTCGGACTCATCGTCGGCCTCCCGCCCCACAATGGCGTCTCACCAGTCCGCATCGAGCGTGCCACGCGCGCCCTCCTCGACTTCTTATACTACGCTGCTTATCCCACGCACACATCTGGCACGCTCAAGCTTCTCGACAACGCTCTGAAGCGGTTCCATGCCAACAAGTCTGTCTTCGTTGATCTCGGCATCCGAGAACACTTCAAGTTACCCAAGCTCCACTTTCTCGACCACTACCGCCGATCAATCGAGATGTTCGGGACCACTGACAACTACGATACGCAGCATTCGGAGCGCCTTCACATCGATTTCGCCAAGGAGGCCTTCCGAGCGACGAATGGAAAGGATGAGTTGTCGCAAATGACGCTCTGGATGGAGCGTAAGGAGAAGATTGAGCGTCATGAGACATACATCAACTGGTGCATTCGTCGAGAAGGTATGCATTCCACTCTGGTGAGAGTGTTGATCTTTTCTGACATTCTTTTCTAGAGCAGCGAGAAGCAGCGATACCGTCCAGCAGGTCAGGCACCTTTGCTTATTTAATGTCAGGTTTGCGCACTCATGCGTATCTTCTAGTGCTCCCCTCCTGCCTGTTAACGTAACAACCCAGCGCCCTCCTGGTCGTCCGCGACAGGACAGGGCGCAGGACGACCACAAGCCCCCTCTCGAGATGACGCGGCATCCCTCTGTGCGAGGCGTACCCGTCCACGAACTCCCGACAAGTATGGGGCGACGTTCTTCCGAGATGCACTCAAGCGCTTCGTCGTAGAGCACAACAGCTCAGGATCGCTCTCGCGTGCTCAGGTGGAGTCGGCAGCGGCAGGGATTTACTTCCCATTTGCCAAGGTTCCCGTGTGGCATCGCATCAAGTTCTGGATCAGTGATCCATACGACCTGACAAGGCACATTCTTCCCAGCTCTGACACAGCGCATGCCCACCCCGAACGCAAGGGAAAGTATGATACAACTGTTCCTGGACGCTTCGACACAGTGCTCGTAAATGATGGGACGGGCGGCGTCACTGGTGTGCAAGGTGCGCTCAATGCTTATATCTTCTGCAGTCAAGTCCATTGACTTGCGATACTAGGATATCGGGTTGCACAGGTTCGCGTTGTGTTTCGAATCCCTTCTGGCGCACTTCCAGCGCTGTTCACAAACAGCGCCCGTCCATACCCTCGGTTTCTTGCCTACGTAGAGTGGTTCACGCCGTTCCCTTCCGTTCCTGGTAGCAGTCATGGCTTATACAAGATAAAGCGTTCCGTCCGGAATGGGAGTCGGTTAGCTAGCATCATCCCTATTGAAAATATCGTTCGTTCTTGTCATTTATTCCCAGATTTCGGACGCACTGTACCTCGCGAATGGACGGCGGCTAACGTCCTAGACAAATGTGCGGCATTCTATGTAAATCCGTTTGTAGATAGACATACATTCAAGTTAATCTGTTGACAATTATCGCTACGTCCTTACGAAGATCCGAATTATAAAGGTCATGAAACAAATAGCGTGCTTTAGGTGTGTTATTGAACGTTAGAAGGCCAGAAGATATACTTCAGCGCTCGTTAGGGATTGAGGTTTTCCCTGATGCTGCACATTCCTCTCCCTCGTCGACCTCTCGACTCTCACGAAAACCGGAGCCGCGATCGCCCATTGCCCACTCTCGAACGCGTACTTTTCCGCCGAACCCTTCCGCCTTCGCGAGGCTCTCGACGCAGGCGTTCTCGTCGGGCTGGGAACGGATATCGCAGGAGGGTACTCGATCGACATCATGAACGCCATGCGCCAAGCGGTCATCGTCTCACGAATGCGAGAGGGTGCACGGGTCATGGCCAAAGCCAGATCTCCGGCGAGTAGCACGAGTGAGAATAGAGAGAGGCCGTTGTCGATTGACTGGAAGGAGGCCTTGTACCTCGCCACGACGGGCGGCGCGGTGGCACTCGGCCTCCCTAAAGGCGTCGGGACGTTTGCGGTTGGGGTACCGTTCGATGCCCAATCCAGTGAGTTCCTCGAAGTTGTGCTCATCAAATAGTTACCGCACTAAATGTCGCTCCAACAGTTGTGCTGTATGGCCAAAATCAAGAGCGCCCTCACGAAGGAGTCGGGGAGTTGTCAACATTCTCCGACGACATCTGGCCTCAAGAGGTAACGGAGAATTTGATCGAGAAGTGGTGGTGTTTGGGAGACTTCCGGAACCGTCGTGGAATGTGGGTCCAAGGACGGCGCGTCGGAGTCGAGATAGCCTGATGTCCGTCGACAATACCCAGGGGGCACAATATGAGTTAGACTAGAAGTTCTACTCTCTGCACTAGATCCCTATACTACATGCATTCATTTGCAAACCCCAAGAAAGTCCCACATCCATCCCGAGGTTCGTACGCATGGCCCACGCTGCCTTCGGAGCTCAGCTCGCCATGTCCATCTTCTCCAGTTCCTCCCATGGCGGCAGCCCGACGACCCCCGGGAGCTCCGCCCATATCTTCTCGCGGAGCGCGATGACATCGCGCCGGAACGCGCGGCGGCACTGCGCGCACACCTGCGGGTCGTCCGCGAGCTCGCTGATGGCCTGCACCATGTAGTGCAGCGGGCCGGTGCGGACGACCCATGAGCGCGAGAGGCGCGAGCCGAGGCGAACGAACGCCTTCTGGCACCCGCCCTTCGCTGCAACACACGTGTCGCACGCCTGGCGCGCGCTGCAGTCCTGACGGATGAAGTCGAGCACGGTGGCGATGCGGTGCTGGAACATGAGGGTGTAATCCGTGAGGTCGCGCGCGGAGAGCTGCGCGGACGGGCGGGAGGGATGCGCGATGAGGAGCTTTGGGTGGTCGCCGCGGAGAAGGTCGGGGAGGGTGTAGAGCGAGAGGAAGTAGAGCGCGGAGGGGACGACGACGCTGACGTGCGTCTCGCGGGCGAGGTTGAGGACGTGGAGTGGATGCACGTACGGGTAGGTGAGGTCGTTGACGAGCGGGGCTTTCACCGCGCGCTCGATGAACTGATCATGTCCTTGGAGGGTGTGGGGCCAGGTCTCGAGGAGATGGCGGATGGCTTGGCGGCGGAGGTGTGCGATGAAATATTTGGTGGAGAGGCGGAGGATGCCTGCAACATAGTAAAAGTCCTCGATTCCTTGGTGTTGAAATGTCCTGTTAGGATTCCGCAAACATTACATGTCGACGGAGTCACAGACCGCAGCACATAGGATGAGAATAAGAGACAAAAGGGGGACGTCACTATGAGATCCAGTGAAAGGGCGTGCACGACGGACCAAGTCAGACTCACGGTCCGTCGTACAGGGCGCTGATGAGCGCGCTGAGCTCCGTCGGTCGATCGTGCATTCGCACAACCTGGCAACTATCTGCTACCTCAACGTCCGTTGCTGCAGGGGATGGTAGCTCGAACATTGACTGGAACACCTCGGAATGTCGGGCGAGCACGCCTCGGTGCACCTTGAATGCGATAGTTGTGTCGGCGTCGGTGTCCTCGGTGAGGAGAATGATGTTGCCATCTTCAAACCAGGGCTCTCCTCGCTGATCGGGCGGTATTGTGGCCCGTGGAATCATAGGCGAGGTATGAAAGCTGGGAGCTGTAGGACTCGGGTGATCCCAAGGAAGGAGGTGGTCGAGGTGCAGAAGACCAAGTTCCCGTAAACGCCGGAAACAGCCTTGTCCTGTCTTTCTGCCACCGCCATCTCGACCCACCCGCAGCGTTCTTGGGTCCATCTTCTCCTCCCTCCTCCCTCGAGGCTTGCTTCCTTGGAAATGAGATAAGCTACAAGCTCCGCGTCGATGTCGTCCACACCGCGTACACCGCGCTCGCGTGCGCTATCCCGCGTACCCTCTCGTGGACCATCCCGCTCTGGTACCCCCGTGCCTGGCCGGTCTCCGTCTCGTCTGGCGTCGCTCTCTTCGGTTCCTCCTATGCCCTCGGTCTCGAATCTCAGAGTGTATAGCTATGGCGCGTCTATGTCTGCAACCCATACCCCCGACTCGCAGTCCGGGCCGCCAGAAACTGGCGACACCAGCTCCGGGTCCTCCGTGGTCGAGGGGATCCTTGTTCAGGAACAAGATGCGGATGTAGATATTATAGATGGAGAGCAAGGGAGTGCCGCTGGACTGGTCGAATCCCCCGCTGGGAACGAGGAGTCGAAGAAGAGCCTGCGGGAGCAGTTGAGAAGGACACTGAGCAAGAAGGAATCATTCGGAGGTGAGAGATAGCCTGCTTCTGGTCTTCGTGGAACTTTGTGCCTTACAGCCTGTCAGACATCTCAGCCTTCAGACGACGATATAGCGGGACCACATCATCTATGCAGGAGGTCGTGTTTACACCAGGTGAGTATGCGGTCGTCCAACTCAATCCCTCTACATTCACATCAAGCTGCGTTGAAGCGGAACACTGTGTACCTCGACAGTACTTTGTCCTGACAGATGCTGGGAAGCCCGTCTTCGTCAGGTAAATTCATCTCTTTTATCGCAAGGTAGACTATTGAATTACAACCGCATACATACCACAGTGACCGAGATGCAAACTCGGACAGCGTTACCTCTATGTTCGGCGTGATTCAGGCACTCGTATCCATCTTCTTAGACGATGGAGACAAGCTGCGGTCTATCAATGCGGGGAACACCCGCATTGTATTCCTTCTGCGGCCACCACTCTACTATGTTTGCGTATCCTCGTGGGGCGAACCGGAATCAGTCGTCAGTAATCTGGTACTCGATTTTCTACCGAATACTGATGTTTATGAAGCAAGACTAGATTCCACCTTGAATACCTGCACCTGCAGATCCTGAGCGTCTTCTCCGCAGAGCAGCTTCGACGAATGTTTGACCAACGACGGAATTTCGATCTTGGACGACTCCTGAGAGGTGCGCTCTCTTGTTGCATATGCGCATACACCTAGCTCATACCATAGTGCAGGTGCTGAACCACTCCTGTACTCTCTGCTGTCTCGGTTGGAGTGGGACTTAGCAATGGGCACGTCGTCGCTGCATTGTCTGAAGCTTGATCCCATGCTACGGAAGTCTGTCGCAAACGTTATCGTGCCTACATCCAAAATCAAGGTTGGCTACAGCTTCGCTTATGTGCTTCTACCTTCTCATACGTTACAGGACATGCTTTACGTGATCTTGATTGCTCAAGGACGGGTCATCACTTTGGTCAGGCCCAGGAAGCACTCCATCCATCCGTCGGGTAATGTAAAAATGTATTCCCTCTTCTGCCATCCCTGCTGACTGATTTACTAGACCTTCATATCCTCATCAACACCATCCACTCTCCATCTATCCTCAACAATTCTGCGACAGCGTCATACCTCCCCGTCTGTCTTCCCAAGTTCAATCCCTCCGCATTCGTCAATGCGTACGTCATGTTCCTTCCGCGAAGTGATCCACAAGATACCTCCAAGCAGTCGCCAACGCCCGAGGGTGATATTGAAGGCACGCCGTTCACCTCTGAGGAGCAGCCCACGGACGACGCTGCAAGCTCGCACAGCCTTTTCTCGGGCGTCTCTCCCCATCCTTCTCCGGAAGTAGCGTTGGTGGCTGTCAGTGGCAACGCAGATTTCGAACAAGTCAGAGGATGGGCAGACAGCACGATTCAGGTAAGCGCCCCATTTTGACGCTTACAAGAGGACACCTCCCTCATGACGACGGTCTTAGAAATTGACCAGCGAAGGGTTGCTGAAGACACTCAACGACAATATCTTCCAAGGCTCGACCGAGTATTCCGTCGCGAATCTCAGCATCCCGGGCTTACGCCATTTCATCTACAAGTCCCGGTCACATGTGCAAATCACGATGCCGCTGTTCGAGGACCCGTACGACAGCCCTCATGAGAAGCGGAGGTTCGGTTTCCTTTCCATATTCGCGACTCGAGCCTCCCCTGATGCACCCGCAAACAGGCTCATTACGCTGTACCAGACTCTGTACGATGCGATACACGCCAAGTCAGGACAGGAATCGACGCTCAAACTACAGTATGTCAAGACTAGCCAGGAGGCAGTAATGGGATGGGTACGATTGCATGCGCTATGTAGTGATTTTCTCTTGACTCCCGTTTGTTGCCAGATCACACAACCATTCGAGCTGTATCTCGCGCTCTCCCCTCGACTTCCCAAGAGTGCTGCCGTCGGTGCTGCCAATGCTATTGCGCGTTGGGTGCAGAAGGAAGATAAGCAGCTCTTCTTGAGAGATGCGCCTGTATTCTAGCGCCCTCCTACAGAGTGTTTGATGGAGATACTCTGTCCTCAGTCGTGGCCTCCAAGGACGATACGACGTTTGACTGTATGCTGATGATCGTCCATTGATGGTAGGAGCACAAGAACAATGTCCGGAAATACACTATACGCTACACAGCAAGATCTTCTAGTCTTCTGATACATCCATGTTGACCACCTCTTCCGCCGGCCGGTCAAGCGCAGTGTTCTTGTTGCGCCTCTCAGCAAGGAACGCGTCTATACGTTGCTTGAGCTCCAGATCTATGATCACAATTATCAGTCACAGCTATACCATGATCCTGCGAAGAGACATACTGGGAATAACCTCCTCAAGGGTTAGCGCCACGCGATTGAACGGATCTTTAGTGTCAGACAGAAGATGAGACTTGATAGTGGACCTGTCGACAACGGCCCTGGAGGAGGGGAGAGTGACAGGATCGCGCATAAGAGTGTACATGAGAGGATCTGTTATCAAAAAAAGCAGTGAGCGCAGGCGATTTGACGATACGAGGTATCCACTTACCGAGGAATTCGTCTGGGATTTCTCCCAGGTCTTCCTCCGCCTCTAACGTCGTCTTGGTCTCCTCGACTTTGATCACGAACAGTGCAAGCTTCTCAATCTCGTCGGGGGACTTCAGCGACCTGCGCTTCATAATGGCGGCAGCCTGCTCGAAGAGCTCCTTCTTGTAGCTCCGCCCGTCGCCTGCTACGGCCCGTGCGAACTCCCCCTGATCGCTCAGGTTGAGGTACACCTGGATAATGTCACTGAGGAGCGCCTTCGGGTTGAATTTGAATTTGTCTGGGTTCTTCACGATGAGGTCCCGCGAGCGCGGCCCGACAAGCGTTTCCAAGTTGTAGTCCAGCATCGCCGCGAGCTTGTCTACGATCTCAGGGACCATAAACGGCGCCTTGGTCTCCCCAGTGAATATCTTGAGCAAGTCGACTGTGGAATTACCAAGCTGGACGTAACCACTTGCTTGCCGCTCGAGCTGACGGAGGGTGTTCTCTCGCTCGCGACGGTACTGAGCGGGCTTTGCCTCAAACGCTTCACGATCCTCCATTTCCATCTGGATATCGTGGATCTTGGAGAGCTCACTGAGCGACTCGTCGAGGAGGAACGTAACGTCGTTGATCATGAGATTCACAAAGCGGATGAATTTCTCTTGGTTATGGCTGACTCGTCATGAGTAACACCATAAGACGAAGGATGAGCTAGAAAATAGACGCACGTCGACTCATTCTTCAACGCTTCTCGGTGTGTTTGGTTATTCCAAATGACCTTGAAGATGTAGGCGATATTCCTCCGAGCATCTGGTCAAAGTGGTTAACCTTTAAGGGCGCAAATTAGCATGGTCAAAAGCCGACGCACTGAATTTATCATAGAACTGAGAACTAGCCCCAGTCTGCTCGACCTCTGCGACACACATTAGACACATTGACATGACACAAATGGACACGCCTACCGATGTAGAAGTGCATGAGAGCAGGCATCAAGTGCTGCAGAGCGACAGCGTGCGTGTTGAGGAGGGTGGTGAGCACGCTACGCTGCTCGCCCCAGTTCCAACAACCATAGAACAACACTTCAACAATCTTCGCCTTGAGGAAGGGGTTCTTGATGTACCACGTCGACGTCAAGAATGTAAGACACCAAATCAGCATCTCGTTCCTGCCAGATAGCTCAAGGCTCTTCGGGCTTTGGCTGGGTTTGAGATTGGTTCAGTATCATGTGTGTGGCCACCAATGGCTTCGCCGACATACCGGATGACGAAGAAATGATACTCAATCACGTCTTCGACCAGATATTCGGGCAAAACTCGCCAGGCCATGGGAACGTCCTTAGGCAGAGGCAACCTGTTCACAATTGATGTAAGTTGACGCTGCTGTCATGGGGGCAAGTAGACAACGAACTCGATCAGAGGATTGGGGTGCTTCTTTCGAGGATCGACCTGGCGGATCAGCCATGTCGAGACGAGGTTGGCAAAGCTAATCGACCGGAAGACGAGCTCTGGATCGGCAAGCTGTGTTTCGTACGCCAACTGCGCCGCATACACTTTGTCTTGTTCAGCCTAAGCTGAAGTCAGTCGCGAGGATAGCCAGATGTATGCTGGTTGGACAGACCTTTCCAGCATTGATCGCGGCCTCTGTGCGAGCTTGGAATGGAGTCTAGGAAACGGTTTTCAGTTCTCTGTCATCCGCAAACATATTAGAGAGACAAACTCCTCTCCAAGACTGATCGCTCTGGAGGACCTCGAGGTGCCTGCGGATATCATCGTACTGCCTATTCAAGTCCTCGACGTTATTCACTAGTTTCATTTGACCAATGTGGTTGGCCGCAAGTGTTAAGTAAAATATGTCCGAGATGAAGTTTGGCGGTGCTGTGCACGAGCAGGTTATTGAGCAAGACCCTTTCACATTGATTTCGAGAGATGCTTACCAGGTGCCGCTTCGTTCTGTTTCCTCCATTCCTCCGCTTCGTCGTTTGTGGCATTGACACGTGTCTCGTCGGCGAGGTCAATCCGAGAGGAGTGGGCGTAGTACGCAGAATCAATTCGATCCATCTAAACCCGTGCTCTGTTATCATCGATCCCGAAAACTGAACGAAAGCTGTGCATACCTTGCTATACTGGGCGTCCATAAATGGCTCGCAGAACTGCAAAAGGATAATCTGCAAGTTCATGATGAAGGTGTCAGACGACACCGTCAACATGTCGACCTGCATGCCGGCGCGTTTACGGTTGAGATTGATGGCGTGGGCGAAGTACTGAAGGACTGCTTCCCGTGCATCTGCCGACGCACGCACAAGAGTGTTGAACACTTGGAATAGAGAACCCTACCAAGGCCAAAAGTCAATTTTTACTCAAGCGGAATAGTCTGAGGGATTCTAGCCTGCAATGTCTTGAGAGTTCCTCGCAGACTAGCTATGGCAGAGCTGATCTCGCCTTGTGGACGCGTCTCGTGGCTGCTGAAGTAGGTGTCCGAGATCGAAGGCTGCACATGCACATGAACGAGCAATTCTTCCACAGTCATTTGAAAGAAAAATCACCCATTCTCGGTGGAACACGCCCAGCCTCAAAAGCGGGCCAAAGAGGCTCCTTGTCTCGAACTCGGGCGCAGACGACGTCTCTGGATTCCACTCCGGAAGGCGAGTAATCATCGCAGCGATGGGCTTGACGGTAACAAGCGCCTCTAGACCACTGATGACACCGCGCCACCCATCTCCGCTGGCGAAACCCACTGCAAGGGACTGGTGGGAGCAGAGCCTAGTGACAACGGGACCAAGCACTCCGTCTATCTCGTTGTCGGGCTCGAACCGGCGAACGAGATCCTGAAGGAACGTCTCAATGTCGGACGAATCAAGTAAGGCACCAGACGAGCTCGAGGAGAGGTATGGGCCCGAGAGTGCCGAAAGCGACATGAAGGACGGAACAAGCTCGGCTGCGCCGAATTCTTTGCCGGGGATACTTGGCTGGGGGAACATTTCTGGTTCTTGAAGGGTCAGGCCCGTGTAGCTGACTACTAGATCGCGGAGCTTGTCGAGGACATCGACCGCATGCTGTTGTTCTAATGGTACATAGTTCTGCGAATGCGTCACCATCAATACGACACATGTGAAGAACACAACGGGATGTACCCACCATCCTCAGCAGAAGATTTCTGATGCTGTTTAGTCGTTTCCAGCATCCGATCAAGTATTCTAGCACCGTTAGTTGTGACGGGAGAGAAGCAAGAACAGGAAGGAATTCGAGATCGTCCCTACGCGTCATTGAGTTGGTGCATCCAAATACAAGAAAGTGAACTTACGACATCGTCTGTGGGTCCAACTCCAGTCGGGCAATTAATGCACGGTCTGCCACTCCAGCGTTCAAGTGCAGCGAGAGGGCTGACAACGCTGAGCATGCAGTGACACTTTTTCAGATGCAGTAGATCAACGTACCATCTCCCTGCAGCTCTTCCGCCAGGCTCTTCAGCCACACGATCTCATACGACGACCTCTCTGCGATATCTTTCTACAACAACTGTCGGACGCGACAACATTATCAAATATGGCATATACGCACCTTCAAAGTCACATTAAACACCTTCGAGACGGTCTCATCCTCCCAGGTGGGTAGATCAAGATGCACTGGGGTCGCAACCACTGGAGGCTTCTTTTTGACCTGCACGGGCGGCGGAGTGGCGACTGCGGGTACCGCTAGCCTCTTCTGCACACCAGGAGGAGGTGTAGCCTTCTGTATCGGCTTCTGTAGGACAGGTGCGGATGTAGGGGCAGGAGACGAGGAGGTGGAGGCGTCCGGGCTCGGGCTCGCAGGAGCGGGGCCTGGTCCTCCGAGCTTAGCTAACCGCTTCAACCGGATCTATACCATGCTCATCAGCGGAATGTACCACAAAATTTCAAGGACTGGATCATACTCTCTCTGCGTCGTCCTGGGGGTTCGATGCCATGGCGGTGGTCGAGGAAGCGAGGTAGGCTCGATCGGCACGCGTCCTCGGATTTCGATGAACGCTGCGAAGCGCCCATGGTCAGGCGGCTTTCGCCGCCGCTGCAGCGCTGCAGCCTTGACACGAAACCGCCTTGGTCTCGTTCTGTACCCCTTTATTTCTCATCGCTTTCTGGCGTAACCTCATCCTTTGCGTTTCCCGACATGTTCTTCTTCACTCGCGTCCTGGGGACCGCACGGCTCTTCTCCACGTCGGCGACCGCGCAATTTCCGAAGCTGAAATCGCATTCAGGAGCCAAAAAGAGGTGGAGGTCGATCGCGTCGGGCATCTTCAAACGGGTATGTTTCTTAAATTATGTTGTTAAAGGACGAGGTTCAATGATATCCCGTGCGTCGTGCAGGGAAGGGCAGGCCATAAACATTTGAACGTAAACAAGAGTCCTGCACGAAAGAACGCACTCGGTCAAACAGCCTACTCCAACGCCTCGCAAACGTCAAGGCTGAAGAAGTTGCTCCCATACGGTTCACCATGATGCAATGAACTCGGACGGTCATAATTCACAAATAGGGATTGTGGTGTGTACTCCCGCATGTCGGTATCCCTCTTCGCTAAAGCCTTCCCAGTCCGCTTTATACTGTATCCCACCATACTTGTCGTCTAATGCATGCTGGCCTCTTGGAAACCCCCACTAGTTCATCGCTACCTCAGCCTCATCTAACGCGTTACTCGCTGCACGACCCTCTTCAAGTTTCGCTCCGCCGAAGAAAGCACGTATATCTTGCTGCTTGGGGTCGTGAGCTGCACTGCCGATGCCACCTTTCTGACGAACCTGGGCCCCCGCGCAACGTTAATCAAACGACTCAAAACAACGCCTGATTCAACTCACCACGCCAGCGAGGTGCTCGCGACTATTCACATCAGTGACCTTGATGTGAAGCGTCGGAAGGTCGTCGTCGGGGAAATTCAACGGTTCACCCTCCTTGGCCCCCTGCCCAGCAGATATCAATCTGAATCTTCAGCTGAAACTCACCAGATGGCAAGTTACCTGGACTTCGACAGCCAATCTTGTCCACGCCGTGTTGTACAAGCCTTTGTACTTGTCTCGGGGATGGAGCCCGCTTTCGTCCTTGACGAGCAGCGCGGGGATGAGCTCACTGATGCACAGACCATGGCTCGCAAGGGCAATATTGACACCAGTCTTCCCCTCTCGCGTAGCCTGCCAGATGTGTGGCATCACTAGTTCGTTGATTGCCTGCGTAGCACGGGCACCCAGGTCGTCCAGGCTCTCGCCTCCCGGAAACTTCTGCGAACGTTCATGAAGTACTGGCCAAATACCCTTCGCAAAGTGTTCCTCCAGGGATAAACCAGGCGTCTGGTTCCAGGACCATGGCTCCCCCTCAGCATCACCGAAGTGCTGCTCTCGCAAGAGAGGAGATTCGGTCAGCGGGGGTTTGGGGTCGGCCTGGGCATCGCGGACCGCTTGTCCTGTCCAGAGGGCGCGCTTGAGGGGAGAAGCGTAGACGGCCGCGAAGCGGGTATTGGATAAGGACTTGCCCAGCGCTCTGGCTTGCTGGAGAAGTCAGGCTGTTATCCAATTTGCCTACGCTTCATGAGATTTGCATATGGCCTCACGTTCATACCTAGAGGCATGTCGGTGAGCGTCTTGTGATTGGCCTATTTTTCCTGCACAATTTGCTTACCGTGGTTGCTCAAGGGCGCATCCTTCCACCCTGCCCAAATATCTAGCTATAATATGTCAATACCCAGTTACAAGGTCAATACACCTCGGTCCCTCTCGGAAACGAACGTGTTATACATACAAGGTTGTCCGTAGATTCACCGTGCCTGATCTGGGTAGTGACAAGCTTTGTGAGGTCTCAATCACAGTTTTGGGTTCCAGATATTGACTCACAAAAGTGACGATGACTGTGGGCGTGGACTCGGACGACATGGCAGTAACTCAAAGGGCATGTTGATTCTGCACGATGCTCCGTATACAGAACCGCCTGCCGACCTGGTGCCGACCGAACCGAGTCAACGTGCGTCCTGCGAGTTCGCCGCATTGACAGCGAGCGTCCCTTCATTGACGCTCGTGTGACTAAGCACGGGACAGACGGCGCGGGAAGGTTCGTGCGTCTTGGTTCAAGCTTCCACACAGCCTGAGCTTGACACAGCAACGCCAGCTGCAGCTTGCGTGTCGTCCTCCTCGTTGGTGGACGCGCGTCCCCCGACGCCTCCTCATATAAGCTTTCTTTTGCTCCCTGCATCTACATTCTCTTTCTCTTTCTCCGTACTACCCACAACAACTATCGCGAATACCACCAACTCGATGCCCCTGGATACCTCCTCAGCCATGTCTGGTACAGCCACTCCCGAACGCGAAGAACAACTCCTCGACATCGGCAAGCAATGCTCCGACCCGACCTGTCTCCTCGTCGACTTCCTCCCATTCAAGTGCCAGCATTGTGCGCAGCCCTTCTGCGGCGAACACTTCCTTCCTACCACCCACCACTGTTCCAAGTACGATGCCGCGAAGCATGATCGGGTCGCACCTTCTTGTGAGTCTACTTTTGTGTCTGATCTGCGTCCAGCTCACATTCGAGTGTAGGCCCTTTATGCAGCGCTCCTGTGGCCATACCTCCGGGGCAGGATCCCAATATCCGCATGGAACGCCATATTAACACAGAGTGTTCTGTCATGACGGGAAGATCGAGCAAAGCCAAGTCTACGCCCCATTGTGCACGGCCAAAGTGTGGAAAGGTGCTCTTCTCACCTATACGCTGCGATGTGAGTGACTTCTCTCTCGGTGTGGCGTGTCAGTCCCCTTCTTACGCTGGTTTGGTTTTCCCGACTCCCTTATCACCTCGCTAGTCGTGCAAGCACCAGTTTTGCCCTGAGCACCGCTTTCCCAAGGATCATTCCTGTTCTGCAACGAAGGGATCTGTCTCAAGTCAACAAGGTGGCGTGAAAGCGTGGACGAATGTACAGCACCAGACGAGCGCCGCGTCAGCTGCTGCCATGGCCGCTATCAAGCGTGCTGCCGCATCCTCCACAGCCCCTGCTCGGACCACTCCCCGAACGCAGACGCAAGCGAAGTCGCAGCCGCCACCCTCAGACACTAAGTCTACATCTTCGTCCTCCCGGTCCAACCCGTTCTCCGCGACTGACCGGTGCGTTGTCTCCGTTGCCTTCGTGCTCAGTGGATCACTCATGGACATGCAGTGAAACACTTCTGCCGACCCTACCAATCGCAATTTCCGTTCCTGCTTCGACGCCTAACGACACTGACGCCTTTAACAAACCACTCGAACGTTGTGCGCCCAAACCTACCACATCGACTAATGCTTATACGCTATCCATGCTATCCTTCGTACCGCCGCCATTGTTTGGTATGGCGTAATACTCGGACACACCCACCACTGTATCGATATCATTCTCTCCATTTCACGAACTCTGTATAATTTGCTATCACTCACATCGTAGGCGCGCGAAGGCGGAGCGGGAGAGCAGGAGGAAGGCGATTGAGGCTCGAGCGCAGAAGGGCATCCCGCCGACCGAGGCGGAGAAAGCCTTCTTGGCGGAGGAGAAGCGAGACGGGAAGGATGAGTGCGTCGTCGCGTAGATCTCCCGCTATACCGAGATGTGGCTCTACGACTCTATATTAGGACTCTCAACTGCTTAAACTATGAATGCCGCAAGAAGAACCTTCTCCAGGCATGCTGTCCGGAGGCATATGTACCGAGTGATTCGACACCTTTCCCCACGCCGCAGAAGCAATTCTCTTCCAGGAGTCGGACGATCTACACATAATTTATCGTCCTGGGTCCTGTGCCCTATTCTTAAAACGCTGCCCAGGTGTTATAAAAAGAGGCTTGTTCCTCTCGTCGTGTCTATCCAAGTCACGCCTTCCACACCACAACGAGCCTGTCTGACAGTATCGGCCTTCCGACAACGCGGATTACCATTACGTGGTTGCTGTTCGGCCTCTGCTGTGGATTACTGTAAGGAATTCATCTTGTAGTGTGGTTTGACAAAGCGGGCTTACCTTGAGTGTTCTGCACAGGCTCTATGGTGTCATGTTATGTCAAGGATATTCATACTTCCAGATGTACTACCGAAAAGATCCTTTAGATCTCAACACGCCCCCACTGCCAAAGCCCCCCCCCCAAGCTTCATTCTGAAAACCTCGTGTGCTGCAGGTTGCCGGAATACTGTGAGGACTCGTCGGTTTGCCCTCCCCATCATGGTTCCATGCATGCCGATTACTCTACAGGATCGCCAACGTCATCGTCCTCGGTCTCAATACTACGTATGCTTGGTGCGTCACGATCGCGAGAGCACGGTGGATGCCAATGAATGTGAACAACACAGCTACTACTATGCCGTCGACCCCCTGAGCTGTATAAGCGGGACAACCGATACGATTTTTTATATACCGACGTGAGCTGTCTACTTTCATTTGCGCTAACACTCACTAACCTTCGTACATTAAGCTGCCTCGTAGCGAGTCCCCATGCTTTGCTCAAACTCCGCGATGATTACTCATGAATACATTCCGCAGATTGTGCCTTTGTGTATAGTGAGATATTATACAGCGTAGAGTCCTCCTGGTGCTAACCATTGACTCTGGTCAGCTCTTCAGCATTGTCCTATGCGAATAGTACGCAATCATTCATCTCTAGCCTCACGACGCGCTCACACTTTCATGATAGCATTTATATCAGACGAACCTACTTCAGTGAGATCCGAGAGCTGCGTACACCGGAGAAAAGTCCTGACCGCCAGAAAAGTTATTGCTCCACGACTAAGAGGTTTGCTCATCGCCAATTCTGTAAGTCTAGTCGCTGTCTCTATGTTCAAGTCTGTCCTAACTCGTTCCAAAGGTCATCCTTGTCGCATCTGCCACAGGCGAGCCACGCATTGACCACCATTAGATATCTATCATTACTGAAGCCTCCAACTACGCAGGTTTTATTACCAGTGCGTACCTGTACTGCTTGGATGAAGAGCATCGCCTTTGAGGCCTCAGGCTCACCGCGAACCCCTCAGCTCTCACCGTGAAATTGTGAGTAGATACGATTTTTTCAGGCGGTATAATACTGACTGAATTATTAGAGCCACAGGACCAAATTTTCAACGATGGCTTGAAGTGGATGTTTGTCTCAATCTCAGAGCATGAGTATGGTTATGTCTTACTGATAGTATTGTTGAAGTGGCTCGTCTCCGCCGGCTTTGGCTGCTCAGTAGTGGGTGACGTCGCCTTAGCATTCACGCTCAGCTTGGCCCTGCATGGCAGCCGTACAGGCGTGAAGCGGTGTGTCGTTGTAGTCCAGATTCGCACATGACTTGGAGCTGACTTTCTTCTGATCGAGTAGAACGGACGCTCTCCTTAAATCAATAATCAGCAATGCCTTTAAAAGCGGGATAGTGTCAATGTAACGCTCGCAATGCCAATGCTGACGTTCCACTGCTCTAACCAGAATCTATCATAGCCTTGTGAGCACAACGTGCTTGTTAGTCGTAAGTGTTTTGACCGGATAATCCGTCGTGCCCTCAACGGTCACGTTCCGCAGGCAGTTTTCGAAGGGACAACCCCCGCGATCATCCCGCTGAGCCTAGTGGGTGCAAAAGGTGACCTTCCCTCAGAGCTCTTCCGTCCCCCACCTCCAGCTCTAACTCTATGAGATGGCAGTCTACGCGAGTGCGACACTCGTGACGTAGGTTCTCTACACTGAGCTTGTCGCACCGCTGCGATGACATGCAGGACACTAACGCGGACGTTTCCAGACTCAACGTCCGACGCGATATGTCAGAAAGGCTTACGCCACCTGGAGGAAGTGAGTTGGTCGGCGACTTCAACCGCGCAACAGGACAAACGACTGGGGACCGCGGCGAGATGAGTGAAGGCGGAGCTCGCAGTCCATTAAGCAGGCGGTCGACCATCAACTTGAACGAAGTGTGAGGAATGAGTCCGGTGCACAGACCACGTCCAGGAAGGCACAGCCGCGAGAGGAAGCGGCAGATCTGCGACTCCCGGGGGTACGCAGGTCTGATGACGGACTCGGTCTTTCTTGACATCTTCAGGTGCATACACTACGGACGATATGACTCATGAGCTCGCTTCTAGTTTGGCATCCAAGCTGGTAGTACGGATCTTAGCTTGAAGTTGAACGACTCGAAGGCTGCATCGTTAGGCGAGAGGAGTGGCTGTGTTTTTCCTCCGGCCCGAGGCGCTTGGTAGGATGAGGCTAGATCTAGATGCAAGACGACCTCTTTCGCCCATAGTTACAGCCTTTGCAGCCTGGCACCTCTATGAGCATCATCGCTTTCCGGAGAACCTCTCTCTCGTCCTGAGAGTAAAGGCGTCTGGCTCTAATGAACAAGCCAGCAGGAAGAGCGTTTTCCACGCCAGATCAGCGCCACCTTGGCTCCTTGGAAGCCTTACTGAGCGCACTGCTGACACGTCCTCAGCTCCGAGAATGGTCCCAACAGACCCACGGGCACAAACGCTAACGACTCAACCGCGATCACGATTATCCGACAACGAAGACGGTTCTTCCTCCTCCCGGCCTCGCCCATTCTCCGCAACGAACCGGTGAGTATGTCCGTCGTGTTTTCTTTTCCCGTGGATCCGTCATTCATAGGTACACATCATAGACATGCAGCAGCATGCAGCCAAGGTATCACGCTGGCCATCCCAACTTCGATGCCGCCAACGTCATTGTCCCAACGCCTGATGATGGTGCTAATTCTGACAGGCGCGGACCTCCTGAATCCTTTAGTGCTCAGCTGTTTGCGCTATTCTTCATATTATCACAATTACTCGCCGTGGCGTAAGAGTCACTGCCAGAGAGGAAGAGTCAAAGAAAGGCCATCGAAACCTGGGCGGGGAAAGGTATTCGCCGTTTCCGGCAGATTAAGCCTTATCGGCGGAGGGATATGGCAATGAGCGGTGCGTCAATATGTGGGACTTCTCCAGCGGCTCGATTGGTTGTTGAACTCAACAGGATCCACAAATGAAACTGTCGATATGCAGAGAACGTGATGTTCAGACCGTGAGCGATTCCGGGGCTATGGGTTGTGGCATGGTCTTCACTTCTTTTCCATGACTCGCGATCTAAGAACTTCGTTCGTTGTGCAGACTTTGGACCGCACTCCCACGGAATGTCTCTCCCGATATCCACAGGAAGGCAAGGCGGTGGACGCCGCCGCTTCTGGCTGCCCCCAAGCAAGTCACGGCGAGAACACTTCATCGTCCGCGCTCCGCAATAGCCGCGGAATGGAAGATCAGTGAGGACTTCTCGGCAACTGTCTGGCGACATGAGACCCTAGACATGGGAGTCCGGTGCTCCGCCGCCCATGCTCACCCCTCGGGCGACGTTCCTTGTCTTCCTGTTACATATCATCCTTGGTATCCGCCTTATACAACCACCCCTGGGCTCTCATCCTCCTTCGTCTTCCTCGGCCTCAGTGACCGCCCTTCTCGCCGTCTATACTGCAATGGTTTCGTTCAACGACGTCGTCTTTCCTCCCGTGCAGGCGACCACCGCCTGGGTACTGTTTGGTCTCTGTTTTGCCTTATTGTAAGTCTGTCTAACGATGAAGCAACATTAGGAGACGGGTTTACGATCATCATAGGTTCTATGGTGTTTTGCTGTGTCAAGGACATACGTACTTCCGGACGTATCAAAAGGACCCTTTAGATCTCAAGCTTACGGTGGGTGTCCAGTCGGCTCTCCAGGACCCGTCCTGAACACAGTGTTATACAGGTTGGCGCGATACTGTGAGAGAGATCGTTGTTATTTTTTATAATTACGAGTGCATATCAGCTCTTTGTAGACTCGCCAACGCCGTCAACCTCGGTCTCATTATGCACAGCTGGTGAGTTTTGGTCCAATTTTTTCAATCGACGCTAGCTCAGGTTGTACAACATAGCTATTTCTATGCCGTGAGGGGCTATGCGAGCCATGACGCCTTTAATCATATCTCGAGGTCTGCTATCCGTTTCACACTGTTTGCAGAAGGATCCGCTGACCTTCTTACGTACAGCTCTCTTTTGGTATGTGCTTGTGCAGGATCCACTGTTAAAGTTTCAATTACTAATGCCTCTCTAGCCCGCGCCTATGTGCATTGTGAGATTATTCCTGATTATTCTTAGTTTAGACCCCGGTGTTGATCAAATTGGACTCGTCAGCTCTTCTGCATCTTGTTTTGCGAATAGTAAGCTTCGGGACTCGTCTTGCCTCAGAATGGACTCACAATTCATCCGCTGTCAGCGTTTACATCAGACGAACCTACCTCAGTGAGATAGAGTCACAGGCATTGGATACGGACGCTGACCCCCAGAGAAGTCATACCTCCAATGAGTAGATGGGTCTTTGTTCCTCTTGTTGTGAGGCTCCCCCACTTTTCTCGTGCTCCCAACCATATGAACTGACCTGATTCTCAGTTCTTGTTTGTCGCATCTGCTGCAGGTGAGCCATACATTGGCCTTATCGGGACAGACACCATGGATCATGTGCGCTCATTATACAGCTTTTATCATCAGTGGGTGTACATTTAATTTGTTCGAGAGTGTTGCGACTCAGCTCATTCCCCGTGCCTCAGCTCTCACCGTGAAGATGTAGGCAAATACCCTCTGATGCATGAGCACTACTAACTGTCGACGTATATATAGAGCTCAAGAACCTACCTTCCAGCAATGGCTCAATTTCAAGGTGAGACTGCCTTACGAAAAATGCGGCGAATCTTGCTAATTTCATCCGCTCTACGCAATAGTGGCTCGTCTCCGCCTGTTTCGGCTGCTCGGTGTTGGGTGATTTGGGCTTGGCATGCATCCTGAGCCTGGCCCTGCATATCAGCCGTACTGGCATGAAACGGTGAGCCCTCTGAGCGCCCCCCCCGGTGGATTGAAAACTGACGGGGTCCCGTTGAGTAGGACCGACGCCCTTCTCAACTCCATTATCATCAACGCGTTCAGAACCGGGTTCGTTACGAGGTATTTACTTTTCATCGAACCGCAGTGGCTGGCAAGTGTCCCTAACATCCACCTGTAGCATGCTGAGCATCTTGTGCTTGCTCGTCGTAGGTGCCATGGCTCTGCGATTTACTGTTGCCGTGAATGATGGTGATCGCTTTGCAGGCGGTGTTTGAAGGAAAGAACGTTGTTATTATCCCGCTCAGCCTAGCTGTGGCGAAGAGTAAGTTCCCAGCGGGTTTTGTCTCCGCCTGCCGTGGCTGACCCATATCAATAGTCTACGCGAATGCAACACTGGTAACGTAAGCTTCTCGGTGGGCCTAAGGGCTGATATGCCGGACGTTGACCTACGTGTTTGCAGGCTGAACATTCGTCAGGGCATGTCCGAAAGGCTAGCCGCGCCGGGAGGAAGCGAACTGCTCAGCGTGAGCTTCTTCCGTTGTGCAACGCAGCACGAAAGGAGCGAGGGCAACCGTGCCCCAGCTTGTAGCGGATCGACACTCAATTACGAAGTCTAAAGATCAACGATCACAGTGGGCGCTGTTCACATTAGGTGACGGAGACGATGGACGAAGTGAAGACAAACCTGAGGCCAGAGATTCTTGACTTATTGTATGCACGAACTAGTCTCATACCGTTTGAGATGCTCGAAGGCGGGAAGATTTTTTGATCCTTCGATTTACCAGAGTCCTGAAGGAAAGAGACGCATATTGGCAACCGTACGGTACCATTCTTTGTACTCTGACACAGGTCGCAGCGGAGTCGCAGACGGACCTAAATTCCAGGAAATGGCCATCACCAACACATCTAGCTTACGAGGATAGCCCTGGACTTCATTTCACTTCACGGCATATCACTGTGTGAATTGGACCCATCGCAGTGGGTTAAGATTGTGATGAGTGTTTGATCATTGCGTTTCGACCTTTCTGAGCACATGTAGGATGGGACTGATGGGTGCATACGTCTGCGCGAGTTCATACTACTAGTACATCATATTGGCCGACATCCCTGACGTCGGATCGATCACTTGGAGTGGAAGCTCACTGCGCCCAGTGGCTTCGGTTCAGACGAGACTCTCACCGAGTTCAGTTCTCCGAGGCAAGTCGGGGGCGACGAAGCTCCCGCTCCACCTCAAGCCAGACCGGAAGAGGCTTGATGTCGAATTTTGCGACGAAGCCAAGCTTAGTCCACGCACGGACCATATCGGTGGAACCCGGGAAGAATGCACTCGACACATCTGCGTAGATATCCCGGTCAGATCGTACCCAGGACCCATGTAATCTGAAGGAGCTCTCACCTTCGGGGGTATCACGTAGACCCTCGGTCCAGTTGCGGCGCGGAAGCTCCGTCAGATCAGCCATGGCTGACTCTTTGTCCTCGCGCAACCGGCGATGCCAGGGTAAAGCCACCACCTCGTCAGGACGAGCAAACGGCCACCTGTAACCTCAAAAAATAAGGTCCAACTCTCCTGCAAATGTCCGAGTCACCAATGGGTGTTGCGCAAACTGAAGTCGCTCTGCCACGGCAGTGTAAGGAACACCATATATAGCCCCGGAAACATGTCAAGCCGAGCTTGACATTGTGGCCTTTTGGTCCAGTTGGCGTTAGCACTGATTCCGGCAGTGTTTCCGTTACAGGCAGGCTGAGGCCGCGCGACAAGAAGCCAGGAAGCACCTTATCGTGGTTCACCCTGAATGGCGGGTGCAGCCCCTTGACGCACGTGTCGAATGTCGCCGGGAGCTTGACGATCCAGTAAGTCTCGATGCCGGGGTAGTAGAGCGGGTCGCCAATGGTCTGCTCAAGCGCCGCGCGGGTGAGGATCGCAGGCTGCTCCTGTAGGTCGTATTCCTCGATAGACTTCTTAGTACCGAACGGCGTGCCGACGGTGAACTTGCCGTCCTTCCAGTTCCTGAAACGCTCGTACTGGAGCGCGGTCGCGCTGAAAACCGCTCGATGCATATGGACTGCCCGCTGCGCCTGGGAATCGTGTCAGGCTCGCCGGCGTCGCCTGCAAAGAATCACGGTATGTTATTCAGGCTAGTGACCATTTCATCAATCCGCTAACTCCTTTTGCCTAGGCCCTGGTGGGTTCGGTAAATTCTGGCTCCAACGGGACAATCTTTCCTCCAAGGACCCTCGACACAAGGCGCTGCGCGAGCACATCTTCGGTACCTAGGCTGAGTCGCCAGCCCGATTACAAGAACAAGGACCAGGCCCACGCCATTCTCATGCCCCGGCTGTCCGGCGACGGCCGTACGGTTCCATACTCTCCTACATAACGCGTTGAAGAGCTGACGGATCGACTCCTTCGAAGACGACGTAGAACGCAAGGAGGTCGGAATGCTTGCGCGTTTTGGCACCGATCTGGTATCTCAGGTGAGTGATCTCCCAAAGCACCAAGTGCGAGCTGCTCTTACTGACCCTCTGGGCTATAGATGCTTTGCGACCGGTGGCGTCAACCAACCACTTGGCCCGGAAGGTTTCCTTCGTGTTGGATTCCACCAACCTTACGTCGGCCTCCCATCCGAACCAATGTGATTGGGCTGTACCGACCGCGTCCGTGCGCCGTACCGCGCCGATCTTCCCTTTCAAGAGCACAGCGCCGCAAGCCCCACGCAGCATCTCGTCGAAATACGCACGGTCAAGGTGCCAGCCCGCTCCGTAGGGGTTCATCAGTGAATACGTTTCGTGCAGCTCAGCACTAGCCCATGCTGACGCATTCCCCGTACAGAGGTCGTGCAAGCCTTGCGATGTATCCTCAGCAAGATGGGGTAGGGGTGATGGATGAAGGATGGACAATGGAGGTCTGGCCGCTGCTGGCAACGACTCGCCGATCTATGTGCGTTGATCTGTCCTCGCCTTATCTTACGACTTCTGTTGGCTTACTTTGTAGGTATCGGGGTCTGCGTCGTCGATTACTAAGACACGAAGGGGTTGTTCGGAAATGTGCCTTACAATAGAGAGTGCGGTAGCACACTAGCACACCCTGCGGGCCAGGCTCCCCCGACTATGATTACTTGATCACGCATGCGTTAATTACAGGAATTCTAGCGAAGCATATTGAATACTTACTGTCGTAGTCGCGAGACTTTGTCGTCATTATCGTCTTAGCGAGGAGCGGCCCTAGGAGATGCAGAAGTAGAAGGCCTTGCCTGTATGTGGGTACGTCCTCGATGGTATTTCGAGGCGGGGCTCTCAGCCGTCAACCTCCTGGTGCGTCTGCGATGTCTACGGGCCGTACATTGTTACTAATTCGTTGTCAACTGACAGCCTCGTGTTTCCCGTAGTGCACCGGTTCCATTCGACAGAGACAGGAACCCTAGTGCCTGATGGGCATTTCCCCCGGTAAAGCTTTCGGGGCCATGGTGCCCGGTATTACGCCACAACCCTTCACATCAACGCGCGACATCGAACATCGAACCCAGACCGAACCTTGAAGTCCGGGGTTGAAGCCTGTTTGAAGTTGCGCGATGAATGGAAGTGCCAACGCGGAAAACAAAAACAACGCGGGCCCTTACGCATGCCGTTACAGTACCAGCGGACAAGCATTGTCACAAGCGTTTATGGGTGAAAATCAGCGCTCGAGCAATTGCAGGTATAACGCTTTGTCTGGCCGACAAACTAACCCCCACCCTTCCCTACCCTTCTATACCCAGGATCGTTCGACGCTCGCTCGACACACGCTAGTAACAATGTCTCCCCCATTCACCCCTGTTTTCGGAATCCCCGGAGAATGGACCAAAGGTGCTCTCATCGAGCATGTTAAAACGGTATGATGGCTGCACATACGTGTTATTTAGGCCTCAGTCTCATTGGCTGCACACACTTTTGCGTGAATAGGGCATGCAAGTAAAATTGGGCACGCTCCCCATCTACTTCTGTGCTTTGTACAGCATCAAGCTCAAGCGCGACAACGGGCAATGGGGCTCGAAGGCCCGCGCCAACATCCTCGGTACGAGATGCCCCCTACGATGGATTTGTGTTGGCTGACTCCCGTTTTTACCCCACCGGTAGCGGTGGCCGAGCAGGAGATGTTGCATCTCGCTCTCGCCGGGAACATGCTTCGTGCGCTGGACGGGAAGCAGCTCCTGTACGACGAGTCGTTTATGCCGAAATACCCGTCACAGATCCTCTACGACAAGATCGACATGGAGCTGCGACCTGCCGACATACGGGCTTAGCAGACGGCGACAATGACACTCGTACCCTCATTGAAGCCGCGGCCAACGGGTGGTGGTACTCTGCCCGTCTTCCGCATCGGAAACGCCTCGTCATGTACACGACATCGCCATCCAATCCGACGGCCCGTGTAGCGCGATCCGCTGCCGGCTTCCTCGACCTTCTCCATTCTGATACCGTACAAATCTCGCGCTCTATCTGCGGCAATCCACACCAAGACGCGCACTCCGCAGATTCCAGTGCGACTACGCCAGTCCCGCTCTACGAACCTCCCCCGGGACGAAGTTCACGCGATGCACCACGGCGGCGTCATCGGTCCTGGAACCATACGCTTCCTGGGAACCACAGCACGAATCCGAGCTCGAGGCGGGAGAAGGCCGCCGGGGACGGGGCTGGTGCGCAGTCGGCGACGCAGCACTGGCCTTCGACCCTCTCTCGTCCCAGGGGATCATTACCGCTCTGAACGCAGGCATGTTCCTCGGCTCCGTACTGGCAGGCCACCTTCGCCCGACTCCCGCTGACGACGGCTCTCACCTGGAGGGCGGTGATGTGGTGGACGAGATTCAACGAGCGTACGAGGATGTGCGGGAGAAGTACGAGGATGGTAGAGCGTATTACTACGGCATCGTGAAACGGTTTGAAGTGCCTGGCGAAGAAAATGAGGAGAATGGTCGAGGATTTTGGGAGCGGCAGAGGTGATTGAATGCGTAGGACTGGCACTTGAAGCGACTTGTTAATCTCTGAATGTGATAGTCACATACTCTGTTGCGCTGTTCAGATAAATTCGAGAATATAGCTCGCTGAAAGCTCTTCTGCACGTCGCACTTCAAGCTTCAGGCTGGGGAGGTCAAGGGGTGATGGTGGTTGGGTGCTGGTCTGTGCTGGTCCATTGCCGGGCGGCGCCTGCAGTGAAGGCGCCTCCTCGGCAATGGAAGCGTCTATTGGACTTTCCGCCACCAACGCGAACAGCGAGCTCAACGCGACTCGGACTTGCTTCGCTCTCACATCCACACTCTGCTCGTACTTGCTTCACTAGATCTCTCAAGCGCAATAAAACACTATGTCGGACTCAGAGAACGACGCGACTGTCTTAGGAAAGCGATCCAGACGCGGTCAAAACGTGGAGGAGAATAGGATGGCGGAGGACACGAACATGTCTCGCGAGCAAATGGATGCGGATGACGATGACGACGAAGATGTGGGACCCATGCCTATGCCTGCCGGCGCGGATGGTCATGTCGTGAAGAAGAAGCGAAAAGGTCTGTCTAGCGCGCCGTATCCTATGCATTGCCCGTCCTGAAAACAAAATGTATAGTGCTCCCCAACGAGAAGCTTTACTTGGCGCACCTTCCAAGCGCAGACCGCTACTATAAGAGTTTCATGCATAGAGATGTGATCAACTTTAACGTTGTCACAAAGTACGTGTTCGATCCCTCCACGACTGCCCTTCTCAGCTAACCATTTCACCTCTCCACAGAACGGAGTTCCTGATCACAACTTCCGTAGATGGGCACGTCAAATTCTGGAAGAAACAAGAGCAAGGCATCGAGTTTGTAAAGCACTATCGAGCGCACCTTTCACCGGTAGTCGGCGTGTCAGCCAGCGCGGATGGCCAACTATTTGCGAGCGTAGCGGAGGACGGGACTGCGAACGTGTTCGATGTCGTCAATTTCGGTGCGTTATCGCGTTTCATGTGTCTCTTCGTCACTCTGTATCGACTGCATCCAGACACGATTAACATCCTGAAGTTGGGATACACGCCAAACGCGTGTTGTTGGGTACACAAGCGTGGCCAGGCATTAGGACTGCTCGCCATGTACGTTTTCTCGCCTCTCTCCCAAACACGACTTCTGACTGCCATTCAGCTCTGAGCGTGGCACGAGCATAATCCGTCTCTATGATGGAAGGGGCGACGGCAAACCATTGGAGACTATCGAGAAATTGCATCGTTTCCCGGTACACCTTATGGCAGTAAGTAATCTTCCCACTAGGCGAGTTCCCCCGCTCAGCCTTTTCTCGCAGTACAGCGACAGGTATGATTGCGTCATTTCCGCCGATGAGGGTGGCTTCGTGGAGTACTGGCAACCGTCCGAACCATTTGAACTACCGAAAAACTCTCACGGCATGTGGAATTACAAAAGTGAAACGGACTTGTACGAGTTTAAGAAGGTACGTTCGGCTGTTTGCTACGTCGTCCATCTATACTCACTAGACACAGTCAAAATCTACTCCAACCTGTATCACGTTGTCTCCCGATTCTTCGCAATTCGTAACGTTCTCCCTCCCTGACCGCCAAATCCGTATCTTCTCTTTCTTGTCAGGGAAGATGACGCGAAAGTATGACGAGTCTCTCTCTGCCGTCCAGGAGATGCAACAGGCGGGTACGGCGATATACAAGGTCGAAGACATGGAATTCGGTCGGCGATTAGCCGTGGAACGAGAGCTGGAGCTACCTGGACCAGACGACAGGATACCGGGCATGTGGATTAATGCGGTCTGGGACGAGAGTGGATCTTTCGTGATCTACCCGACATTGCTCGGAATCAAGTGTAAGCACCACTAGTAACCACGGTCTTGACGCCGCTGATGTAAATATACAGTTGTAAACACTGTGACGAACAGGGTTTCGAGGTTGTTGGGCAAGGATGAAACAGTTCGTTTCATGAACCTCACACTGTACCAGGGTGCGCCAGCAAAGAAGGGGCTTACAACAGCGGTTTGTCATCCACGTAACTTCCTGTAACGTTCTTCGGACTGATGAAAAGGTTCCTTCACCAGGCTGCAGCTGCGTCCGCCAACCCTCTTCTTGCCGAAAAGGCCGTACGTGATCCCACCCTGGTATGCACGGGGTATAAGCGTCCACGGTTCTATATGTTCACTCGTTCTGAACCCGAGTACGTTATTTCCTCTCTCCCTACGGCTCTGTTTCTGAGGCTGTCGCAGGGACGACAAGTCCGGCGATCGCGACATCTTCAACGAGCGGCCAACCCGCGAAGAGCAAACCATTGCTGCTGCCGCACCCGCGATCAGGGGCGGTCCTTCTCCAGTCGCCAACAGCGCGACAATACACACGACACAGGGAGACATGCACCTCCGCCTCTTCCCTCAACAGGCGCCGAAGGCCGTGGAGAACTTTGTGGGCCATGCGCGCAGCGGGTACTACGAGGGCGTTATCTTCCACCGTGTCATCCCGAAATTCATGATCCAGACTGGAGACCCACTCGGGGATGGTACCGGGGGGACGTCGATCTGGAACAAGGAGTTCGAGGATGAATTCACGGATGATCTGAAGCACGACAGGTGAGTTCCCCAGTAGCGCTTGCCAACTCGCGATGAACAAGGTCGAACTGACGCCCGGGCACAGGCCATACACTGTCAGCATGGCGAACGCGGGGCCTGGTACGAATGGGTCTCAATTCTTCATCACGACCACCGCGACGCCTTGGCTGGACAAGAAGCACACGATATTTGGGCGTGTGCTGTCTGGGTTGGAGGTCGTGCATGCGATCGAGAACGTGAAGACCAACAAACTGGACAAGCCATACGAGGACATCAAAATCATCAATATTGATGTCGAGTGATGTATGCTTGTGTATCTACATATGTACTCGTATGTACCCGCTATGTTGGTCTCATCGTACTTAAGCTTGGCGGACCTTGGGCAGACGATGAGCTTGGTCTCAGTGTCTGTGATCCGCACAGCCGGATCACGTAAGCGGCTTGTACGCGACACGCGCCGTTAAGTTTGGGCTTTGCAAGCCTTTCTTTATTACTGCTACCTGACTGCTTAATGTTGTTTCTGCTTTGAAAATTTCTGCCAGCTCGAACTGTATGGCGAACCTCGTTAAACTCGGGCCACATCCCATCGCTCGGAATGCTGCCCTCGCTATAATCCCTGTCCGGTCTGGTTCTATAGTTGCCTCCGTTCCGGCTCTTGCGACCTCGCTACTGCCTGCAGAGAAGGGGAGACGATGTGATAGGTGCCACGTACTGGAGTCGGAGTCCACGACGCTAAGGAGGTGCTCGGGATGCGCATCGTTCTGGTACTGTGGAACAACATGTGCGAAAACACGCTATTTTACTGATCCTCCTTGCTTACATAGCTTGTAAGGTAGGTCAGAACAGGGATTGGAGGATGCATCACAAGAAGATATGCAAACACTATAACGCGTTCGTCGTGTCCTGGAAGTATCAAGCTTTAACAACACATGACAAAGTGGATGCTCTGCTCCTCTCCCAACTGGTCGCCGACCCCGACATTTGGCGAACCAGCCCTTCCTCTGACCCGGTTTCCTCGTTCTTGGATTTGATCAAGGTTCCCAGGCCCGATGGGTTTGTGCCCCCTTTATGCCTGTCAAAAGGTGTACACACCACAGACACGGTGGCGTTGGCTGAGGATCTATATGCGCGGTTCAGCAACAACAACTTCGTCCTCCACTCTCACCTCGATTCTTACGCTCACGGCGTATTCCCTCTCGCAAGCCGCTACTTCAACCACTCGTGTGTGCCGAATGCTGTCTGCAAGTACGTGATCACCCCGTTGGAGTTGGTGAGGATGGAAGTTGTCGTGCTGCGTGACATCAACGAAAGAGAAGAGGTACGATCTCGCGAGTACATTGTCATGTCCCCAGGCACCTGATGTATACACCTCGGCTGCAGGTCACCATCCCGTACCTGGATCCCGCCCTTCCATTCCAAACCCGCCAGGACGCACTCCGGGTGAACTACGGATTCGAGTGTGCCTGCTCCCTGTGTGCCTTTGGACGGCGCGTCGAGCCGGTCCCGAAACCGCCCACCCAGGGGTCGGCGGAACTACGAGCACTGGAGGACGTCCTCCGCTCTTTCTCCCTAGGAGACGTCAGCCAAGGCCAAGGGATGCGAGTCCCGGCGGCCCCTGGGGCGTTCGAGAGGCTTCCGAAGGAACTTCACTGCGTTCTGCACGAATCGTACCTCCCGTTCCTCTCCGAAGCATTCAGCAAGGCGTCGCATGAGGGCCCGTACGGAGACGCTGTGGAGCGCGGGCTTACGCTACTCGCCTTCTACGCCATGATATATCCACCGAGTTACCCGCAGATCGGTAAGTGTTGCCAATTTGCGGGTTCGCAGGTTCGCAGGAACCGACGGCCCGCGAGTTCTCGTTCGCCTGATAATGGCTGATCTGTCATTGGCGCAGGAATGCATACGCTGGAGCTGGCGAAGACTCTCTGGAACGTCATCTGCACAGACGTCGGCGCAGTCACAGGCGCGGACGAGGGACAGCTGAAAGGGCACGCCCGGGCCGCCCTCAACTTCGCCGCAGTGGGCTTACGAAACTTCGGTCCTGAGGGAGACCTTGGCGGTCCGTTGGAGGAGGTGCGGGTGTTGGCCGGGTTATTACAACCATAGTGTCATCCGGGAAACAAAGCTCGCTAGGTCGCCGGTGTACCTGAGTAAGGAGGCTCGACTTTCAATTGCCAACGTTCTATTGGTGCCCACAGAGGGACATTTCGTCATGGCCGACCATGCGATCGGAAGCGCGAAGTCGGGAAGCCCACTCCTTCCGTACTGGCTTTCACCCACGACGGCGCGAGTTCCCATAACAGGAAAGAACGGCGGCGATGAAATGAATAGAGGCGATACCCAAGGCGGAACCGACTGATAGAGAAGACGACCTACGCAGCGGGAATAGAGCGGGCCCATCATCCCCAGACATGCCCAATGGAGCAGTGCATGACGTCCTCGTGATCAGACGTGACTTGAACATTTCGAGAAAGGACAATACATTCGTCTGTCTGAGAGCAGAGCAAGAGTGATGGAAAGAACTGGTGTCTCATCAGTATAGGCTCCACAAATTCATGGGGAGGAACGTGGAGAACTCTGGGCACAGGCGTTCAACCCTTTGGACTGGGCGAGCGACTAAATAGACTTTCCTTCAATTGCGAGTCTTTATGAGGGGAGTTGAGGCAGAGTGGCAGAGTGTCAGAACGAAGCGTTATAGTTGCGACTGTAGCCGCTCAAATGATTAGTGAGGAAGCCTACTTTAACGCAAGAATGAGTCCAGCAAACATCCCAAACTCTATGGAGACGTAAAGCGCCTCGCCTGATGTGCCTCCGAGAGACGTAACACGGCTTACCTTCCCCGATCGGGGAGAGCAAGATGCTTCCTGTCGAATGGCCCTGCACGGTAGCGTCATGCTCTGCGTGATGCCGAGACAAGAAGAACATCTGCGGGAGGGTGTGTCATGGAAGCATTCCAGCAGCGATTATAACAGAACTGGCGGCCGGCTCAACGCCATCGGTGGGCCGTTCACTCGCCCCGCCCATCCCCTCCGAGACCCCACGCTCACCCCCACCTTCCTTGCGATACCGTCTCTCCTTTCATTGTCGAAGATGTCGACCCGTCACTCCTTTCTTTCCACCACCGGCCTCATCCGGCCGATTTCTACTGCGTCCTTCGCCTCGGCAGCGGACGCCTATCTCCCCGACCAATTTGCTCCTTCCTGCGTCCCGACCCCGAGAAGGACGCGCAAGTCGGCGGTGCCACCTCCTCAACCGAAGCCGGCACTCACCACGAGAGCAGGGATCATCCCGCTGGGACCGACATTCCTGGTGTGTATGGCAGTCGCATTGTCGTTGCTGTTCATCGGCACCATATCCCTGGCTTTCATCGCGGACGAGGACAAACCACCAGCTACGGCGGCCGTCTTAAATGACGTTGCTGCCAACACTCCAGGGGTAAGTGAATACTTGCCGATGAGACAACGAAGGTACTGACCAGGAGGAACAAGATTGTGTTGTTCGGCGAGAGCGTCGACGTTGATGTCGACGAGCCGTCGGTGACCATTCGTTGGACAATCATCGGTTGCGGTCAGGGCTTTGTGCTGCAGGGCTCCGAGGGTAGCCATGGCACTGACCAGTGCGGACTACCGCCTATGCCCCTGAGGTTCTTCGTCGATGGGTAAGCAACTAGCCAAACAGCTTCAATGCATTCAGAAATACTTACTAAGAGTCAGCAACGACGAGCCCGCGGCAACATACAATCCCAACCTCCTTCCATTTTTCAACCGGAGCGGACAGCGACACAGGTAAGTACCTCCAATATGAGTTCAATCAGTCAACTTAGTGGCCGAACCTATAGCATCCAAAACATGTTCCAGTTCGACGCGGATCATGTCCTGGACGTGCATGAAGCCCGCTTTTACCCGTTCGACACCTACCTCCTTACGACCTCGATACGGGCAATGTCGGCCGCTGACAACACGACATTGCCAATCCAGTCGCTAGGCACGATTTCGCTCACGTCGAACTTCGAGACTATCTCCACCGACGTGGCCAGTTTCGTAGCCGCTTCGAATGGCTCGGATTCGACGGTGCCAACGAGGGACCTCAACCTCCGAATTACTCGGCCTGCGGAGGCTCGCGTGTATGCACTGCTTCTGTTCGGGTCCAGCTGGATGCTCGCACACTCGACGATATGCCTAGTGGCCCTCGGGTGGCGCGCAGATCGCCAGGAAAAAGTGCTGCAGTACCTTGTCGTCGCCTTCGCCATCACACTGCTTGTACCGCAGATGCGCAATGCAATGCCGGATGCTCCAGGTTTTGATGGTACGTCCGTCGGGCGCAACCCAGTTGTGGTCCTTTGCTGACGTGTCGGTGCTACAGGTGTGCTTATCGGTGAGTTATCTGCCCACTCTTGACTGAGGAACAAAGCGCGGCCGACAGTTAGTGACCGCTGTCGTAGATGCCATCGGCTTCTTCCCCCAAATGCTAGTTTGCGGCGTCTCAGTTATCATCCTCTTCAGCATGATGGTAAAGAGAGAATTACAGTACCTCGATGCGCCCTCGAACTCACCTCTAGAGGACTTCAAAAAAGAAGCACCCGCTCCTTTGTCGATTGGCCTCCAGCGGATGAGAAGAGGAGGATCCTCCGTGGACATCAGAAGTTTTGGAAACCTAGGTCGCATGTCTAGAGTGTAGCAGATGGATATGTTGTTGAATAGTCGGCGTGTGTTTCGGACACGCACATCCTTGTACACTTGGACTTTTGTACAATCACACTGGACTGTTGCTCAATGTTCTATAGCCTGCATTATAGTTATTACTGTTCAAGCCCTTAGCCTTGAATGTAAATAGACATCCCTTGTACGCGCGAGAGTCGGAGGCGACATGCCTGAGGAGAAGGAGGAACTTTCTGAGAAAGCGGCAACCGTTGGCAAGAAGTTCCAGTTGAGCCTGAGGTCACATTAGCGCCCGCTGTCTATGGGATGCACGTGACAGAAATGACGTACGCCACGTTCGCGATCGTTAGGCGCCCATGAACGCTGCTGTGGCACGGCTCAAACCATGCTCAGCGACCGCCATGTTCCCGAACCCTGCTTGCCATTCCTGCTACCTTTAGCCTGATTCTACATCTCGGAGCGTTATAACACCTTTTTTTCGGAGCTCAGCTAGAAGACAATACGATGCCGGTCGGAGTTGAAGCTTGGGTTACCCAGATTCCGCCTATAACCAGGGCATGGCTTGCGCTCTCGGTGCTCACGAGTTTAGCGGTGGTGAGTCCCCTTCTTATGCTTAGAAGAGCAGAGGCAAACATTCTCGTTCTCCGTAGCAAACACAAATGGTCACACCGTTACAGCTGTATTTCAGCTTCAAGGCGGCCTTCACGAATGTGCAGGTGAGTGTACCCTCGATCTACCAGCTCCCACTCCTCTGATAGCTCCGAAGCCATGGAGGGCCTTCACCACCTTCTTTTACTTTGGGACGATATCGCTTGACTTTGTTTTCCATATGTTCTTCTTGTGAGTCGACTTTGTCCCCCTTGCGCCATCCGGACCTGAAATGATACGTGCCTCCACAGCATGCGGTACAGCCGGATGCTCGAGGAGTCCTCTTTTGCAAATCGCAAAGCAGATTATTTCTGGCTCCTCCTCCTATCATCTCTCATGCTTCTGGTAAGTCCAATTGCTTCCGTGGAACCCCGGATAGCTGCGGGTCCGCAAATTCCGCCTTCCGAACGTCGACTGACGACATACTCTCTTTGTTCTCTGGCGCAGGGCTTATCTCCTTTGGTCAATCTGCCCTTTCTCTCGTCACCGCTCGCCTTCGTGCCGATCTACCTTTGGTCTCGGCGTCATCCGTCAACGCCAGTATCCCTCTTCGGCCTCATCACGATCACCGCTCCGTACCTCCCCCTCGCGCTTGTTGGGCTCTCATGGATACTGAATGGCACATGGAGAGCGGCCGCCGGCGATCTTCTAGGCTGCGCCGTAGGCCATGTTGGATGGTTCGTACGCGACGTCTGGATGCGCGAGATGACGGGGGGCCCGACCATCCTCAGCGGCCCACCAGAAGCCTTGTATGTTCTCGCCCTTACTACCAATGACAAGACCACTGATCTTGAGGTTTGCCGCGACAGGAGACGCCTCTTTGGTGACATTTGATCTGAGATAGAGGACGCTTTGTACGATACGATACATTGGTGGAAACGGGGCTACTTCCGCCGGCCTCCTTCTAACCACGTTCCCGTTGCCAGACGCCCTGACAGGAAGTTTCCGATGTGATCAGTATGCTACGTACTTAAAGGGAGCTACTGTATCTCGCGCTCGAACACCCATGAAACGACATCTGTCCTTGAGGATGACACTTAGACATATTGCTGCGCACAGTTCCACGTTAAAGTGGGCCAGGCTTTGGAAATGATGACGATCTTCCGAGTATTTCGCACAGGATGCAAGGCCTTGAGAAGCCGTCTTTCCTCGGAGTCGATCCGTAAGCCTGCAAGCATTTTGCAGCTCCGGATCGCCGTCGTCAAATTTCCAAAGCCTTTCCGTCCTGCGGAAACGTCGATCAAAGGTTGTAATCCCGGAGCGTATGTCCACTTCATATAATTACACGAGCGGTAACATTGATGCTACGCGGCGTACGCCCACGTCATGACTTTGGAACGCGCGTTCTCTGATTGCGTCAATCAATTGGTTTTCATGAGCACAGCATGCCGAGCAGGGTCCAACTCTAGAACCGTCCACGCACTTGGAGGATGCTATCGCTTCCCTCTTCGCCTTCGCAACTTAACTTCCTGAGCACTCTAACCGTTTAGCGTATAGGTTGAAGGAGAACCTCGTCGAGGCTCTCGTCCCTCTATCTTATCGAGGAAGCGGACTTTGTGCAAGCACGCCCACGCCATGCTCGAAATGACATTGACAGGCTTGCATGCGTTCAGACCGCGTTTCCACCCTCACGTACGGCTGCGAAAGGCATCCGAAGAGACTTTGTATCCGTGGATAATGGAAGTCGATCCAGAAAGTTTAAGGCACCGTGTCCGGAGCAACATGCATAGGCAAGCAGACAAGGTGAGTGACTCGGGTGCGACGAAGCAGCGGAGTAGGTTTTGGTCTCCATTCGTACCCGAAACATGGGGAGTGGAACCTGGGAATGTTTCTATCGATGTTTGACATCTACTTGGCATACCCGCGGGAGAAGCGATGTGTGAGCATGGCCTACATAGCAGGGTGATACCAAGCTTAGATGCCAACCTAATTGTCCACGACTCCGAGCCGGTGGGAGGAATATGCTTTCGGTCCGTGGGCTAGTCGATGTCCGCGCCTTCGATAAGATATTCGCCATCCTCTGAAAACTTCACGTCATGCTGTGATAGGCGGGGCGTGGAAACGGAGTCAGCATCGAAGCATCGCTGCAAGTGTGGGGCCTCAAAAGCATGGGAAGGAGATGGATGACTTGGAGCCCTAGAGGCACGAACCTTGTGTCCCGCCGACTTTCCGACGTACTTGGTGTGGTCTAGCGCAGTCGGGGTGGTGGGCGAGGGCGAGAAGCCGATGGGGAAAATGACGTGCACGAGGAAGAGTTGATCGAGAAGAACGGCGGAGATGCGACGATCGGTCAGCGACGCCGATGATGAACACCCTCAAGTGGGGCGAAGGACGATGGCTTGTACTCACGGCCGTACGCAGCGAGCTGTCCCTGGACGTTGTAGAAATCGACCCTGGTGTACGCAAGCGACTTGCCTGGTTGCGCATGCACGGGTTTGGAAAGGCAATACTTCTCCATGAGCTACACAACGCCGCAGGTGGAGAGGTGTAACAGACCCACCGATGCCGGTGATGACCGCCTTCGCAATCAATTCGTCTCCCGCGCGGCCTGCCGGCTTAACAAAGGATGTGCCTATGTCGACAGATACCCCGGTCATGTAGTGACCCTTGGTCGCGACGGCGAGAGATCCAAGAGTATCCGTGAGTGACATGATTAGTCCTCCGTGCACAGTCTGTTATTTATTTATTTGTTATCCACAGGAGTTCCGACGGGTCCGAACGGAATGGGGCGCGGTTGGCTGAAAATGACTGTTTGACACTCACGCCAACACGGTTGACTGTTTATTAAGAGCAAGAAGCTGATGAACACCGCAAGGTGGAGACAGCAGGTGAGAAGCGGAAAAATCACATACGGTGGTAGGGCTCGATCTTAAGGGATGCACGGAGCTCGCCAGGCTTGGCGTCCAATATTCGAAGCTACGAGAGGAAGACAGGAGGAGAGATTCATATTCAGCGACGGGCAAATACGGAACACAGGGAGTCGGTTGAACACACGTTTGGGAAGCATTGCTGATCGTGTCCTGAAGGGTGAAATTTCAGAAAAGGCCTGGCCGGTAACCCGACAGACAAGGAGCACTAGAAGCACAGCACGCTGGTGCAGATAAGAGGGGAGGCCAATCACCTTTGTTATCCACAAACGACCGCCAGACCTGTGAGGAGTTTCGTGAGATTTGGGCTCGGAGAGGTTGCGGGGAGCGCCACCAATCCATATCGCTTACCCGGCGGGTGAACCTAAGGCACGCAGACATATCACAATTCTTGACTCGGAGGAGCAAGCTGTGGTCGAGGTTAGAGGTTAACGAACGTTGACGTGGGCGGTGCGGTACCCGGTGGCAGCGCTGGCAGCCAGCGCCCGCCTTCGGACAACCACCGGAATCCGTCACGTGCCCCGCAGGAGCAGTGCGGGCGCGGCATCGTGAATCATGATCCTCGCTGCTTTCTCTGCTCCCATCGACCACACGGTGTTCTCGAACGCCCCCTCCCGGCTCCGCCGGCAGTAGATACAGTCATCGACACCATTTCTTGTGATGGTCTCGGCGTGGCAATATCACTCCCGCAGGTCTGTGTTTCCTACAGTCATCCGTCGTCACCCCCCAATGCTGATGACGGTGATGCTCCAGATGGTTATGTGGCCGAGGGATTGTTGTTCGATTTGAATACCTGTCGTCCGCCGCCGAGCTATGTCGTAACGCCGCCGCTTAAAATGGATTACCGTCCTTGAACGTTTGAACTCTCCGCACCTGCCAGCGCTTGGAATTGCAATTGAGGATCCGCGCCTCCACCTTCCGGCCTGCGAAATGGAACGAGGCGACGCAGGCCCAGGATCATCACCAGCTCCGAGGACCTGGAGCTATCTTATCCGCGAGCGTATCGGTAATTATTTGACAAGTCCCACAGCTTGCGGAAACCTTGTCAACTCATGTCGGACCGGGGCGGAGTTCGTCAAGTTGGAGATGAAGCGATGCCACCGCGTCGTTTCGACGTGGACACCTTCCAATAAAATGCGCATGCATGTAAGGTCCATATTCTCACAATTTGCATAACAGTCACAATGCTATTTGTTCACAGGTCCACGCGGCCCTTCCGCGAACGCGAAGCTGCAGGCTCCAGATAGGCGTCACCAGCTACTGGCCAGCAGAACATTGCGTCTTCGAGAGTCATTACTCTGTTCGTTTTGTGCGAGGCCGGAATTTTGCACGCAAGTGCAGAGTTCTCACCATGGCATCGCTTTCTCCCGCCCTTTTCCAGCCTCAGGGAGTCCCTGGAACCTGCGCTCCATGATCGCGGAGGCCCTGGCAATAGGTAATTTTGGTCCACTTTGGCCAAAGCATCCAATTGTCGTTTCCCTATGCCTTCTGTTTGACCTTGTTTTGAACGTGTCAGAAAATCGGGGGTTTCGACCCTGTCGGAGGATGTCAAGAATCGGGATACGGTTCAGCCCGGGCCCATGTTCTCGGGCCTCCTTATCCTGGACGCTGGCTGTCCTGTATCCCCGTCCTGGAACAGGTTGGCATGACGTGCATTTCTTCGCTTCCGAATCCAGATGCTATGTCATACTTGTCTATCAGGGTCCGGCGTTCAGATGGCTTCTCTGTTCCTGTACTCATAGCGCGCGGCTTCCAGGAGTTCACACAAATACTCCGAGACTCAGGTCCATGCCTCGGGGCTAGATTGGAGAATGAGCGGGTATATATCTAACACAACAGCTTCTTTCCGATCCCCCAGTCTTCTTCCAAAGAGACTTCCTCACGCCCCTTCCTTCTCCCCCTACCTCCCCTCAGCCGGCCACCATGCCCGGTTCTGCCATTACCCGTGATGAAAAGGCCTCCGAGGTCTCTACGACCGTTGTCGCTGTTCCTCAGCTCGCGTACATCAACGCCGTACCCACCCTCCCGTACGTCGGTGAGGCGCATCCCGATTCGACAACCGCCACACTCTCCGATGACAAGTCCGAGTCGTCGTCCGTGGAGGAGAAGGGAGGCCCCATCTGGGAGGGGTACCAGGAGGACGAAATCCCCGAGAAGACGCAGGGCCACTTCGTTCGCAACGTCCGCTTCCAGATCTTCTCGCTGTACCGCCGATTGTTCGGTATCGTGTTCATTACGAACATGGCCATCTTCATTGCCGCTGCCGTCCGAGGGGGCACGAACACGGACGCGAATCACCTTGGTCTGATCACGATTGCCAACCTCTTTGTCGCCATCCTCATGCGCCAGGCCTACGTGATCAACGCGTTCTTCACCGTCGCCATGTGGACCCCCCGTTCGTACGTTGACATGCTTTTGGCGCTCGTAACGAGAAGAGTAGTTTCGGGTAACCATTCGTTCTAGATGGCCTCTGTGGGCTCGGAGGATTATTGGACGTGTGTACTCCATCGGTGGCAGTGAGTCTCAGATGCCTGTGAGTTCCCGGGTGCATCGGAAAGCTGGCTAACATGCGCCACAGTCCACTCCGGGGCGGCAGTCAGCGGCACCATATGGCTCGTGCTCTTCGCCGCCAAGGCCACTCAACAGTTCATCCACAAGGACAAGGTATGTTTCGAATGCCTTGTTCGTCTGCGGATATGCGCTCACGTGCCGTCAAGATCACCGTTCCCACCATCACATTCACGTACATCATTCTCGTCCTCCTGCTGAGCATGATAATCTTCGCGTACCCACGCACCAGGCAACGGCATCACGACACCTTTGAGATGGTCCACCGGTTCAGCGGGTGGACTGCAGTAGCGCTCGTGTGGTGTCTTGTAAGCCCGGCCGCTAAAGCACGCAATACAATTCGATCTAACTTCTCCCGCGTTACAGATCTTCTTCCTCATCAAGGATTACAAGCCATCTGGCCAGTCGCTCGGACAGGCCGTCGTGCGCGCCCCACCGTTCTGGCTGGTGCTGATCATAACCTGCTCCATTATCCTCCCATGGCTGCGTCTCCGCAAGGTCCCAGTGGAGAGTATCGTTCTCTCGGAGCATTGCGTTAGGTTCAATTTCGACTACGGTCAGTTCGCATCTCGCGTTTGAAGTGAAAGCGCTGCCGATCTCTTCGCTGACCCCCCTTTTCTCCCAACTTCTCAGTCAACACGCAGCCTGGCCACTTCACACGCATGTCGCACAGCCCGCTCTTCGAATGGCACTCGTTTGCGACGATCTCCGTGCCCGGCCAGAAGGGCCACTCCGTCATCGTCTCGCGCGCGGGCGACTGGACGAGCGAGCAGATCGCAGAGCCGCCCAAGAAGATCTGGATCCGCGACGTGCCGACCTTCGGTGTCGTCGCGGTCACGCCGCTGTTCCGCCGCGTCGTGCTCGTCGCTACGGGAAGTGGCATCGCACCGATCGCACCGGTCGTGTACGCCAAGAAGGTGCCGCTCCAGCTCCTGTGGGTGGCGCCCAACGTACGAAAGACGTTCGGAGACCCCCTCGTTGACTCGCTTATTGAGGCGAACCCCAATGCTGCCATTTACGGTGTGTTTCAACCGCAGCGCTTCGTGTCTGTCTTTTTCTGACACCTGGTGCTCCCGCGCTCCACAGATACTCGGGTGCATGGGAAGCCGGACATGGTTAAGCTCACGTACCGCCTGGTGAAGGAGTTCGATGCGGAGGCTGTCGTCATCATCTCCAACGAGCCCTTGACGAGGAAGGTGGTGTACGGTATGATGAGCAGGGGCATTCCGGCCTTCGGTGCTATCTGGGATTCGTGAGCATCCGATTCGCCCGGTGCGAGGACGCGTCATTGTATATGTTATTTGCCAACCTTTACACCATAGACTTAGACTGATATCTGTACTCTGGTTATATATTGATGTATCGCTTGTGCTGGCCGTCCTGACGCCGCCTGTTGAAGTTCAGATTGCATCCGTTGCGTATAGTTTGTTTTCATAGTCTGCACGGTTGGATGGCGTAGAGTGAGCTTTCCGGATTTCCGCCCCATTTGTAATTGTTGGCCGCTGACTTCTCACATGGGGTATCTTTGCTATCGTTGTGGACGACTTCTAACTGCATGAGGATCTATGCGCGCGGTAACAGCCGCCGAAGACGAACTGCGACAGTTGCCAGACTGGGATGGTACCAACGCCGTGCACAGCATTCAGGGGTCTGCTCTGGCTCGGGTCACCGCTATCGACTCGCTATCGTCACCATCGCGGCGTCGATCAGTCCTCGATCGCCCCATAGCCACCGCAGGTCTCCCGTCACCGGTTCCGGTCACCGCCCGCCGGACCTGCGTGTGACAGGTTCGCACGGCGGGCGCAAGCTTGTGTTATCCGGCTTTGGCACAGTCCTTTCCCGCGGTTAGTTCTGTGCTGCCCTCATCATGTGGTGCAAGGTTACCGGTCCACGCACTTCTCCAGGCCTCCACCTCCAGCTCCGGCAACTATCTTGTAGCGACCGTCAAGTTGCATCGTTGGCACCATGCGTGTCGAACAAGGCTTCCAACCGGTAAGATACTGCTGCGGTCTCGATCTTTAATGGATGTAATGTGGAGTTAACACGCTGTATGATATGTGCCTACTACTTGTCCGGATCCGTTTGCTAGGTCCCCTTCGTCGAAGGAAATCCGTACACGACGGATCCGGCTCTTCCTTCGCTGATGAGGCGTATCCTTCCGGGAAACGTGTTTCAGGACGTGAACCAAGAGCTAGAGCGTTTCGGCGGAGATGTATTGACCAGTGAGCCGCATATACCCACATACCCTCCGATCATGCCATTCCTCGCATTATAGCGACTGTAAATGATGCATAAGGCGCCGCAGGATGCTGACTCCGGAATTTGATAGTTTTGCGGGATGCAAGCAGGCTCTGCACACCTCCCCAGCTCGTTCAGTATGATAGTTGGGGCCGGCGCGTTGACGAGCTCCGGACCTCCGAAGGTTGGCGTCGCTTGAAAAATATCTATCACCGCGAGGGACTAGTCGCCATACCATACGAGCGCAAGTACCAGGAACACAGCAGGCCGTATGGTTTCGCGAAGCTTTTCGTCGCTGCTGCGGACTCCGAAGTTGTGCGTTTGTTCCGTCGCCACCGACGTTTGCTGTATCATCTAATCTCCACAATTTCAGGCCGATTGCCCGATGAGTATGAGCGACGGCGTCGCACGAGGTGGGTGTTTATCTAGGGCCCCGGGGGAGCGTATCTTAGCGTATCGAGGTGTGGGCCCCGATGTCTCCTGACAGGCCTCCTGTAGACTTGTTGCCATCTTGATCATTGCAAATGCACTCTCGGCTCCTGCCCGGCTCCAATTATTTGCACCTCGACGGATGCACTGACGCCCTCGCCTCATCCTCGCAGTTATTGAGCTCGTCGGGTCTCAGGCGCTCAAGCGAGACATCTTTGCGAGGCTCGTAAGGTTCGTCCTTGCTCCTCCGTCTATAATCTGAGTTGTGCTGCAGGCGCTGACGATATTTGCATTCACTTTCGTTTCCATCATCGCCGTCAGTCGCGACCCCTTGCAAGCATATACTGCCGGACAATGGATGACAGAGGTACGTGTCTTGGCTAGCAGTCCAAGCTCAACCGGGGTTACGATCAAAGTTATGAGTGAGATATGTTGCACGCTGTGCAAGCTGACTCCTTTCCCTTCAACTTTTAGCGCCCAGGAGGTTCGGATGTGTCTCGCACGGAGACCGTGGCTTCCCCGGCTGCCACATCCCAGCTCAGTGAATACGGGCCGCAATACGAACTCGGAGGCTTCAAGTGGTTCTCCTCTGCAACCGACAGCGACGTCGCCCTCGCCCTCGCGCGTACCGGCCGCCTCGAGGATGGCGCCCGTGGGCTCTCCCTCTTTCTCGTCCCCGTCCGCCTCCCTCTCGTGCGCCCCCCAGACACGCCTCGCCCCTCAGCCCTCACGAACAACATTTTCACCCATCGCCTCAAAAACAAGTTCGGCACCAAGATTGTGCCCACCGCCGAGCTCTCACTCCAGGGCGCCCAAGCCGTTCTCCTCGGGCAGCCTAACCACGGCGTGAAGCTCATCACCCCCGTGCTCAACATCACGCGCACGCACTCGGCCGTTGGTTCCGTCGGGTACCTCCGCAAGGCCCTCGCAATCGCCACCGCACACTCGCGGGGCCGCGCGATTCGCGGTGGGACGCAGCTTCTCAAGGACACGCCGCTGCACGTCGCGGAGCTTGCGAAACTGCATGTGCTGTACCGGGCGCTGTTGCAGTTCTCGTTCGGAGCCGTTGTGCTGCTGGGCAGGACGGAGTGCGGCGTCGCGAGCCAGGACGAGGAGCTCAGGCTCCGGTTGCTTACGCCGGCCATCAAGGCGTTCGCAGCGGAGAAGTGCGTGACCGCTATGGAGGAATGCATGGCTTGCGTCGGGGGAGAGGGATATATGGAGGAGAACGGCATTACGAAGTGAGTTCGCCATAGCGTTGAGGAGGTGCCGGACTTACGTAGTTCGTGCCGGCTCTGACAGGTTGATTCCAGATGGGAACGTTGAGAAGATCTGGGAGGGCACGATTACTGTGCTCTCCCTCGACGTGCTTAGGGCCATCGAAAGGTCGCGTGCCATGGACGCCTTTGTCGAGGTACATAATGCCGCTCTTCGCCGGATGGGGGTTTGCCTGTCTAACCGCATCTGTAGTGGGCACACGATGTCTTGAAGTCTTGCCCTAGGTCGCTCGCTGAATCGCTTGGAGGTCCTTTGGCTTCTCTCCGTCTTGCCCTCGACGAGATGACGAACGCCTACAAAGCACCAGTTCACCCGCTCCTCCCTCGGCCCGCCTTGTTCCTGTTCTGTCATGTCGCATCCAGCCTGTACCTCCTTGAGCACGCCGTATGGGCCGTCAACACGAAGGAGCCTGCGGTACAGACTGACATTGAGGTATTCCGCCGCTGGGTCCTGGAAGGGGGGCTCGACGCGGCGCTGGAGGCCGTTCGGAGGACTAAAAGTGCCCAGGAGGACCGCGTTCATTTGGACGCCGCTATCGTGTACGGACAAGGCACCATGAATGCGGCGGCCAAGCTTTGAGCCCAACGCCCAGATCGGAATGTGGCACACATTCCTTGTAGTTGTACTATAACCACAGGAACGGATCGGAATGTATGTATAATAGTTACATCGCTTGTGAGTCAGCGCAGGTGACCACGAGGACATGACTCGACTTTCGCCACTAGTCCCTTTTGACTATCGTGCAGAGCATCGCTGAGTTTAGGATAGGGATACAACACAAATATGCTAACACACATACATCTCGTCATGACGAGAGAGGTATTTGATTTGGAGCTAACTGTTGTAGGGTACGAGATGGCACCTGCGAACGTGGGTCAGTATCGACTATCCGACGTGCATTAAGGGCACATTTCACCCTAGGAGACCTCGCCCGCCCCAACCTCGTCTCGGGATGAATGTCAATTTCACTTTGTCGATGGTTCGAAGGACTTCAATATCTATCTGTTGCTAAATGGCATAAAGCAGATATGAGTGGCTAGAGGGAAGCGGTAGATGCGGATAACGACTTACGTCCTCATGAGATGCCACTAATTCTGCTAGCGGTTGTAAAGACGAAGACGTGAATGAACTCTTGGTAAGAGGTCCAAACGACAAAACGAGATCGTCTCGTCGTAGTCCCTGAGGATAGGGCAATCAATTCCTGAAAACACAACAGGAAAACATTTAAGAAGGGACGTACTGCTGATGCAGCGGGGCTACCTGGAGCAACACCATCGACTTTGGCGAACGGCTCAGAAGTGATATTTGGGGCTCCAGTTATGGCTGAACGGGCGGTAGTCACCCTCGCAAGGGTGGCAGGATCGTAAACATTTTGCAGAGCAAGACCGATGTCGTTCATCAGCGCATCTCTGTCATTCCGAAGCTCAATGATCTTGACGCGAGCGTGGCGAACGGCCCAGATGTCTATGTCCGCCCGGGGGAAGCCATCCGGATCCACAAGGGGAGTGTCCATGTTTACGCCGTTGCTCTGGAGGATGGAAAATTGCGCCTCCATCTGCTCCTCAATGGCATCCTTGCGGGCCATGAGGTCGCGAGCGTGTGCGGCAGATGGAGTGTTGTTCATTCGTGGTGGCAGCGTAAATCCCATTACAGATGGAGGGAGGAGAAGAGGAGGAACAGGCGGGCGGCTCTCCTGCGTGGCTGACGCGGCCGAGATCCGGGTCCCGTTATGGAAATATGCCGTAAATGTCCCGCACGTCGCTGTCTGGGAACCGCGGGCCAATGTGAACTCCTCCCTTCATTCTACTCTTCTTTCTCCGGCTCTTAGCAGCCCTTAATTCTAGGCAGCATGGACGAATTTGCACAAGGAAGCTACTCTTCGCAGCCTAGGATCCGCAGGCCCCATCGGGCATCGATCAACTCCCAAGCTTCCGCCCAAACCGCCCCGGTGAACTGGCCACAGCAAGTCTCAACAAACGGACCATTACAAGCCCCCAGACCTGTTCTCAAGCACCATCTGTCGTCGAACAGTATACGGAGTGATGCGTACGTCTCATTTTCTCGTCCCCTTCATATCCACGCTCAGAAGAAGACGCGTCGGACACGTCTTGCAGCTCAGACTGCTCGGAGATTGTCGCGCCAGTCCCTCTCCGACACCATATTCTCCAGACCTCGGAAAGCCGGCATTGGCTCGGGACCCCTCCGCTTTCACCCTACACTCCGCCCATGTCTCCGCTTTCAACCTCTGCAACTTCTCCATTGCGGAGCAAGAAGCGGCTGAGCCAAACTGTCAGCCTGAACACGGTCGCCAGCCATGAGCGAACACGCGTCACCTCGATCACGTACCCCGCGGCGCTTCACCTGCACAAGGAGCGCAAGCCAGAAGACGAAGGGAGTATGGCAAGACGGTGGCTGAGGTGGATGCATCATGAACACATGAAGGCCTATGTGGTTCCTTGCCTCATACTGGCCTCGCTTTGGGTGAAGTGGGCTGTAGGATTAGGGTCGTATTCTGGTCTGCAGTTCATACGCTTTCGTCAATGCCACGTTCGTTTACCAGACGCACAGGCCAAGGGACACCGCCAATGTTCGGTGACTACGAGGCGCAACGGCACTGGATGGAGCTGGCAAGGCATCTACCAACTCGACTGTGGTATACTCATGATCTCCAGTACTGGGGCCTCGACTACCCGCCATTGACTGCCTATGTATCATGGTTATGCGGCATCGTGTACGTAACCTACATCATCACTGCCTGTCTTACGCTTATTTGGGTACAGTGGTTCGTGGCTAGATCCTTCTTGGGTCGCCCTTGATGATTCGCGTGGGATCGAAACTCCATCAAGCAAGGTGTTCATGCGTTCCACCGTCCTGGCTTTCGACACACTGGTCTACGTCCCTGCACTTATTATGTTCACGAGAGTTTGGCAAGGCTCGAGGTCATCACGAACACAGGTGCGCTCGGCATGCCCTCTCTTCCGTCCGCGAAGTTCGTTCAACGGTGTATGGCATTCTAGAATCTCGCCCTGCTAATGTTGTTGCTGCAACCCGCATTGATCATAATCGATTTTGGCCACTTTCAGTATAATTCGGTCATGCTTGGTAAGCTTTTTCATATACATACCCACATCAGTGTTCCAATGGCGGTTTCAGGCTTCACTCTTTTGGCCATGAACCTCTTCGCAACAGGACAGGACCTTATCGGTGCTGTATGTTTCGTTCTCAGCCTTGGTTTCAAGCAGATGGCTCTCTACTATGCCCCCGCTATCGGAACGTATCTTCTCGCCAAGTGTCTGTATCTTGGGCCTTCGGAAGGGTATGTTTGCGTCCCTCGCTCGATCGTCTTGGCGCTCACAGCATCTTTAGCTCCAAATTATTCATTCGTTTAGGAATCACAACAGTCACATCATTCCTTATTCTCTTCCTCCCCTGGCTACCACCGTTTGCTCCCCTACGGGCCATCCTCGACCCCATTACCCGTATCTTTCCATTCAACCGCGGTCTCTTTGAAGACAAAGTCGCAAATTTCTGGTGTGCGAGCAACGTCGTCCTTAAGTGGAGATTATGGGCAGCGCAAGGTGTTTTGATCAAGCTTTCTACCGCCCTTACTGCGCTTGGCTTCCTTCCAGCTGTGGCTACCCTCTTGTTCAGTGGCTACAAGCTCCGTGTTTGGTCTACTGCCGAGATGTCTCCTGGTAAAACCGCGAATGACGAGAAAAAGGTCGATGAGAGAGTACCAGCCAATGCTACGACACCTGCCCCGCCGACACCACTCTTACCGCTCTTGCCCTACGCACTTCTCACGTCCTCGCTCTCGTTCTTCCTGTTCTCGTTCCAAGTACACGAGAAGACCATCTTGGTACCGCTCCTTCCCATGACGTTGCTCCTGTCTGGTTCCTCACCCGACGAACATGCCTTCGAACTTGGCATGTTGATGAATAACGTTGCTATGTTCAGGTGAGCCCACAAAGCCTGACGACTCCTAAACACGACGAGCTCATGCCTCTTTAGTATGTGGCCGCTTCTTAAACGCGATGGTCAAGGTGTCGAGTATGTTGCACTCCTCATCTTATGGAACAAATTGATTGGCTACAATCCTATCAACGGCTGCCGCCGCTCTTTCCTCAAACTCCTCTCTGTCGTAAGTTACGTGCGGTATCTTCATAAGGGTCATTAACTAACACAAGCACGTTTTAGGCCGTCTACGCGGCATGCTTCGTGGTGCATGTCGCGGAATTCCTCATCACCCCTCCTCCCCGCTTCCCCGACATCTTCCCCGTCCTCAACGTCCTGGTCAGCACACCTGTCTTCGCGCTTATCTGGCTCTGGAGTGTCAAGCGCGGTGTCGAAGTCAGCTGGGCTCTTGGTGGCCTCGGGATCCGCGCCAAGACAAGCCCGTCGCAAAAGAAACCTATTTCTGCGTCTGTCTCCACGAACGGGACATCAGACCACCCGTCGTTGGACGAGCAGGTGCGGACCGCCACCGGGGCCGCTTCTCTGAGAAGCGAGGGGTACCGGACGATTAGCCTGGGATACGTGCAGGGGCGGGGCCTGAGGAGGACGGCGGGCCGCAGTGGAAGCGTTGATATCCATTGATATGCGTACTTCGACTCCAGTCGGCATATTGTGTATGTCTGGCAGATAGACTTGTGCTCTACAGTCCCGACGTCTAATCGTATCTAGGAATATCCTAATAAGCAGGATTCGAGAGAAAGCTTCCACACGTGAAGCAGGTACCTCGTATGGAGGCTTGCAGCCTCTCCGTGTTGTAAACCGCCCATAGCCGATGAGTTCATGTATGTTGGGAAAGTCTAATCCTTCCGAACGTATCGTACAACACGGAGGCTTTACAACGCCTTCACTTTCAACAACATTTCCGGCTTCGTACTCTCCTCCCCCATAGTCGGATAATTGACCGCCGAAGAGTTCCATGCGATCGGTTTGTCTGTCAGCTCGAACGAGAACTTCGGCAGCAGCACAGCCAGGACGACCTCTGAAATTAGCGAGCAGGCGATTAGTCGCGGCGAAAATCGAATCCGACGAGCAGCACGTACTCATCTCCAACTGGGAGAATTTGAAGCCGCTAGATGCGTCGAAGCCGAGGCATCAGCACGTACATCCCCGTTCACCATGGCCACAGCACTTACATGCACGAACGCGACCCAGCAGCAAAAGTCATCCTACAAACGCCTATTAGCACAAGTCCATTGAACCTGAACGAGGGAGAGACGCCTTACAGGTTCGAATACACCCCAGGAATACGGGCTTCCTCGAGAGCACTGGGCAGCGGCGCAAGCCACCGCTCTGGCTTCCACTCCTCCGCGTCCTCACCCCACAGTGAAGGGTCGCTGTTGCTCCCCTGGTAGTGCGTGAGCACGACGGTCCGCTTCGGGACGAACACCTCGTGCATCTCCTTGCCGTCCCGCCCGCGGACTGGGTTCGAGAACGGGAGCACGGTGTCCCTGGTCGCTCTGCAGTGCGTCGGCGCGGGAATAAGCCGATAAGTCTGCAGACACGAATATTATGAGAGGGGGACTTACACGCGGCCAGAAATGGTGACGGGTGCGAAGGCGCGGAGTGTTTCTCGGCACACGGCGTCGAGGTACGGGAGTTTCACGAGCTCGTCGTAGGGCGTGTCCACGTTGGCGCCAGTCCCGCCCCGAGCTTCAACGAGTTCGGCGCGGAGCTTGTCCTGAACGTCGGAGCGCTGGGCCAGGAGGTGTAGGATGCGAGAGAGCGCGTTGGACGTTGTGTCCATCCCAGCGAGGATGAAGGTTCTATATGCGATAAGTTACTCCTAGACATCGCAGAGCCCGAGATACGCACGACATCTGCGCGATGAGCTCCTCGTCCGAGAGCTTCTCCGCCTCCGATGCAGTGATGTTCGCCTTGACTAACAGTCGGTGCTGTTGGTGACCTCGCAGCGTCTGAGCTTGAAACAGTCACTCACGGCAAATACTCATGAGGTCCTTTCCTTCCCCAATTTCATGGAGCATTGAATCATCGCCCTTGCGCAGCGCGGCCTTCTTCTCGTCGATGATCTCCTGCGAACGCCGGTGCATGGTGGCAGATATCTCCATAATCTGCCGGAGGCTCTTATTGGGAACCGCCGAAAGGAAACGCCGCAGAGTCGAGTCCGACATGTAATGGGAGAAATAGTGGACGATGAGACCAAAGAACGGGAAGCGGCTGAGGGTGGGGCTTCAACCCCCCGAACCAGTGACCAAATGCAAGTTAGTAGAGGCATCACCACAGGGAGGGACAGGAACCAGCGAGACTGGACGTACAAAAAGAGCTTGACCGACTCGCCGTATGGGTCAGTCAGATCCTCGACGAAGTTGTCGAACGAATACCCGAGGCCAGCTTGGCCAAGCATTTCGAGCGTCGTCCTCGCCATCCAACCGTTCACGTCTAGTACTTCGGATGGTCCGCCCACGGGCACACGGGTAACAATCGCCTTCCGCACCTACGCCAATCCAAGGTTTGTGACAGGAAAACAGGCCAAAGTAGCAAACTAACCTTGTGTGCGACGTTGTAGAAGATGTGGCTCATGTCACGGAGATGAGCCGCCGAGAACACCGGATTTAACAGCTTACGCTGCTTCTTGTGCTGCATGCCTTGGGTCGATAACAGACCAGGGCCAAGCAACACCATAAAATCGCTGTAATACGGTAGAGGTGAGTTCACGTTCGATTAGAGCCCAGGCGGAGACAATGCGGGTGACGCACTTGGAAGGGGCGATGCCGTTGGTAAATATATCCTGCTCTTTGACCATTAGGGTATGAAGCGCCTTCGGATCGTGTACCACGAGCAGACGCCTCTGTGGGACGGCAAGGGGCCGTGAGCGACTACGTACCATCGGTTCTACGCGTGAGTCCCGACTTACTCCGAGCATGCCATGAATCAGCGAGACAGGGCCGTACGTCTTGGACAAATTCGCCCAGAACTTCCACGCCTGTCGAGGATTTACCTGTCTGACCGGACCTGAAGAACACAATGTGGTGTCAGTAATTTACAACAGTTTAGATGGGAACGGAGTACGGCGAACCAAGAAACGAGAGGGCAGGAGGTGGCCCGGGGATGTTATCTAGGGGAGATCGGACGAGGTAGTGCCCGAAGAGCCCCCAAATAGCGTAGAGAATGACAGCGGCTCCCCCCGCAGCGACCACAAGAGACGGCATAAGTAGTGTGCTGTGAGAGAAGAGAAAGTGAAGGATGTGCGGATCGGAGGCAAGGTTTATAACCGATAAACCTGATAAACCTTGTGCGAATCGGGCCGTCAGGCGTACGTCGTCCACGGCGTTCTATGGCTTCTGGAGATCCGTAGCGGTGTAGTCCGTGGGGAAATGGAGTCACCTCCCCATACATTAGAGCTCCTCCCGAGGCATTTTGCAGTGCACTTAGATAGAGAAGGCTGTTGGATACTGCGGGCCTGCTCTGCCGCAGTGAGGCTAGGAGCCCAATTGGTCTGGCCGGCGCCGCTAGTGGACAGGAAGGCTGGCGACACTACTTATCGATGGCGGACAGACTGCGGACAGCCATGCCATGTGAGAGCGGGGGGCACTACTGACAGTCCTGTCAAAGTTATGTTAGCATGCAGCTGTCGGAGTCGGTCGAAAGAGTGCCACAACGATCGTTTGAGGCAACCGTGTTCCAGTCGTCTGGCCTCAGGCACTGGCAGATCCTCGTCCTCTTAAGAGAGTTCTCAACACCGAGGACTTCTGTGCCCCTGTGGATCCTAAACCGCTCGAAAACGCCACTATATCTCAGCCTCTCCGATCGGAAGCTCCGTCTCGGACCGCAACGACAAACATCGCACACGCCATGCTCGATGCGTTCCGATGATCTGACCGGTCCAAGAGGTACAAAAGTTCGAAGTTGCCGCTATTGGTGACAGAATGTGTCCGTGTAGCATTCGTAGAGGAGTGAGTAGAAAGTTATTGGGCAGGTACACATGTGGGTACGTGACCAGCACACCAGCGTTGGCATAGTCTCGTCGTGAGGGCGAACCCGCAACGCCAAGGGCTCACAATGACACCCCTTCTCTCTGTTGGGGAAGCTCGTCTATGATGAGGGGAAGTCGCGCGAGCGAGTGCAAGACAAGGTGGTAGATGAGTCGGCGCCTCGCTTGGCGTCCCACACATTGCACGCGTGACCATCGGTATTATTGACCCTACTCACGAGTGCAACATCCTCTGGACGAGAACGGGAATGGTTCTGCTAGTGTGGGGAAGATATGCCGATTGTTTACTTGCCCGGCCACGCTCAACGCCGGACTGTGTCCCTGCTGACAAGCAGCAATCCCGGACCGAAGGCGACTCACATATAAGTGCCCCCAAGAACCAAGATTCACTTTCCCCAGCGTGCCTGTTCCCAACTCTATCTCCCAACCATGACGAGCCCCGCGAACCTCTTCGTCTTCACCGAACGTGGCTCTGCCATCGACGAGGCCGTCTTCGAAGACTGGTATGACAACGAGCACATCCCCCTCCGCCTCAATCTCCCCAACAACCTGTTCGCCGGTGTAACGCGCTGGGTTGCAGCGGACGGGAAGACCCCATACCACCTCGCCCTCTACGATCTCTCCCTCCCCGACGCAACCGCCCAACCGACGTACGTCGCGCTCGGCAGCTCGCGTAGTCCGCGCGAGGTCGACATCCTTGCCAAGCTCGCGTACCTCGATCGCCGTGTGTACGCACCCTTTGGACGCGAGCCCATCGGCGCCAAGCGAGAGGGATACGACGAGAGAAACCAAGGGCCGTTCATGGTCGTCGTGGAGCTCGCGGTGAAGGACGGGCCGGAGAACGAGGCAGAGGTCGAGCGGTGGTACCTTGAGGAGCACCTCGAGGACCTGAAGAAGATCCCCGGCTGGGTGCGAAGCAGGGTATGGCGGGTGAAGGAGGTGCTGAGCGTGTGGGGGACAAGCGTGGACACGTCGGTGCCGCAGAAGGCTCCCGCCAAGATCGTCGCGCTGCACGAGCTCGAGGATCCCGCGGCGCTCGCGGGCCCGGAGTTCCAACACGCGGTTGGGACGGAGTTTTCGAAGAGGATCTTGGGCGAGGTCACTTGTGGGATGGAGACGCGGCTGTTCAAGTTTTTGCGGGGCTGGGAGAACAAGCCGCAGGAAGCGTAGGCCCAGACGAAGGATACTTATCCGTGGAGAAGGACTCTATGCATCATTCGATGTTTTGTACGATCATCATCGCATATAGGGATCATCGGGTTCTATGACTATAGCAGTGGCCGCGACGAGTTGAGTGCAGTAGATCGTCAGTTCGAGTGAATGCCATGGCCAAGAGGAAGAGAGGATTGCGCGCGCTTATAACGTAACAATGTTCTTCCGCCTACATCATCTCAAACCTCGGATGAAGTGGTTAACACAAGTCCGCCATGAACCTTTTCACAAGTTTCGATCAAGTGTACAACATCTGTCGCAATGCTTTTCGCGACTCGCCAGAGGTCAAACATGTTTCTAAACTCAAGTTAGACCAAGCCGCCTTGGACGTCGCCATGGTAGCTGTCGGGGTTCGGTGAGTTGCAATCCGTTTTCCCCCCGGTTTCAATGGGATCTAATTGCTCAAAGTTAGGTCCGGGTACCTTGTAGACACCTTGAAGCTGCGAAATACTAGGAAGCGACTGGAAGATTTTATCGGGGAACTTCTGGCTACATTGCGGCAGGTACACCCTTCTCAGCATCGATCGCTCATCCGATCCCCAGCTGAGGGCATGTAACAGCAGTGCGACGTCTTCACGAGGGTCGCGGCCTTGCATGATTTGGCCTCCGGCCAGCTCTTCGTTGTAAACGTGTTGGGGCTTAGAACATACTGGGAACCGACCGATGAAGGTTTAAGCTCGACTCTGCTGACCTGGGTTACGTTCCTGGAACTGGACGGGTCTAAGACAAAAGTACGTCCCGTCTCTACCATTCGAGGGAGTCTTATAGTGAACGCTGATATATAGGTATCTCCCCCTCCGCCTGGCCTCCCAGAGGTCCTCCGGGATATCCTTCTTGGACTTCCCAATGATGCGGAGCCACCGTTGCTCATCAGTCTACCCGAAGATGACGGCCGGAGTCTCGGCGACATGGTCGCTCTGGCGGCATGTCTCCTTGAGTTCCCAGTGGCCTACGTCCCCACCAGTGATGGCTCGGACCCGTTCCTGGCGGGCGTCCCCCTCGACGTGTACGAATGCGTCTTGGTGCAAAACTCGCCACTTCCACCAGAACACATAATGCTTAAGTTCTCGTGTCCGCAAGCGACGGCCGCCGATATTCCAGATCTGCAACCGGATGCCCTCGTGCAACGGCTCAGGGCGCGATTTACTGAACGGTTAGAGCAGGTCGCTTTCCGAGGAAACCTTGTCATACGACACCATATAGAAACGAAAGACAGGGTCGCGTTGTGAAATCACGGATTACAACCAAGGGTCCGAGCTCCTACTATAGTACACCAGCCAGCATATGTTGCCTACGGGATAGGTAATAGGTGGCCTGGCAGACGTTGAGCGCCTCTAGATCTTTTACCGGCCATAAGGTAACGAAGCACTTGAGGTACATGGCGTGTGGAGAGTAAGTCATTGCATATCATGAAACGTCAGTCTCGTGTGTCGAACAGTGTAGATGATACAGAAAGATCTTCTGCCGGTAAAGCAGCTGGTTCTGGGAGACGATCCCGTGAATATTCCACAGCCGCCTCTGATTCCAAAGGTGGGTAAGATTGTTGTAGTAGGGATGGGGGAAAAGAGGGTGCCTCTGGTGGGGAATAGACCGGGATTTCTGGAGTAGGTAAATTCGATTCGTCTTCGGAGACTGTGGAGGAACGGTGCAAGGCTAAGGCATGTGCCTAACTAAATCAAGGTATAAACAACGCACCGCGCAACCTTCCTGAAGCCTGGGTCTCATTTGCATTATTAGTCTGAGGAACGTTGACGTTGTGCATACTTCCTGATCGTGTCGACAACAGTCCCAGCTGGTGGTGGACCCTTGAGAGCTCAGGCGTCTCCAGCAGCTGAGCTTGACCGTGCACCTCCAAGCACTCCCGAACAATGCGAAGCAAGCTTGCCGTGACTATCTTCGGAGAGGTATCAACTTCTCCAGACGGAAAATTCACCGCCAGATGTGCCAGGGTTGGAAGGAATGCGTGACGGTTGGCGCACCACGAATGAGAGTCCGTGTTGCAAACAGCCCACATGACTTGAGATTGTGTGTCAGAACTCGTCTTCCACGAAGGATGGGAGAGAACAGCTTCGACAGATGTCATGACACGTTGGAGTTGAACGAGAAGTCGTGCATCTTCGAGCCCGCTATGAGCAGAACAAACTCTCAGGATTGCGTGTATGATGCTGGTGACGCCAGCGAAGTAGTGTTCAGCAATAAGGGCGTATCGCCAGTCGATCCTTCTGGACACTTCTTGATAAGTCGCAGGAAGAGCATTGATCACTACACCACAAGAAGTGTCAGTCTAAAGCTTTCGTAGGTTGGCATCATGAGTTATACATATGGGATACACACCTTCTTGGAGAACATCTATATCGAGACTTCGGGTGCAATTCCCTCCGGATTCCCGTTGGGCATCGAGCTGTCTGACGTTGAGCACCAGCTTCAGGAAGGAGTCTCCTGGAGCAAGGTCTTGACAAACCAGGCTCGCCAACGCACGGAGCATCAACGTATCATCAAACCCTTGCTCGGGACCTCCGTAGGGAATGTATTTGGCAGGGCCCACCACCTTCGGTGGTAGGAGCGCCAACAGCTGCCGGACAACCACCTCGAAAGACCGCCTGGTGGATGACCGCGTGGACGTGGCACACTTCGGCACTAGGGTGAGTACTTGTGAGAGCAGGAATATCTGGTAACGCGCCCTACGCCGACCCTGGGCGAAGCGAACGTCTGCGGAGTCGTCGCGTTCGGGGTCGTTGGGGTCGAACAGATCCTGCACTGTGGTGTTTTTGTGAAGGAATTCGACGCATCCCCGTACCACTACGTTAGGCTCGAGGGTCTCCATGCAGCGTAATATTGTCGTTTCGAGCAGGTGGTCGTCCAGGGTGACCTCGTAGACCTTCCCCAACAAGCTGAAGTCAAGATCTGGCGCACGTCCGTGCGTCTCGTGCTTCTCTCGGACTTCCCATGTGTTGAACATGCCCCACGTGCCCTGTAACCGGAGAGCACGGCGGATGGCGCGTCTGGTTGACCAGGCAATGTCCCGGACAGCGCTTGAACGCCATACACCGATGCTGTATGCGACCTTATCGACGCTGATAAGGCATAGTCTGAGGAATCCACCGATGTACTGAGACGCACGGAAGAAGCATAGTGCAACGGGAGATTGGTAGCAGCAATCGGCTCTAAATGCAGGGATTATCGTCACCGCCACATTGAATAGCAGAAGGATGCCGACAAGAGTAGATGCGAGGAGGGCGACTTTAGGGTGAATAGTCCAAAGAAGTATAAGCAACCCTGCAAGGAAGAGGATGAGGGAGAGCTGGAGGAGAACCGGAAGGAGTGTGACGACCTCTGCGACCCGCCACCTGATCAGACTCTCGTAGCGATACTGCCGCAGTCGGGCGACTTCGCGGGATGTTCCCGACGTGCCGGAGCTGTACTGATGCAACCATTGACGGACTGTAATGGCGATGGAAGATGCGGAAAGAGTGCAAATGAGGGCGGAAAACCATAGGGAGTTGAGCCAGATGGCATAGATCGGGGGTGTGAAGGAAGCCTCAGTACTCTGTGGCTGGGTGAAGGTAGAGTTAATGAAAGGCGGGAAGTAGGCAAAGCCGTTCAACTGTGAGGAGATGGTCCGAAGGGCAACGAGCACCTCGCCTTGTTCATCGGGCTGGAGTAACTGGTACGACTGAACGTTGAAAGCTGTTAATACGGCAGAAAATAGACCAGCCTCAAGGAATATTAGGCCACAGCACTCCAGTCAAACAACGCAAACATACTCACAAAGACAAGAAGCATATCTATCTCGCTCTTCCACCTCTGCACCATCTCCTCGCTGTGTCGGGCCAGTATATGCGCGCAACGCTCCCATTCTGTCTCGATTTGACTGCTACCCAATCCAACCTGGAACTTCTCTGAGGTGATGTTCTGAGATTAGATCCATATGATCAAGCGCTGTTAAAGCGTAAAGTTTCAGACATGACCCAAGTAGAAGTACTCACGGATGGCTCATCTCTGCTTTCTTGATTGTGGTTAGGTGCACTTGTTTCCTGCATACTACGAAATTCCCCCTCTGGAGCGAAATGGATGAGTTACAAGCTGTTTAACCCGCATACCTGTCCCGAGTATCCTGGCGTTAAACATGGCGGCAATCCATTCGAGCTGTCAGGGGACCACATACGCCATACAGGGCGGTGTCTCCTGAACAAGGACAGATAGGCAATGCAAGTAAATGGTGTAGAGAGGAGAGCATATATTGAAGGAATGCCACCAAGGACCTTAGCGGGAGGAATACCAGTAACACAGTCGCTGGTGGTCCAGTGGATAGACATCGAAGTCAGACGGTAAGCCGAACCTGAAGAGGGCCTCCCAAAACAGAAAGGCGCCCACCCGGAGCTTGCCGAGGAACTGCATAGTTAATGGGAGACAGAGTTCAGCCACTAAACGCCTGCCATACGAGACTGCATTGACGACCAAGGATCGGGTACGACAAACGCAAGACTTCAAGATGGGTGAGAGATTATACTGGTGCTCGACGTGTCCAGAATGCTGACCTTCGGTCCGTTTGAAATATAGTTCGTTACGCCGCCGCTGCCCTCGCCACCAACCCCGAAAAAAGTGCGTTTGAAGACTGCGGTGGTCCATGCTCGATTTGCAAGGAGGGAGACTGACGGGATATCTGGTGCGTTTGCAGCTTCCCGCGCCCGGGGTGAGTACCTCCGGACGCACTTCAAGAACATGCGCGAGGTTGCCGCTGCCTTGACGGGTCAGTGATCATATTGCTTTCGCGCGGCTATCGAGTTGGGGTAGGAAACTGAAGGAGCGAGTTGGATCTGGGTGCAGGCCTCAAGCTCACGAAGGCGTACAGCTACCTCAGCGATGTGACCGACCACAAGCAGGTCATCCCCTTCCGCCGATTCTCTGGCGGTGTTGGCCGTGCCAGCCAAGCCAAGCAATTCAAGGCTACTCAGGGTGCGTTATGCTTCGTCAGTTGGGTGGAGAGGCGTGTGGGCTCAGGTGAGATGCTTTGAAGGTCGTTGGCCCGAGAAGTCCGTCAAGTTTGTCCTCCGCCTCTTGAAGAACGCCGAGTCGAACGCGGACGCGAAAAACCTTGAGCTCGAGGACCTCTACATCAAGAACATCGTCGTCCAGCAAGCTCCTGTACGTTCATTTTTCATTTGTATCTAATACGCCACTCACGATCGCGATGTCTTCATGGTGCAACAGAAAACCCGCCGCCGCACATACCGCGCACACGGTCGCATTAACCCCTACCAGGGGCACCCCTGCCATGTCGAGATCATCCTCTCAGCATCTGATTCTGAGGTTGAGCGGGCCAAGGACAAGGATGTTGTTGCTTCATCACTCTCTGGCCTCAACAGGCGGCAGGTTGCTCGCAAACGGATCGAGGCTGCGCGGACTGCGTGAGTTTCCTCCGTCCTTTTGCGGAGTGGGTGATGGGATATATCGAGGGGGGAGGTTGTTCGGTGGAGTCATGCTGTCTGCCCGCGACGCGCCAGCCGCTCGTCGTTGTCTTCATATGTATGCGTATGCCATGTCGCCAAAACGAGAAGTGAGCAAGCGATACTATACATGGATTATGCATCTTTCCTTGAGCTTCACTTACACATGTGAACGGTGCGATATGCGTGGATAGGTGGCAGGAATGGACTGGATCTACGAATACAGAGCAGGACAACATGAACAACAGAGAAGAATGTTGAGTGCGGGTATGTCGCAGCAATAAGCTACTTCTTTTTCTTGGTTCCTCGGGTTTTTGAGCCGCCTCGTCCACCGCGACCCGTTGAAGACCCTCTCTTGCCCTTCCCTCTCCGCGGTTGTTTCGACGCTATAGAGGCAGCTATGATACAGGCTTTCAGCACTCGAAGACGGATCCCAGACAGTGCACAAACACGTACCTGGAGATTGCCTAGGTTCCTCTTCTTCCTCTGCGTACTCCGTCCCGGCGTCTGTCCCAGTGGCAACACTGTCTCTCGGCGTCGGCGCAACACTCTCGTCCCCGCTCTCCTGCGTCAATGCGCTACTGTCGCTATCCCCGCCTACGAGCCCCGCCATGACCTTGAGTTTGCTCTTGCCCTTGCGCCCACCTCGGCCGGACTTTGTCGCCGCTGGTGACGGCGCTGGGGAAGACGAGGGAAGTGATGCGGATGCGCGCATGCGGCGGGCGGACACGAGCTGGTCGATCATCTCATCTGCGGGGAGTGAGTACTCGCCGCGGAAGAAGGGGTGGTTGAAGATGTTGTCGGCGGGCGAGGGGGAAGCGGGCTGTTGGAACGGCGGGGTGCCTGCATGGCTCTCGCCAGGCACGTCGTAGCCGTCCGCTTCCTGCACGTCGTGCATGCCGCACCACGACATTGTATGTATGGGAAGGGAATGCCCGCCCGATAGCGCACAAGTTCGTGATAGAAATGGCGTACATGTAGGACGAGAGCAACCATGAGCGGACTGGAGTGACACACCGGGGGCACAAGCGGCTCACTGACAATGTTCTCAAGGTTGTCGAGGTCGTAGCATGCGCGCAGCTTCTTCCAAAGATCGTCCACTTCCACGAGCTTGCCGGTGTCGCGTAAGATAGCGTTGCGCATCGTGAGGACGTGGAAGTGCTTGTGTATGCCGACGGGACGCGCGCGAGTTAGGGAGCGAAAGAAGGCGATTTCGCCTTCAACAGTGTCCAGCCAAGGGGCCTCGGGTTCATCGACTTCCATGCTTGTCGCCATTAGAGAGAATGGCAGGTCACTGGTCAGCGAGGGAGGCGAAGGGAATGGAAAGCGAGGAGGTCGACCGTGGCCTGGTGGCGGCTGCATCGGCGGCGCGTCGCCGCGACGAGCGCTTGCGATTTGGATGGGATTCAGATCTAGAGCCGCCAGCGCTTGTGACCGCCACACTCTTGCAAGACAATGACCACCACCCTTAGCAGTCAAACACGGAGCCTTGCATTCATCGAGATTGTAAAAAGAGTTCTTTTCTTCGAGGTTTAAAGGAAACCAGGTAGTTAGGTGCTCCGACGGTACATAAGCAAGGTCTAACATGACACTATTTTTAGGATTCTAGGCGTGAATGCCATTGGCAATTCATGGGTGGGTGATCCCCCACGGGCTGAAATCCATAATGTGAGTATCGGTGCGTTGACATGGTATTGTGTCTCATACTAACACCGCACCCGCAGCAGCTTCCGTCACAGACGTAGACGATGCTATACAGTGCGCTTCGCTCCCCCTGTCTTCTCGAGTACGCCACGACTGACCATAGGCTGTGAAACTGTATTGCGGCTCCTTGCGGCCAACCTTCGATCCATGCTATCCCTCGAATGCAGGTAAGCTCTCGCAGCCACATGCATCCGATCATGAGGCTGAGCATCCACACTGGAATGACGGACAGTTCGCAGCCTTAGTTGGACGGTCTTGGGAACGTGCGTCCCACATCTCCGCATAACTATCGTCGTGGCTCTGCGGCCTCTCAGTCCCTGCCTGAATGCGAGCTTCGAGGGGACGCATCTTGCCGATTACTCCAGCGTCTCGAGTCCTTGGAAACCCGCTTATGATCCGGAAGCGTTAAGCACCGCGGTATAAGAAGGGGCTTGCTTCTTGAAGGGGTGCCCTACAACCTGCCCGCTGTTTCTCTGTGTCCAACTCCAACTCCAGTCGCTCCACTTGTACTCCCACCTTCTTCTACACCAACATGTCTTACTACGAGGAGGAGACTGTCGTCGAGAATGTCCGTAAATATAGTCAATGTCCACACTCCATTCCTAGCCGCTGACCGATGGATCCTATCCTCAGGTTGACTACAACGACGGGTTTGAGGACGTGCGGGAGACCCGCGATATCGAAGAAGAGGTCGTCTACGACAACCGCGGTGACGAGGAGGTAAACTTCTGCTTTTCCCGAGATAATGCACACAAGGGCTTAACGATGATCTATTTCCCTTCAGGTCGAATACGTTGAAGAGGACACCACCGTCGAAACAAACGCTTTCGGCGGCGAGACTGTCGAGACTGAGACTGAGGTCGTCGAGGAAGTGAGGTTTCTCTGATATCTGGTCAGGTTTCCTCAGGACTAAACCCTGTCACAGCGTTCGTGGTAGGCGATTGTAGGGGCATGGCATCATAAAGCCGCTCGCAGCCAGTTCGTGGACGAAGAATAGAAGGCTGAGCGAAGGCGATACTGCTTATTAGTAGGGAAACTGGAGCAATTCTGACATGTATAATTGGGCGACCTTGCGAAACAACCCGACATACCTATCATTCATCCAAACAATTGACATCGTTAAGGCAAGGGGAATCGCACACAATGCCCATGGAGTGGAGGTAACCTCGGAACATTGATTGTAAACGATTGGGGGATGGGAGACAGCCGTGAGAGTGAATTCTCTGCCATAATCCAAGCGCCATGGCATTTACAGCTGGTACACAGGCAAGAATGTGAAGAGGCATTCAGGGATAGCACACGAGATATGTCAGAGAACGTGGCAAGGTGAAGGATCCTCGACTTGCAAATCGGTGATATACCCACCCTCATCACATTGGAGAGGGGTTGTTTGTTAACCCGATACCCATCTTTGGTATCAGTCTGCGGCGACGAACACCCATGAGGGGAAGAGAGTCTCTTGATATTCATAGGATTCCCCACGTAAGGGGGGCTGGTGCGAGCGGAAGAACCCTCGTACGCAAGGTTTGCGCCCACGTATCGGGGGCTGTACGCGTGTCCCGTCGCTCCGCCGCGACGTTTTTGCGCCTCCGGGAACTTACGTTGAAACGAAATTAGACTGTATTCCAAGCGTAAAGTACTTTCACGGGAGAACCCGTGTTCCACTTCCCTTCCTGTCAGCCAGCTGCGCGGCAAGACATTGGGCCATGTCTGGCTCTATGCGTCGGTGATACAACCCCGGCTGGCGTCCTCGACAAGCTTGATGTACTTGTACAGCGTGCCCTGCTTAACCTTGAGAGGAGGAGCTTCCCACTCTGCCCGACGGGATTCGAGTTCCTCGGGGGCGACCCGCAGCTCAATGGTGTTTTTCACTGCGTCGACGGAGATGATGTCCCCGTCACGCACCAGTGCGATGGGGCCACCAACTTGTGCCTCAGGGACGACGTGCCCGATGCAGAACCCGTGGGATCTGCGTAGAGGCAGACCGAGGGGCAGACAGACCCGGGCGAAGGGGGCGGGAAGGGAAAGGAGATCCAAGAATTAGGATCAGCGAACGGTCAGACAACGGATGGTGAGAGAACGTTACCCTCCGCTGAAGCGTCCGTCAGTGAGACAGGCGACATCCTTGCCTAGCCCGGCTCCCATGATCAGACTGGTAGGTTTGAGCATCTCCGGCATACCTATAATAAGCGGTCCGCAGAGACGTGATCGAGGGTCGAGGGGTCAGATAACGTGACCCTATATACTCTACGAGACAGGGACGACACGCACCAGGGCCGCCTTTAGGGCCAAGGTACCGAAGGACAATCACCGTCTTCTCGCCTTTCTTGATAGAACCCGCCTCGACTGCCTTGACGAACTCGTCCTCCGAGTCAAAGGTGCGCGCCTTGCCCGTGAACCCAAGGCCCTCCTTCCCAGTGATCTTGGCGACTGCACCGCCGGGGGCAAGATTACCCCTGAGGATTCTGTCGAGACGATTGGATGAGCAAGAGCCACGCCATCACGTAGACGAAGGGGATCTGTACCGCAGGTGGCCAGTCTCCTTGATCGGTTTCTCTAAAGGTCGGATGACATCTTGATGGGTGAATTCTAGCTCGCCGTGCTCGTGTGTCCACCGTTCAAGGTTCTCGCCAAGCGTGCGGCCGGTAACGGTCATATTGTTTCCATCGATCAGGTTGTTCTTCAGGAGGTACGCCAAAACCTCTGTCACGGCGTGACGCGTTAGCACTTGTGTATGTAAAATGGTTAAGCGAAGACGTAAGAACGTACTAGGAATACCGCCAAGCTTGTAGACGTCCTCCATGACATACTTTCCACTGGGCTTCAAGTCGGCGATGAAAGGTATACGATCGGAGACGGCTTGATAGTCTTCGAGGGTGAGTTTGATACCAACAGCATGGGCGACAGCTGTCAGATGCAAAACAGCATTGGTCGATCCACCCAAGATCATGGTCAACACCTGCGACAAACGTTAATTCAGCTAAAATTGGTTGAGAAACGGTGTAACTCACCATGGCGTTTTCAAAAGCAGAACGAGTCATAATATCGCGTGGCAGAATATTCTTCTCCAGAAGGCTCCGCATAGCAACGCCCACTGAAGCACATTCCTGGATCTTCTCAGGATACTCGGCAGGGAATGACGAGGAGCCAGTAAGGGCCATTCCCAATGCCTCTGCCGCACTGGCCATCGTATTCGCAGTGTACATCTGTCACGTATGCGCTCAGTCGCGAGAAGTTCGACCGACTCTAAGGCGCATATACTCACACCCCCACAGGCGCCAGGACCCGGGCAAGCATGTCGGATGGTGTCATACCGTTCCCGTTCCGCAGCGTCCGTCTTACCGTCTTGGAGATACTTTCCATACGCCTGGAACGCTGAAACGATGTCCAGCTGAGGTGCACCTTCGCATGCCCCGGGTCGGATGGTGCCCCCATAAACCATGATACCGGGCCTATTCAGCCGTCCGACTGCATTTCGTTATAGTGAGATGAATGGAGACGAATATATCGACGTCGACCCGACGTACGCGCCATTAGGACACCGGGCATGTTCTTGTCGCACCCTGGCACGACAACCATTCCGTCCAACCAGTGACCTCCCGCAGCTGTCTCGACTTGATCCGCGATGAGGTCTCGGGACTGCAGCGAATACGTCATACCCGCCGTCCCCATGCTGATTCCATCGCTGTGGCAGCGCGTTTGAGAACGCAGCCTCTGACCGCAAAAACGGGTTTATTGAGGAGAAACCTACCTGACGCCAACGGTGCCAAACTGGAATCCAATGAGGCCAGCATCAACGAGGGACTTTTTGACTTGTTGACCGAGACCGAGAAGATGCTTATTGCATCTAGTGGCGATTGAGTCACGGAAGAAATGGAGAGATATATGGCACGCACGGGTTACCCTCGTACCTGGACCCGGTCAGCTGGGCCCGAAAGGCGCGTGTCGTCGTGTGCCACTCACCAAACACTTGCTACTCCGACCATCGCCTTATCAAAATCTTCATCGCTCCGGATGCCGTCTGTGTCATACAGCATGGCCTGACTGGCCCCCTGGCTTTTTGGTTTTGTGACAGTCCGGCTATACCGGTTGAGGATGGGCCTGTCGGAACATACTTGTGCAGAGGTGGCAAAGAGTCTATGAGGGCTGCGCCGGAGGAAGGAGCGTGCGGGGAAGGAGGTGGAGGAGGAGAGCATGGCCGCGGTGGTGACTGGGGAGCACACCTCGACTCTCGAGAACTCGGAGAAGCGCGTCCTGTCGAGTCACCACTGGCGGTGACATGTCCTCACGTGAACGTGACCGATCTGTGACTAGCCCGGATTAGGCAGCGACCACATGCGGACCGGTCACCGGACATTGCGGAGCACTGCTTCGGCGCCTGTGAGAGATTTACTCCGACACTTTCGAGATCGGTGGGCGTCGACAGGACGATCACCAGCGCGCGCCGCCGGCTCGATCGTCGTCATCCTATACTCAACACTGACCTCAACCACAGCGAGAAGCGGCCAGTTCGATTGGAGCGAGCCCTGACCTGTCTCTCCGGACGTGCTGTCCCTGCGTATGACGCGCACAGAAGACGAGGAGCCGTCGATATCAGCATCAGGCGCCTTCTTCCGATCGAGATAACGTTTCGCGCAAACCGTGCTGAGCCCCAAAAGTTTAGGTCCCGACCTCCCTGATCGAGCCTATCGGAATGCAGCCTGATATTGCACCACGCGGTGGGGGTTCGTTTCTGCCCAATATGCGCCACAAGTCAGAACAAAAATTCTCAGATGCCGCCCCGAGCAAGCCCACAGCGACCGCCAGCCACGAACGGAGACCTTACCCATTCCCTCCGTCGGTCCCAACGCTACTTGTAGTAATGGAGCATATTGGAGAGAGTTAGCATAAATGCTACCAGAGGCGCGGCGCCACATGGACTAATGCAGCCCATGGCAGCAGTCACGCCGATCGTGTTTCGAGGCGACAGTGTGACCGTGACTCGTTCAACCGCGCAACATCTAAACAGCATCGCTGCAGTCGATTTCCACCCCGAAAAATCAGCGTGCGCTCCTCCTGCGTTGCCAACGCCACTCTCTGTGCTTATGCTAGCATAGCAGCGCATGAAAGTCACCGTCAGCCCGGATCGTCTTGGCCGCAAGCTGATTCCGATCCCGCGCGACGTTAGGACGACAGCGCGGAGTATCCACCTGAGTTTCGGCGTCGGAGTGTGGCTGAATCGATCGAGACCGCTCGTGCAAACCAGCGCTTGCCGACCAGCGACAGCGACCTGGCTCGGATCCCTGCTATGTTCCTCGTCTCCTGGCGCGTCAGCTGCACGGGCTGTCGATTTGCCCCCGCCACCTGGTCACCGTAGCGGAAGCAAACTCTAGCGGCACGACACCTCCCAGCGGACAGAGACATCCGCTCCGCGACAACGGACTCTCGGTGGCACCCCTCTTTTTTCCTGGACCTCCGTCTGCGCGGTCCACGCCTTAGGCATATGGGCTGTCTATCCTCCACCGTCACCCCGGCTGTTTCTCCTTTGTGCGAGTCCTGGAGCCGTCGCTATTAGCTGCGGGTAGCCACTGTGAAGGATCACGGCCGCCCGCATGGACCGAGAAGGGCACGACAGTCCGCCACACCGACGACAGAGCTCCCTCCCAGCCAGCCTTCATTGCCTAATAATCCCAGGACCTTCCGAACCACGCAGGAGTACGACGCTAGAGGAGGTAGTAGGGCAGTCAGCGTCAACGTTACGAGAGAGACAGGAGGGTCCGTCGAGGAACACGAGTTTTGCCACCCACGCATATTCGATAGCATCAGCCCCGGCAGGCCAGCAGCTCCCCTCGCTCATCCTCACGCAGGCGGTTTTCGATGACGAAGGAGAGAGTGTACGGAGCGCGGAAAGCAGGAGACCCAGTCCATCTCCTCCACCTCGGAGTGTCGACCAAGAAGGAGACGCCGTTGCGCGACCAGTCCTTTCCCTTCCCTCTCGCCTTCCCGCCTGGGGTGTCGTCCGATCCGATCCAGTCTACTATGCGTCAACGGTCGGATATCCGACCTACACTATCCCCCCTCCTGGACCGCCCCTTCCCCCCATATCATGGTCACCGCCGGAACCACCAAGATATCCCTTGCCGCACCCGAGCCCGAATAGGAGAGATCCACCGCCATTATATTTGGGTCCACAGGGAAGTCCCCGCCGCACACCTCCGCGGCCGCCGGTCGCGGGGCCGTCGCGACTGCAAGGACGATCCTCGATGGGTCCCTCCACGCCCAGCGCCGGGCCCTCGCAGCCAAACACAGCGCACTCATCGCCGGAGGCTCCCTACCCAACCGTGAGTCAGCCGATAGACATCCCGTGGCGCAGATCAGGAGATGGCACGTACGGTGAGTCCCCTCGTTACGGATTGCACTTCCGGATGCCGTGAATGCGAGCGAGTCGAGTAGATTCGGGCAGCCTGCCTTGGGCGCCCCCATCACGGTTCCCTCCCGACGAGCGGGAGATCCGCCCTCTCCCTCCCGCACGGCGGTCGCGGCGCACACGCTCCCCCCGAGCCCGGGCTCCAGTCCCGGTCCAGAGACGGGCGTCCGAGGGACGGCACGGGAGTCCACCCCCCGCATTCCCTGAAGGATACAGCGTCGGTGTGGGGTCGACGGCCTATCATGTCACGACATTAGCACCATTACGGACGGCCTCGATCTCGTCTCGTGCAGCCGAGCGGGGACCCACCCCAGGACCTTCGGCACCCAGGCCAGAGTTTCCGGCGGACCGTCGTTCAGCCACCACCTCCCACGACTCTGAGGCTTCGTATTACAAAGGAAAATCCAAGGCCGCGAGGCGTACTGAGTCCGAGAGGCCAGCAAGCGTGTTGGGAAGGAAGCGACGTAGGAGGAGGGGGGAGAGAGAGAAAGACCCCGGCGGGAGCTCTGAAAACTCAGAGTACGCATACGCGCCGAAGTCGAAGAAGACGTTGATTGCCTGTCATTTTTGCCGCGGTGAGTGCATACCCTCGCGCCGTCGTCGCATACGCGGCCGTTCCAGGCTCGCGCACGAGGAGGGAGAGCTGACGCCTTCTGGACCTGTCCGGAACGGTAGCCCGGAAATTGCGCTGCGACGGACAGAAGCCTGCGTGCGCGAACTGCTTGCGGCGCGGCAATGCGTGCACGTACGAGCCAGAGCCGCGGCGGCGAGGGCCTGCCAAGAAGAAGCCCGAGGGCAAGGACGATGACAAGGACGACGACGAGCCCCATGACAAGGCGAAAGACAAGGAGAAGGAAAAGGCGAAACGAGTGGGCAGACGCGGTCGGGCGAGTGCGAGCGGCGCACGAGCGCGGCGGGCGCGGCACGGCAGCGCACGTCCGGCGGAAGATGCGAACGAAATGTCTGCGTCTCCGAGTCTAGGCCAGGGAACTTCGTCTTCGTTCCCATATACGCGATCGGCCTTCGAACCACGTCTGTCCGAGCCCATGCCCTCCTACCCCGGGCAGTCTTACCGTCCGCCGTCGCCCTCGTCGTCATATGGCGCCGTGCCTGTTGCGTTCAGGTTCCTCAGCGTTCGCCCCGGTCCGAGTCGGGGGGCCGCGTCTGCTCCGGAGAGCGGCCAGTCGTCGACGGCGTCGGCGCCGGAGAGCACACAGTCGTCGGTGTCGAACGCGTCGGCGCCCGAGAGCATGCAGTCGTCGACGGCGTCGTCTGTGCCGGACTCTGAGGACGGTGTGTACGAGGACATGGACTACTTCGACTACGAGGAGTTCTATGGGCATGCGAGTCCGCGCGGTAGGCGGTCGCAGTAGGAGGCGGACACGGGACACGAGGTGAGTGGATGGGCGGATGGATGCCGGGAAGAGGGCGTGGGACGGACACTGACGTCTTCTGCTGCTTCTCGCTCTCGACCAGGTCAGGGTCCGTTCATTTCCCATGCGCTTCGCCGTAACCGGGCAACTTTGACAGCTGCACTCCTGATTCTCATGCCCCCCCCACGCTCTTGTCGTGCGCCGGCGGCCACGACCACGATCCCCACCACCACATCTACCCTAATCTTTGCTACAATCCCACTATCCCTACTGGCACAGCTCCTCCACCTAAGTTATATCCTAAATGCCCTTAAGCCCTAGTCTACTCCCGCTATAGCGTCACAGTGTAGATCCACACAAGCTAATCCGCCTAATACCATTAATCTTGCAGTTCGGGTTCTCGGGCGCCCCCAGTGGCCCCGATTCCCTCATCTCGGGATCGGGGCACAGGCATAGGCAGCTGGCGCTCCTCCGTTCGATGGGAAAGCACTGCTGGGGCTCCCTGTCCTCCGACGATTCGGCGCCTCGTGCCCATTTCGACGTCGCCTTTCGCGCGTGAGGGCCATGTCAGGAGCCTCCGGTCCGCACTCAGAGTTTAGAGGTGGACCGATATAACCACACCGAGACTTCCTCTCCCTTCTCCCATTCAGTGCCTCTCGGAGTGCTGGGAATGGTTAGTGATCGCGCCATGAGGATGCTGTATGTCCGTCCAGAGCGGTTGCGAAAGGCAGCGTGCGCGACTGCTTCGCGGAACTGGCACTGCTCGCCAGGACGAGGAACACCCATGCTGCGAGCATGGATCGAGTCCAGTCGAGGCTTGTCGACACTGTGCCGCAGAGTGTGTAGAGAAGCGTTCATACCCGCTCCCTCGTTGCAGGCCCTCTAGACAGGTCGATTCATTTCTCGCAATCGAAGCAAACAAAAACTGTGTGCAAGTGCGTCATCCCGCGATCGTTGTCATTCCACAAGGGTCGGCTTGTTTGGACGACGTGAGGTGCCTCCCGCGCGTCCTCGGGTACTAGTTGTGACAGGCGGCTGTTGCCGTATATGGGTATTACCCGCCAGGTGGGGGGTCCGCCTGGGATCCGCATCTCCGTAGTGAAAAGGGTTGACGGCGAACAGACTGATCTCCACGAGCATGATCGCGTGCCTTGGAGCGCAATGCGCGTCGGGAGCGGACGAGGAGGGTCGGCACTGAGGCCGGGGTCGGGGAGGATGTGTGTGGTACATGTGTTGTTCGAGGCCTCTGAATCCGAGTCGGAGAGGACGGTGTCGGATTGGAGACGCTGGAGCCGGGGGGGCGGGGCGTTTTGTCGCGGGGAGAGAGGAGGGAGGGGAGTCATGGCAGTGAAACCGAGCTGAGGTCGGAAGGCGGGACCGGTTGATAGGGCGGAAGGGGGCTCCGACGGGGATTGGCCAGAAGAAGGGGCACTGGATTCGGTTCGGATCGCTGAGCCTGAGCGAGCGGCTATGTCGGCGCCGGAACCTCGCTGATGGTTGTATGCGTTCGAGAACGTCCCCATCCCCGCACATCCGCACCGTATCCCCTCCGTCATCCATCCCTTTCTCTCTCCTCTCATGGACCACATCGACCCCCGCCATCGTCGCGCTGAGGTTGACCATGAGCAGCACGCCTACGGGCGCACCCACTCCAGCCACAAGCACCCCCACTCCCGCTGTCCAACTCGCCCGTCCCGCGCAGACAGGATGCCAGCCGAAGACATCTCCGGCTACACACTCATGGTCGCTGGCCGTCGCACAGGCAAGACCTCCTTCCTCCGCCTCCTCCTAGACACCAGCACCGTTTCCACCTTCGTGACCAACGACCAGCTCGTGTCCGTGGCCAAGTTCGTTCAGGGCTGCAGTGGTCACACTGCGCATGTCCGGTCCGTGTCGATCGACATTGACATGGCGCCCGACGAGGTGGATGAGGAGGACCCTCTCAACCTGACACTGATCGACACGCCTTCTCTCGACTTTGAAGACGAACCCTCGTCCCAGCGCGCCCTCCAGGAAATCCTTCGACACGTCGAGTCGCGGTTGGGAGAGAGTTTGGACGACGTGAGTGCTCCGTCTATTCGCTAGGCGCCCATGTAGTCTCACCTCCGCGTCCCGCAACAGGAACACAAAGCCCTCACTGGCGACCACCTTGTACACCTGTACGTCCTCATTTCATTCCCGCCTCGCATATCATTCCCCTCTCGCTTTTGCAAGCGCATGCCCACCTTCCATGACGCTCCTCCACGTCCTCCACTAATTGGGGGGCCTCGGGTCACGTTAAGCGATCCTCACGCGTCACGGAGTTGGGGCCGTATCTGCCGGAGGTACTTGCCTTCGCTCTCACCCTCGGGTTTCCCCCTTGAATTCATGCCGTCATCTCGAGCGGCCCTTGTGCTGCTTTGAGGCGGGTGGGGCCACCGGGGTGCGTCCAGTGCGGGTCGTCCGAGATCTTCGGTGCCAGACGCGTCTCCGCCCCAGCGCCCGGCGCTGTTCGCCGCGGTGTCAGTCCCTGTCGTATTTTGCCTGTTCGGGGCCCGACGCACCCGATGGTTGCTACATGCAACTTCTAGTTCTTGCGCTCTCCGTCCTACGGCCGAGTTCCGTGGCCTTCCAGCTTCCCTTGTTGATGAGGGATAGCCGGGACCCCTTCCCGCTGCCACGGACCAAGAGCGGAGCGATCCGTCGGTATCGCATTCGTTCCTCGCTTCCCAGGCGCTCGCGAAGTTGGGTTATTGGAGCTGGCTCGTGGACTTTGCTGCGTCCGCTCTGTCTTCTGCGCGGCACCGTGCGCGTCCCAGGAGTACGATGGGAAGTTGAGGCAGAGTAGGTCATGTGGACATAGCCGATGGATCTCGGCGATTCCGCATTGCTTTAGAATCTGGGGCGATGACGCTCTAATCGGCAGGACCTGCAGTTCGGCGAACCGCTGCGTGTACCGAACACATTGTGATTTCTTGTCTTTCTTTATCGGGAGTTGCTGAAATCCCTCGCGGGAGGGTCAGCTGGGTATCGCCACGGAATTTTGCGAGTTATAGCCGACTGCCGCTCCAATAGTTTGTGCTTTGAGCCTCTCGTTCCGGGCTGCGTCGTCCTGACCTGCTAGCTGACACGCGTTCGTCTACAGATGCGTTTATTTCCTGGACCCGGACTACATTGTACCACCATCCGTGCCAGCACCGCCGGTGCCACTTGTACCTCGTGCCCGGACCAACAGCCTCAGCACCCATGAATCTGAACCTGTCATCCTTGAACCGCCTGTCAGCAACAACCCCATGCTCTGTCGACCCATTCTCCCGGCTCCTGACATTGCTGCCATTCGCCGACTATCAGCTCGCGTCAATGTTCTACCTGTCATCGCTCGTGCAGACACTCTGACGGCTGACCGTCTCAACGCAGTGAAGATGGCTGTCCGTAGGGACCTCGCCGAAGCAGGTATTGGCTTCGGCATCTTCGACCTCGACATCCCCCTGTACGCACAGTTGGAGTCTAAGGTCGTGAAGACCAAGTCCGAGAACGGCTTCATGAAGCACCACATGAATGGCAACGGCAATTCGCCGCCCTCCACACCGATTACCCCGACGCTCTTGCGGTTACCGTTCTCTCTCATTTCTCCCGACATTTACTCGCATAGCGACGGAGTCGGCCGCCCACAGCTGTCTCGTCACGAACTTATCCACCAATATGACCCTTCGACACATGTCACGGTCAAAAGTCAGTCAGCACCGAAGACTGCGCTCGGCAGGTTTGTGAGGAATTATCGGTGGGGTTCTCTCGACGTCATGGATGCGAGCCATTGCGAGTTCCTTCACCTCCGTGGCGCCGTCTTCCATCACATGGAGGTAAATCGCCGTTCGCCGTCTCATTGCTCCGCCATCATACAACTGACTGACTCTCCCCGACCTTACCTGCAGACGTTGCAAAAGTACACGCGGGAGTACTTATTCGAGAAGTTCAGGGCAGAGGTGCAACCCCAGGCGCCCCCGCCCGCCGCCCGTCCAACTCAGCAACCTGCACGGGTCGATAACCGCCTACCGCCGATGCGTGGCTCCCGTCCCATCCTCGCTATAGAAACTTCGCCAGTCCATGCGAATGGGAATGGCCATGTTTCGATGCCGCGCTCGGGTATTGTGAACGGACATGGGGAACAGCTGCCCTCGCAGGGTCTCTCGGCTGCAGCGCTGGCGGAGCTCTCGCCGAAGATGAGCACTTCCTCCAGTAAGTTTCCTTTATCCTTTGTCTTGGCTCGCCGCCCATGTTCTTCTTTTCCCTAGGATCCCAGCGTCAGCGGGCGAAAAAGATAACGGTCGCATGCAACTTCTGCAGATGTAGGTTCCAGCCCCGTTCTCGCATTCAGTCGGAACTCGCGTTCTCACCTTCTGCTCGGGCGCAGCACGGAAACTCAAGTGTGACGGCGGCAGACCGGCATGCGGCCAGTGCTTCAAACGTTCGAACCCGTGCGACTACACCGCGAGCAACAAACGCCGCAACTCTGGCAAGGCGCGGAAACAGTACGGAAGCGACAGCGAGGGTGACAGCATCGAGGAAGGCACGGCGGACCTGGATCACCACCCGTCCCATTCCCCCGAACTGTCATCCTCCGCTCCGCATTCCCGGAGAAGCTCGAACGTCAGCATGCTTCTGACAGACACGCTCCCGCCTCTCAGTGCCGCGGTCGAGCCACGCGAAGAAGCCCCCGCGGTCCTCCCTCCGATCAACTCCCAGGCCGCTGGTGTCTACGGCAGGTCTCCCGCGTCCCGCCGGCCGTCGCTCAACCACGAGCTGCCGCCCATCGCAACCTTGTCGGCGCCGCCCGGTCCGCAGGACGAACCGCCCTCGCTCGCGGCGCTCAAGCACGCGGAGAACGCGGCGTCGCGGCGGCGCACGTCCTCGGCCACCTCTGGCTCGGTCTCGGGCTCTGGCCGGGGCGGTCGCGGGGGCCACGGATCAAAGATCGTAGCGTGCAACTTCTGTCGAGGTGCGTCTTGTTTCTGTTTTTCCCATGCAGTCTGCAGATCATGCAGATTGCGGTGCTGTATTTTTGATCCTTGACTGATCGCCACCCGTTTGCGTTGCACAGCGCGGAAAACGAGGTGCGACGGCGCACACCCCACGTGCAGCAGCTGCTCGCGGCGCCAGCTGCGGTGCAACTACGTCAACGATCCGGCCTCGAAGGCTCGCTCGAAGAGCGCGACGAGCGGCGGCGCCTCGCCGCCCGACGTGTCTACGTCGGCGTCCGCGTCGTCGCGCGCGTCCCCAGTCGCACTCACGCCGAGTATGCCAGATTCCGTCCCGGTTTCGCTCGTGGGGACCCGGCCGCTCAGCTCGTACGACTCGGACATGATGCAGGCGCCGGCGAAGAAAATGCGGCTCACACACCAGCTGAGCACGCCGCCGATCGCAGTGCTCGCTACCGGTCAATGAGTCGCGCTCACGTTCCCTCCCGCGACGGCACGACCGGGCGTGTGCTATCAGTGTGTATAGTCGCCGCGTGTACACGTACACGGACACTGGGGTACGAGGTCGATATCGTTGTTTGTTGTTTGTTCAGGCAAGGGACCGTTGTGTTCGGATATAGCAGAAATCCTGCTGGTAGAAAGCGCGCCTACGCGTATGATCATATTCCCCCTTTTTTGATTCCCCTCTCATTGATACTTACCCATGTCAGACTCGTAGCATTTTCCCCCTCCACAGGACCCATATCAACACATCCCCATATTCTCGTGTATTTGATTGCTACCCATATCGCTGCACCTCTCCTTCCCCCCTTCCATCTCTCCTCTTTCTCCTCTCTGCCCTCTCCTTTGCCCTTGCCCCATGTCTCTGTCTTGGGTCTTAGGATTGTCGACACGCTCGTTGTGCATCGGAACTTGTACTATATAGCCCCGTTCCAGGTTCCCGTCTCTGCTGCTAGCTGCCAGATGCCGCCCTCCTATAGCTCGCTGCCGCTGCTTCCAGATACGCTTCCCAAGTGCCGCTGCTGCTCCGCCTCAGACTCTCGCCAGTACCCGTGCCTGCCTACATGTACGATCCGTCTGCCAGAAAACGATCCGTTCGAGCACCCACCTTTGGAACGGTCTGGATGACGATGCCCACTCGAACGAGGAGATCTAGAGGCACCGTTAGCATCGATAGGCCACCCGTACCGGATGCGTGGAGTTGAGGTGGGGAGGACACCATGCACGACGCGCCCGGGCGGATGGCGTGCCAGTAGGTTTGTTCCCAGAGGGCTAGAATACGGACTCGAACAGTGGCCCGGCCTGCGAGTTTGGCGACGGACATGACGCACGATGGGCATGGGTCGTTCCGTGCGTCCGCTCCGTTGTGCCAGCAGCGTCACAACGGGGCGCAGCCGGTTGCCTGAGTACCTCGTGGCAGGTCGAGCCTCCTCACGCGTACGCAAAAAACAGATTGTTTTGTTGTCCTCCGGCGACAAGTGCCAGCTGCAGTATTGTCAAAGGAGGATTGATTAGGAGACGATTGCTTCCGCAGGCCTTGGCAGGTGCAGGGGGTGGGAGAGCGGGATGGGTCCGGAGAAAGACGAACCGCAGTTTGAGCCGGGGCTGGAATGGGGCACTGCCAAATATAGTAGGGGAGTGAGATGAGGGGAAGCGCGGGATGTTGGAAACAAAGGCGACGTCGGCTGTCGCCCAGGGGCTCGTTGGCATTCGCATTCGCCTTGGACGTCGCGGCCGCAAACAGCCTTTCTCTCCGAGCCGCCGTCTCCCCGCCGCATGCACATACTCCTTCCGCTCCTCGTCGCTGGTCGCATCTCTCTCTTCCTCTCTTGACCCCCTCCTTTTGCAACCCCAGTCCCCTCTTCCAGCCACCGACTCCGATACCCCCACATCCTCGCCCCCGACTCGTTCCCGACCATGTTCAGCTTCCGTCGCAAGCCTAGCAAAAACTTGGAACACCCCTCGGGTCCGCCCTTCATCCACACCTCGCCCTCTCTCCCCGAGCTCTCATCCCAGGGCATCCCATGGCCTAGCAACCTCGTCGACCTTTCCCAGCTCCCCCAGGAAGGTTCCCTCCCAGGCCCTCCCCGAGGCGCTGCGAAGACGTCGTTCACCACCGACGGCCCTGTTCCATTCCACAAGCCCTGGTCCTCGCCCGGAAAGGCAACGAGCAACCCTACAGGCCCGCCGATCGCGTCTCTGTACGCGTCTCACCCGCCCTCTGCCTTCGCGCTCGAGCCCCGCAAGGTCACCCATGGCTCCACCCGCGGCCAGCGCGCGAATCAGAAGCGCAACAGAAACCCTACCACATTCAACCTCATGGTGCGTGCCGCTTCTCTCTCTCGTATCCATCACCGTCCCTCGCGCATCTCGACGTGTTCATTGTCCTTTGTCTCACTGTTCATTGGTAGGTTGCTGGTGCGCAGGGCGCGGGCAAAACTTCCCTACTTCGCCTCATCTTAGAAACCGCGGATGTGTCCCCGACCGCCACCGCAGACCAGAAGGCGGCGATGAACCGCTTTTTGCGTGGCTCACCCAAGCGCACGGAGAGCATACAGTCTGCATGTGTGGAGATCTGCGAGAGCAAGTACGACAGGCTGCTGCTATCCGTCATCGACACGCCCGGACTCGATTGCCAGGAAGGACATGAGCTCAAGTTGGAACGCCAGGTATCGACGATCGTCAAGTACCTTGATTCACAGTTCGCGGATACTCTCAGCGAGGTGCGTGGCTGCCGCCGTTCCCAACTGCATCGCGTCGCTCCCGCTGCCTTGCGGTGTATGCCACGTGAAAGATTTCCAGTGTGGGGGTTCCTGGGAACTGACGTTCTTTGTAGGAATCAAAGGTCGTCCGCCAGAGCAAGGGCGACCAACACATTCATTTGTGCGTGCCAAACACGCCTCTAGCTTCCTTCTCGATCATCCGCTCACCCGCCTGACGTAGATGCATTTACATGATTGATCCCGCCTCCGTCATGTCAGAGACGGCGCGGCGCGGCCAATCGTCTTTCCCAGCCAAGATGCGTTCGGAGACGACGGTCTCCTACAAACCGCCGGATCTCTCGTCCATGTCCGAAGAGACGGACTCGGAGGACGAGGATGAGAACAACGAGAGCAACCTGACCATGTCTCCCCTCGACGTCCGCGTCCTCCGACGCATCGCCGCGCGTGCGAACGTCCTCCCCGTCGTCGCCCGTGCAGACTCGCTCACGGACGCAAAGCTCGCCGCAGTCCGCAAGGCCATTCGCCGCGACCTGCAGGCTGCTGACATCGACCTTGGGGTGTTTGGGCCCGTCGCGGACGACCCCAAGAGCCCCGACAGCCAATATGGCGCGAACGGCCACGGGCACACAAATAGTATCAGCAACGCCAGCGAGGTCAGCGCTGAGCCTTCTGCTGCCCATGGGACCAGCAACGGGCACGCCACCCCCGAGCCCTCCGAAGAGAACGCCAAAATCGCGGAGCAGGAGGAGCAGGAGGAGGCGCAAGGAGAGCGGCCGTCGCGCCCGGTTATTAAGCTGCGTCCGACGCGGGTCACACGGCGCCCGTCGCGCTCGCGCTCGCGCCTCGAGATGTCCGAGATGGCGCTCGCGGAGGACCCGAACTCGCTGGAGCTCGTCAACGACACGGAGAGCGTCGCGAGCGTGCGCTTCTCGGCGCACATCGTCGCCAAGACGGACCTCTCAGCGCACCTCCCCTTCGCGCTCATCACGCCCGAACACGCCCGCCGCCGCCACAGCAAGATCCTCGCCGCATCGCCGTCAAGCGTCAACGGACACGGGGCCGCAGGGGATCCGGGGAGCCGGCGGGCGTCGACGCTCGTCGCACCGAGCGAAGACGGGCATGGGGCGGTGACGTCGCCCGTGAGCCCATCGACGCCCGCGTCGCTGCGCAACTACCCGTATCTGCAGGGCCCGCCCGCGGACTTGCGGGGCGTGTTCGTGAGGCGGTTCCGGTGGGGAACCGTCGACGTGCTCAATCCGGAGCACTGCGACTTCCCTGCGATGCGCACGGCGGTGATGTCGACGCATATCAAGGTTCGTCCGCTGTGTCCTATCTTCGTGTTGCGGCGGTGGTGGTAGTGGGGGCGCCGGGGAGATAGACAGATGCTGATAGTCTGTTCTTAGCTGCTCAAACTCCGGACGAAGGAGGTGCTGTACGAGAAGTACCGGACGGAGAAGCTGCTCGCGCGGCGGGCGACGCGCAATATCAGTGAGGACGAGACGAAGCGGCTGCTGGAAGGTGCGTCTCCATCGACATGCTGTGGGCCTTGGGCAGCTCGGAACTATCTGTCTGACTGTGTTTGCTCCGCAGAATTGGGGTTGTGATCCAATGTGGCGTGCTCGACATCCTTTCACAGTGCTGGAGACTGCTCTGTATCTAGTGCGATAACGTTATTTTCGTTCAAGCCACCGGGTTGGTGGTGGTGACTTCTTCCGTTGGCATTCCTAGGCATACATTGTGTATCGCTCACTCGACTCTATCTCTCTCTCTACCGTTCTCTCCACTCATTCCCGTGTCCACGTTGTGTTACGTTCACCTTTATGCGCATATACCACTACCAATCGCTGGATCCTGATCAAGTTCATCTTTAGCCTGCACATGCTCACTCTCCCTGCTCATCCCACTTATTCCTCCTGCTACTCGAGACCATTCTCGCCTGGCCTGTTTTGTTGTCGACGTTGTCTAATACCTGCTTCATTGTGATACCGGAGGTGTTCGTGAATATATGCGTCACACCTAGAGACCATCAGTTCTTCTCTTTCGATGCGAGTGCCTCTATCTCCTCCTTCGACAGCCCATCCAACCGGACAAGGAGGTAATCCACCTGTTCGGTCGTTCAGAACGGGTTTTGACACGCATTTGGACGCAAAGATGAGAACGCACCTCGACCTCTTTCGTGAGTGGAATGATGTAATGTTCGTACAACTCTACGACGCCGTCTACGTCTATCTTGCGTGTGGCTGAATCGTTGAGCGGCTCGCCGTCTGGCGTGAAGTTGATGGCGTACAGCGACGCCTTGCTCCGGAGCCGCTGTAGAAGCTTCTTCTCGACTTCGGGCTTCGTAATCAGCGCCTCCAGCGCGGCGCGATTGCGCGACTGGATGTGCGGAATGAACGCAGCCGGGTGGTCTCTGAATTTGCTCTCCGAGACGAACTTCCCTGTAAGAACATACGCGCGGCCCGTCCACCCAACACCCAAGGGGTGGATAGAATGTCCAGGCACCCGTGGTCAGCCTTCAGTTCGTCTGAGCGGAATGGAACGCGCGGCGCACCGTAATGAACCCGCTTCGAGATCGCCTGAAGGACCTCAAGATCGACGAACGCCGCGCTCCCGTAGTTCCCGTCGTCCTCGTACTCGTCGTCGCCGGTGATGCCGTTCGAGCGCTTGACGGCGGCGAGCGCGAGCGTCGCGGGGCGGGTGATGCGCGGCACGATCGCCTGCGTGTAGAAGGAGAGGATAGACGCGTTCACGTTGATCGCGTTCTGGTACAGGATCGGCGGGTGCGGGAAGGGCTTGAGGATGGGCGACGGGAGCTCGCTCGGGTTCGTGAACGGGTACTCGTCGGGGCTGTGGGCGTGGGTGCGCCGTCGGGGACGGACACAGACACCGAGGACATCCCGCACTCAGTCCAGCCGTTCTTTTTCCCTCCACTTTTGCGAGGGCGGGTGCAGACAAGGGTAATGGAAAAGGACGGACGCACCTGGTGTACCTCCTTGCCTTTGCTGCGCGCGCGAGGTCGACGATCCGGCGCACGCGCCGTCGCCCCAATCAGCACACGGCCGGATCTTGACCGTCGAGAGACAGTGAGGGGCTCACCATGGAAGGACTCGGTCTCCTTCAGGAACCACTCTAGCCAGCTGCCAGTGAAGCCGATCTCCTTGAGCTCCTTGATCTCGCCCCGCCGGTACGCCTTCGGGTTGTGCGCGAACTGCGCGCGCTCGATGAGCGAGAAGATAATCGTGTCTTCGAGCCGCGTGAGGATGGCGCGGATGCTCTCAAGCGAGAGCGGGTCGCCGCCGAGGATGAAGTTCTGCTCTGGGAGCGGCACACTGGCCATCGCGCTGCCTGGGTCGGAGGTGAGTCGCTTCTTGGTGCCTGCGGCCCTGTAGAGGGGCGGATGAAGGTGGTCGCTGGCGAAGAATGTCGAATGGACGTGACTCTGACTCTTTAAATTCTAGCTTCGCCGCCGGTCATGGAGTAAAGCAGTGGCTACGGGCGAATTGGGACCGCCTCTCTCTCCCCGCTGACGACGGCCGATTGGACATCGGAATACCGTAACGATTGTATGCTCACAAGCCTGAGTGGTGCCACTGGTCGGAGGAGAGATTCGGAGAAAATCAGGTTCTGACGATGCCTATTGCACTAGGAAGGATGCCACGATCGCCGGTGCGCCCAGCATCCCTTAGCTCAAGACATTATCGCCGCCGCTCCTCGATTCGCCGCGCTATGCTTTCTCGATGTCGTTTGCAGGTCGACGGTTTGCCCGCTTCGTCCCAGTCATCGGCAAGCTAGTCGAGTCGTGCTTGGATGGGGTATTTCCGCTCTGTCTACACCTAACAGGGACCTAAGTTGTCTAAACGGTCGCAGCTAGCGTGTCAAACCTACCATAGACACTGCTCCTTTGAATATGTTACATTGCCAGTTGGACGAGTCGCGTATGGGTAACGTCCACCCCGATATCTCATCCATGACGCGTGCATGTACTGAGAGAACACTCCAGGACGTCCGTCGATCCATACCACCGAATGAAAATCACGGAACAGGTCCTGAAGCGGTTGCAAATCCGCACTTCGGCACTGGCATCTCCAACTCACGCAAGACGTGCATCCCCGCTCCGAAGACAACTCAAACTCAATTCAGTAGACCCACCCGTGGATACTCGGCTTCCTCAACCAGCCCTTCCAAACTTAAACCAACCGGAACCCGCTGTGGTGCGCTCTTCCGTCTCTACGTATCCCCGCCCGTTGGCCAGCCACCGAGGACCCCAGCGTTGTGATCACTGCGCCCCATTTTGCTGAGGAAGCTTCGGCACCCTGCCGAGCAGAGACCCTCTCCTCAGAGCCGTGGAGCGCTGTCTCACATCCACCCCTAAGCGGGCCAGGTTCGCCCCAGGCCTGCTAGACTGGCATATATAGCACCAGCGCGGGAACGGGATGAACGCAGCTGCTAGCTCTGCTCTCACCAGCCAACGTTAATCTTCAGCTCCTGCCGACGTCCTCCGACACCCCGCTATGGCCCCCGCACCGATCTACAACACCCAGCGCGACCAGGTCCCGCAGCTTCTGGACAAGTCCGGCCTCAAGGACACAGGCCCCCTGGTCAGCGGGACCTACGATTGCAAGGAAGACTACAATGGCGATTACCGCTTCGCACCCATCGAGGAGGCGCAGGTCTCCCGAGCCATGATCAAGCGGTCAGTCCCCCACCCTTTCCCCCTTTCCCCCTCGGGTCCTAACGCAAGCCTTCGACCTGCAGGTACTTCAACATGATGTACGAGCGGGCCATCTCAGACGTCGTCATCATCGGTGCAGGCAGCGCCGGTCTCTCCTGTGCATACCACCTCGCGACCTCCCGCCCGGATCTTAAGATCACGATCATCGAGGCCAACGTCGCCCCAGGTGGCGGCGCGTGGCTCGGCGGGCAGCTCATGACGCCCATGGTCGTGCGCAAGCCCGCCGATCGCTTCCTCACGGAGCTCGGCGTGCCCTTCGAGGACGAGGGCGCGTTCGTCGTCGTGCGCCACGCCGCGCTCTTCACGTCGACCGTCCTTTCTCGCGTCCTCGCCCTGCCCAACGTCGTCCTCATGAATGCCACCGCCGTTGAGGACCTCATCGTCCGCCCCGACCCCACGTCCCAGGGCCAGGGACAGCGCGTGGCGGGCGTGGTGACGAACTGGACGCTCGTCGCTCTCAACCACGACACGCAGAGTTGCATGGACCCCAACGTGATCACCGCACCGGTCGTGATCACCGCGACGGGCCACGACGGGCCTATGGGCGCGTTCTCGGCGAAACGGCTCGTGAGCATGGGCCTGCTCAAGGAGCTGGGCAACATGCGCGGGCTCGACATGAACCGTGCCGAGCCTGCGATCGTCAACGGGACGCGCGAGGTCGCCCCGGGCTTGATCATGACCGGTGCGTTATACACTATTTTGTTTGGTGTGGTTCGGTTTGGGCTTATGGTGCTGACGGTGAGACGGGTTTGCTTGTGCAGGTATGGAGCTGAGCGAGCACGACGGCTCGAACCGGATGGGCCCGACTTTCGGTGCGATGATGGCGAGTGGGATCAAAGCCGCGCGTGAGGCAATTCGCATCTTCGAGACCTCGCGGATCGTCGATGGGAAGGTTGTTGCCTGAAGGGATCAAATACCTCGGAAGTTCATGTACAAGAGGGGTGGGGTGGGAGCTGATATGATGAGGACCCGGAAAGAGATGCTTAGTGGGTATAAACGTGTCCACTGGTGCTGGTCGGAGAAGCGGACTAGGCTGTCTACAAAGTCAAGTGTACAATAGGGGAGGTCAGAGTTGCCGATTCTACTCGTTTCTCGTCGATTCTGAGGACGATTCTGAGACCCGCTTCTTGCGAGAATCGAGGTCGGATTTATTCGGGAATCGGGCGCTTAGGCAGAAACGACCCAGAAACGGCGTTTTTGCAGAAGCGACTCTGGAGTCGCTTCTGCAACCAGAATCGCCGTTTCTTGCCTCCTCGATTCTCTGGCCGCTTCTGGCGACCCCAAACGCTCGTTGCAGCGGCCTGTAGCGCCCACGATTAATCGGACTCAAAAGCGGGGCGGTCAAACTTGCCGCGATTCTAGGACGATTAAAGGACCACGATTTTGCTCAAAATCGCTCGAGAAACGACTGAAAATCGGCCACAGAATCGCCAACTCTGACCTCCCCTAATAAGCATACGGAACGTAGCTAACACCACTCACCACATCAATACACGAGTCCAGGAAGCCCGCGATCGCTTGAACACCACTGCACGCAATAATGCGTGAGCTCTTCCACAACACCTAGCTAGCATTGCAGAACACCGAAGTATCGTACAACACCGGAGAAAATGAGAGTGACGGAAAGGATTCGATCGACCTGGATGCGCATATCTGTACGTACGATAGTAGAGAATAAACCTGTGCACTGCCCGTTGCCATGTTCAGAACTAGTAAACAGAAGAGAAACGGCCAGGGCAAGGAGGTGGGGCGTCCTATACCGCTCCAATGGCAGCCTGTGCTAGTGCTCGATATCTCAGAATCAAAAAGAGACCGGTCGAGTAAATGGGAATAGATGAGGGCATAAACAATATATATACCATACTTGTGTCAACGTCCAGCCAGAGGTTATGAGATCGGGCAGGGTATTCACGTGTCGTGACGGAGAGGAATCGTAAGAGGCAGACGGAAGATGTGCGTACGTGCCCGTCGTGCCCATTGGGTAGTTGATAAGCCAGGATATCAGGAGCATTGTGCGTCTCTTCTACGCGCGACTTAGGTCGATGAGAATACGAAGTTCACTGTGCACGGACGGCTCGTGGGGCGACGGCGGCTGCTGCCTTAGGCTTCCCCTGTGGTCCGCCAAGGGCAGCGCCGGCCATCTTTGCGGCCCGCAACAACGCGCTCTTGTTAGGTCTTGGGGTAATGGTCGGTGCCTGCAGGCTGCTAGGACGGGGTCGCGGCTTTGCAGGAGCCTCCGTCTTAGGTGCGGTGGCACCATTAGTAGTGCCATTGGTCTTAGGAGCCGCACCATTGGCCTTGGGAACCACGCCATTCGTCTTGTGGGCTACGCCATTCGTGGTAGGGACCGAGCTGGTAGATTTGGGGGCAGGGCGAAGGGATGGACGGGGACCCGTGCCGGTGGATACATTTGAGGTCGTGCGAGAAAGGGCAGGTCGCGAAGGCGCGGCAGCGGAAGGAGGTCGCGAGATGACGGGCCGGGCCGAGGACGTGCCATTGAAAGACTGTCGCGATGACGACCGTGAAGGGACAGACTGCCCCGAGGGCTGGCGGACTTATGGGCCGCAGGTCGGGTTAGTGAAGAAGGCATCAGAGAGATGCGGGGGTGACGTACACATGAAGGAAGAAGGCGGCGCGGCCTCCTTGGACGCCCTCAACGCCGCGCTCTTGTTCAACCTCGGCGCCACACTGGGAGGGCGCGTGCTCGCGACGGCGATCGTCTCTCTCCTCTTGTGTCCAGGCACGCCGTCGAACGTGGCCTTAACGTCAGCAGCACTGGCGAGGGTAGGTTTCTTCTTGTCCTCCGGCTTGATACCGAGCCTGAGGGAGGCCGCGCGGGTCATCCTAGGCGCAATAGTGGGGGCGGCGGTGGACGCCACGGTGATCGTCTCTGAACGCTTGTGCCCGGGGACGTTGGCGAATGTCTGCGCGAGGCGCTCCTTTGTCGGCGGGGCACGCTTTTTCTCTTCGATGGGAATCCCCGCTCGTAGGGCGGCGGCCTTCGACATGCGAGGGACAATATCCGGGGCAGCGTGGGTAGCAGGAAGAGTACGCGCCTTGAAACCCAGTTTCCGAGCATCGTTGGCCGACCCGCCCGCGTGCGACGAGGTGGTGTACTCGGATCCCCCCCCTCCGTTTCTCAGCTGCTCCAGAACGGATGAGGAGACAGACCTCATGGATCCCGCAGGGATGTCATGCCCGACATCAGGGAGATCTGTAGTCGGGAAGGGGGGCGAGGAGGCAAAGATGGCTTGGATCTGGATTTCGGCAGTCTGTGCATCGGGGGAGCCCATGACGCCGTTCTGGGCCGCGGTGAGACCGTAGAGCGCGCGGATCGAGTTGGGGGTCTCGTTGCGCGCGACGTCGGGGTCGGTGTCGCCCATGAGAGACTGCCAGACTTCGACGGCGCGCCGACGCTCGAGGACGTAAACCCAGACAGGACCTCTGGGTATCGCGATTATCGCGCGGAGCAAGTGGGGGAAAGTCGGATGATTCAGAAAATAACTGAGGCTGGCGGGATGGAGACGGGGCACTCACTCGGCGAAGGACTCGAAATCTGGCCCAAAGAGCTCGAAGAGGGTGTCGGGATCTGTCTCGATGTCGAACTCCATCTGTCGCTCTTTCACAATCTACAGGGCGTCAGCCTCGGACATGTGGGGAATTAGGGGCGCGAGACTCACCTCAAAACCGGCATCTGAGATACGCAACTCGATCTCAAACCTATGTTGGAGGGCATGGTGCTTTATAATGGCGACCGTGCGCGTTGTGGGGGTGATGGGGCTGGAAATGATCTCTCCGGGAGCTTGGTTGGGAGATGAAGGGGTGGACATAGTATTTGACCGAATAGGTTGACTCTCGCTGAGAAGGTGATGGACGGAAGGAGTGGAAAAGCGGAAGCAGCAGGGGACCCCAAAGAAAATAGAGAAGGAAAGCAGCCAGAAACACTCGAGAAGGAAAGCAGGATGAACTGAAAGGGCCCCGGACGAGATGCAGAGGATATCTACCGTTCAAGTTGGACGAGGTTTGGGTTGAAAGGCGAGACTCCCGTCCCTGCCGCCACCTAAACCTCTCCGCAGTCCCCGGCCCCGAGGCACGCCGCATCGTCCCGTCCCTGACACGCGCTCGTCTTGGCGCCTGCACACAAGGACGTGCTTTCTCTTTAGCTTTGCAATTCTCACAAACAAGTATATGCTCAAAGATGCAGCCACGGTACCTTCTCACATCCCGTATCTTCGTTAGGACTTGACCGAATACTACAAGCCATTTGTGCGCCGTTCAATGAACCTCCGAATATCCAGCCACACCGTGACAGTTGTGTGATGGTGTTATGTGACGGAGGTGTCACTGCATAGCACGTATCCTTGGAGACGTGGGCGCTTCGTTGGGTTGGGTTGAATTGTTCCGCATCCATCATCGTCCTTCAGGCCTCTCCAGACTTCTAGTAGTCCTCCATGTAGGACCCTTGCTCGCCTATGGGGTGCACATTTCCGACACCACACACCGTTCCTATCCGACTACTTCCACCCTCCGAGTCCTTTCGGCGGATTCTCCCAGTTGCCTGTTTCAAGACTTTCGCGAGCATCTCGATACTCCGGATTGCACGACCCTGCTTCGATCCCAATTTAATCTACATTCAATCCTCCATCCTACCTTGGACTCAAACAGCACGCTACTGGGTGCTGTGTCTATTTCACTTCTGCCGTCGTAAGAACTTATCTCCGGGTGTGCACCAGCCGTAGGCACGATCAGTGGCGTTACTGCAAAATGCTGGATCCTCGAGTTAATGGTGCCATGCAACCTCTGTCTATGGCTGGAGTGTGACCGGTCTGTGTTCGGGATTTTTGTAAAGCGTCAAGGCCACCATTTCCATCCGTGGGGGTATCGGGTAGGTGTCCAGCCGTAGGGTAGTGCACTGGACATGAAGACGTTGAACGTTGAACGATGACAGTATTTTGCACATACTAGTCTCAAGCATAATGGAATTGAAAAAAAAGGACATGACAACGTAGGATCTACGGATATGACATGCGGGAAGACATGTAAACATGCAACGATCACACCACCAGCTGTGGTCAACGGGACAACTTCGTGTTCATGCACGACATACTTGGATCGACGAAAGTCAGCAATACTCGGGACCTCTCATGCTGCACGGGCAACACCATCTTCAACCTTGGTGGGCAAGGTGCTTCCGTTGGACGCTTTCCTCGTCGTGGACTTTCCGTTGACGACAGAGATTACCTCGGCAGTTTCAAGTTGAATGTGCGCCGTCGGAACGGGGGCCTGGACTGCAAGGGGTTTCAGCTCCGACCAACGCGGCTAATCACAGGAGCGTTCTCACCATTCACGGGCACGGTGTGCTGCCCATTGCCGTTCGTGCTAATCGTGGAAGCCAGCGAGATACGAGATCGTCCTGAAACCGAACGGCTCCAGAGAGCAGGAGAGCGTGGCCGGCTCGAAGAGTTGACGCTCCCAAGCACGGAACCTGCGGCCGTGGGCATGCGCGAAGCCGAGGGTCCGTGCCGGCGGAGCTCGAACAGAAGGTCCCCGTCGTCGTTGAAGACGGGGCTGGCGAGCGAGTATGTGTTCATGAGGGGGAAGTAGTACTGCCAGGTGCCCTCGAACGCGCTGATCTCTTGCACGAGCTCGTCGAGGTCGATCTTGCAAGGGAATGCCTCCTTGAGCATGTCCATTGGGTTCCTGAACTTCGCCGCGGCGCCCGTCGAGAAGTGTGCTCCCGAGAAGGTGGGATCATGAGAACCAAGGGTGTTGACCTTGATGCCGCTGCCGATCGTCTGGACGGTGACGTTTGTGGACCAGTTGACCGAGGCCTCCGCCCTGAGATGGAAACCTTATGAGCAAGAGCGGGACGGTGGAAGCTAGAAAGTGTACGTACGTGTATAGCTCGGTGGTTTGCTGGGTGAGCTTGAGCGTCACACTTCCACTGATCTTGATATGCATCGCGCCCTGCTTCACAGTGGTAGGAAGCTCGACATAGTTCCGAGTAACACCTGGGATCGGGCGTGAGTCTTCTGCTACTGGTTCATCGTTCAAAAAAAAGAACTTACAGGAAATACCCTGAGTGCCGCTCATCATGTTGCTATTCCCGCGCAGCTTATATACCCACTCCTCGCTGTGCTCCCACAAGTACTTGAGGTAGCCGTCCCCGTCCGAGGGCTGGAGCTCCCACTTGGACGGACGATCCTTCCGCAGCTCGTGCTCTGCCCACGACTTCAGGCTGAGACCTTGGAACCCCTGAAGCATCTCCGGCGTCGAGGGTATGAGGGTGGTGAGGCTATTGATGCGCGACAGAAGGTGGAGCAGGCGTTCTTCGATGAACACGCGCTTCGAGATGCTGATGGTGCCGTGCGAGAAGCCCTTGTTGCCCTGCACGACCCAGCCCGTCGAGAAGTCGAGGTGCTTCGAAGGAAGTTTGTGGAATCCAGTGGTTCCGATGACGACAACAATCGGCTCCATGCCAGGAGTAACATGGGTCCAGTTGTGGCGAGTGATCTCGACCTTGGAGTAGACATGGAAGGCTACGTCAGTGAGAGCATACGAGGGAAGAGACTTTCCAGTCTTCCAGACTGGGATGCTGGAGATAACGTTGAGACCGTCCTTGCAGATAGCGTGGAAGTAGTGCTTGGTAATGTAGTGAACGACAGCCTGAAGCTTGAGGATCGAGGCGCGGTTGTCGCCGCCGTTAGTGAGGTCACCGAAGGTGGAGTAATCGTGAAGGAATTCACACTCTGGATAAATGTACGTGTTTGAGAATGAGGAGATATGGATAAAATTGGTAGGACGTACTCCTCAAGTTGAGGAAGATATGTCTGAGGTCACGATCCGCTTGGCCTGCATGCATATGGACAGCAGGAGCCTTCTTGAACACCTCGGACGAGGCACCTTCGAACTTGTCGTGAGAACACATCTTCAATTCCACTTCGAAGGCCAAGCGCCAGTCCGCGAAGTCGTGCTTCGTGCTCCTGGCGAATCGGAATACGTGAGATTAAGCTCAGCAACAAGAACATCAGTCCTACCCCTCCCATGGCGCCAAGTCCTTGAGCGTCTTCAGATGTCCACCGTGGAGGTGCACCCAAACGATCGCGCGGTTGTTGCTCAACAAGCGCACCGACAACGGTCGGAAAGTAGCCGAGAAGAATTCCTTGTAGTGCCAGCGGTGAAGGATGCTTTGCGCCGCGGTGCACAGGGTAGCGAACTGCGCGTTGAGCGAGCCCTGGGAGATGGCGACGACCTGGTCGAACCCGAACATCTTCGTGTGCTGGATGGTCTGGCGCGAGCAGTCACCGCTCTTGTCCGTAAGCTCGAGAGACCACCAGCTGCCATCGAGGTCCTCGTGAGCTGAAGAGGGGTGGTTCGATATCACTTCCCAACGGGTGTCGCGGGAATAGACAATGTGGTAGCGCATGCTCTCGAGGATCTGAAGGTATTCCTCAGCGAAGAATCCGATTAGGAGCCTCCAGGACTCCTCAGCAAACTCATCGGTGTCATCATATCCGGGGAACTCGGATAGGAAGTGATGGTATCGGGAATCTAAAGCAAACTACCCGTCAGGTCGCCATGATCCAATGCGAATATGAATACTTACGGGAGAGGTCAAGCTTGATGTCGACAACCTGGCCTTCGCATTCCTTGGAATACAGAACGTTGACGATCATGGCCACTCTCCAGCCTTTGTATGAACGTTCGGGGGCACTGAAAGAACTATCAGACAAAATCGTGGAAGACGAGACAGAGAACATACGCCGTAAAATCGTCCGATTTGAAGAGGTCAAGCTCCTCGATGTTGAAGTAGATGACGACCTCTTTAGCGCAGAGGATTTCCACGCGTGGAGGGCCAAACTTCACTTTGAAGCGGCCGTACGACCTTGCGCCGTGAGACGAGGAGCTAAATTCGGCGAGGCAGCGCGTGCGCCAGTCGATGCCAGCTTTGACATCGTGCTGCGCGAGCATCGCGGACTTGAGCCAGATGGAGGTCAGGTAAGCGTTGATCTGGTTGACGGTAATGCCATGGATGTCTCCAATCCAGAGCTGCGATGTCGACATGAGGGAATGATCGATGACCATCGGCATCCCGCCCTGGTCACCGAACTGTGGGAGGGAGAACAGGACATGATGCCCCGCGGCGTGGAGCAGGTCGAGGTATTCATTGAGGTAACGGATGAGAATATCGCGTCCAACAGTGACCTCCGGCTCGGCAGATACGAACGTAGGCTCTAAAAGATCATTATGGTGTTAGCACTGCAGCAGATAGGTGTTACTCGCCCAGTCAACTCACTCTTGAAGTCCAGAATGACGAGGGAAATGGCGCTCCCGTGGCTCCCAATTTTTACATCATTGCCGATGATGCGACGGGTCTCAAAGGCGAGCCGATAGGAGACCACGAGGTCAGAGGGCAGCTTGACATGTTGACTATGTAGCCCGCCAGGAGAGATATATCAGTGGGCGACGGAGGGATGAGGAGGAAGGGGAAGATCGCACCCGCTTCGTCCGGGCCGTGAGGCATCGAGGGTTAGATGACTCGTCTTGAGGTGAAGGTGGATGATAACGTCGTGGTTGCAAACAAATTCGAGCTCAGGTTTGCCGAACATCGCATGGAAGGCAGAGTCAATATGCCCAGGCTTGTGGACGGTGAACTCCGCCAAAGCGTAGAAATGCTCTATAAGAGTACGCTTAGCATCGGCAACCACTCTGGTGGAGAGAAATGACAACAACATACTGTTCTCCACCGTCCGCGCTTGGTCATGTTCTTCCAAACATTTCTGCGCGTTCTCATGCAAAACGGCGAGCTGGGCGTTCAGGTAGCGAGCAGCATGTGGGGCACCGTTTTCGTCGGAGCACATGCTTGAAGGAGGGCTCGAAGGATACTGCGAAGAGTGCTGTGGGGGGATAGGATGGTAAGAGTGGTCACCGTGGGGGTCAAAAGACGGATGAAGGAGTGGTTTAAATATCCCCCGCAAGCGCAGACAATCCAAAACGCTGGCGAGCAGCTTGTTCGCTGGATGCGTGGGATCGCGGAACGGCCCTGGATAAAGGCCAATTCCATCCTAATGCATTCCTTCGCCCGACTGCCCACACCACTCCAAGTTCTCTTCGGCAGGGCTTGCGACTTGGGGCACTGGCATCTGCCAGTGCGTTCAAAGATCCTGGCCTGCTTCTACACCGGGATTGCGAAATCCGGACGGGTGGGCGAGACACCTGTCGTTCCCGTCCATTGTACGTCGTCCCTCAAGTTCAGGGCTAGTTCGTCTGTATGCGATTCAGTGGATGCTTCCTCTGCGTTTGGACGTACGTACCGGAAAGGGCGACATCGTCACTTGGAGTATTCGGTCATCGTGTCTCGCACTGTCACTGGCCAGCGTAGCTCTGCGCCGGTCGCCTCAGTGTCTCCCATCGTACAGCGTTATCTCCGAACGTGTACGTGACGTCATTAACGGGCTGCTATCAGCCATAAGTAAACGTTCAAGGCACGGCTGCCATGACATCGGCCCCCAGTCCACCCCAGTCGAGGCTAAGTTGTTCCCGGAGAAATCGCAAATTGCTGCCTGTTCGAGGTTGAAATATTGATCAGTACTGGGTACTGTGCTAGTGGCGTTGGATGTTTGACTACTACTCGCACTAACTCTCGGCATACCTAGGCATGTGTATGGTCCAGCTTGCCACGTCCACGGACATTCTAAGCTGTCTTTGGTTGGATGGGGGGGAGAAGAAGCCGGCGTCTACATATGTTCTTGACATCAACCTGTGGCTGTGGCTGGCGCTGGTTGGCGGTACATAGTCCGACTCGGAGCTCGAGTCTACTCAGTACCATCTCGTCAAGCTGTATCAGCTTGTCTAGCGCAAGTCTGGCGCTTTTCCTACATCCCATTCATTGGACCTCTCGAGATTCCGAGCAAGAGCGGCCAACAAGGGGCCTTTCGTAGCCCGGAAGCGGAGGAAATGAACCGGATCCCCGGGCAGTTCCTTCCACTGATTTTCCCCTCCTGTGCCCAACCTCTTATAGGCACCATGTCCCGGGCTCCCGTCCGCTCACGTCTCGTTAACGACGTGGATCCCTGCGATTCCTTATGTGAATGGCACTACCTGCTCCTACTTAAGCTGCGCGCATGCAAGACGATTCATAACGGCCCTGTGCCTTTCCCCGCCGTGCTTTGAAACGCTGCGGCACTGGGCGACTCCCACTCCTCGATCCTCGAACTTCGGCCATAGTACTCAAGTCTGTGGCTTGTGTATCCGCCGAACCCGCAGGACTCCCGACCGCGCTTCGCCGAACATCTTCGGAACGCCTGGCGTTCAGCGAAGCAGCGAACGGTCTCCCGCAACAATACTCTGAAACCCGCGGAGGTGCACGCGGTCTTCGCTAGCGCTGTCCCCCCCACCCAAGCTTCCTAGCCTCGTTCCGTCTTAGAACTCTTCTACGAAAGAAGAGTGTTTAAGTTCACCCCTTCTGTAGGTTGGTAAGCGCGAGCTCTGCCCTCGACCAACCCATGCTGATGATTAGCTTGGTTTTCACGGACGTCTTTCCATGCTCACGATTCCGTATGCAGCCCCATCGCAGCACAACCTACTCTTGCTGTGGAGGTTAAGGTTCCGTACGCCCGTCATGCCCTGGTCGACCACGAAGCCCCTCCTGCAGAACATATCACTCCCCTTCTCCATGGACACGCTAGCCATTCATCCGCCAAAACCTCCCCGTGTCCACCTAGTTCACCACGATGCCCTCGCGGTATCGGTTGGAGTCGGCCTCGTAAGTCTCTCGGCTTGCCTAGTCCCTTCAGGATGCAGGTCTATTCGTCCCGGACGTGTTCTCACCAGTCTCGTCGATTCCCACAGGCCGTCTACCTCGTCTTCAAGCGGTTCGAGCCCGTGCTTGTCCACCAACACTTCTGGCTGCTCATTGTCCCGCCCGCGCTCATAGCCTCGTTTCTGCTCTCTCCGCACTACGCCTCAGCTCGCGCAGTGGCCGTCGCATTCGGCCTACACAACGCGACGATCCTCAGCGCGACCCTACTCTACCGCGTGGGGCCATGGCACCCGCTCGCGCGGTACCCGGGACCCTTCGCGTTCCGGCTCTCTAAGCTCGCGCTTGCGTGGGCGACGAGCGACGGGAAGCAGTTCGAGCACCTGAAAAGGCTGCACGACACCTACGGCGACATTGTGCGCATCGGTGAGTGCAGCTCCCCGCCGCCGCCTTTCGCATCCCACCCCGCATCCCACCCCGCACCCCACCTCGGCGCCGCGAGGAGCACGGCCACATGGGGGTGGCGGAGGGGGCGTGAGATCGGACGGACGAATAGAACTGCGGGCAACGGGCTGACGTGAACGCGCTTGTCACGGCAGGCCCGAACGAAGTCTCCATAAGGGACTCCTCAGCCATTATCCCAGTCCTGGGGCTGAACGGGCTCCCTAAAGGTCCTCGTACGTGCCAGCTTCCTTCTTCCTTCGTCACCGTGCGCTCCGTCCCCGGGTCGCTGACCGTTCTTCCCAACCTTGTCGTGCTTCTCCCTCTTTACGGGGTCGCCGTGCCGGCATCGAATGGCACGACCCTGCCCTCTACATCGTGTGCCCGGCAACATGGCGCGATGGGTAGATTGGGCGGGGCGTAACATGACGGATAGCGCGGAGCAGCTCGTAAGTTTGGTGGACGTGCGCGAGCACGCGCGTCGACGGCGGCCGTGGAATCGCGCGTTCAGTGCACCCGCGCTCCGGGGATACGAAGAGGCTATCGCGCGGCGCGCCGAACAACTTGTCGAGCTCCTCGCCAAACACTCGGAGGAGGGGAGGCCGGCGAATATGGGGAAATGCATCGGGTCGTTCACGTACGTCTCCGTCTTTCTCGCCGCGAAGACGAAGAAGCTGATGAGCGGTGAATTGGTGGTGGGATGGGCGGCGTGGCCTTTTCTGACGGGGATGGTAGGTATGACTTGATGAGCGACATGGCATTCGGAGGTGGCTCGGAGCAGATGCGGGATGGGGACCAGGATAGCGTGTGGGCGCTGATGGAGCAAGGCCTGGCGTGAGTGCTTTCTCGGCGATGGAAGGTGAGACGGTAGCCAGGTTTTAACTTTGACGACAGGGCATCGCAGATCATGGGTCACTGTCCATGGTTGGGCATTTACATGGGTTATGTGCCGTTCGCCGCGCGCCTGATGAAGCAGCTACTTGACTACGGTGAGGATCGAGCAATGGAGAGGATCAAGAACGGCTCGCTCGCTCGAGACTTCTTTTACTATTTGGTGAGCTTCAGTTCTCGTTTATATCATATTGGTGGTGAGCCCGACTCCTACGCAGAACAATGAAGATGGGATGGAAAAGGCACCCCCTCCACTTGCTACAGTCGCAATCGACGGAGCACTGGCAATAGTGGCCGGCTCGGATACAAGCTCTTGCGTGCTTGCCCATACTATCTATTGCGTTCTCAGTAATCCCGGTGTGTACAGACGTCTTCAGGCGGAGATCGACTCGTACTTCCCTCCGGGAGAGAATGCAATGAATACCTCGAAGCACTCCGACATGGCATATCTAAACGCAGTTATGTGAGTAAGGCCGTTCTGTCCTAAAGAGAGCCACGAGCTGACGGACTTACAGTAACGAAACCATGCGCATGTACCCGCCTCTGCCCAGCGGTAGCCAGCGCGCGACTACACGGGAGACAGGTGGATGTATTGTCGGTCCATAGTGCGTGCAATCCTCCTCTCTTCCCACTTTAAACGAAGAGGTTGACAACGGGCACCAGCTACATACCGCCAGGGACAACCGTCAACCTGCCCTTCTACGTCCTGAACCACGACCCTCGCAACTTCTCCCCGAAGACCGACACCTTCTGGCCTGATCGGTGGCTCGTTGCCTCCGGACTGCAGAAATTTCAGGGTGCACCTGGAGAGGAGTTCGTACACGATGCTAGTGCATTTATTCCGTTCTCATATGGACCAGCCAACTGCGTGGGCAAGGGGCTTGCGATGCAGGAGATCCGGATGGTCCTGTGCCTGCTCATGCAGAAGTTGGAGTTACGCCTCGCTGACGGCTGGGATCCGAAGGGCTACGACGAGCAGATTCTGGAGTGGTTGGTCATGATCAAGCCGTACTTGCCCGTAGTCGTCGAACGCCGGCCTGGCCCGGTACATCAAATTTGAGAAGCCAAGGAGGTGTAGGATATGGAGAGCAGTATACCTATCGCTGTATAAGAACGTAACTTATACGGCCTGTAGGGTGTATGTAAAGTGATCCACGTAGCAACAGAGGAGGTCTCCTAACTGTCGAGCACGTTGTGGACGCACGTTGAAAATCTGGGGTGGGCACTGCCAGGATGAACGTCGGAAGGAGTTTCCGAAGCCGGACGGAGGCGTCGGACGGCAGAGGAGACGCAGGGGAGGTCCCGTGACGCAAGTAGCGGAGGCTGGAACTCCCCCCGTCCGAGGCACGGTCCTCCAGTCGAGGAACGTCGAGCTTCGGATGCACTCAGACCACCATCATCGTACTTTTCAACGCCTCCATCTCGCACTGCACTGTCTCTCCTTTCTCCCCCCATAGCCGCTATGCTCGCCCGCACCAACGCCCGCAGACTTCCCACTCTTGTCTTCCGCTCTCTGTCGACGGAGACGGCAGCCTCGTCTGGCCCACAACCCCCGCCCCTACCCCCGCCTTCGGCTGCGAAGAGGGCTGCATCTCGCTCTCGCTTGAATCCTGCTCCTCGCCCCGCAGTTCCCCATAGAAATCAGGTGCTTGCACACCTTCCGCCCTCGTTTGGAAGGAACCAGATCCTGCCTGTCGCGGACTCCACCCGCGCGCTGCTAGAAGCCGTCGTTGCACGATTCGACGCCCCCATACGGTACGCGTTCGCATACGGCTCAGGGGTCTTTGAGCAGGATGGGTACACGTCGAGCAATCCCACGAACAAGGACGGGCCCATGCTTGATTTCATGTTCGCCGTCACGCACCCCGACCACTGGCACTCGATCAACATGAACCAATTCCCTGGCCACTACCCGTTAGGTGCGAGGACGTTAGGGTCGTCGTTCGTTTCGAAGGTGGAGGAGATACCTCCGGGGGTCTGGTTCAACTCTATGGTGAA